>CM075782.1:46881850-47526350 GCA_037974665.1 Ehretia macrophylla | reverse complement strand
CCAAAAAAAAAAAAACACACAAAAACACACACACACAAAACTCTTCCACAGCACACTGCTTAACTACCACTTCACAGTCAACTATATATATACATAAAACATATATAGATATTCACACACACATAACACACAAATGGCGATGCCACCGAAGCCATGGAAAGCAGAATATGCGAAGTCAGGAAGATCATCGTGCAAGGCTTGTAAGAAACCCATTGACAAAGAGAAGCTTCGGCTTGGCAAGATGGTCCAAGCCACCCAATTTGATGGCTTTATGCCTGTATGATTCTTCACTTTTTCCATGTTTCACTTGATTTATTTTTCTGGGTAAAGCATAAAAGTTGCCTTTTTTTTTGATATTTTGTTGAAATTGCACTTTAGAACTCGTGTTACTGTTAGAACTTGTGTTATTGTAATAGTTCAATGAAACACAAGTCACAACAGTGTGGTGAAACACATAGAATAGTGAGTCACATTCCTATAATTATAATCCAATAATAGTTTAATGAAACCCAAGAATGTGGTGGAACACGTGGAATAGTGAGTCACATTCTTATAATTATAAATACAATCTTTACGCGTTGTCCTTTAGAACTTGTGTTAGCATAATAGTTCAATGAAACCCAAGAAATGGTGAAATATTCGGGATAGTGATAGTGAGCTACATTCTTATAATTATAAATCAAATATTTACGGAGCACATTGTTTAGCGTGCAACGTGCAATTTCGTCAAAATATAGTGTTATTTGCACTTTACCTTTTCCAACATTAACCCTTTTTTCGACTCTTACATTTTTCAATTTGACAACATTTTGCACTGCAACAATCTCTCTCCTTTGTTTTTTGTTTTTTGTTTTTTTTTTTCCTTTCTTTATAGTGTTAATTCAGTATGTATTTTGTTCTTGGGTCTTCTCTTGAATGACATTTTGGTTGCTTTCGTTTTTTCAGTTTATTTTGATTTTATGTTATTTTTGTTTTTGGGTTAATTACACCTCAGTGTATTATGTTATGTGCTTTATACTCATTACATAAATTGCAATTAGGTTTAAAAATCTTCTAATATGATTCTTTATGATTATTTCACATCCTTCATTACTTTTCCTGTTATTTGGCACAGAAAAGCTAAAGCCTTTTGATGTTAGTCCCCATTGTTTGATCAGGTTGCAAAGTTAGTCTTGATTATTACAAAAGTTACATTACAAGTCCCAATATAACCATCAAATGTGTCGGAAAAAAGCATCATGTTACTAGGAATATGTGACCGTCACACTATATTGATTATCTTGACAATTATTTTTACCAATTTGGGACTTACATAAGAAACACTCTGGACTAACTTGAAATTTCGACCAAACAATGACGGCTAACATCGATATTTGGACTAATTTTTAACTTAGCTCTTATTATTGTTATCAATTTTCGGTCAAGGCCATGTCTAACTCCCGACATCTCCCTCTCTCTCACTCGCTTAGCTAAGTATATACTAACTTGTTAAATTTGTATGAACAAAGTAATGACTATCTTACCATGTATCATTCAGGTGGCCTGTTTTCACTATCATTGCTTGATATTTCACTTTTAAGTTGCTGTGACTAGGGTATTCAAGGGTGCAGCTTTCTTTCAATATTGGTCCTTATTCGTTTTATTTCTATAAAAGCCTGTATCTTGTGCTTGTTTTGGAGTCAGATGTGGAACCATGCTGACTGCATTTTGAGGAAATCAAAGCAAATAAAAGCGTATGTATTTTCATATTTTTATCTTACAATTCCTCACCGAAATAAAAGTGATAACAATATTTGTTTGTAGTTAGCTGATCAACAGTCTATTTTGATTGTGTTTATAGTCTTGATGATGTTGAAGGCTTAGAATCACTTCGGTGGGAAGATCAACAGAGACTAAGAAAATACATAGAGGGTGCTCAGGATGGTGAGACCTCGAATGCCTCTAATCCTGATGATGGAGAATGCAGCGTGGAAGTTTCTCAAACTTCACGTGCTACTTGTCGGCACTGCAACACGAAGATTATGAAAGGAGAGGTTAGTTGTTATACGCTAATGGCTGGTCTGAGGACTAGGCAACAGAGTTTATTTCATTCGACAACAGGAACCTGATTTACATAACTCTGATGGATAGAGGATAAATCTACTAGAACCACATGCTTTATTCTTTGATTTCTTTTTAGTATCTTGCATCCACATGTTTATCTTTGAATGAAAATTGGAGTCGAGGGGATTTGCCTATTTGTGGAAGGTTGTTGGAGTCCTTAAGATTTAGAGGGGAGTGCCTACAACAGCACCCTGCATTACATATTGGGTTCTGTATGAAACTCTTATCTTTTTGATGATCATATAAACTGCATAAGGGAAATACTATTAAAAGCTACTAAGCTTTTTTTAAAAATATTCTCTCTTTGTGTGTAGGTCCGCATATCTAAAGGTCAGGGTAGAGCTACTGCATGGCACCATGCTAAGTGTTTCATGGAGACGTCACCAACTACCGAAGTGCAGAAACTATCTGGTTTTGAGAGTCTTTCATCCTCTGATCAAGCTGTTGTTCTTGCCTTCATTAAGAAGGATTCATCAAATGCACAAGGTCAAATGAACTGTTTCAGATAATTGCATGGGTTCTCTCTTTTTCTTTTTAAATTGTCATCTTTTTGGTTTGCTGTCATGCAGGTGTTAAATTTGAGATGGAGGATGAAAAAGAATTTTCGCAAGAGGCAAAATCAAAGGGTGGTGCTATAAGGAAAAGAGCTGTTGGCACTGACATGAAATCAAAGCTTCCAAAAGTCGAAGGGGATGCCTCTACAACCAAGATAATGTGTGATAGGAATGCCAACAACCAGGTAGATGAACACTCAAAAGCATCTGACCAGGATGGCCAACTTGAAGCTCAGACTAAAGCACTATGGGCTTTGAAGGATGATCTTAAGAAGCATGTGACTACTTCAGAGTTGCGAGAGATGCTTGAGGCAAACGATCAGGATTCAAAAGGATCAGAACTTGATTTGCGAGAGTGCTGGTGATTACTCACTTAGTCTTTGATTGTAGACAAGCAATATTACCTTACTTCAGAAATTTCTAAGTCACAAATTTCAAGTTATTGTGCACAATATTCAGTTGTTGATTTTTCTGATTAATGTAGTTAACCTATTCTTCTTTTTGTTGTTACTCTTTCAAGATGACTTGAAACCTCGTCGACTAGAATTATTACGTACCATGTGCTTCTTAGTCTTTCATATGTGTTTTATTCAGTGCTGATGGGATGCTTTTCGGGGCACTTGCTCGATGTTCAACCTGTGATGGACACCTTCGTTATTCCGGAGGCATGTATAGATGCCATGGGTATATATCAGCGTGGAGCAAGTGTTCTTTTTCTACCACCGAGCCTCAACGTGTTAAAGGGAAGTGGAAAATTCCAGAAGATATGAGTAATGAATATCTTGTCAAGGTGCGGAGTTAAGAAGCAAAGCAATACACAGTTTGACTGAGACTTTAACAAAATATTCTGCTATATTTGATGCTTGGGAGTACTCATCACATTTTAATTGATAATTGTCAGTGGAATAAGTCGCAAAAGTTGAAAAAGCCAGCTCGAATACTGCCTGTATCGTCACCCTCAGTGCGATCTGGGAACAAATCTGCTGATGGCCTATCTCAGTCATCCCAGGTCCAAAATTTGGGAGATCTGAGAGTTGCTATTGCCGGAATACCAAAAGAGACCATGGTATGACCTTCCAATTTGTTTGGTCTATATCTAACATAACCTCTTGAAACTGTAGCTATAATATAACAATTTTGAGCCATTACAATGTTCACCAAGCGGTCAGGAGAGAAGTCTTATTTAGTGAGAGATTGATCATGCAGGAGGAGTGGAAGAAAAAAATTGAGGCATCAGGGGGGCAGCTCCACACAAAGATTAAAAGAGGTATGTTCTATCCCTAAGTGTTAATGATACTTTCCTCATCTATTTTAGAAGTTGAATGTTTCTACTTAACTTTTTCATGCATTTGCAGACACAAACTGCTTAGTGGTGAGTGGAGCCTTGGATGACCAAGATGGTGAAATAAGGAAGGCAAGGTATGTCTACTTGTAAAATTGGTGGCCCGAAGTCTGTTATCCTGTTGTCCATTTGGTTGATATAGGACATTTTGTTTTACAGGAGGATGAAATTACCTATTGTTCGGGAGGATTATCTGATTGACTGTATTAAGAGACAGAAAAAACTTCCTTTTGACTTGTATAAGATTGAAGCCATTGGAGAGAGAAATAGCTTGATTACTGTCAAAGTGAAAGGGAGAAGTGCTGTTCATGAGTCTTCTGGCTTGCAAGATTCTGGACACATCCTTGAGCATGGGAAAAGCATTTATAATACGACTTTGAACATGTCTGACCTATCAACTGGTATTAATAGGTATATTCTATCTATAGGTACTATAAATCCTGGATAAAATATATGCATTAACATCTCTATTCCTTTGTTTTTCATGCACTAAAAACATTTGCGCATGATCTAAATGCCGACACCAGTTACTGCTTTTATATGTTTGAATGCACTTGAATATTCACATATTCCTGTTTACTCAGCAACTGGGTATCAGCCTCTTGTTCTGTCATCTCCTTAGTAACTCAGTTTAAGTGTTCTGTATTAGTGTATTTATTTTGAAGGGAATACTTAAACTTGGATTAAAATTCCTCCCTGGGTATCTGATGACTTGATCACCAAACGGGTCATTGGTTTGAGCCTTGTATCCTAGTGATTCTCATCTTACTATGTTCTGATTCATGTTTGCAAACATTTTCTCTTGATCTTATTTGTCAATCGCTAATTATTTCCTTAATATGTTCAAAGGAAGTTACTTTGCTCTCGGTATGCTTACATCGAGTAGTGACCAGGTTATCTCGTATAAGATACTTCTATTCTATTGATTTTTTTTAGTTCATGTGCATTGTTGTTTCATTTTCCAATTAACTTATTCTATTGCATTTTTGTTGAAAATTTGATAACTCCGCTACTGAATGGTTGATACGTGTCGCCTTTTATCCTGTTGAGCTTGTAAACATTGTGCATTACAGAGAAGATGAAGGCTTCTAAACTGTAACATGTTTTACATTTTTATTTTAGCAGTTGCTTATGTTGTCATCGTAGAACCTTAAGTGCATATTCTAGCTTCCACAAATTATGCCCAGAGACAGATATTTAGTTTGGGGAGCTGAAGGGTTGTAGATTCGTTATAAATAACTGATAAATGACCATTTAGAGAAACTTCTTATGTTGTTCATTTTTTGTGTCTATCTTTGATTTTACCAAATTGAGATAGCCTTGCTGCTGCATCACTGACATAATCTTTGTTGTTATAGAAAAGGTTGATTTTCTTGGTGGTATTAGCATTGTCTTGTTTTCCCTTCATAAGAATAATTTGCACAGTGTATGCAATCTTTGATTTCTGGGTGAGTAATCTATGCTTATATCAACTACAATAGGATAAGTCTCCTCGTTAGTCTTCAACTGCTTTTCTCCAAGGATAGGCTGCAGATATGAATTGATGCAAAAAGGGGTTGAATGCCAATGAATATATTTTTTTGGTTTATTTGAAGTTCTAGTTCCTTACAAGCTTGAATTGTGGTTTTGTAAAGTTACTACATCCTCCAAATCATTGAAGAGGACAAAGGCTTTGATTGTTACGTGTTCCGTAAATGGGGTCGTGTTGGAAATGAAAAAATTGGAGGAACCAAATTGGATGCAATGTCGAAGTCCGATGCTATTGAAGAATTTAAGCGTCTATTTCTTGAGAAGACTGGAAACCCATGGGAGGCCTGGGAACAAAAGAAAAATTTTGAGAAGCAACCTGGCAGATTCTATCCACTGGACATTGTACTCAACTTGTTTTCCACATCTTGAATATTCTCCCTTCTGAACGTGAAGCTCCAATCATTTGGAGCTCAAAGTTGTTTTCTCATCCTTGATTGTATTTTTATGTTTAACTTTGTAGGACTATGGGGTTGATAAGAATGCCTCTAAGAAGAAAAGTCCAACTGATGCAAACAGCCAACTTGCACCCCCGTTGAGGGAATTGATGAAGATGCTCTTTAATGTGGAGACATACAGGTGAAATGAAATTTACCATTTATCTTATTTGTTTGAAATTTATCTTCTAGAGATTGCATTTGAACTCACCAAATTTTGCAGGGCTGCAATGATGGAATTTGAGATCAATATGTCTGAAATGCCGCTAGGAAAACTGAGCAAAAGCAATATTCAGAAAGGTAGTCTATCTAATGCTTGAAGTGGATAACTTGCGTCATGGTTGCTGTTCTAATTGAACATATATAGCATAATTGTGTGGACTAGTAGGGATATAATTTGGAAGCTTTATTTTGCTTTTTTGATGTTTTCATCAGGTTTTGAGGCATTGACTGAGATTCAGAATTTGTTAAAAAGTGATGCGCTTAACTCTTCTGTAAAAGAGAGCCGAATTGTTGATGCCAGCAATCGATTTTTCACGGTTATTCCTTCTATTCATCCACATGTGATCAAAGATGAGGATGACTTTAAGTCAAAGGTACGAGTTGATTTTGTTAATTGTTTTCTACAGGTTTCTGACATCAAAGTTTGGACTTTTGCTTTGCGGTTGACTAGCTAAGATAAACTATGATGTCTCTGTCATCTATCACGTTTCGCAACGTAGAGTATAAACTTTTTCTCTGTCTCTAAAAATGGATATTTTTTTTATGTTTCGCCTTTGTGGAAAGGGGTACGTGTAGCTTCATTTGACATTTTTCTATTGTTATTTTTAGCACATCAGAAACAGTTGTGCAATTGCTGTTCTGAAATCTTGAAACGAAAACTGCAATGTAGATGCTGGTAGATACCAACTGGACCCAGAAGTATAATAGTTCATTTTGCTTTGCATTATGGACTTATGGTAGGTAGTCATAATGAGGAATGTCAAAAATATTTTGGAGAAGCCTATTCTGCTTCTATTTGCTCGTCTGATCCTGTATATAGTCAGAGCTTCAACTACTTATCATTTCCATCATCTTCTCTTTCGGGCTTATAGTTCCGTTGTCAATTTGAAAAGACTCTTCTTTTGAGAAAGAACTGTAGAAGATGCAAGTTGGACCATCATTTCATTATTGTTTTCCTGATGTGGGAAGAGATTATATGGAAAAGATGAACTTTGCTGTATACACTTGCATTTATGATACACAACGAGAGTAGCTCCATGACCAGAAATTGGTCATTTTGCTATTAGAATTATAGTTTCTCTCATACTTCACATGCCAAATTGCAAGCATCTGTTCAGATGATTGGGCCCATAACTATACTTGAATAGAATACTGGTTAGCAGTTTGATTATATTTGGCTGAATGCACCTTGTTCTCATGTCGTGTCACTTTTTTTTGGGTCTCCGTAGTTGCTACTTTATCTTCTCCAGCTGCCTTGTTTCTCCACTCCCACAACATATTAGTTGTTAAATGTTAATCAATTCTAGTGTTATGGTTGGAAGTTTAAACTTCCTGGTATATGCTAATCAGATTTGTTGTATCAATACTTTTACATGAGTCAGGGCCACTGGAAGTTTACCCGACCGTTAACTTTAAGGTCCCGTGGGATTAGTTGGGTAAAACTTGGATATCCATGGATTTCAAAAAAAAAAAAAAATTTATAATCTATGAGGATAAAAAGAAGGAACCAAATGTCTCAAAGGAGGCCTTGCTTGTTGGTAGTAAGAATACTTCCTATAACTTTTGTTAAGGAGGCTAATGATTGGGAGGTGGAGGAGTTTGTCAATTTCTTTGGATGTTTGAATAGTTGTGCCCTTAGCCAAGAAAGGGAGGATAAAGTGAGATGGAATTTGGTTAAAAATGGGACTTTCATGGTGAAATCTTTCTATAGAGCTCTTGTGGGAGATAATGAACCAACATGTCTGTGACTTTCCCGTGGAAAGATATTTGGAAGTCATGTGCTCCAACGAGAGTAGCATTCTTTGCTTGGGAGGCCGTTTGGGGTAACATTCTAACGTTGGATAATCTCCAAAAAAGAGGACATATTGTGGTCAATAGATGTTTTTTATGTAAAAATGATATGGAATCGGTGGAACATCTACTTCTAAGATGCTCTTGGGCTAGAAGCCTTTGGGAGATGGCCTTTCTTTTATCACGGGGGTACAATGGGTTGCTTCTAAGTATTTTTGGGAGGAAGTGAGTACTTGGAGTGTGATCCAATCATCCAAGCACAAGAAAAAAAAATCATTCGAACGGTCCCTATTGCTATCATTTGGAATTTATGGAAAGAACGAAATCGAAGAGCATTTGAAGGGGAGGAATCGACTCTAGTGTTCTTAAAAAGCCATTGTTTTTATGATCTATGTTTTTGGACCAAAGGATCTTGTAAGGTAGATGTAGATAATATTCAAGAATGTATAGATATTTTACGATGTTGATGTAAATAGCTTTTGATTGCACCCCCTTGGTGCTTATTAATAAAATTCATTCATTTTTCGAAAAAAAAAAAATTACTTCCTATCACTTTAACAAGAGAAATATCTTGTAACATTACGATCACCTTATCATACGAACCCAACATTATGGTAACCTATGCGTTAAACATTGTTACTAAGACGGATTCCACCATGGTGGACATATACCTAGAAGTATCTTTATCAGTGGAATTTGATTTTTCTTATTATTTACTGATTCAAAGAGCCTAGATTGTCTGTGCATATGCATGGTTTCTAGAAACGCCAGTTGATGAATATCCAACATTCAATTTTTTTTATTTTTTATTTTATAATTTTTGCAGGTGAAAATGCTTGAAGCTCTTCAGGATATTGAAATAGCCTCTAGACTAGTAGGTTTTGATGCTGATGATGATGACACTCTTGATGAGAAATATAAGAAGCTACATTGCAATATTTCTCCACTTCCACATGACAGTGAAGAATTTAAATTGATTGAGAAATATCTCCAAACCACTCATGCTCCAACTCATACGGTGCGCTTCTTTTCATTTTGCTTCTTTTTTTATCTTTGCATCTTATTTGCCTTCGGTTGTTACTGAAATCCTACGTTGTGATGGCATAATTTTTTCATTTTTGGTGTGTTTCTGTGCAAGAATTTATTCGGAGTTTGGTAATAATTGCAGGATTGGGCTCTCGAACTGGAAGACGTGTTTTCTCTTGAGAGGGAAGGAGAATATGACAAGTTTGCTCCCTACCGGGAGAAACTTAAGAACAGAATGCTTCTGTGGCATGGTAAGTTGGACTATCTATTACCATATGGAATTGGAGCACTGAAGTTCAGGATATGTTAAATAATCCATTTTCTATGGTTACGGGGGGTACCTTCAAATTTCAAAATCATGAAAAAGATAAGTTTCAGAAGCAAAATAAAATTTCTGGATTCTGCAGGCTCACGGTTGACAAATTTTGTGGGTATACTTAGCCAAGGACTGAGAATTGCTCCTCCTGAAGCTCCTGCAACTGGCTACATGGTCTGTCTGGCCCCAGCTCTCTCTCTCCCCTCCCCAACCTCACTCTTGTTTCTTCTTTAATGGTGTGTAATGGCTAGTGTAATTATTGTCTACCTTTCTGGAATATAACACACAAAAATGTTCTCTGATGCACAGTTCGGCAAGGGAGTCTACTTTGCTGATCTGGTAAGTAAAAGTGCTCAATATTGTTACACGGATCGTAAAAATCCTGTGGGATTGATGCTTCTCAGTGAGGTTGCCCTGGGCGAGGTTTATGAGCTTACAAAGGCCAAGGTACATGTTTTATGTGATGCATTTTGTGATTTTGGATGTATAGTAACTTTTCTATGCGTGTAGGCATTTGAAAATTTTGATGTAGCAGGTATCCGCATTTGGCTATGTTCTCTGTGGTTAATGTTTTTTTTTTGTTTGAATGCCATTCAGTATATGGACAAACCTCCTAGAGGAAAGCACTCCACCAAAGGTCTTGGCAAGAAAGTCCCTCTAGAATCGGAATTTGTGAAGTGGAAAGATGATATTGTAGTACCTTGTGGAAAACCAGTGCCTTCAAAAGTCAAGGCGTCAGAGCTTATGTATAATGAATATATTGTCTATGACACTTCTCAAGTAAGTATTCTTCTACTTATTGCTGTGATGGTTTATAAACCAGTCTGAAGTAGTTCATATGTGCGGCCTGAAAAGCTGCTGACATTTTCCAAGTTCTGTGAGATAATATGCTCCAAGTATTCGTGAGAAAAGCTTTTTGTTCTGTTTCATACTCTGTCTATTTCGCATAAAAATTTCTGTTGTACTATAAATCTTAAATAAAGAGTTATCAAGTCATCGGGCCTCATTTTTATGCAAAAACATTTGCATTGGTTGATATTTGCTACAGTAGTAGATTTACTGATTATTGGATAATATGATGAGATGTGAAGGAAAAATGTATGTTTAAATTCTTGAAGAGGTACATGTAGGTAAGGGGAGAAAAGAAACAAACTTCAGATATGCATTGTGTGATTTATCTGTGTAATCTTGCAAGTAAATTGGCTTTGTACTTGTGTTCTTCTTGAATGAAGCAACTTTGGTCAATTGAGCACTCCCAACATAGAGACTCTTTGAACGTTTTTCTTCCAAACTGAATGCTGATATAAAAATATGACATGCAACTGAATCTGGCTTTTGATCTTTATATAGGTCAAGATGCAGTTCTTATTGAAGGTAAAGTTTCATCATAAGCGGTGAAGTCGTGATTATGTAAAAAGATTGTATAGCTCATTTTGGAGTAAGGTTCTCGGTTGCCTACCAAGACGAATGGTTACTTGTTTGAACTTGGAACCGATCTCAGTTAGATCTCAGTTTGGAGCTTGCCGGAGATCTGACTTTCCTAGCTGTTTTTGTAATGGAAAAATGTAAATTCCAGTAGTCTACTTGTATCACTTTCGATCAACTGGCTTTTTTGTGTATTGGGTACTATCACCACTCAGTGTAAGCAGTGTTTCCTCTGTACAAGTTATCTACTGGTAAAAGTAAAAGCCACTCGTTTCTGACTCGAGTTAATGGTCGCATATTATATTTTTGGTTATGAATCTGCACCTGTATCAACCTTATGCTGAAAGTAAGGTTTCAACTTGCGATACAGTGTCAAAACTTTTATTCGATTCATTACTGAACTGTTTAGATGAAGTTCTGTCAGCACTTCATTTCTTTAGATGACCATGCTGCAATGGTAGTGCAGAAGACTTAGATGCGTCTTCTCTGGTATCTGATTTTCTTACCCCTCCAGTTTCCCCCCTTTCCTTGAATATGGATTCTGAGCACGAGGACTTCTTTCGCGACCAGATCCTTCTCTTTAGGGGATGGCACTACAAGATTAGAAGGAAAAGAAAATGAAGATTTGCGGGCAGCTGAATCCACATCAAGGAAGGGTTTCGCGGGGTGAATTGAATGCGATTAAATTGTTGTTATATCAAGAAAATGAAAAAAAATATCTGGGGAATATGCATTGTTGTTGCAGGGAGCTCATGGGTTCAGTTATGTTATGTTGGCTCTGCTGAGGTAAAACCATAACATGGGGTTGGACTTCTAGGCACAAAATGCCACTTCTCTTGGTTAAGCTGACGATTTTTTCATGTCATTTTGCTTTTTGGTTTGATCTGTGTGATGTAATGTGGCCTTTGATCTTGTAGACGTGGCTAGTTTTCCATCGTCTCTCTGCTGCCTCGGACCCTACTTCCTAAAGGGAACATATCTTTTCACAACGTTATTATGTTATGAAAAGAATTTTTAGCCCGAAAAAGAAAACTCAAAATCATGCACTTGTTCTTTCGGAATTTTCTTCTTCCATGGAAGATGCCTTTGGTGTTACATACCTTTTCTATGTCTTGCTTACATGAGCCACCAAACTGCTACCAAGAGACTATCAATATCATAACCCTTTGTCATTTTCTACATTAGAATATGAAATTAAAAGAAAAACATGCCCCAACAAAGTGCTAATCTTGGATGTGGCTATTTTTATTGGTTCAGTCTAGATAAGTCTTGTGCCTAGTTAATTAAGATTATGTCGTCAGTTGAGTGGGGTTATGTTGTGAGGATTGGACCTAGTATGAGTACGAATGACTTTTTAAGAGTGTTCTCATTTAAAAAAAAAAATTGTTAATACAGAAGGCTATAATTACTTAGATTACATGTTTGGATGGTAACAAAGCATGGGAACATGTCAGAGAGAACTTGTTTTCCAGCTTTTTGATCACTATTTTCACTTGCGAGACTATTTTATTGTTTTCTTCTAATAAGCTAAAGGTTTAACACGAGGCTAGTAAAAATTCAACAACACTATTCTTTAAAACTTTTAAATACAATGAATTATTATCTAATTAATTCACCTAACTCTTAAAGACGCGTTAAATCTTCTTTTTTCTCTTCTGATAAGGGAAATATTTAACAGGAGGACAGTCATAAGTTCAATAACTCAATATCTTGACTCTTTAATAGTATGAGAAAAAAGAGAGAAAGAAACACTGATTTCATGAGTCTCGTGTGACTCAATTTCCAGCTGCCACAACTTTTTCTTCATCAAACTTCAAAGTCAAAGTCATAAAGCCCTTTATGCACATCTCATTATTCAATTCCATAATCCCATTAATTTGTACACTTTCAATACGCTAGTTTGTGGTGTGTAGGCCAACTTTTTGTATTTATGATTTGGATTCTAGCGCATAATAAGTTTTGGATGCTATTTGAGGTTATTACTTGAATTGTGACCGGAGTATTGTTTCTATTGTTCACAATTTGTAGCTCTACCTATTTTTCTCGCCTGGTCACTTCTTGTTTCTATCTCCTTGAGCCACCCATGTAGCAGTGTGGGTTGTTTATGCAATTATAATAGGTTTCTCATGACTAGTGTTTCATTCTTCTTTTAGCAAATTTTTTTTGCTAACTTTTTGTATACAATCAGATATTTTGACATCTAATATAGATTGAATTACTTGTATTCTTTTATGACTGTATCTATACTAATGATATAAAAAAAAAAAAAGTCACTCACAACCTCTAATTAATTATTATCTTTACATTATTTAATTTTGATTAATTAGTGTTGAAACCTCATCACTATGCACTAATCAACATTGAAAGTCTATTGAAGTTGTCGGTAAGTAAACTCCATAAACCAACAAAAATTAGCAGCAGTTCCCAGGTGCGGCGTTCGGCGGAAAATAATGTTTTAATAAAAGAGATTGGAACTATATTTTATACAAAGTTTGAAAGCAATGCTCACATACAACAATAAACAAATAGTATCATGTTCAAGAAAGTTTTCTTTCTCCGATCCCGAGAATTAATTTAATAGTGAAACGTTTGAAG
The DNA here is from genome assembly GCA_037974665.1 of Ehretia macrophylla. NCBI lineage: Eukaryota > Viridiplantae > Streptophyta > Magnoliopsida > Boraginales > Ehretiaceae > Ehretia > Ehretia macrophylla. Next base: position 47,513,012 of record CM075782.1, on the reverse strand, counting down.
TGTGAGTTGAAAGAATTATGTTAATTTCAGGTCTAAATGAATCAATAAGTTAATTCTTTTAAGATAGTCTTAATAGGTATAATGTCTAATTAACCTGCAGTATGCTCTGATAGGTTAAAATCTTGGGGTGCATTTTTTTTGGATATTATTACCTTGATATAAGTTTGAAAAACTTCTTTTTGGCAGGTCATGTCCTTGGGTGCTTTCTCAGTGGGGTTTTATTTTCCTGTATTTGACACTCCTAATATAAATCCAAAAAACTTCTCCTTGGCAGGTTATATGTCTCGGGATGCTTTCTTCAAGTAAGGTTATATTTTCTCTATTTGACACCTTAACAAGTTATATGTCCTAAGGTGCTTTCTTCAAACAAGTCATATTTTTAGTATTCTCGGCAATTTTAATGTGAATTTGAAAAAATTTCCAAGATAAATTCTCCAATGTAAAAAGAATTCTTCTTTCTCCATTCAATCTGAATCAAACAAACTTTGGCCTATGTACGTTCAAACATTAAAGAAATATACCCATCTTGCATAAGCCATTAATTAGTGTTCCCTTAAAACCCTACACACAGACCTTCCATGTCCCCCCTTGAGACCCCATATAAGACACTGACCATTCATGTTCCTTCACACCCACAAGCCCCCCGACTTCAATTCCCTTCCCCCACCCCCCCCCCCCCCCCCCCCCCCCCCCCCCCCAATTTCCCAGTGTGCTCGTGTGCCTAATTGTTTAAACTTTACACAAGCTTCAAATTAATCTTTTCATTATTATTATGGCAACTGGCACAGGCTCACCATGTGGTGCATGCAAGTTTTTGAGACGAAAGTGTACATCAGATTGTGTATTTGCTCCTTATTTTTGCTCAGAACAAGGTCCTGAAAGATTTGCTGCAATTCACAAAGTGTTTGGTGCTAGTAATGTCTCCAAATTGTTGTTGCATGTCCCTGTTCATGAACGCTCTGAAGCAGTTGTCACTATTGCTTATGAAGCTCAAGCAAGGATTAAAGATCCTGTTTATGGCTGTGTTGCTCATATCTTTGCTTTGCAGCAACAGGTACTTGACTTTATCTAGTTATATAATGGTTATGGCTTTAATAATTGGGTTATAAATTTTCTACTTCTTTTGTATTTTCAGTTCCTAGCTATTTCTTGTACCACCTTGTCTCACTAGCTAGCAAGAAGGGATATGTAACAATAACCCGGTTCCAGTTAATAGCGGAGTCAGAACTTTATGGTCAGCAGAAAATTTATACAGTTAGAGGGTTTTTTCTTTTTGTAATTTGGCACACCCTTATAGAATCGTGGCTCTACCATTGGCTTTCATTATTAACCCATTAATATATTAAAACTAATCAATTAACTCAAAACATTTAAATATGTATTAACAAAGAATTTAAGTCATTATACATTGAACATGTATTTTTAACAATATATTTTCTGACGTTTTGTGTGGATTATGATGAAGTCAATCTAAGGAACCAATAACTAGGTAATGTCTGGTGAAGTTAATTAGATTATAGTTTTTTTATTTTTTATTTATTTTTTTAATCACTCTTACTTTATTTAGGTGAGAAAATCTTCATGAACTTGTTGGATGCATGTATCTTGGCCATCTCTTTTAGCATATAGGTTTAAAGAAGACAAGATTTATACAACAATAAAACTAAAATAATAAAGCTTTTGTTCTCATCTTTGGTAGGTGACATTCTTGCAAGCTCAATTGATGCAATTGAAGGCTCAGATGGCACAAAGTTTGGTGGATTCATGGAGCACAGACACTCAATGGCCAAGCAATACAGCAAGCATTGCACCATTTCAAGCTTATTCTACATACATGAACTGTGTCTCACCTCAGAGCTCACTAGACTCCATTGATGGAAAAAATGATGCAATTCACATGCAAGAGATGATGCATAGCAGAGATGAATTCTCTTTCCAGCCTTACTCTAAGAAGAGACCTTCACAAACTGATTTGGGTGAGCTTCAAGCACTGGCTTTGAGGATGATGAAAAACTGAGTCTTTTTTTTTTAATTTATAAAAAACTGATGGGTGTCCGGGTTTTACACGATTAATTCCATAAGACTTTGAAGTTAACGGTCGGATAAATTTAATGGCCTTGAGTCAACTTTTTTCTTGTTTGGATACCATCAATGCTGATAGTGAGTAGTGATAATCTACCCCTCAATGATGTATATACAGAGATTATGGTGAAACTTGTGATGATGTAACAAAGCCTAGAAATGGCATTTTTTTTCCTCCATAGTACAAGAAAAACTGCATTTTTTCTTTTCTTTTTATATTGTCAGCTCTAAAAGGCATTATACCTCCCAAATCGTGTTTATATTAAGAATTTTGTGTATCACCCTGTCATTTTTATTGCAACATAAACATGCATCGATGTGAATGTTTTTGTTGTGAATTTGCTTGTTTGTGAAGGTTCACCATTTCTTAGTACTGTAAAGTTATCTCATTATCATAATTTTCAAACATTTACACAATAGCTAGCTAACAATAAAGAAACCACAAATTTGACAATTTGGATTGAAAGCTTGGTAGTTGAGTTGTATTGAATTGTTGGCTTCTTAAAAATTGGGCACTTGTCTGCAAGTAGTGCCCTATTACATAAGCATATTGTTGACACAAAGTAGAATGCATTATTGGTTTTTGAGTGTCGTTTCTCTCATATATTAAACAATTTTTTTTTCTTTCTTTTTTTCTGCTTTTATTTAATTAATTTTTTTTCTTTGTTTTACTAAGCATATTTTTTTCTTTTCTTTTCACAAATTTAATTTATTCAATTTCAAACTTTTGGTATGATCTAAGTGCTAGATTAGGGTAAATAGCATTGTACCTTTTTATGATTTGCCTAAAGTGCACAATACCTCTTTGTACTTTTAAAAGTGCACCAAAAACCTCCTGTGGTTTGAAAACGTAACACACGTGCCCTCTCTGTCATTTTTTAGTCAAGTTTCTTAACAGAAATTACTAAAAGACGTAAATACTCTTAATTTTTTTTCCCTTTACTCTCTTTTCTCCTTTTCCTCTTGTTTACATATATATATATTTGACCAAAAAAATATAATATATCTACACATACCACACCAGAAAAAACGAAAACAAAAAACAAAAATAATATCTAATATATATGTACGCATACCACACTAGAAAAAAAGAAGAAAGATAACATATAACATATAATTTATATACACACACACACACACACACACACATATATATATATACACCAAACAAAAAAAATGTATATATATATACATCCTTTTGATGGGGTTTGGGGGGTGGGGTGGAGGGAGTCTGAGGGGGTTAGGGGGTGGGGTGGGGTGTGGGGTGTGGGGTTCTACGGAGCTACAGGGTGGGGGTGGGTTGTGCCAGGGGTGGGGGGGAGGGGAGGGTGGGTGGAGAAGTTGACTGGTTTTTTTTTTTTTTTTTTTAAATTTTAAATTCTTTAATCTTTTCTTTTGGTGAAAAGAATGCATGGAGAAAAAAAGAAAGAAAAGAAAAGTATATATATATATATATATATATATATATAAGGGCATTTTTATCCAAACAAATAACAATTTAAGCCCAAAAACATGAACAATTGCACTTGATCGCGTGCAACACACTCTTCGTTAAAAGTAATGATTTTTTTTTATGGAGGGGATTGTGGTGCTATGTTTTTTGAACCACATGGGGGTCCAGTATACTTTTGAAAACACAATAGGGTCATGTACACTTTCGACAAATTATAGAGGGTTATAGTGCTATTTACCTGCTAGATTATGAAAAGTTTAGAAAGTAATTGATAACTTTTCTTTGTGCTCAAATATTAGATGATAGAATAGATCTAGCTACCTCCTAGAATATCACCAATTAATTAATAAGATTTCAAGCTATTTGTTTCTACTTGTGGGATATATTCAAATTGGTAGATAGTTTAAGATGTGATTCAATGGTCTTTCAAAGGGGAAAAAAATGTAACATTGATTATTAAACTTAAACTCAAGCAAATTTAAAATTACTTTTTGATTAGTTGAACAATATACAATTAAGATGATGATCAACAAAATTTTGCAAAAGTTGCTCATCTATTTCCAAACAATGTTATTTTCAATCATTAAAATAATTATCGATGTTTTTTAGATGACGTGGGAATTCAGCTGGTAAAGTCCGACTACCAGATTATTCAGTGAAACTCAACCATCAGATTATTCGGCGGAGTATGACCACCAATTGGTAAATCCCTTAGTATAGTTGGGTGCAGCGGTGTACTCCACACATGAACCAGGTTAGTCAAGGACAGACTCTAGAGTAGTAGGAAATGTTGAACTTGCTGCTATTGTTGAACCATACCCTTGGGAGCAGAATAATTACGGCTTAGTATAGTTCAAATCGTATGTAGCCTTTTACATACCACGCGAAAATGGCAGAGTGTTAAGTGCACAAACCATATTCTAACTTACTAGGCTTAGATGATAATTGAACTTTTATTTTAGAAAATGCTTGTTCGCATCTCATAGCAAGGGATAAAAAATAGCAGCAGATATCTAATACTGCTCTTACTGAATTAGCAGAGAATTAAGAAGTTATTGTAGGTACAAAATATATTCCTTTAAATTTACCAAGTCTATTACAACACAACTTGGTGATAGATATATTCTACCAAGTAATTGTAACGTTCTATGTCAGTATGAGATATAAAGTGATAATGGTTGATAAGTGGCAATCGTAAACTTAAATAATAACTCAAATTAACTATTTTAGATATGTAGATTTAAACTCAAAATAATTATTTTCAAACATATAATACTAATTTACTTGCAAATTAGAAGCTATAACCTTGGAATGTAATAATAGTGGAGGTTCCATGATAAGGAAATACGTCTTGTCTATTATAATATAATGAGAGAAAAATTCAATAGTAATAACTATGTAAATTATTTTATCATAACTGTATTATTAATTCATAACTTTTACCCCGGCCCGGTTATCGTCTAGGGACTAGGGAAGAAGTGAATGTTACAATTTATTGCTTAAGGCAAGCACACGCTTAGATGAGTTTATAAAAGGCAAACAAACCTCTGACAGTGGTCCTACTTGCCAATGGCTTACGGATTAATAATAAGTAGGTTTACCTAACACAAGTAGTCTTTGAAATTTAATTACCATCTGTCATATGGCAGTGTTCTCTTATACATAGACAAAATGTCTCCTTGATTGAGTGCACTTAATTAGCAACGTCAATAGCTTTGCCATTTTCCAATATTAGTGCTAACCTAATGATAACTTAAACAAATCAAGTTATAAACTAGCAAATTAGTTAAAGTTTCATTTTCAAAAAAAAGAAAAAGAAAAAGAAAAAGATATTTCTAATCTGTGTTCTGAGTTTGTATTTCTTTCTCATTGATGTAGTTTGTTTGACACATACACATAATATAAAGGCAATATTATTGGAGAGAGAAAATTAGCATTTCAAATGTTAATTTTGTGGGCAATCTTGAAGCTCTGCTCAACTGGTTAAGGGTACCGGATGACGTATTCAGGAGATATCTCACTTCTTTTTTTTTTTCTTAATATCAAGAAGAGTAACGCTGATATTTGATCAATTTTATAACCTTTTAAAAATTGATCAGATTGGCTCGCAAATTATAGATGTTAGACAAAGTTTATGATATATGCCATATAATCAAAAAACCTCCTTTACCACTTCTTGTGTTGCTTAAGAAGGATAAAAGAGATAAAATATCCTCTAGAATAATTGTAACTTAACTTGTTTAGCTTCCCTTTCATTTAAAAAAAATTAATTCACATTATAGTTTACAAATTTATCTACTCGTTAAGATTTTTAACCCCTTTAACTTAAAGAAAACATCTCTTAATAATAGAACCATCGAAGATAAAGTTGTGATGGTCAACATTTTGAAACCAAAAACAAGTGAGGTTGTATTCAAGAAAAAAAATTAGTTCAAAATCCATTGCCTTCAATAAAAATGTCATACGCTTCGAGCCCATTACCCAAGCTAAAAGAAAAATAGTAACCACTTTTAAACCTCATTTCGGCGTAAAATAATCGGACAAGTTAACAAAGGTTGTAAAGCAATAAACTTTTTTGTGCACGAGTGCATTTGGTTCATTCCCCCAAAACACTCCATTAATGCATTAAGAAAAGTATGCATTCCTTTGACAGGTTTAATTAATTAATGGGGTGATGAATCGACATTAATTAGTTGAATTCGAGTTCGAGAGGAAAAAGCTCAAGCAGAAAGTTAAATAATGATCATGAAGAAAAAGAAGACAAACAAAGAAGTGAACTTTAGCAATTACTATGTCTCAGGATGTGTCCGTGTGTGACAGAGAAAGACACAGATAGAGATCTGTCAGTTTAAAGAGAGATTCTTCTGTTCCCTTTTTTTTGTTTAAATAGTAAAAAGATGTTTATGGTGCTTTTTAGAGACATAATTCAGCGATAGTAAGATAAAATTATTTTTATAAGATCGTAAATTTGATATTTTTTTATTATTTTTGAATTTCGTTCTTAATTGATTTGATGTATGTGTAAGAGTACACTATTATACGTGAAAATTTACCAATTAATGATTAAACTTTATCGAATATTTGAGTGATTAAGTTTCACAAAATGAATTCCCACATCCTAAAAAAAAATGTTTATGTAGATAGATGACATATAAAATATACTAGTTATAGAACCCGCAGATACATTGATCTTTGATTTTGACACGTTTATATATTGGCTGGCCTCTCCAATACTTTATAAGTTCATAATTAAAATGGCTTCGTTTTGATAAATAAATGAAGTTACATTTTAAAATCAATTGCTATAGAAGAAGTAGTTTAAGATTTTATATATAAGGCTTTATTTGTTTGTCGTAAAATAATTTATTTGTGGAAAATATTTTTAGAAAAAAATATTTTCCTGAGCTCTGTTTATTTGCCTTTTGAAAATATTTTCCTGAGTTCCGTTTGTTTGCCGTAAAATAACTTGTTATGAGAAAATATTTTCCTAGAAAATAGAATACTGAAAAATATTTTCTGCTGTTTGGATGTACAATGAAAAATATTTTCCGACATGAGATTTATAAAAAAAAATATATACACATAAAATAGGGGTGAATAAGTTCCGGAAAATGCTTTTCTTTCTCAAAGAACATGAAAATATTTTCTCAAACTTTGAACTAGCTGTAATATTTGACTGGAAAATATTTTTCAGTTGACCAATTTTTCTGTGTTACCAAACACCGGAAAATCTCCAAAAAGTAGCTCACATTTTTTTACCAGAAAATATTTTTCAGTTGACCAATTTTCCGGTGTTACCAAACACCGGAAAATCTTCAAAAAGTAGCTCACCATTTTGGACTGAAAAATATTTTTCGGTTGATCAATTTTTCGGTGTTATTAAACACCGTAAAATTAAAAAAATATTTTTCGAGAGAATATTTTACGTCAAACAAACGAAGCCTTAGTGTTGAAAGTCTTTATTTATTTTATGTGGATGAATGGAGTCTCCAACATCCTTTTTATGTATGATCAATGATTGAAGGTGTAATTAGTAATGTGGTAAAAGAAACAGTCAATTTATAAGGGCTGCATATACCCAAGTCAATGCCTAATAATTGTTTAAGACACAATTAATGACATGGTTAAAGAAGCAACAATTTGGAAGAGTTGCATATAAAGTCAATGCCTGATAAAGAATGGGTCAAATTTAGATGGATCACCTAAGATTAAGGTCTAACTTTGATACTATATTAAGTAATATGAGGATTCATCCTAAAATCAATTAGTGCTAAAAGAAGTAGCCCAAATCTTATATACTAATCTTGAAAGTCTTGATTTATTGATGTGAGACAATTAAATTCTTTAACACCTTTAACTCAAAGTTTTTTTTCATTGGAGACTCCATTTCAATTGTCTTGTATGGATAAATCAAAAATTTAAATATCAATATATAAATCATGGGCTACTCTACCAATAGCAATGGGTTTTTGTAAGGAATTTCTTGTCATGCTATTAGGGTTGGGCCACTATGGTGCCCGAAGAAAGAATAAATTCAAAACTGCTTCTTCTACCATGTCAAATTCAATTGTTGAAGAAAATAGAGATTGGGGCTCTATTTTAACTTAAAGTGGTGGACCCTATGTATATTTAGATTTTACAAACTCCATTGGTGTTGCTTTTTGGATCATTGGGTCTCTAAAAACACCCAAGTTAGAGACCCAAAATATATTTTGAAGACTCCATTGAGGATACCCTTAAACTTTTGTGAGAGTTTTTGAGTATATATAAAGTTTGTTGTATCCTGGAGAGGAGTTTTATTGCTATTCCTGAAAGATACTGCAACAATTTTTCCTCTAAGATAGCGTATTAAATGCGCCTCAAGTCTAGTCTATTATTTTTCTAACGTAGACCACACGTGAAAAAAAGTGTTAGAGAATCTAATTGTTCTATGTCAATAAGTAATAAATTTAAAGACTAGTATATAAATTCTAAACTACTCCAAATAAAACCCCATATTTTTTTTTAAATCATTTTATAGTTATTCTTGCCATTTTCACTGACGGCTAGCTCATTGAATCCTTGGTAGATTTGAAGCAAACTTTTGATAAATCCAGAAATTGGATCCAACATGAAACCATTTATGCACTTCATCAATGAAGTTAAAGTGATCTATAATGGGTTAGCTCGAGCACAGAGAAAATAAAAATTAATTGCGAACCTCAGCAATAGGCTTGCCGTTTTTGCTAGCTAGAGGATTCATACGATACCAAACGAATTTGACCATTGGCTGTGCACGTGGAGTTGATCTAATTTATCCTGCTTTGAGATTGTGGAAAGTAGGGTGCACTTTTATTTTCTTTTATTTTATGGATCACGTGAGAACTTAATTAATAGAGATCGATCATTAAATTATTTAACAGAGTCCAACTATCAACTAGGTAGAAAAATCTTTTTTTTTTCTTTGAGAATGTTGTGGACTGTAGGGTGCACTTTTTCTTTGGAGAAAGAAAGTAAAATCACCACCATTCGGGTGTTTGATACATATAATATGATTCTAAGTTAGTATCGTGCATTTAAGTAATAACTTGAACTAATTACGTAAACTGGGAAAATGTTGCACTGTTGGGTTGATCCAGCTGCTTTGTGGATTGTGAATATGCTCCTACGAGGAAATTAGGTCATTTAACGGATGGTCACTATGACATTTAATATTGATAGGAGACATAATTTGCTTATGGTTTATAAGTTAATAAGAGTTTTAGATTTAAACAATAACTTGGGTATGATTAATTATTTAAGCCAGTGACCTTGAGGTCCATGAAGTTAATCTTAAGTCAATAACACTAATCTTACTTATCGGCTCAAAATTTTGGGTCTTGAACATGGCATAAAAGGTAGAATTTCTGATACTAATGAGGCATAGTATTAGTATTTCTAGCTTAATTACTACTTCACTCCATGAAAGCATGCATATAACAAAGTAACGAGTAATGCTTTAGTCACCATTTCACTCCTCCTTTGTATGATAAGAATTTATATATTAGACATACACCTTGTGCAACATTCCGGGTTGGGAGGAAACTGAAAAATTGGAACTAGCTAGTTTAATTCTTTATATCATGATCATCTGAAGTATCAAAAACAAGCACGACATCATTATGAACATAAAGTTCTAAGGGTGATTGTTTATAAAAAAACATAGAGTTACTGAAAGTCGTAAAACCATGTACGGAATCTAACGTCTCTCCAATGTTGGAAGATCCAGAATTTGAACTAACACGGTTTCCAAATAATTAAACTTGAGAATGGCAACATCTTTTTATAAAAAAAAAAATTATTAGTAAGTATATGAAAAATAGACTGATTTTTATTTCAGTGTCTTCTCCTTTAGTAACTTCAACTGGAATAACAAAAACTTGTTGCTAAAAAACGTCACATCAACAAATGCACTAGCTATGACCAAGAAAAGAAAAAAAACAAAAACAAAAACAAATGCACTAGCTATTAAAAGAACAACAGATAAACATATATGTACGGCAAATAACCTAATAGGGTTGAGGCATGTTTTACAAGTGTAGACCAAATTTTGTTGCTAAAGCTGAATAGCCTTCTACACACACACACATGTACATACGAGAAAGGGTCCTCTCCTCTACTGATTCTCTCATTTTTTAGATAAGGTGTATTACGCGCCATTAAATTTTATATTTTAAAGTTTTAGCCATGAGATCTGGATCGTAATAAACTAATTATGTTTGAAAAAAATATTTAAAAAAGTACTTGAAAAAAATACCGATAATCTTAAAGGATAAAATTTAGTGACCCCTCATTTAAAAAAATAAAAGAATTGATAGATAAGAGGATCCAAACTCTCTACATATAGAGTTGGGGACAACATGCATACGCAGATACACTACAACATTATCTTTTTCCCGATTTCAATACTAGGACAATAGGAAAGTCATCTTTCATATACAGAGAAGCTGCTTTTTAGGTAGTAAACCTTTCTTTTTATATTCAAACTCATGCACAATAAACAAAGTTGTAGCTGCAGATTCAATGAGAAACAGAAAATAACTTTCCTGACTCCCAAGTGTGTTCAAACTGTGAAGTATATATTCAATTTTGATATAATTCGAATAAGCAATAGACAAGTCCAAGTTAATATCTATATATATATATATTTCCTGCCAGCACAGGCGATCAAAAGCAAAGAGGAATATGGAAAACCGTGTTAGGTTTGCTTCTGATGACCTTGAATGTGAACTGAAGACCATCATGTCTAGAGATCTTCACATGAAATTAAGAAAATATGCAACATGTTCATGGAGATGTGATTAATTAAGCCTATCTGCTATCTACAAGATGAATAACATGTTCATACATGATAGATTGTTTGCAAAATCCACTGTATTAGAAACCTTATGTTATATCCATCCGAAACAAGTAGCTAGTGGTACAGTATAGCCTTGTTATATGTCACGTATCACCCATTCTTCACCATCTATATATGCAACAAATGTCACGTTATCGTTTTCTATAAATAAATGAGTCATATTCCCTCGTAACACTTGTTTTCGATATCATTCAAACTTTAATTGACTTCTTAATAAGTGTCAAATGTAAATATGACTCGTTTACATGAGTGAAAATGAAAAATGAGTGATATGTGTCATATAATTGATTGGCTTAAACACTAATGGAAGTTTAGAAACTAAATTATATGCTACCGAAATTTCAATACATGCAAGAAATCTTCTTCTTCTTGGGATATGCTGACGACTGAGCCTAGGAAGATATACATAGTTGCACCAAGATTTCACAAACACAAATGAGTTCTTCTATATACTGCCCTACTCCTCCGTTACATTTGCTATTTTCTCCACTTTTAGGGGAAAGAAGGAGGACGAGAGTATGAGTGGGGATGAATATGATATATATAGATAGGAAAAAAAAAATCATAAAAAATATAGTAGATTCAGATGGTGGATATATATTACTTAAAAGTGAACAATATTTGAAAATGCCTAGAAGGTTCCTGAACGAAATTATCATCAATAATCATCATAGGTGCATAAAGGGAAAGTGAAACAATGAAAATTAGGTTTTACAAATCTTGATTAGGTCTAAGAATTAAGTCCTAACATGCTAGGTCATTTGGGAAAAGCTAATTCGGATTTGGATCGCCTCAAAATTATATTATGAAAGAGATCGATAATAGTGAAGTGATGATACTTAATAATAAAATGGCTTGGACTATTGAGTAGGGGGATTAAATGTCTACATCATAATTTCACTACTATTAATCTCATTGCTTAACCATATAATATTATGACGAGATCCAGATCTAGCTAATTTGCCAGAACAAGAGTAAAAATATATATTATAGCTCTATTATTCTAGCTACTTATATCCAAGGTTACACAAGATCTAAGAAAACGATCATAGGTAGGGTTTCTAGGGTCTTGTAGAAGAAATGTTCCTAGGGTTTCTAATGCCATAAAAAAAGTGGACTAACAATACAAAAATTGATGAAGTAATTATCTTCACCCTCAACATTTTTCTTTGTGGATTGATCTCTATCTTCTCATGAATGCTGAATATATCTGAATGCCACTGAGTGAAGATCATCGTTCTCTTCTTGAACTCCCCACTGCTGAGAATCCATTGAACTTGAACCCTCTTCATAGCTAGAGAATGAGATTTTATTTTCTTCAAAAATCAAACAATTATTATGATTCCCAATAGGGTCATTATAGTTCATGGTTCCAGTTTCATAGCAGGGCATGTTGCTAATGCTATTGCTTAAATTCTGGTCAAATTGGGGCATGTTGCTTGAATTTTGTGACTGCATCCAACTTTGAATATCTTGTGGGTGACCAAAGCTTTTTGCATACAATTTATCATGGCTAGGGTTTGTAGAATTACTGCTATTTAAAAAGCTTTGACCTGCTGCTTGTTCTTTGAGACAAGCTAGTTGCGCTTGTAGAGTAACAACCTGAAAGAAATTGAACCAAGAAAACGTCAATGGAATTGAGAAACCAAACCAAGCCATTTTCTACTACACGGGATCGGCTAATATGAAAAAATTTGACAAGTTTTATACTAACTATTGGCTATCTAATCCAATTCTTCTCCTTTATTCAGACTTGGGGTCAACAATACTAGGGATACAACTCCCGACACAGGTGGAGTTGGCAATTAAATTGAGAAATTAAAAAAATTAGGGTTCCATCAACAGTACTCAAAGGCCAGACAATGCAAAAAATAGCTAGTAACAAACCTGCTGTTGGAGGGCAAAGATTTGTGAAACACAGCCATAAATTGGATCCTGAAGCCTAGCCTGAGCTTCGTACGAGATCGTGACGGCCGCTTCGCTCCGTTCAGTGGCCGGAAGGTGAGCAAGGAGCTTAGAGACATTGCTAGCACCAAAAACCTTGTGAATGGCTGCAAAATGTGCAGCACCTTGTTCATGGCTGAAATAAGGTGCAAACACACAACCTCTCACACATTTTCTTCTCAAAAACTTGCAGGCACCACAAGGTGATGAACCAGAGCCATTCATGATTCTGATCTTTACTATATACTTTGTTGGTGGTCGTATTTAATTTGTTCTCTCTCTGTTTAGTATGCAAGCATATATGATCACCATGTTTATAAACACTAAAGGAGAAGGGAGGTGGAACATATTATATTGAATACTTAATTACTTCTTGTTCCCTTAATGGGCTACATTTTTTTCTTTCATATTGGAATTTTATATATACTTTCATTTGAGATTCCATTCAACATCCCCAAGGGGCAAAAGAGCTAGTATACATAAACCCAACCAATGTCTATTCGCTTCAGAATTGGATTTTATTCTGCAATTTTTATGTTTTTATGTGTTTTTTTTATTTTTTTATTTTTACAATAGAGATTTAAGTTGTGGTTTAATTTAGAATTTCGTTACTTGATTATTTCACTCAACTCTTGAGTGTTATTATGAAAATTTTCAATGCTTAAAATTTAGGTGTGATGACTGCAAGTAAACTTATTTGTTAAGGAATTTCACAAGATAGAAAGTTCATAGAGAAATTGATTAAAGACTTTGGAACACATTGTGTTTTATGGAACTGAAACTCACCATGGATAATTAATTGTTATTCTCCATAGAATTTGAAAAATCGTTTTGCACTTTCTTTCAAATTTATGAAGTAATATTGTAAAGGATATTTGCATAATAATATTGCTTACCTAAGCGGAAAGTCAATACAGAAAAGGATATTCTTACTTTAGGTGTGAGAAGTCTCGAGATTAATTCTCATGTCTAACATCTCAAATAATGTAAAATGGGTTAGACTTTTCTTGAATTAAAAAAAAAAAAAGATAATAATGTTACTTCTTACAGCTACTTATAATAGAGCATAATCACATGGGCCGAGCCGAGATTGCTTGTGTAGTGTCCGATCCCTATAGGTTAAGGATAGGATCATCCAAGTACACCTTGTCGACAAATATAAATAAGACAAATTTAAAGAAAGATCATCATTAAGAGTTATCTCTATAATGGATATCACATTTAATTACAAGAGATATACGTACGTCTCTTATGATTAAAAAACTCCCAAGTAAGCACACAAATATAGAAAAACTGCAAATCTGTGACTATAAGCTCTGCATTTACAGTCCAAGTGGAAATAAACTATAACAATATGAGCACTTAATGCATGTGCTCATAATTCCAATGATTGAGCTATAAGCTAGCCATGGTAACTGTAAATCATCCTATCAAAATTTATTGTCAGTGAAGGTACAATTCTGACAAGGTCTCCATGAAATTTGTTTTTGCTATATATTTTTTAATTAGAATATGGTGTAAGATATACAATTGGTCTAGTTGTAGCTTCCAGATCCCAAAGAGCTAATAATGGATTCAGTAAGTCCCTTCTCGTAGAGCAATATATAATTAGTCTATAATAAATTAATTTCCTCATGCAATTTGCAATAAATTAAGGTTACATATAATATATATTAAGATAGGTTTAATTATTTTTCAAATTAGTTCACAACGAGAGTTTTATGTACCGAACTATCTTTAATTTTTAATCTGCAATACAGTAACATGTTGATATAATGCTCTGTGAACAAAAAAATTTATACACAACATACTAATTATGCGGATTGCAACCATTAAATTTTTGTTTAAATGAACATCAATAAATATGTTCTTGTCTGCAAGACTAAGTAATTTGATTGATCTGAACATATTGTTCTTCTTGAAATTAATCTTTAAAAAAACTCCTTAAATGTCTTACTAGCCCGACCACTACTCTAACTATCGTAGACTAACACCTTTGTTTTGGTAGCTTGCAATCCCGATGCTTGTTATTTTCAATGCACGAACAACATATATATAAGACCATTGTATTTTCCTTCATTTTATAACATAAGCTCTTTATCCTAGAATTTCCATAATATAATGAGTATACTCCTCCATCTAATAAAGATAGACTCAATTTTTTTTACTTGTTCTAAATTATAGCTTTTTTTATTTATATTTAAAAAAGATAATTAATTTATTAATTCAACCCTATTTAATGTGCATCTTTATCAACCAATATCATTATTCTAGTTGGACTAATAAATATTAATGGAGGGGTATATCAGGAAACAACTAACCAAAATTTATTATTTTAACTATATTAATTATATTTTTTAATCTATGTAAGAATAAAAGTAAGTTTATTTTTAATCTCTATATATATATACATAAATAAAGGAAGCAAAGCCAATGACATTATATTGTAACCATCCTAGGGAGTATTTTATAATTTTTATCTTTCTCCAATAACAATAAAAGTTGGTGTTGGCAAATGGTCCATAGCATGGTATCCAATCAGTTGGTGTAACTCAAAATTAGTAAATCAATCCGTATAACTATTTGCTCCTCGAGAATATAATTTAATGAATATATTTCTGGTGCCCATTATAGACGAGAGAAGAATATAATATTCCCATGTCACTAGGCCTTCTACTAGGGAAGTAATCATAAGGTAACATATATATTTGTATTCTATGCATCACTAATTGTCACTCGTTCTGCTAATGTGAACCATTTTTTTTTTTTTGGGTCGAATAATGTGAACTAATTTGATCATTACTTTTCCCTCGATCGTAGTTAACTGCATGTTATTGAGTTTCCCTGAAAGCTTTTATGGAAGTTCACTTTTGTTACAAGCCAATCCTCTTGTTCTTCTAACATTAGGAGCATATCTTATGGAGCATGATGTGCCTCAAACAATTGGATTATATATGTTCATGAGATTTATATTGATTACTTAATTTAAAAGTTTAAATTATGAGAGAGATTTTTTTTTTTATATATATTTATTGATATTTGTAGAAATAATAAATAATATAACAAACTTCTTTCTAACAACTTAAACTTTTAGATGAGATGGTCACTTAACATGGTTTCAGACCCTAAGTTTCAAAAGGTTTTGGATTCAAAACTCACCGCCACCCATTTATAAAACTGTCCACGTGCAAGGCTCAAAACTAACTCCTGCACTTGCGGGGGCGTGTAGAAATAATAAATAATATAACAAACTCTTCTGTAACAACTTAAACTTTTACATGATGAGATGGTCACTTAACAAACATCAGTACTCTTTCACGTGAAAATGAAAAATTGGGTTTGAGTTATTTTCTTCCTTCTCCTAAATTACTCTAATAGACTTTTCTATTAGCAAAATTCTTTATTATCGAGCGTTACACTTGATTATATTTTCCTAAAAGGGTGAGCAAAAGACTCGATCTTTTTTTTAGCCTGGCCAATACCGTAAAAATTTATCAATTAAATGGGTATGCATTACTTGTTAAAGTAGATTGGGGAAATGCAAAGAAGTATAGGTGTCACAATTTAATGAGGGCATATTCTGAAAATGAATGAAACAAAATATAGTGACACTTAAAATAGAAACATCTGACTAAGGCAAGCACATTTCATAGAGAAAGAAAAGGGTTTTCTCCTTTCTGGTTCATTTAATTAAGCTTGCAGGTCACAGCTTGTCGAGCAATATATAGAGTATTATTATCATTAAATTAATCTACACAATAATCAACATTAATCACTTTGTTGTGTCACACATAGGCACCAACATGTAGACCACGATGCTAAAATGTGCATTTAGGTCCCACATCCAACCCTAATTGTAACCCCATCTTAATTCTTTTTTTTTTTTGGTTAAATTATACAAAATATAAAGCACACTTGTACAAATTATTTTTTGAATATTGGAATGAAACTTTCTCTTACTGACCAAGTAAAATATATATATATATATATATATATTTGGTCTTGTTACTAGCCATTATATTGTCAGTGGAGGCTATAATTTTTATTGGTCCAAATTCTTTTTAAAATATGTGTATTTTTTTATTTTTTTTAAAAAAATATGTATATTTTTGTTATAAAAAATCAAACTAACCTTTTGCATTCGTGAAAAGAAAGGGAAAATGGATTGGGCTAAGCTCATTTGGAACAAAGTTGTTGTCCCTAAACACGGCTTATGTGTTTAAATCGTAGCCCCACTAAGGAACGCTTGCTTAATTGGGGTGTTATTGATAATACAAACTGTGTTTTTTGTGGTTTAGGGATAGAATGTAGGGATCTCCTTTCTTTTGAATGCCCTTTTACCAACAGAATTTGGAGAGGTTTTACTTCTCTTATTAAGGAGCAGAATCTTGTTACCTATTGGGATTTGATGACTACCTGACTTTGCAGAATTTGCAGAAAGAAGACACACTTAAGGCTGATATTGCAAGAACTATATTTTGTGCGAGTGTCTACTACATCTGGCAGGAAAGAAATAGAAGAATACATAGTACTAGTACATGCTCCGAGGAGCAGATTATGGAGAAAATCCTTCTTAATGTTAGAAATAACATAGCGTTACAAAGTAAGTATGTTAATAGCGCATAGAATAGGGCCCTCAGTGCTGTTTGGCAGATCACGGATAGATTGATGTAAAGATCCTATTGTATACCTTGATTTTTTTGTTGTTGAATGAAATGATTACTTAGCAAAAAATAAATAAATAAATAAAACTAACCTTTGTTGTAAAAAATATTAGTGTTATAATCTCTATTGAAATAAAATTCTGGATAATTATTTATGGATCTTTCCCATGCTAGCCGAAATTGTCTCGTGAAATAACTAATAAGGTTTAGTTTCATTTTGGTAACAATCTTTCCCACGCATTTGTTATCACTCGACATTAATATGATTGGGACCTTATTTTTCGGTTTACACAGTGAAAGATGATGCTCAAACAGGGGATTTATCCTTGTTACTTTCGGTTAAAAAGCTTACTTGAGGTTTATAGGCTAATGACGAGGCTAATCTATTGATGGTTATTGACCGATACAGTTTGAGGTACAAATAAAGGTTCGGATTAGAATTCTCTCTTAACTAATATTATATTTTAATATCGTATCTTATCTATTCATTGTATTCAAAATATCCAACACTTTACTTTATTTCTATATTTTTAATAGTTTAAATTTAAAATGAATAGCTAAAAAACAATATTAGAATGTTATAATATAACATTAGTTAGGAGAAAATTCTAATTGCGAACGTTCATGCATGGCATAAACCCCCCTGGCAACCATTATCTATCCATGGGAATGGTAATGGCTTTTGCTCACGTGTACTTGTTGGCCACTTAAGCTTGAACGGGAACAGTGATCTTGCAGACAAGAAGGCATGTTAACAAATGGGATGATCAATTAAATAATATTCTCTAGACAATAATAAAGGAGGCATTCAATTAATTTAATAAAAGGGCACGCTATATATATATATACTTATCTATTTGAGCAGTGTTTAAACTTTTAAATACATCTGAAGATTTTAAATTTAAATCTTTACAAGCCTTTCTTGCATTCCAAAGGCACTTTCTAATGATGTTTTGTTTTTTCAACCTACATAGACACTTTTCTATTTGATAAGACATAAGACACCATTGTTCTAATTATCAGCCCTTTCTAATTTGTGCTTATTTTCGTAATTTTGAAAACTAATTTTTTCTAGACCGAAAAAGAGAATTAAAGAAGAAAGATAACTAGTTCCTCCCGGTGTATGATTTTTCTTTTCCTTTTTTTATAATAAGAAACACGAATTTCATCTTAAATGCATATAATTTTTAAGTGGATGACCACTAATTCAATACATCTCTATATTGCTTTTGCTTAATCAAGCAGTGAAGATATATCTTTGTGCTAATAAAAGCCCGCAAGAATAACCAAAATCACATATATCTATCATAAAAAAAAAATTAAAAAAAAAAAACTAGTTCCTTTCGACGTATGAATTTTTATTTCATTTTAGATGATACAAAACATATGTTCGATCTTAAATGCATATGATTTTCTGGTGGGTGACCACTATTTTAGTATATCTCTACACTTAGGCAGGTTGAACTCTAATCGACTCAATTGTCAACCACCAAATTCGTTGATCTACATTATTCACTGTGGCTTACAAGTAGAATCCTCGAAGCGCAATAAAATCCCAAAATAAGTATCCAAAAAAATATGGATTCGATCTTAAATACATATGATTTCCCGGTGGGTGGCCACTATTTTAGTACATCACTATCAATAAATGTTGAACAAGTGCAAAGCATGTTCCTATTCCGTACGATTATTGTTTCGAATTTGCATATGATTCCATCTTTTTCCACCAAATCAGTTTCAGGCGATCAAAAGTTATTCTTTTGTCTAAACTTTTCGAAACTTCGCAGGTATTTGATACATTAAGATGCTTCGAATTGACACAACTCATTCTTTAACACATAGTTTGTCAACAATATGACTTACACCATAGCAAGTTACTATTAAATTAAACAATCTCTTTGGATTTATTTTCTTATATAACTAATGTTGGTCGACATTTTGTGATTCCGTAAGGAAATGTTGATTTTTCTATATAGGTATATTGACCACAACATTAGTAATAATGTTTTGAACTACACATTCTATGAAGCCCATTGTTCAAGATATGAGATTAGATTTCATCTTGAAAATATTATCTTCGAAACATACAATTTCGTGAGTTCATGAAATCAAGGAAGAAAAAGAACAAAGTTGGTCCCCATTTTTTCGAATTTTGTGACATTTATTTAGCAAGCAATATTGCAATCTTAACTTATGGTTACTCATATTGTCTCAATATTTCATTGACAAGTAGTCGCATATATTTGAACTATTTGTTGGATAAAGGCTCTAGATATGTCATATGTAGTTGTTCAACAATTATATCAACTACATTTTCAATATTGGAAGAGAAAAATATTTCTCTCGTAGACTTTTCTCGGTCCTTAAATATGTAAGGGAATATATGCTAACAATTCCTCATTTTTAATTTTGTAGTTTATACTTGTAGTTGGTTGGTGCTAATTTTTTGGTCTTTTTTTTCTATCAACTTGATATTTTTTTATATATTTGATTTTATCTTCATTTCCCTTGTTTGTCGAGGAAAAACTATATATGTGATTATATGTTACTCCACCATCCCCAACCAACACAAAAATGAAAAAGTATGATGGTCATTTAAGCAAACAAAACCATGAAAGATGCCAAAATACTTATAGATTCAAGGTGTTCAATTTGCCAGTCTGATTCAAAAAATCAAGTTGAATACAATCACTTTAAATTTTATATACGGGAAGTGAATTTATATGGTTGAAAAGAAATCTTGAGTGGTTGCTCTGAAAGATAAGAATTTTGATATTTTTGTATATCCCATTTTAAAAATTGGCTAGCAATAAATTTAAATGCAGAAGATAATGCCCAGTGGCAATACTATTAATTAAATCATAAACAAAAAAAGTACAAGGGCTGAAGCATGAGAGCCGTTAAACTTTGGGACTGATGTGCAATATTTTTCTCCCAACTGGAGTGGTGGGCCCACTGAGACGCCGCAAGAGTGGCATTATTCTTCACTATATTTGGATTTTGGACCCATCTAATTTTGCTGATTTGAACTTATCACTCCTTCTTGACAAAAAAAAGAAAAAAGAACTTATCACTCCTTCCCTTTTCTTTTCTTTTCCACTAATTTCTTTTCGTAACATATTATTTTTAAAAAATCTTACAGTACTTCAGACTCTTCGGAGGGCCTTTGTTTGAGGTGAGATTCAGTCCACAAGGTAGATTATTCAAGTTCCTACCTTAGTATTTCTTTAGAGTCAGTATTAGTATTGGTAGATTATTATGTATTATAGTGCTAACTTATTGCTCGATTCAAGTGAAAGAACAACAAAAGACTCACAAAGCGAACAATTTCAAATAGTCAATATGACAGTGTATTACAGGATTGAAGAGAAAGAGATCTTAAGGAAACTCTTAACTAATTTCGTGCAAGGAAAAGATTCATCTGTAGTATTACCTCTATCTTTTATGTTAAGTCATTTTCTAAATCAGTTCCATGCTTTCTTTACTTCTGTTCTTTCTCACACTTGTACTCTGGTGCAAAAGGGAGAAAAAAAAAAATATATATATATATAGAATGAACGACAATGCTACAATTATGACACGCAAATTTTATTTGTACATATTTTTTAATAGCACGAAAATTTAATTGATTTTGAAAAGAAAAAATCAATTCCAGTCAAATGTCTAAAGAATACATAAAATCCACGACAATGCTACAATTTTGGCCCGATAAACCTATGTACCTTTTCCGGGCCGTTAAGAATGGTGGTCCACTTGCTCTACTCTTTTGGACAGGCCGAGCCCATCATATTTCTTGTCTCTCTCCTTAACCACGACAGCATATCGGCCCGATGGGTATTTAGTGCTTTTAAGTAGGCAGAGACAGGTCCAAAATTATGGGAACCGTAATATGTAAAGGAAAAACAAACACGTTCTTCAGGGCATGCCAATCGTTGTTTGCTTGTATTATAAGCTTTTGACCCACAAGAGATGAAATTCGCCTTTTATGTTACAGATTGCAATTCCCCAATTTTTATCATCTGTTTATCATCATATGTTGATATTTAATTGACATGTTAAAAGAATATACAAAAATAAAAGAATTTATTATTTTAGCAGGCCAACTAAAGACCCACATAAGAGATGATAGATGTTTGATGAAAATACGATAATATCTAGTAACAGTCGAGAGAATATGAGGTGTAATCAATCGTTATTATGTATTTCATCTCAACATGTAAATTGGATTGCACAAATCAGTGGTGGAGCTAGCAGGGGCCCCGACCCTCGAAGGTTTTTTTGAAAAAAAAAGATATATGTAGTATCGTTAAAAAAAAAGTTATTGGCCCCACCTATTATTATTATTATTATTTTTTAATCATCAATCTTTTTGTTTGAATCTTGATTCCCTAATATTAAATTTTTAACTCTGCCCCTAGCCAAATAAATTTATTTTTATTTAGTGTTCTTTAGGTGGTGCTATTCCAAGTTCCATCTGAGAGGCGATCGGGTTATGTTTGACCCTAGTCTAAATAAAACAAGAGAATGGGTGTGGAAGTGTGAGATTTGCTTGGGACGAGGGTAAAAAACTTACTCAGGTCTCAGGTTCGAATTAATTAGGAGATTAATTTGTGTGCTAATTTTAATAGGTTACGTACTTAATTAACGGGAATTATGTGTCCTCTATATGAGTTTGTACATCTTAAAAATTGACACTTTAGTATAAATGCAAAGTTATGTAAAAAAGAACATAATAATGAAAGAGACCAATTCCTATTGAAAAATATCACGAAGAATCATACATTTGTGGACATATTGTTGAGTCGCTTTTGAATGCAAAAGTGAACGCCTTCTAAAAAGTTTGTGTATACTCTTTTTAAGAAGTTCTTGACCCAACCAATCAAATTTAACCTTTTTGTAGCAAAACCAATCAAAGTTTTTCCTTCAAAAATTAAACAATACCAAATATGGTAAAATTCCATATCATCTTTCAATTTTGCTTCCTCATTGTGTGGCAGAGTTTAACCTGAACAATTCTAGTAGCATGGAAACATTTCCATCCTCTATATGTAATTGGTGGTGAGGTGCTTTGTGTCTAGGCCGTGTGTGTCGTGTGCTGCATGAGACACACACCAGACATAGACTTAATTTTTTGGAAAACACTCCTTGGTGGAAACCCTCTACGCACACTTTCATTTTTTCTTTTTAAGACAAGTTTAATAGAGCCTCTAAAACATAATAATTACAATTTTTTTGTAAATATAGAGCATTTTAAAGCAAAAATGTAACACCAATAGTTATTATAGAGCCCCAAATTGCTACTTTTGTGCCAAATTTAACAGATTTCAACAAAAATAGAGTTGTTGAATAAAATGGAGCCCCAAGAAAAAGACAAAAAATTTTACAGCCCACATGGTCTCTTCCAAGATGTCAGATCTAATGATGTCAAATCTGACTTCAAAAAAAAAAGTCTGACCAAAAAAAAAAAAGTACAAACATCTGCAAAAAAAAAATACAGTCGTTTCATTCTTCAGCTTTAATCTTCAAAACAATATAGCCGTTGGGTGTTGAATTTTCTATATATTCAAGCAAAAAAATCCAACACCCAACTTCAACAATTTATCCATTCAAGCAAATATACCCAAATAGCCAAACAAAATTTCATTTGTCGAAAAAAAAAGGGTTCATGCTGAAGATCTGTCTCTTTTTGCAAATATATATCAACTGAATCACCTAAAAAAAATGGTGCATCGGGGATGGTGGGGAGGGAAAAGGTAGCGGGGAAGGGTATACGTCGGGGATATAGGGTAGGGTGGTGGGGAGGGGAAGGAGAAGGAAAGCGGGGAGGGGGGGGTGTACAAGGGGGAGGTGGGGGGGGGGGGGGTGGGGGTGGGGAAGGAGAAGGGAAGAGCAGTGGGGAAGGAGAAGGCGGGCAGGTAGGTAGATGGATGGGTGGGTGGGTGGGTGGGTGGGTGGGCGGGGGTGGGGGGAGGTGTGGGGGAGAGAGGGGAGGGGGCGGCGGGTGAAAAAGAAAAATGGGTGTTGTTTTGGTTTTATATGTAGGGTTTGTAATTTATTTTTATTTTTTAATTTTTTTTAAGGGTTGGGATAAATTTTAATTTTTTTGGAATTCAATTTTTGTTCTTTTTAAATTTTTTTTTTATTTAGAATTTAGGTAAATTTTATTTAAAATTTAAAGCATGATTAAAATTACATTGAAATTCAACCTATTTGGCTTTTTTTTTTGAAAAGGCTTTTTTTTAAAAATTTTAATAGTTTGGGTCAATTTTAATTAAAAATTCATCCAAATTAAAACTAATTATAATTCAACTTGTAAACTTTGTAAATTTAATCTTTAGTGGTATTTTATTGTTTAAATAATTTATTTTTTTTCTTAATTTTGCTAACTATCGTATTATTTTTTTTGAAAGATATGGAATATACCGATGGTACTTCGAGGGGTCGCAATTTCACCCTCCAAGAAGATATTGCTTTATGTCGGGCCTTCATCGCAATCGGTGAAGATCCTATTATCGGGCAAGACCAAACAATAACAACAATGTGGAACAGAATTCTTGAAAAATGTGAAGAGTTCCACCCCCGAACTATCCAACTGAAAAGCGAACATCAAAAAGTCTGAAATGTCGATGGTCGCCCATAAACCAAAATTGTACACGATTTGCGGAGTATATTGCTCAAGTACATTTGAGACCGAAGAGTAGTGCAAATGCTATTGACAATGTGAGTTTTTCAGATATTATTAATTTTATATCGTAAATGTTATATAATATCCAAAAAATTTCAAAATTAATTTTTATTAATTTGTTGAATTGTTTTTTAGCTGAATGACGCTCGACACTTATACTCTGCTGCCGGTGGAAAAAAATTTACCCTTGAACATTGTTGGATAATTTTACAAGATGGTCAAAAATGGAGAAAAATTATCGATGTTCAATCCACACAGAATGCAACTGATTCGCATGCGTCAGTGACTCTACCCGAAACTCCAATCAAAAATCTAAATTCTCTCGATAATGATTATCGCAGTGAGTCACTGGTGGAAACCCAAAGCAATCCCACATCGTCAAGGCCGATTGGGAACAAGAAGGCTAAAAAATTAAAAGGTAAGGGCAATGTCGAAGATATCGTAGAAGAAACAAAAAATATGAGAAAAATTATGAAGAAGTACAAGGATAGGTATGAAGAATTTGCAGATACAAAAACTATAAATATAAAGATTTCGACAATCGAAACTCCGGAAAGAAGAGCGTTTTTGATTGAGCAACAAAGGGCCATTATTGCAAGAAAGACCTCCCGTTCGATAGACTTTGACGATGATGTATACCGTCCCAGTTTGCCTTAAATCATGGATTATTTATATTGGCTAGTTTATTTTGGGTTGTACTACATGTTTAAATTTCTGAATTGACGATGTTGTTTTAATTTCACATTTCATATTTGTGTTTTACTATCCCTTTTTTGTATTTAATTTTTTTAATATTAAGCCTAATGGATGTTATTCGGATCGTAAATTTTAATTTTAATTAAATTCAAATTAATTAACAAAAGGGAATATAATAAAAAAAAAAAATACAAATCGAACATAATTAAACGTTATCATAATTCAATAATTTTTACCGTTGTTAGAATTAAATAATTTTTTAATCGAAATATTCGTAAAAAAAAGTTACGATGATAACAATAATAATTTATAAAAAGAAAATTAACACACGAGAAAAGATAGCATATATTCAAATTAGTTTATAAAATTAAATTTAACATAATATAGAGACTCAATTTTATAGAGCCCCTCATTGGGGATGAATTTTTTTTAAAGCCCCTAAAAAATAAATAGGGCTCTATATGAGGCTCTAAATTGCTAAGATGCTCTAAATTTAAGTTTAAAATACCTCAATTTAAAGTCTTCATTAAAAATAGACTTAGTACAATAATAACTAATATCATAATTTAAATTCAAAATCTTTAATTACAAGACGCGGGACTAGTACACCCAAATCTTTGGTGTTATGGACACTGTTCTTGCGGCTATAAATACCACCCCACTTCTTCATCTCTCTTTCATGTTATCTTCTTTCTTTTCTAGCTTCTCTGTCCACCTTTCACTATCTTCATAATCTACCATCTTCAACTCATCTCAAAGCCAAGTATTGCATAGTCATTTTCTAAATCAAATTCATGCATATGGTACCTAAACATCCAATTTTTTTCCTAATAAGAAACCAAACCATCTCTTCATCCCCTGTTTCTGCTCTGTTTTCAACACATTCAGTTAACAAATGACAGCATGTCTTCAAGCGTGTGTCATGGTTTGCAGTCATGTCTCGAGTCCAGTCATGTCCAACCACATGTTCTGATGCACAGATTGGCTCCGCAAAAGCCAAACTTATACAAAAACCAAGAAGCAGAAGAGAATTCTCATGAGGAAGTCAATAGCAACTTGGAGACATGGAGCTTCATTCAAGCACTCACTAACACATCTCACTATAACAAACAAAGGACTAAAACAGAGGAAGTTTACGCATACGTTCACCCTTTTGTCAAGCGTTCATCGTCCACGTTAAGCACAATGAGTTTGGAAATGTGCACGGAAAGTCTAGGCAGCGAAACAGGCAGTGAGATTAGTGAAAGCAGTGATGAATTTGCTTCCAAGGTAATGGAGAAACAGAGCAATCATGGGCTTAAACAACCAAAATCGCGCGATTTCACCAAGAAAGTGAGTCGCCCGGTTAATTTTCCCCCTCCACTGACTTCAATCAGTGGCTCAGATGGTGTTCAATTCAAGCCTCATCGCAAAGATGGTCGGTTAGTCTTGAAGGCTGTGACTGTTTCTTCCTGCAATACTTGCTTTCGAGCCGAACGATCCGATGGCAGGCTTAGGCTTTCATTTCTGAAGGGTAGCAATGTGAATTTTGACAATGAGTTAGATGAGAGCCAAAAGAATGTATGCGATGAGGATAGTGAAGTTGTTATAAGACATGAACATGATGATAAAGTTGAAGATGACTATTGTGGTGAAGATGGTGATGATGATGTTGATGATGGTGGTGAAGATGATGCAAATGGTGACTTCTGGGAAGATGACATGAAAGGGAATGGTGAGAAAGTTGGATGTGAAATTGAGGTGGGAGATTTCCCAAGGCCAAGTAGGTGTAAAGAAGGTGGAAATGGGAACCAAGGGATGCCAAATTGGGGGACATTTTGCATGGCTATTTCCTAAAGGGAAAGGCTTTTGAACCATTAGGGTGTGGGTTTCACACATTTGTGGAGTCCATTTACTAAACCATCCGGTTTGATGGTTTTTAAGCATTATTCTTTCCTGAAAAGCTACGTTTTGGACCTTAAGAGTTAATCTCTCTGCAAGATTTAGTATTTTAGCTATTTAGGTTTTTAACTATGCTTTTGTATCATGGAATATTTCTTACATGGGTAGGTATTGTTGTTATTGGACATGATCCATGTATCCTTTATTGTTCTCATCACGAAAGATATACGTCACGCAAATTATACTATTCAAACTTCACCTTCTAATTAACATTTCAGACGGTCTTATGTGTGCGATTTGACACATGAGAGTTACAGAACGAGTGAAGAAACGTAACAAGTGATATATACACACATATATATCATTGGTCAATGTTAATTAATCTCCGTCTATTATACGTATTTTCGGATATTGAGTGATCTTTTTCATTATTTATATGGTAACATGCATCAAGAAAACTCAAGATTGAAGCAAGGACACAAAAATTAGTAACCATACATAAAGATCATAGATGTGCAATAGGGCAGACAACTCAAGCTTTGATGACAACTTGCCTCACCCATGAGTAAATATTTCATAAATTATAGTCGTCTCATTAGATCATGCATCTTTTTAGTATATTTAATTAATAGGTAAGAGCATAAAGCGATATAGTCTAAAACTATAAAAATGGTTATTAAATGTTAGAATCATGTAAAAAATTCCTCTCAAAATAGCTGAATAAGAGAAATGCAAATAAAAGCTTCATGGCCCTTCTTCACCATCATTGCTGACACAGCTGACCTCGTGATCCTTGTAGTGACATGGGACTAGGTCATCTGAGTTGTTAGGTTGTGCTAAGACGCGACCAACCTGACATGGCCTCTCTTTGGATAATGTATTAGGTTTCTTCATTAAAACGACAACGGTTAAAAGAATAAATAATTTTTAATGATAATATCATTATTAGATGACAAATTAATTAATAACACATAATAATATCACAGCAGCTATTGTCCTTCTAAGTTTTTTTTCTAATTTTTTATTCCTTTTTGGCTAACTCAAGAATTTCAATTAAACTTCACGTGGTAGATGATAAACTAATGACACGTAATAATATTACAACAATTGTCATCTTGGTAAGTTTTTGCAATTTTTTATTCCTTCCTGAATAACTCAAGGATTTCAGTTACACTTCACGTGTAGTGATTAAGATGAGTTTTAGCTTACGAGCAAACTGATGGCAAGTGGGCTCTGTGTGTGACTGGTGTACGTAAGCCTAGTAACTGTCAAATGTAAGTCTATGGTCATTTCCCATTAGAGGAATTGGCTTACAAATGATCCCGAAGTGTCTAATGCGTGAAATTCACGTACTTTATAAGACTCACGCACCAAATATAGATGTGATTATTTGTTAGCCTTTCACCCGTTAGATCACCATGTGCTCGCCTCTTTTACGATTGTAACATGCAGGCACTCAGAGCCAGGCACTTCGCAT
This sequence comes from Ehretia macrophylla, assembly GCA_037974665.1. Taxonomy (NCBI): domain Eukaryota; kingdom Viridiplantae; phylum Streptophyta; class Magnoliopsida; order Boraginales; family Ehretiaceae; genus Ehretia; species Ehretia macrophylla. Next base: position 47,484,752 of record CM075782.1, on the reverse strand, counting down.
TTTACTAATAAAAAGGTTCTTTAGTTTCTTGTATGAACCTCGTCATGTATATCTCGTACATCAATAACCAAAAAAGAAAAAAATCTAACATTTAATCGGCAAAACATATATGTATCTTGCCTTATTTTGACTAAATCACATGGTGTATCGACAAGATATATTACGCAATGAATGCACATCAATATATGGGTGTTGCAATATTCTTACATAACACGGTCATTGCCATGTCCTAGGTTTAGAATTTTGAACCTTGTGTGTTGTAAGCTTAGCCTCTGTTTCAAAATGATTGTCTGACTTATCATTTAAATTAGAAAAATTAGATTTAACATATATGTAGAGTCCACCTCATGTAAAAGAACTGACCCTTAAACTAACAATCTACAAGCATCTAAAAAATCTGACATCCTCCTAAGCGGCATAAAAACTTGGGATTAGCACCGGCTTTTGATACTATTTTGTCCTGCCACATGCCAAAATTTTGGATTTGCATGTGAGATTAGTACGCTATTGACTTAGAAAAAAATGTCTTAAACTTTAAATTTACTGTTGTAAAATAATTAACTCAAGTAAGAACCTAAAACTTAGAACATTAATGTATAATTTATTATTATATTATATCTCACATTAATACGAGACATTACAATGCACATTGCCAAGGGTGGTCCTTAATGGATGTAGTACTAGGTGAAAGATTCTTAGAGTTTGTCAGTTTGGAACGACATTAGTGTATGCAATATGCTAGGCAAGTGGTGTACATTCGCTAACATATATAGGAGGGCCATGCCTTAGCGTGGAATTAGGGCTTCCATAGATTTCGGTCTCTTAAGGGGAGAAAGAAGGGGTATAATAAGTACAGACAACAAGCATAAACATAATTCTTTTTCCATGCTTTCTGTGATTTTAAAGTCCTTTCACGGTTTCGTCCTCCATGGTACTAACCTAAAGTATGCGACAATTTGGTCACCCCAAGAATTGAGTTAAGTGGTCAAATAATAATTTGTTGCATGTAGACAAATGTCCCCAGTTTAGACTTAGTTATTCCTCCCATCATAATACTGCTTGTCCTTTGGCAAATCTAGAGTACGTATTGAGACATGTCACCGCACCATGAAATTTATAATTTTGAATGAATCCAATGTATTCCCGTAAAATAAAAATAAGAAAAACACACATGCACAACATTATTCTTCTCCCAACCATGGACTTACCTATTACACATGAAAGGGACAATGAGAAGACCCTTGTCCCTTGGCTTATTCCCCCATTTCAACTGCAAATCTTACAATATCTTTTAGTTTTAAACATGGACCCTTTTTCTTTGGATCTTTTCCTTCTCAATAAATACGTAAAGGCTAAAGTTAGAGCTGTCTTTGTCCCAACTTGGACAACATACCCTGTAATCACCTGAAATTTGCAGTACATAAGATCCTCATTGCTTCTGAATCGACACATTTTATAACATTATAATGTTATAATAAAGATTTAGTAATACTAATAAATTGTTCATACAGTTATAATCATAATTAAATTAATATAAACAAATAACTTTATATGCTGTAAGAGGATCCAATCCTTATTACTTCATAGTTTACGACTTAAAAGGACCCTATCCAAAGAAAGATTCCTACGCGCTAGACATGGCTTTGCTGACTGCCTCATCGTGCCACCGAGGCTACCATTTTTTGTGGTCTTCTGCTATCTAGTGTTGCCCACTTGTCCGACGTGTTTGTGTTCATTGCTCTCCATATATATCAACATGACCCCTTAGCCTCTACAATATGGTCCCCTTGGATACATGTTGGACATCCATGTCAATGTGTCATCAACTAAATCCAATTTTACTTAGTCCATTTGGCAGCTTCAAGACAAACTTTTTCATGTCGATCGATAAGTAAGCAATTTAAAACCATTCGAAATGACAAGAATCCAACTAGGAGTACATGTGCCTTCAAGAATGAAAACATACGATAAGATGTTGTTCATGGACCAAATATTTTTAATTTAAATCTCTATCTTGACTGATTGATGTATTTATTAGGATATATAATTATACTACAGAGCTTGACTGATTGATGTTTTTATTGGGATATATAATTATACTACGGAATTTGTAGTTTTGAGTGGATCCAATATAATGCTTTTAAAGCTGAGTTTATCGATCTTATAAGAAAAATCTTGGAGTATTGAATAATTTAATTTCTTCAAGCTGTTATGCATAGACTTCTTCTTGGAGCTATTATTTATAATATATGGATGGAAAGGAACAACAGGTTTCATGGTAATAGTGTTCTCTCAGAGGAGCAACTGCAATTGAAAATTATTAATTCAAGTCATCAAATGTAAGATGGGACTGGGGAGTAAATATAAAAGTTGTGATTTGAATTGGATAATCTGTAAAATTGGAACATTGAGGACATGATTTTGTAGTACAAGTTGTTTTTAGTTGTATGGGTATGATGGGTTCTTACAAATGTACAAATATTTTGTTAGTTTTGTGTGAACATGAAATGAAATCTTTTGCTTATTTAGCAAAAAAAAAAATATCGACAACCTTAAACTCATTGAGGGTCATGAATTTTGCATGTATGGAGGAAGAGAAAATAAAAACCACCAGGCTTTTGGTTTAGTGGTATATTTCTCGTTGTGAGTGCGAGAGGTTGTAAGATCGATTCTTGCAGGTGACATCTTTTAATACGTATTGTACGATTTAAACCTCCCTTAAATTAAGAGAAAATACAATGAGCACATGGAAATAAATGAATTTGACAAGAGGGTTAAGTTCAGTGGGAGCAGCCATCACTTGAGACCTAAATGATCTCGAGTTTGAATTATCTAGGGGGTAAGTAAGAAACCACTGTCGATCACTTTTAAAAGGAAAAAAAAAAACATGGAAAGAAAGGGAAAGGGCCAATGAAACAATGGCTTTCAACCAAGGCCAACGAGAGGGTCTTCGATGCTAAACTTTAAACTGAGTTCTGTGGAGAATAAAGACTTGAAAGATTGAGTGGAGCACTTGTTCTTGGGATGGACTTTGCTTCCACCTTGACAATGTTATAGAATATCACTTAATTAGAGTAATAATCTACAAGCTATAGGCTCATGCATTTGTCCGGGACATTTTTAACAAAAATTAATTAAATAACTTAAGACGAGGCCATGCATATATAAAGAGAGCACGTATATAAGTTAGTCAATCTTGTCGAGTGGAATCAGAATTGGTTTAATTAAAAGGGAAAATATCACATAACTCCCCTGTGATATATAAAATTATCACCCTACCTCCTTGTGTTTCTAAAACTTCAAGAATGCCACATGTATTATTAGAAAGTCATCACACTACCCCCTTCATGTCTTTTTTAAGTTATTAAATATCAATGTTGCCCTTTTATAATACATATTTTTTTTTTCTTTTTTTCTTTCATTTTTAATTATTTACAACTAAATAAAAAAATTAAAATAAATAAAAAAATATTCATCTTCCCCACTCCACCCCACCCCCCACCCACTGCTACTGCTTCGACGAGCAGCAGCAGCCACTCTGCTGCTCGTCGGAGGCTACTGCTGCTGCTCCGACGGAGCAGCAGGGGGTAGGAGGGGAGAGGGAGTGGTGTTTGGGGGGGGGGTGTGGGAAGGGGGGGGGGGGGGAGGGGGGAAGATGATTTTTTTATTTTTTTATTTAGTGGTAAATAATTAAAAATGAAAGAAAAATATATATATGTATTATAAAAGGACAAAACTGACATTTAATAACTTAAAAAAGACATGAAGGGGGTAGTGTGATGACTTTTTAATAACACATGGGACATTCTTGAAGTTTTAAAAATACATAGGGGTAGGGTGATCGTCTCACAATTCATAGGGGGGTTTTGTGATTTTTTTCTTAATTAAAAAGCCATATTTATACCTTCTAGACTCATGCATGCAGTACTAAAACCGGGAAAAAATGTTCATTTTACTTAATTTTATGAGAAATGCTATATACCACTTTAATTTTTATACTCAAATACCAATTCTCATGTGTATGTTGAGTTGGCATATTAAAAGAAGAGAGATAAATTAAAAAGTTAGTTATTTTAGCATGCCAACTAAGTATTTACGTAAAAAATAGTATTTGAGTATAAAAATTAAAGTGGAATAAAGCAATACTCTAATTTTATATATCATTCCTCGTAGAGATGTTATGAATTAGCAAATATATATAGTAATGAGGGTCGAATTTAAAAAGTTTATTCAATGAGATTATATATATAATTTAACATTTATATAAAAATAATTTATTTTAAAGAGAGTTAAATTTATTTTTTAAATTAAAAATTCACATATTTAAAAAATTTAGTTGAATGAAAACAATCTCACTGACCACTTAATACATCCATCCTTAATAGTAGAGGTCATAAAGCACGAAGAGGAATGAACGAGGAATGTTATATATCATCCTTCATCTCATCACCCTTATTTATATAATAGACTTTTTATTATATATATAAATAATTTAATATTCAATACATGAATTCTTATCATACAAAAAGAGAAATGAAGGGGTGAAGGAGGAATGAAGAGGTGAAAAGTGATCATAAAATATTACTCGAAATCCATTGTTTGACTTTGTTTTTATTTATCTTTTCTTCTTTTTCAAGACCCCGACCATTTGCAAGGTGCACATCATCAGAGAATCCAATAGGATTTCAAAGGACCCACGAACTCAAAGCATTTGGATTTTGGAAATCTAAGTCTATGCTGTTGGAATCACGAGAAATTGTCTTCTTGTATTTACTGATTATTACTTCTACGTAAAAACAATAGCGTTACTCTTCAAAACACCGGCGGCTTAACCCGTAAGACTCTAAAAATAGATGAAATCCACCTCATATTAGAGTTGCAGTGACGTTTTAACGTTTATCTCAAAAGAAAACTATTTTTGCAGAACTTCTATTCTGAAAAATATCTCTCTCAAGAGATTATTGTTTTTGTCCACACTCTTGTTGATCGACCATCGTGACTTTTTATTTAAAAATAATTTTTTCACACTATAAATTTTACAAATAATATATAAATTTTTGGACTATATTTTGTTTAATACTAATTAATTTTATATTGGATAGAATCCTATACTTTTTATTACTTTTCAGAACCCTCGACTCTATGGATATATACCCCCTATATACGTGGGGTTATAGTCCCATTGATGCTACAAAATGATTTAAAATAAGTTCGTAATTTTAGCATGTAACAAGATTGTGCAGACCATTGTCAAGCATATGCCATATTATCAATTAAGAAGGTATATAGACGTTCCATTTTCTTACTTGCCCAATATATCTCAAGGTGAAGGCTCTTCTTCTGGCCTCTCTCAATCTATCCATATCCTTATTATATTATAAGTAAAATTCAATAATTATAAATTATTGATATAGTTATAATGAAATAATATAAAAGATTTACACCCCGTTTCTATTAAAATAATATTATGAAGAGATCTCACTCGTCTCTTTGTGCGTGTTTGTGAGAGATGGATGTTTAGTGACCGCTTGCAGGTTGTTTGAGAGTTCTTTCTTGTGGATGGTTAATTATGAATGGCAAATAAAAAAAATGTTTCCACGTACACATTAAATGGTAGATATTCCCATAATATTGTTCTAAGTGAACATGTGTTTCGACCCAAAAAAAAAGTGAATGTGTATTATTAAAAATAATATGCTCATTTATTATGCTGAAGTATCATAGCTCTTGGTTGAGAATCCCGATTTCACGATCAAGAGTAAGGTCATAAATTTAAATAATAACTGTTTTGGACTTCAAATTTATTAGCTCAAATAAATTATCCTAGTTTTAATTTAAAGCCACAGTGCTAACTTAAAATAATTTTCATATTAGGTACCACAGAAACGTGACCAATCCAACACGACACACAATCAGTGGCAAACTTATGTGGTGACGAGCATGTGCTTGTGCTCAATTTGAAAATTATTATATGAGATATTTTTATTGTATCATTACACACTCTGACTTCTCTCACTGCACGATTACACACCCTGAACTTGAATATCCGAGTCAGTCCCTGCACACAACAGAATATATTACACACAAAAGACAAGTCCAATTATACAACAAACACTAAATACTACGCCTGATAGAGATAAAAGAGTATTTGATTTTGGATCTGGTTGCTACTTGCAACTTGCAACCTATAAAGTATATAGCAGATGGAGATACTGTTTTCATATATATGTCATCTCTATCATAATGATCATATTACTTCTCATAACGATATGCTTGTCAGCGTTGATCGTCTCTGAAGATCCTTTCCGGATGGTAACAGGTACCCGTTGTACTCGAAATTGATAAATAATTGTCTGATAAAAAACCGATAACAAAAATCGATGGAGAAACCGTTAGGTTTTGGATTATAAAACAAAAATCGATGGGAAAACCATTAGGTTTTGGATTTTTTGGAATGATTAAATTTTTAAATGAACTGGTGTATGTTTTGAGTTTGGCCGTTGTGCTCTCAGGTTTGATTCACACCCATCGTTAAGTTAGGTAGTGGGAGATTAACGTATTCATCGTTGGGCTCAATCCCCTCGGGTCATGTTTAATTTGGTCTATGTTTTGTGGGCAGGGGCGGATCTACCTAAGATCCCCCACTGACCTAGAAAAAACGTTAAAAATTTTATGTATTTTTTTGAAAAAAATTTAAATATCTATGTATTCTTAGTTTAAAAAATTAATGAGCCCCCACTAAAAAAAAAATATTCATATAATTAAAAATTTATTTATTTTAGCCTCCAAGCAACCCCCACCTGTTTAGAATAACATTAAAAATTTTGTGTATTTTTAATTTAAAAAATTAATTAATCCCTATTAAAAAAAAATATACTCATATAGTTAAAAAATTATTTATTTTAATCCTCACTGAGAAGATCTTCTAGCTCTGCTCCTGATCATGGGTTGGTTGAAATAAGAATGTATCTTGGATTAAAAATAAAAAGACTAAGAATTATAATTGTTTTCTGTCCATATGAGTAGTTTACACGGGAGCGTTTCGTGCCGTACCCGATATCCATCACATGAACGATTTAACAAGGGCCGGCTGTTTTACCGTTTCAAAATTTTTTTCCTTGATAATGATCTTATAATTAGTTCAAAAGGATACGAAAATGTCAGCCTTGTGTGCCTGAGGAAGGTCCTGCCGTCGTAAACTTTTTCTTCAAGACTATTCAGTCGAACTGTGTTGCTATGAGAGGTTCGGTCTCACATTTGAGTAAGGTCCACTCCATGTTAATGTTAATGCCGCAGTGAGTCCCGCTGACAAACCGAAAAGCTACTCGTTTCACGAAGTCTAGGCAGTAATATAGAGTAAATTGCTTGTCGCTTTTTTGTATTTTGTTCGAAATACTCATTCACTCCCTGTGTTTTTAAAATAAACTTATTACTCTCCTGTGATTTTCGGAATGTAGTTGACCCCCCCCCCTCCGTTAGAAAAACCGTCTAATTTAACGACAATTGTAACACACGCACTTAAAATGCGATTTTTTTATGCTTTTGGTTAAAATAAATTTTTTGTTGGACAAAAATACCCTTTTAGTAAATTGTTTGTCGCCCCCCTGTATTTTTCCTGAAATACTCATTCACCACCTGTGTTTTTAAAATAGGCTCATTACCCCCCTGTGTTTTTTCGATTTTAATTTTATATAAGGGTATAACGATCAATTAACTAATTTTGTAACGTTTGCTAACGGAATAAGCGATTTTGGGTGCGTCAACTTAATCAAAAAAATACAAAGGGATAATAAGCCTATTTTAAAAATATAGAGAGTGAATAAATATTTCGAACAAAATATAAGAAGGCGACAAGTAATTTACTCCAGTAATATACTTTTCAACACCTTTCCAGATTTTGCATATCAATCTTGTATCAAGAGGCGAAGATGCTGGATTTCACTTTGCCTCCACTAGATTGTTTTACTGACTTTTCTTTGCACGTGTGTCCTGCTGAGAGAGAGGCGGAGACATTTGAAAGTGTCATGTACGGTTCCTTTGAAAAGAGTGTGATATGTATCACCATATATGCTTAGTGCTACGCTGGTTATGGACCTTATCGTCTTTCGTTTTGTAACAAAATGAGACATGAGTCAAATATTGCTGCTCGTAAACACCTTTCCAGAGAGCTTTTCGCGTCGTACCCAATATCCATCACATGCAGTAATGCGTTTAACAAGGACCAGCCGTTCAAATATTTTCGTTTACTTCAAAAGGATACAAGTAAATTTTTCACCTAAGAGATTTGGCCAAGTAAAAAATCTCACAAAACATCTAGGCAATGATTATAAGCCACATGACGGAACACGAAGACTTAGATGTAGAAGATCGGATTTTTTTTTTTCTATACGACAGCCTCATGTGATGCCATGAAATAAAAAAGTACTTGTGAGTGGGCATGGCCTCCATTAAATTTGTTGACAGTTTCAAATATTGCTGCTGGTAGACACCTTTTCGGGGAGGGTGGCTGTCGTATCCGGCACATGAACATGTGTGGAACTCGTTTAAGATGGTAAATGAAAACCAATATTATATATTACCCTTTCACCTCATCGTTCCTTTTGTAATAGAATTTTTATTTAGGTAGCGATTGGTACACTGAAAAAAATTTGGGTAGGAATAGAATGAGCCAAGGAATTGAATGAAATTGGGAATAAGAATGATATGTTTTGTATGCTCTAAAAATTAAGAGTAGTAATGTGAATAGTTTATATAATATGACAGAATTACCTTTTTTTATTATTATAGTATTAAAAATAAAAATAAATATAAACATAATCGTAAACAATATAAACATAAATAATAATATTAATAATAACAACAACAACAACAATAAATAATAATAATAATAACAAAATATAATTATAAATAATAAATAATAATAATAATAATAATAATAACAACAACAACAACAACAACAACAACAACAATAAATAATAATAATAATAAAAATAATTATTATTATTAATAACAAATTTATTAATAAAATAAATTTATTATTATTAATTATTATATTTTTTAATTATTATTATTATTATTGTAAAACAAATTATTTATAAAAGTTAGGTTATATAAGGGTATAGTAGTCAAGTTTATTCTCAAACACATGGAAATGAGTCATTCACATGTATTTGGTCTGGAATAAATATTTTCATGTATATGGGAATGAGATTCCCTTGGAAATAACATTGCCAAGTTCATTTCTTCATACCAAACATGAGAATTAAAATATAATTGGGAATGTCATTTCATTCACAACTCATTCCCACATACTAATCACTGCATAAGAGATTTGATATTCAATATAATGAATTCTTATCATACAAAAGAGGGGTGAAGAGCTGAATATGTGACATAAAATATTACCCGTCAAGGAAAGGTAAGAAAACCAGTAGCAGAGAGGTTTCGGTACAATATTGCTAAACTTCAGCTATCTCAAGCGAAACTATATACGGGTCAGCGAGTACTACAGTCCTTATTTAACTCTGAGCGCGAGTTGGAGTTTATATTTGTTGAAAATATGTGTATTTTAAGGTTTTTTCAAGCTAAAAAATTAATTAAACCCCACAAAAAAAAAAATACTCATATATAAGTGTTAAATTATATAATTTTAACCCTTACTGAATAAATATTTTGAATCTGCCTCCGTCAACTACAGTTTCATTCCAAGGTTCAGATAGTGAAAGTGCACTACAATTTCTCTAACGTTCAGATTGTTACAGTATCTATGGTGCTACAGTGGCAGAGGTGCACTTGAAAACTTGATTTTATTTTGCTTTCGACAACCTGGTTTTTTTTTCCCAATGCTAAACAAAACTCAAAAAAATAGAGTATTTTTTTTTAATTAATGTTGCAATGGTGGATTTAGATAGATCCTCCAATATCAACATGTACTAAAGAAGTGATAATCGGGTTGAAAAATGAAAATGGAGCTCTGAAAAACCAATTCATAGTATTATCAAATACCCTATTGATTGTGTACTTCAATACTATCCATTGGCTTTTAGAACTACCATTTTGATTATCGATTACTTTAACAAAGTATAATAAAATGATAGTATAATTATGATGAAATAATTTGAACTGTTAAGTGTAAATATCAAATAATTGTATTATCATTTACTATTATTGATCGTTCTCAAAATATTATAACATTATTAAAAAATAAAAATCACGGATATTTGGGGTCATAGAAGAGTATGGATGGAATGATGCGATTGTAGCACGGTTATTCTTCCCCTGCTTTGCTTTTCCTGTACTTCTGTTCTATACATGAAAGGATTAATCATACTTAAAGTCACTCCTCATTGTTCAAAGTTTCTTGACATATCTTAAATCTTCTTCTGCCTTCTCATAATATATACTACCTCCATAACCTCCACGATCATTTCCTAACATATCCAAACTATCTTAAATGATTCTCCTTCATGTTATCCTCGATTGAGACTACCCCACTTTTTATCATATCACCAAGTTTCTTAGCTTGTTCTTCCTAAATTTACCAAACATCCATCTCAGTATTCTCATAGTTAGAGTGATTCAAACATTTCCAAAATTTTCTGACAATGATCACCTTGTACCTCAGTTAACATTCACCATGAACTGGCTGTACTGTGTGAAGTTTGCAACACTGAGGAAAAAACTTCAAAATGACCTAATCGTCCAAAACAATTAGTTTGTGCGTATATGGCGCATGAGCCCCGTGATAAGGTGATCGCTCACAAGCCTTACCCCAAAACCCAACATCAAATATAGTCTATTGTTCAACATGCCCTGAAACTGATTACCACCGTAACAATAATTTACAGCAGAATCATAATATAGTCAGTTACGAACCTCTGATGGATTAATGGTTACATCTAGTCAGTCAGATGAAAGTTCGCGGAGTTTAAGCAAATACAAAATGACGTCAACAGAAACCATAACGACGACACAATCAAATTTAAAAGGTCCTCCTCCGATGTATCATTGCAAGAAATCAGTCGATTTAGAAAAGATCAAACTAACTATCCCTTAATACATATGTATACATAACCAGATACCTAAAAAATTCGAAGCTCTTGATACATTTAGCGGCCGCGACCACGTCCACGACCACGTCCACGGCCCCGGCCACGCCCCACAGGCTTCCCTGAATTAAGGGGAAAAATATGTCGTTAGATGTTGCCAAAAGCAAAAGCAATGACACAAGAAGCAGAATCACGCATACAGTTAACACATCCATAAGAAATAAATGCAGCCAGGAGAATATTGCAATACCAGCAGTAGGCTTCTTCGGCTTCACCCTAGGTGTCTCTTCCACCAATAAAGTCTCAAGATTTAAGCTGTCGGGAAGAATATAATAGCGAATATTGTTTCCCCTTACACTCAGGTGATCCAAAGTCACTGGATTCTTTCCCTTCAGTGTAAGCTTTACAGTCTTCAAATGTGTGTTCATGCTCACATCCACACCTAAATAAGCCAAAAGAAACACCACCATTAAAGAACTAGAATACTAACATCCACGGGCAAAAGAAAGGCAAACTAATCGAGGATGAAGCGCCATTATGAACATGCATATTTCCACTGATTCCCATTGTTGAATTCTTTGTTGATAATTATTCTTATTTTTTAATAATGTTACAAAAGGAATTCATAGTTGCAGAAAATATACTCATTCAACCATCAGAAATCTCAAAAAATGTATTAGCAGCATACTTCTGCAGTAATAATTCACGTGAACAGAGAATCCCTTCTCAATATACACAGAGGAATTGTAATTACTACAGAATGCAATATTCAAATAATGCATTTCACGCGCAGAGAATGCCCAAATCTTTGGGCTTGCTGAACCTGGCTGATGAAGTATGAAAGGAAACAAGTGCATTCCAAATGTAGAAAGAAAATGGAAAAATATTATGAAAAGCAAGATTCACAGCTTTCCCCTAATCCAGTTCTCTCGTGAGAGATAATTCACACACTAACCATAAGTATTCATGTAACTTAAGTCTTCCCAAAGCCCACATTTCTTTTTTTATTTTTCAGTAGACTATAGTAAAATCACAAAGAGAGATTCATGAGAGAGCAAATGCTAATATTTGTCAGAAATTTAGACACTAAATCTTTTCCCACCAACTCTTTTTCCTTATCTTCAAAGATTTATTACTTTTGTCTACCGAAAATTAGAGGGAATTTCATTTTTATATTTCTTTGTTAGCAGTTTCGAGAATTTGGGAGATATAATTTACTTTACATGGGCAATTCCCAAAATTAATGCCTGACAATTTCTGTCTGTTTTGGATGGAGGTAGCAGCTATAGTTAGAATGAAAAAATCGATTAATTTTAATTTCTTAAGAGTCAATAAGATTCTGAAAATTTTAAATATTTTCTTTAGTATATTAACCTTAATAATTAGTCAAGCTCTTGAATAGAAAATAAACTCCGGTTATGAGGAATACGCTTTTTATAGTTGGACTCTTCTATTAGTTTGCTTGATTGGTGAAACTAGCATGCCGATCCATTAGCAAACAACATAAGAAGCTTTTGGAGAATGCTATTTTAGGCACAAGAAAAGAGGGAATTGTGTAGTTTGATGACCTCAACCCGGTGGTAGGATTTGTTACTTGGTCTGGAATGTATTATTGGATACTAAGTTCTAAGACCATAAGTTACAATATGAAAATCACAAACGCAGCGTTTAGGCGTTTACAGGTTTCTTTAAGTAAAGATTGGTCATGATACAGGAAACTGCAAACAAAGCTTGCTTTCACTAGGGTTTGAAATCTCACCTGATGGAAGATCTGAAATAAATAGATTAGAATTCCCTCCTAACCAACCCTTTATTCTAACATTTAAAATTTCATCCTAGCCATTCATATAATTTTTAAACTACAAAAAATGGGAGGGAAAGTGTTTTTGTTGGGTGAAAAGATATTTTTATCTAAAGGCTAGGAGTTATAGTAGTCATTAGATCAAACTTTAGTTACTCTAGGTGAAATGAATGACTGGGATGCAATGTTAGAATGTTAGAATAAAGCACTCATTAGGAAATGATCCTAATCCAAAATAAAGGGGAACGTTTCTAGTGTCATTTGAGGAATTAAAGACATCTGACAAAGCAGCGTTGACAATCAAGAATCAAATAACTTGACCAAAGCAAAATGTCCAAAATGAATAATTATGATGCTTCAAGACTTTATTTATCCAGGAGAAAAGGCCAGCCCAAAGGTTAGTTTGAACATGTACACAAGCCTATATACCCAAAATCTCTCTCTTTGTGAATCGCGAGCTAAGCAATGAAGGCCTAATAGAATTCCAGAGCACTAGCAAAGAAAACCTCTCCAAGCATAAAGGATAAGAAGATCCAACGTCATCTAAATGTCAAAGAAATAAGATTGAAAGGAAACCCCGCTTATCCAAAGGATGATCTTTGCAAGAGAGAAAAAAAATAAAACCAAGCACTAATCAGCTAATACTAATAGAAAATTAATTTTTACTGTCCAGATAATGCAAATTATAACCTCAGGAAGGTTGCCTCCATTGATATATATAACTATATGCTCTTAGTACCATCACATGTTTATGGTTTTAGGAATTTCATATAAGAAGATATAGCCAATAGTTCGGACAATAAAAACCAAAATATCACTAGATTCCTCAGAAACCTCCAGATCTCAGCGTCCCCCAGTAACAGGCTACACCTAAACATTAAAGCTCGAATATCTTAGCTGTTCCCAAATCATACGCTCTCCACCCCCTCCATAAATGAAAGATAAGCTATGAGATTAAGCCACGCTTATTTGTCGAGTGAACTAGCAGATCAGTGTACACTAAAATCCTTATGAATTCTTTTAATACTGCAACGGTAAGACATAGACGGGAAGGGGAAAAGATCCAACAAGAATTGTTCTAAATTGTTCAATAAATATAAAAAAGGTCACAATTCAAAAGCCTCAGATTAACATGCTAAATTAACATATTCAGAAACTCTATACATTAACAAACACACACACACACACAGAAACACACACACTTTTAACTATAGTCTAGTTGATATAAATAAGTTCGCAATTCAAAGATTTAGACATACACGAATTGAACATCTACATACACGCGCGTGCGCACTCTCTTCTAGATATTGTTTAATCAATAGCCTAACATTTCATATAATGAATTTACACATTCAAATCTACACACACACACACACACACAGAGACCGACCTGTAATAGTTCCGTGAACAACGGTGCCGTTTTTTAGCTCAATGGAGACAGTCTCGTTGTTCAACTTCATCAAAAACCTGCATAATATGCACAAATCCAAAACGTCAAAAAAATAAAATAAAATACTCAACTCCGAAAATTAACATAAAAATCGCGTAATTCATTTGAAGAAATGATTTTATTTAGAAAAAAAATGGAGAAAAAACAAACCTAACGAGCTTCATTGTTACAGTTGAAAAGCTAGGGCTTATAGTAGAAGCAAATAAGCAAAGGGGGTTTTAGCTTTTACGCTCCTTTTTTTTTTTAGGGCGGGGTCGGGCTTATAACCCAAGTTTGGAACGGCGCCGTATCGATGCTTCCCTTTTATTTCCTTAGTTTTTTCGACTTTGCGTAATTTAGAGACATTTATTATAATTTTTTTTTTTTTAAGAATGGAAAATAAATATGACACCCCTCAGACCCATAATCCAAGCTCGTAAGTATGAGTAATGTTATATGTTTAAAAACATTTATCTTGCCACTAAAGTTTTGGTCTAGTAATAAAATTACTCGCTTGTTTGCGAGAGATTACGAGATCAATTCATATTAATTATATATGTGTTATACGGCTATAGGCCTCCTCTGAATAAAAAAAGAAAAAAAAGAAAGCCATTTATCTTGCATCTCAAATTCAAATGGTGAGTGTGAGTTATTATTTAAGTATTTAACATTAATTTATAAATCGCTCTTATTTTATTTCATATCAGTGTGAGACATGTCAAAATATGTTTAATCAAATTGGATTAAAATATAGTCTTATACTCATTGAATTCAAATTAAGTAAGGAAGAGTTTATGATCTAATCATATTCGGATAATATTGGTGATAAGTTAACTAATTTTGCTTCAATTGCTTTTTTTTTCTGATTTTGTGTTGGCTTCAATCCGTAAAATATATAGTTTATGCAATAAGGATTAACCTTTGCTCCATTCCAATCCCCTTTAAAATTTAAATTTGTTCAAGTGTTATTTATGAAACTAAATTTTTGTAGTCAAAGGTTGAGCAAGTGATTGCAAACAAGGTTGCAATGAAAAATAATTGAAAGTTTAGATAAAACCAAGCTATATCACTTATACATAAACGTGCACATATTAGCAAAATCTAACTGCTCTTTGTAATTTTAGAGCCTTGTAGAAAAGAATAAAAAACTCTTGAAAGAATGGACTTTTGGTAATAAGATGCTATTGCTAGGAAAGTTTGTGATACAAGATATTACTACTATGAAGCAATTAAATAAAATAAGTTGGAAAATGAGATTTAAATGATTATGAATTGAGACGATGATTCATGGAAAGCAATAAATTTAGATTTTATAAAATTGATATATCTATGCTGAAAAGTACATGCAAGTCCAATAATTTTTTGCTTTAGAATAAGTAGGTCCCCGAGTTTTTTTTTTTTATGTTTTTCTCTCTTCTTGGCTCCTTCAAGTTTAACAGCGTTTAGAAAATTTTATTGATAGAGAGTATTATGGTGGTTTCATTATTAACAGAAAACAAAAAAAATAAAAAAAAATAAACAACCAATGTGGGCAAGCCATGTGGTCTCCTTCACCTGTTCCAACCCTCCACCCCTAATGCTACCACGGTACCACCCATTGCCACCCCTTACCCTAAGCCTACAACCCCTCTACGTCAATCCCAAATTGTCAATCCTCTTATATCTTTTTTTTTTTTTGTCGTTCAATCCTCTTATATTTCTTATTAGTTGTTTTTTTCTTTGGTCAAAAAAGAAATATTCATTAAATAAGGACAACATATAAGTCCAGACCCAAAAGTGATCGGACAGAGAATACAGTGAAATAACATAATAGGCTAAGGCCCTACAGACAGACATAAAAAAAATTAACAAAATGGCCTAAGGCCCAACATATATAAATCAGAAAATTAACAGAATAGGCTAAGGCCCAAAAGGGAACATTGGGGAAAAACCCTAACATACGGACAACAGTGAGCCTGATGCCAGCAAAGGACGAAGGCCGATAACAAAATCCAGTCAGTATCCAGAAGAGAATCCTTAAGCACAGTAGTGTTAGAACCCGTTCCATCACTCCTTGAATTACCAGGTCTAACCCACACACCAAAGTTCCGAATAATCCTACATAAGAAGCTGCAAAAGCAGCGGCTGCCGGAGCAGCGAAGAAAAATAACAGCATCAAAGTATGCTTATCGGGGCATACCAATCCAACTGGAAGCTAGGCCCAGATGTTCCAAACCGCCAATGGTATAAACCCAACACGAGAGAGAGGGGACCCTTAGTGTTCCGAGCTTGAACAAGTGGCGTCAAAAGCCACCCTATCACTACTAGATAAACCACCAAACACGATGGATAAGAAAGCAGGTGCAAAAGCCAAGTGTGACACAAACAAACCGTGACCACATAGAAGAAGATGGTATGAGTGGCACTTACCAGCGTTGGATCTAAAAATTTTTAGCACTTCATGCTGAATCCATAACCAAAAGGGATTAGATTTGTAAAGTATAGTTAGATCTGAGGGTACCAGCCCCAGATTTGTAAGCATCAAATTCCAATCGTCATCTTCACTATCATGCTCAAGAACAAAGATAAATATAGCCAAAATCATAGGGTTGACCCAACAAGCCATCACAGTAGGTGAGCAAGAGTTGGATATACAAGCATCTAAGGGAACCCAAGGGATACGATAGGCTTGTAGTTAACGAGCTAGATTAGCATCGTTGGTAGTAAGGGAGCTAAGAGCCCAAGAGCCCGGAAAAGAAAAGGTATGCCCGAACATGAACAAACCCCAAAGATTAGTCATGAACCAAGTTGTAAAGTGGATAAGATTTGCAATGGTTGAAGAGTTTAAAAGAGAAAAATAGAGCCACGGTGTAAATCTGAGCCCGGGAAGATGCCATAGACTAAGTTGAGACAAGGTTGAGCCCGATGGGTAAGGACCCATGGGTAGGGAATGAAACTCTTCTTAGAGGTTCAATTTGTCTTTTACTTTCCTTAACTCGTATTCGAGTTCAATTCATAGCAATCGAGTAGAATATGAATAATCAAAAATGTCAACCAAATTACCCATTGTATTAAAATAAAATTTTTCTATAGCAACAAATCTTTAAATGACCAAAAATTATTCAAATTCACAAAAATAAAAACATGAAAATCAAAATGTGATCCATTTGGCATTTATAGCCAATTATTCATCCAATTTACAACATATATATGCTACAATATTTTGCTAGAAATCATCATTTATTTGTACAAACATATGCTTCCTCTAGGCAATGGATGTGAAGCGTTGAAGATGGCACAAGTAGTTTGGCTGCCCAAAAGCGTAGAGCTAAACACCAACCTCGAAGTTGCCAAATCAAATTGCAGAAGATTATCCTCGAGCTGATATCCACCAATAACAATGTAGGTTATTGGGCTTGACCCTCCATTAATGACTCCAAGAGATAACACATTGTCATTGACAAACACCGTACCATTGAGTTCGAACCCGTGATAGCCCACAACACACTTTCACTTTGCAGCACCAAATTAATGGTTAGCATTGATGGATAGAAGCGTGCAGTAGCCAATTGTAACATAATTGTTCCACGTTTTAGTATAATTTTGACTTTGACTAGATATCTACTTTCATTATATTTTTTCATTTCAGATTTGACTGAAATGGATTATCAATATGGATTATCATTGAGTTCAAATGATGCATGAAACTTCATTAATGTGAGGGATCAGCAGGAGAATCTTTTTTTTTGTATTATATTTTTTGAAAGAAAAATGTGCGACCGTCGAAGTGATTATGTTACACTATATTTGATTTGGGAAATGGAGGTGTCGAGGTTAGAATCTCGACGTTGAGGTTGGGAGCTACTCCTGCCGAGCTGGACTTTTTAGGTTGGCCTCCGAGTTGAACTTTTCTGGTCAGATACCTGACCTACACAAGGAAAAGGAAGGAAAAGGCGGGGTGATAACCCAGATTTTCCCCTCGGGCGCGCGAATGATTAGTATGTCCGAGCTGGCGAAATAGCTGAGAGCATTTAATGAGCAGTTACCTTTGAAATGAAGGGGATGAGCTCTATTTATACTAAATTCAGACCTGACAGCATTTAATGCGGTGCAGTTTTTTGTCCCATCAAGACTTTATGTCCGATTAGAGCAGCTGGCACTGAGGTCGGGGTCTTCCTGGGTTGGGGTGAGGTCGGATCAGCATCCAGGTTGGGCATTAACTGTATATGCTAGGATTGGCTCGGATTAGCCTGCCTTAACTCGGTGTGGGTCGCTTACCTCAGCTCGGGATCCCCCTCGTCATCCCTTCCCCCCCCCAAGTCAAGATCGAGA
Source organism: Ehretia macrophylla (assembly GCA_037974665.1). Lineage (NCBI taxonomy): Eukaryota > Viridiplantae > Streptophyta > Magnoliopsida > Boraginales > Ehretiaceae > Ehretia > Ehretia macrophylla. Next base: position 47,466,163 of record CM075782.1, on the reverse strand, counting down.
GGGTAAGATCTAGATTTGGGAGTTATTCCAGAGCTGGAGGTACCCGACCCCAGCAGAGTAGGGATGACCACGTCAGCGGTGCATGCCCTTCAGATGGCTGACACGTCACCTAGCAGTTATGACAAGATGCGACGTTTGGGATTCCCGAGGCGGTTACCAGAGTTGGCTATAAATAGGGTCTTGACATCCGAGATTCATTTCACACTTTGCTTACGAAATTTGGAGCTTTCAGGTCGACAACCAGAGTGGTCGGACACTTTTAGCTCGAAAAATATCTTCTCGGGGTATTCAGCTCGGAATTTATCAACTCGGAGCCAATTAGGTCGGAGGTAATTAGATCGGGTCATCTTCGACAACTAGAGCAGTAGGTACGTCCCGACTCCCTTTAGTTATTCCTGCACATATTTTTATTTGTAAACAGGATGGGGAGGTCGGAGTCAGAAGATTCCCAAGAGATGGAGGTGAGGTCCTATGGAGGGGATGAGAATCCGTCGAGCTCAGAGTCGACTTCAGATAGAGGGCACGGTGATGACATCAAAGGTGCATCTCAAGAATCATCTCGGCAATCTGGACTCAGGGAGAGTGATGATGATTGCCAAGTGATCAAGGTCAGGCGAGTGCAAGAAGAAGCCGAGGCAGATCCTTTAGCTGACCTGGGTGACTTGGGAGATAGGGAGGATGACGAGCCACTGAACCAGTTGGAGGGAGTTGAGATACCACAGGAGTACTTAGTTGGAGTCTCCGCGTCGGAGCCGATTGAAGCGGTCCCGGTTAGGGCAGTCCAACCTCGGAGCTCAGCTACAGCCAGCGGTTCGTCAGCTCGAGGAAAGAGGATAGACCAGTTGTTTGCCTGTTGTAGGCGCGAGTGCCACTCTACCGTCCAGATGGCTAACGCTAGGCTAAGGGACTGGTCGGTGGACCAACACCACAAGCTGAAGGTGCCAGGTCGGACCGAGCCTGCCTGTTATCCTCCACCCGACCATTTCACCATCTACGACCTCGCATTCGATGTCGTCCGGCTTCCACTTCCCGACTTCATCGCGGGCATTTTGAATTACTTCGAGCTTAGCCTGGGTCAGATGTCACCTAACGGCTGGGCTGTGATGGTGGCATTTTATGTGTTCTGCCTTGAGAGGAAGATAGATCAGACCCTGCGTCGGTTCAGACAGTTCTTTGTCTGCAAGCCCAACCCGAAACAGCCAGGGTGGTTCTACTTCGCAGCTCGGGTCAGCAACGCCATATTCACCAAGTGGCACTCCTCCAACAAGGGCTGGCACAACGACTACTATTGGGTCGAGACGGCCGTGAACCCGGGGTTCAGAGTGGATTGGAATCTTTTCTTGAAAAAGACTGTGAATGACGACCCCAAGCTCTCAGTAGAGGAACTGGTCGAGGTCAGGGTGCTGAGACCCGAGCCGGGTATGTTGATCGATATTGACAGTGTCCTCAAGTGGGACAGGATCTGGAGATCCAAGTTGTTCGAGAGAGAACCCGACCTAAGGAGGGAGCACCCTCACCTACTTCCCGATCCCGAAGAGAATGCGGAGTCCGACTCAAAAGAGGGTCAGTTCGCAGGATCAATGCCCGACCTCCTCGTCTCCTTGTTTGCTGTTGTTCTTTTCGGTTTGCACTTGGCCATTATTCACCTCTCTTTTCTTTGTTTTTGCAGGCATGGCAGATACGGTAAAGCTTGCGTATGCCCAGAGAAGGAGAAAGACCGAGGCTAGTGACGAAGTCTTGGCTCGGTCCGGCTTGGGCTCCTCCGTCCCTCAGGAGCAGAGGCAGCGACCCGAGGTCTCTTCTAAGGGGACATCGGCGTCTCCACTGACCAAAAAAGCGAGCTCGGGTGTGGCGATCCCTGAGCGCTCAACATCCCGCCCTGACAATAGGAAACGGTCTTGGCCCGAGTACTCGGGAAAGGGTAAGGCTAAGGAGGTGAGCCCTCCCCACAAGGATTTTGTGGAGGCGGCTAAGGTCGCCCGCGATCCCAAGCTGGCATCAGTCCCGGCGGAACAGCTTTCGCTCGACCTGAGGACGGTCATAGTCACGGTAAGGCATATTTGACCGTGTTGATATGCTTAATTTTTTTGGCTCGGTTGATCGTTTCGTCATCTTTTGTGCAGGCCGAGTCCCACATCCTTTCCGCTCCTGGCTTATACGCCCGAGCCCAGGCTCACTACGTCGAGCTTGAGCAGCGATTCTTCGACTCTCGAGCCGAGCTAGAGGCCCTGAGGGAGAACGTTGCCCAGAGACGCAAAGCGGACGAGACAGAGATCGAGCGGCTGAAGAAGAAGCTTGACGTGGAGAAGTCCCAACGCGAGGCCACGGCCAAGGATGTTGAGTGCTTTAAGAAAGACAAGCACGAGGCCGAGGCGAAGCTCAAGGATCTGTTAGATTGGGTCGGCCTGCAGGGGGAGAAGGCGGTGAAAGCCTTTAAGTCCAGCTAAGAGGCCGTGGACTGGTTGGCCACGGAGGGTGGGGCGATAGCTAGGTACGCCGAGTTGGAGTACTACTTCAGGGGCCAAGTCGCAGCTCGGGAGAGAGAAAAGCCCTTCTTCCCTGCCACCAAGAATGATTACATCGAAATCTTGGAGGCTTCGCCGCAGGAGTTCTGGGAGATTGCTGAGCTTCCGGCCGACCTAACATCCCAAGCCAAGGAGGTGATTGAATTTTTTCAGAAGGGCATGGATCAGGTCGGGGATGAGGCCGATGCTACCACCTCCATCACCGCTCCTAAATAAATTGTGAACTTGCCTGGGTCGGGCTCTAGTATGTTCGCCTAGGTCGGGCTCTTGTAATTCGTCCATATCGGGCTCTTGTAACTTTGCATTTTCAATTTAATGAAATGACTGTTTTGCATTTTATTTGAGTTTGTATGAATGTACTTTTCTCTTCGCAAATTTTTCTAAAGTAAGTAGGGTCGGGCCAATATAATGGACCTTTCAAACTTAATTTAAATATAAGGAACCGAGCTGGATGCGATTAATGAATTATCATCCTAATTCGAGCTGGTCAATTGAGCAACTATATAATTGTCGCCGACCTGGACTCGTCAATCCGATTTGAAATTGGTCAAACTAATGTTGACAAATGTTGAGCTCGAGTTTAGACTCAAACTAACATGCCGACCTAAAGCTGGATTATACAGAGTTGGACCTTAACTCGAACTAGCAAAACTAATCAAATTATTATTGATTATACCCGAGCTGGAACCTAGTCCGAGCTGGTTTACTTGATCATTAGCTCATAATTAAGTGTGGCCATCGAGTTAATCCGAGTTGGCAGTAGCTAAGTAGCTGAGGTGCTCGGGCCCAGGTCGGGCGTTGCACTAATTTACAAAATAGGTTTGCATTGAATTTGTACATGAAGTACTTGGGCTCGGGAGCCGATTACAAGCAAAGCTTTGGCTCGGGGCCTTAGCAAAGATTTCGGCTCGGGGCCTGTACAAAAAGTTCCAGCTCAGGGCCATTACAAGAGTTTCCGACTCGGGGCCGTTACAAGAGTTTCTAGCTCGGGGCCGTTACACAAAATATCTCTTCAGGTGCTCTACGTGCCATGTATTCTTTAATGGTTTTCCGTGCTTGTCGCGGAGGTAGAAGGTCCCAGGTCGGACTTCTTTCATGACCTCATACGGTCCCTCCCAGGTCTGGGAGAGCTTGTTGCTCGAGCGCGGCAAAAAGATAGCCTTTCTGAGGACGAGGTCGCCAACCTTAATAGGCTTAGGCTTGATCTTTTTGGCGAAGGCTCTTTGCATGGCAACTTTGCTAGCTAGCATCCTAATTTGAGCTTTAGTTAAAAGCTCTTCGGCGAGGTCGAGCTCTTCACGGATCAGTGCTCCGTTTATTGCTGGATCATGGTGGAGGGTTCTACTAGTCGGAGACCCGATCTCCACTGGCAGCACCGCTTGAGTACCGAAGGTCAGCTCGAAGGGCGATTCTCCCGCTGCCGAGCTGGTGGTGGTCCGCTGAGCCCACTGGCCCTCTGCTTCCTCCAGCTTGGTTTTTAGGCCCTGCAAAATGATTTGGTTAGTCCTTTCAACTTGGACATTATTTTGAGGGTGAGCAATAGATGAGAATCTGAGGTCGATCCCAATCTCAGCACATTTGCCTCGAAAGTATGCACTGTCGAATTGCTTGTCGTGGTCGGTAACGATGACCTTTGGCACCCCAAATCGGCAAATGATGTTTTTCCACACGAAACCCCAAGCTGTCTTTTTTGTTATTCTAACAATACCTTCAGCCTCAGGCCATTTGGTGAAGTAGTCTATTGCTACAAAGGCGTACTTCTTTTGGCCAACACCAGTTGGCAATGGGCCGATGATATCTAGACCCCACTGATAGAATGGCCAAGGGCTTATCATCACTGTGAGGTCTACCGCTGGCTTCCTCTATACATTGGCGAACCTTTGGCAGGTGTCGCACTTTTTTACATACTTTTTGGCATCTTGTTCTAAGGTTGGCCAAAAATAGCCTTGCCTCAATGCCTTTCGAGCCAGAGCTTTGCCTCCCAAGTGGTTTCGACATACCCCTTCATGGATCTCCCGAAATACATAGTTTCCCTTCTCGGGTCTAACACATTTCAAGAGAGGCCAAGTGTAGGCTCTCTTATAGAGTTGTCCGGCAATTATGACAAACCTTAAGGCCTGTTTCATGAGTTTCCGAGCAACTTTTTCATCCTCTGGGGTCATACCCCCCTCCAAGTAGACCACGATTGGTTTGGTCTAATCTGGGCTTAAATTGAGCTCGGCTATGGCTTGCACCCCCAACTGAATGCTCGGTTCGGATACTTCTTCCACATGGACCAGGGCAGGTCAGCTCTCGCCCAAGGCCAACCTGGATAGGGCGTCAGCCTTCATATTCTCCTCCCTCGAAATTTGCTGTATCATGAACCTTTTGAGCCCTGAGGTCAAATCCTTGACCCTGTTGAGGTAGGCCAGCATAGTACTGTCCTTGGCTTCGAACTCTCCCAATATCTGACTAGAAACCAATTGAGTATCGGTGCTCAGGTCGACTGTCTGTGCCCCGAGCTGAGCTGCAATTTTTATCCCCGCAATCACGGCTTCGTACTCCGCTTCATTGTTGGACACCGAAAATGTGAACTTGAGGGAGTATTGGTGCTCATGCCGGGTTGGGTCAAGGATGACCACCCCAACTCCGCTCCCAGACTTCCCTGAGGCCTCATCCACATGGACCTTCCACACGTCCTCCGGGTTATGCTCGGCTCGGCCAGTGCATTCCACCACAAAGTCCACGATGGGTTGGGCTTTGATGGCTGTTCTGGGCTGGTAGGTGATGTCAAATTGACTCAGCTCAACTGCTCATTTCAACAGCCTGCCCGACGCCTCCGGCTTGTGCATGATGGACTTGAGTGGGGCATCCATCATGACCTTAATTGGATAAGCATCAAAGTATGACTTCAACTTTCTTACCGCTGTGATGAGCGCGAGGGCGAGTTTTTCCAAGGAGGAGTACCTCACCTCGGCCCCTTGTAGGGTTTTGCTGACATAATAGATCGGCTTCTACTCCTTCCTTTCTTCTCGAACTAGTGCCGCTACTACTGCTGTCCCTGAGCATGCTAGGTATAGTACCAACTCCTTCCCCATCTTAGGTCGGGATAGCAGGGGTGGCGAAGCTAGATACCTTTTCAGGTCTTGGAAGGCATTCTGGCATTCCGTAGTCCATTCAAAGTTCTTAGGATTCCTCAATATTTTGAACAGAGGAGCACACTTGTCAGCTGACCTGGACATGAATCTGCTTAGTGCCGCGACCTTGCCTGCTAACACCTGGACGTCTTTCACGCAGGTCGGTGGTGCCAGGTCGAATATCACCTGAACCTTCTCCGGGTTGGCTTCTATTCCACGGGCTGTGACCATGAAACCCAGAAACTTTCCTGCCTTGACGCCGAATGCACACTTTTTTGGGTTCAGCTTTATTCCAAAGTGCTCCATTACGACGAAGGCTTCAGCCAGGTCGACTACATGATCTTCCGCCCTTCTGCTCTTGACCAACATGTCATCTACATAGATCTCCATATTTCGACCAATCTGATTTTTGAAAACCTTGTTCACCATCTGAGTGTGGGTAGCTCCAGCATTCTTGAGGCCAAAAGGCATGACCTCATAGTAGTAGAGACCTTTATCGGTGGTGAAGACAGTCTTCTCTTTGTCTCTGGGAGCCATCTTGATTTGGTTGTAGCCTTTGAAGGCATCCATGAAAAAGAGCAGCTCGAACCCGGAGGTGGCATCTACCATCTGATCAATCCAAGGTAAAGGAAAGCAGTCTTTAGGGTAGGCTTTATTGAGGTCGGTAAAATCAATACACAATCTCCATCCTCCTGAGGACTTGGTCACCAGTACCACGTTAGATAACCAGGTTGGGTACTGGATTTCCTTTATGTGGCCGGCATCTACCAATTTGTCTACCTCTTCTGCTATGATTTGTTGCTTATCATAATGGAAGTGCTTGCGCTTCTGCTTCACCGGATAGTGATTCGGGTTGGCATTCAGGTGATGCTCAATCACTCCCGGGTCAATACCTGTCATGTCAGAGGCAGACCATGCAAATATGTGTTCATTTTTCAGGAGAAATTGGCTTATACCTTTCTTGAGGTCGGCAGAGAGTTCACTTCCAATTTTTGCTCTCTTTGTTTCATCGGAGAGTTCCACCTCCTGAAGGTTTTCAGCCGGGCTGCCTCTCTTTGCATCCCTCTTCTCCTCGGGCAAATCTGGTCCCCAGCCAACCTGATATTTGGGTCGGAGGGAGTTTTTATAACACTCCCAGGTTGAGAGCTGGGCTCCGCGAATGGTGGCCGTGCCGGCCGGGGTTGGGAATTTTAGGGCTTGGTAGTAAGTTGAAGAGACGACACTGAAATGGTTGAGTGCCACCCGACCTAAGATCCCATTGTAAGTAGAGTTGCAATCTATAACAATGAAGTTGGCTTGCATCGAAACTCACTTATCTCCGTCTTCCAGCTTCAGCGGAAGGTTGATGACCCCTTCGGCTCGGTGGGCTTGCCCGGTGAAACCAGCTAAAGTGCCCCTCAATGGCCTGAGCCAACTCCTGTCCAACCCTATTTGCTCAAAAGTGCTGAGGAATAAGACTTCTATCGAGCTCCTGGTGTCCACCATCAGCCTCTTCACGGTGAAGTTGGCTATTTCATCGCTGATCACTAGTGGGTCGAAATGGGGCAATATCACCCCCTCCAAGTCTTCTGAAGAGAAGGTGAGCTCCTCCATCTCCGAGGCCGGACCCCGCACCAGTCCATACTCCCTCCCAGCCCGAACATAACCCTTCCTTCCTGCCGAGATCTCCCCACCCGACGCCAATCCTCCTACAATGGTTTCAATCATAGCCAAACGTCCGCCCCGGCCTAGCGCCTGGGTGGACTCCTCTCTCGATCTCTTTGATCGTGATTCCGGGTCGGCTGCTGATCTACATACCTCCGAAGGTGACCTCGGGCTATTAGTGCCTCGATATCTTGTTTTAAGTCTTTGCACTCTTCGATGGTATGATCGTAGTCCATATGGTAGCGACAATATTTGGTTCTATTGAGCTTCTCAGGTCGGCCTTTCATCCTTGGAGTTGGAGGCAGGTGGTTCTGGTGCTGGATCTCCATCAGGATCTGCACCCTTGTGGTATTAAAGGGAGTGAACATAGTGAACCGAGGGTTCTGCTTTGGCTGATGAGGCTGCTTACCTCGGTCGTTTTGGACTTTACCCCCAGGTTGGGCTCAGGAGGTCTCTCCCTTCTTATTGGCTTCCTTCTCCTTGTCATCATCCCTCTTCGCCTGATGGATTTCTTCCGAGTGTATGTACCCTTCTGCTCGTACCATCAGCTCGGCTACAGTATCCAAGGGGTCGATGGCCAAGGAGGATGTAAGGGGTCCCGACCTGAGCCCGCTCTGGTAAGCCATCAACGCCATGTAGTCCTCCAGGTTGGGTATTCTAAGGGACTCTTCATTGAATCTGGATGTGTAAGCCCTCAAACTTTTCCCCCTATACTGCTTCACCAACAGCAATGTAGCAGTGTGGCGGGTGGCGCATCGGCATCCCGCGAAGTGGGATAAGAAAGCCTCAGCCAGCTGATGAAAACTTGCAATAGAGCCGGAACGAAGTTTTTGGAACCAGTCCAAGGCATTGCCAACCAGGGTGGTCGGGAATGTCTTCGTATTCATGAGGTCAGACATGTCATGCAGAGTCATGTGGTGGTCAAAGTTGAGCAAGTGGCTGGCTGGGTCGTCGTCCCCATTGTAGACTGCTAGGTTGGGGATTCGGTTGCCGGTGGGTAACGGTGTGGCCAATACTTCGGGTGAGAGTGGGCTTACGCCGAGCTGGTTGATAACCTTGGCTATGACAGCCGCGGTCTTGGCCTGCTCGGGGTCGGCTTGAGCCGCCTTTTTTCTTCTCGCCTCCTCGGGTCCCACCACTGGCTCCAGGAAGCCCTCCTCGTCTTGTGTCCGGTTTCGCCTTGGTTCTGGGATGCGGAACTGTGGACGCGCGGGCCACGGCGTAGCTGCTTGCGAAGCCGGGGGGTCCTCAACTAGTCGGGCTACCTGCTCCTTAAGTTCCTCAAACATCCTCAGCATCATCTTTATCTCCGGTGACATGCTAGAGTTGGGGTCTCCATCTGTCGTGGGGTTGATTTGGGTGGCTAAGTGTATACGTTGACTCGTTCCAACGTCGGCTGGAATTAGGCTTTGGCTAGGCACCTGCGTGGTTTCGAGGCCCCCATCCGGGTTGGGCAAATCCTCTACTGGTACGCTATGGCTTCTCGTTTGCACCATGATGGTTTTTCAATGAGTGGTTAGGAGAGTGATAGAAAGAACTCCGTCCCCACAGACGACGCCAAACTGTCGAGGTCGGAAGCTACTCCTGCCGAGCTGGACTTTTTAGGTTGGCCTCCGAGTTGAACTTTTCTGATTGGCTACCTGACCTGTACAAGGAAAAGGAAGGAAAAGGCGGGGTGATAACCCGAATTTTCCCCTTGGGCGCACGAATGATTAGTATGTCCGAGCTGGCAAAGTAGCTGAGAGCATTTAATGAGCAGTTACCTTTGAAATGAAGGGGATGAGCTCTATTTATACTAAATTCGGACCTAACAGTATTTAATGCGGTGCAGCTTTATGTCCCATTAGGGCAGCTGGCACTGAGGTCGGGATTTTCCTGGATCGGGGTAAGGTCGGATCAGCATCCAGGTTGGGCATTAGCTGTATATGCTAGGATTGGCTCAGATTAGCCCGCCTCAATTCGGTGTGGATCGCTTACCTCAACTCGGGATCCCCCTCGTCAGGAGGAAAATAATTATTTATTAGGGAGAAATTTTTTAATCCCTTTATTAGACAATGTTTAATCACTCCAATTTATAGTAGGAGAAAGGATTCTAATTATTTTATAGAATAGGATTCTAATTATTTTATAGAATACCTATTATGTCGATTATTTTCTTTCTTTTTTCTCTTTGACCTTTTGGTTCATCAAAGGATAAATATATCAATTTGTATATAAATTTATTCATCCTTTTCATTTCTTTTTCAATTCAAACAAATAACACAAATAGTGTTTCATGATCTTTTCATTTATTATTTTATCCAATTCAAATAAGATTTAATTCCCTTTTCGTTTCCTTTATAATTTTATGCTTTTGTTTTTTTTATTATCCATTTTGTTGCCAAGTTCGTGCCTTCGCCAAATCATTCATTTGGCGACAGCCTGAAGATCAAGTCAAAGTTCTAATTGGAATATGATTCTAGTCAAAAGAATTGTAGTATTTAAATTGTGGGAACATTTTTTTTTTTTAATAACGAGGAACTTATTTTTTAGTGGTGTATTTGAACACATGTTATAAACTAGCCAAATGTAAAACAATATTTGTAATGAATAAAAATAAATTTAAACTTGAAACCCGTAGAGAAATATTATTCCTGTCGAGGTTGAAAATCTCACAGTTGAATTTGGGTGCTGCTTTCGCCGAGCTGGACTTTTCAGGTTGGCCTTCGAGCTGTACTTTCCTGGTCGGCTATCGAACCTGCACAAGGAAATGAAGGAAAAGGCGGGGTGACGACCCGGATTTTTCCCTCAAGCGTGCGAATGATTAGTATGTCCGAGCTGGCAAAGTAGCTGAGAGCATTTAATAGCGAGATCCCCCTAAATGAAGGGGGTGGAGCCCTATTTATACTAAATTCGGGTCTGACAGCATTTAATGCGATGCAGTTTTATGTCCCATCAGTGCTTTATGTCCCATCGGAACAGCTGGAACTGAGGTCGGGGTTAACGGGGTCGGGTCAGTCATCTAGATTGGACATTGAGCTGAACGCGTTGGTAACGGAGCGTGAATTAGCCCGTCTCAGCTCGGAATGGTCGGCTCACCTCAGCTTGGGAACCCCTCGTCAATTCCCTCCCCCCCCCCCAAGTCGAGATCGAGAGGGTGAGATCTTGAGATAGAAGTTCATCCCGAGCTGTAGGTGCCCGACCCCGATAGAGTAGGGATGGCCATGTCAGCGGTGAATGCCCAACGGACGGCTGCCACGTCACCTGGCGGTTCTGACGAGACGCGACGTTTGAGCTACCCGAGGCGACTTTCAGGGGCGCCTATAAATAGGGCCATATCCTCCGAGATTCACTTCACACTTCGCTTTCAATTTCTCAAGGAATTCATGTCGGACACCAGAGTGGTCGGACGTAACTAGCTCGAAAAGAATCTTCTCCTGATATTTCAGCTCGGACCCAGCTTAGTCGGCCGTACTCCGCAGTTAAGAGCAGTTGGTACGTCCCGACTCCCTTTAGTCATTCCTGTACATTTATATTTGCTGTAGACAGGATGGGGAAGTCGGAATCGGAAGATTCTCAGGCTATGGAAGTAAGGTCCTATGGTGGAGATGAAAGTCCGCCGAGCTCGGCATCCACCTCGAACAAGGTCAGTGGTAGAGAGAGCACCAGTTCGTCTTCAGGGCCGGCTTGAAAACCTAGTCGCGGGGAGAGCGACGACGACTGCCAAGTTATTGGGGTCAGATTGGTGCGAGAGGAAGCAGAGGCAGATCCTTTGGCCAACCTGGGAGACCTCGATGATAGGGATAATGAGGAACCGCTAAATCAGCTGGAGGGCATCGAGATACCACAAGAGTTCTTAGCCGGGGTCTCTACCACCGAGCCGATCGAAGCTGTCCCAGTCAGTGTTGTTCGACCTCGGAGCTCGGCTTCAGCCAGCACTTCTTCAATTCGAGGGAAGAGGATTGAGTAGCTGTTCGCTTGTTGCAAGCGTGAGTGCCATTCTACAGTGCAGATGGCGAACGCAAGGCTGAGGAACTGGTCGGTTGACCGGCATCACAAGCTGAAGGTTCCAGGTCGGCAGGAATCGGCGTGTTATCCCCCAGCCAAGCACTTCACCATATATGACCTGGCCTTCGACGTCATCCAACTCCCCCTCCCTGGCTTAATTATTGGAATTCTGAACTATTTCGAGCTCAGCCCGGGTCAGATGTCACCGAATGGTTGGGCCGTGATGGTGGCCTTTTACGTGTTCTGCCTGGAGAAGGATGTGGAGCCGACCTTACGCCGGTTCAGGCATTTCTTCGTGTGTAAGCCCAACCCAAAGCAGCCAGGGTGGTTCCACTTCGCAGCTCGGGTCAGCCACTCCATATTCACCAAGTGGCACTCCTCTAACAAGGGCTGGCATAATGACTATTATTGGGTGGAGTCGTCCGTGAACCCTGGATGCAGGCTGGACTGGATCCCGAGCCTGAGGAAGACTGCCAACGATGACCCTAAACTCTCGAAGGAGGAACTCAAAGAAGTTGCAGTGCTCAAGCCCATGCCCGGGACGCTGATAGACATTGACAGCGTGCTGAAATGGGAGCGAATCTGGGATTCCAAGTTGTTTGGTCGGGAGCCCGACCTCTCGAGGGATCATCCCCACCTGATTCTCGACCCAGAAGGGGATGACGGGTCTAGCTCAGAAGAGGGTCAGTTTGCAGGATCGGCGCCCGACCTCCCCGTCGTTCTGTTTATTAGCTTTTTTTGGTGGGTCTTCGACTTATTTTTACCTCTCTGCTCTACTTTTTGCAAATATGGCAGACATGAGGAAGCTTGCATATGCCCAGGTGCGGAGGAAGAGTGAGGTCAGTGGCGACGCGTCGGCTCGGTCAAGACTGGGAGGTACTGCCCAAGGACAAAGGCAGCGCCCCAGCGGCCAAGGACGAGAGGTCGGTCCCGAGGTCTCTTCAAAAGGGGCTTTGGGGTCCCCTTTGCCGAAGAAATCGGGCTCGGGCCTAGCGATCCCGGAGCGCTTTTCCTCCCGACCCGAGAGAAAGCGGCCTCGACCCGAACATTCTGGGAAGGGTAAGGCCACGGAGGTGAGCCCTCCCGACAAAAATTTCATGGAGGCGTCCAAGGTGGATCGCGACCCCAAGCTAGCGACGGTCCCCGCGGAGCAACTCTCACTTGACTTGAGGACGACCTTAGTCACGGTGAGCCCTTAACCATCTTCTGGTAAGGTTGTATTTTTTAGCTCGGCTGATTGCTTTATTTTCTGCTGAACAGGCCGAGTCCCACATCCTCTCTGCCCCCAACTTCCTAATCAAGGCCCAAACTCACTGCGTCGAGCTCGAGCAACGATACGTAGATGCCCGAGCCGAGCTTGAAACCGTGAGGGAGGAGGCCGCTAAGAGGCAGAAGGCTGATACGGCGGAGGTCGACCGCCTGAAGAAAGAGCTGGATCTGGAAAAGGACCGACGCGAAGCCGCGGCCAAGGACGTTGATCGCTATAAGCGAGAGAAACGGGAGGCAGAGGCAAAGTTAAAGGATCTGGTGGAGCGGGTCGGCGTCCAGGGGGAGAAGGCAGTAGAGGCCTTCAAGTCCAGCGACGCGGCGGTGGATTGGTTGGCCACGGAAGGCGGGGCCATGGCGAAGTACGCGGAAATAGAATTCTACTTCCGAGGTCAAGTCGCAGCTCGGGAGATAGCGAAGACCTTCTTCCCAGCCTCCAAGAACAACTATATCGAGATCTTGGAGGTTCCGCCGCCGAAATTCTGGGAGATCCCCGAGCTTCCGTCCGACTTGATATCCCAGGCCAAGGAGGTTACTTAGTTTGTCCAGAAGGGCCTGGATCAGGTTGGGGATGAAGCCGAGGCCACCACCTCCGCCGCTGCGCAAAAATAGATTTTGCAATGTTTCTCGAGTAGGGTTATTATAATCCCGCCCGAGCTGGGCTTTTGTAATTACCTTTCAATTTTAATGAAATGTTTGATTTACTTTCATTTGCATTTTAAATAAGTTCGTACACGTACTTTTCTTGTCGTAAACTTTTTCTCAAGTGGGGTCGGACTAATTTAATGGACCAAACTTAAGTTTAATGAACCGAGCTGGATGTGATTGAATGTTTTACCATCCTAATCCGAGCTGAAATAATCGGGGCAACTTTATAATTGTTACCAAATCGAACTCGTCAGTCCGTTACAGAATAGGTCAAACTAATGTTGACAAATATACCGACCTAAAGCCGGGATAAGCCGAGTTGGAACTTAATCCGAACTGGCAAAATTAATCTAGTTGTTATTGATTATAACCGAGCTGGAACGTAGTCGAGCTGGTTTACTTCGTGATTAAGCGTGGCCACTACGTTAATCCGAGTTGGAGTAATTTTGTAGTTGTAGCACTTGGGCCCGGGTCGGGCATTGCGCCGTTGTCTGTTCCCAGGTCGGGCATTGCACTAGTTTACAAAATTGCATTGTATTGAATTTGTACAAGTAATGTCTTGGCCCGGGGCCTTTACAAGATACTTCCGCTCGGGGCCTTTTATAAAATGTTTCGGCTCGGGGCTGTTTACAAAATATTTCGGCTCGGGGCCGTTTTAGACAAAATACCGCTTCAGATGTTCTGAATGCCATGCATTTTTTAACAGTTTTTCGTTCTTGTCGCGAAGGTAGAAGGTCCCGGGTCGGACTTCTTTCATGACTTCGTAGGGCCCCTCCCAGGTCGGAGAGAGCTTGTTAACGGAGCGCGGCAAAAAGATGGCCTTTCTGAGTACGAGGTCGCCAACCTTGATAAGCTTAGGCTTGACCTGTTTGGCGAAGGCTCTTTTCATGGCAGCTTTGCTGGCCAGCATTCTGATTTGAGCTTTAGCTCGGAGCTCTTCAACGAGGTCGAGCTCTTCACGGATTCGTGCTCCGTTTGTTTCTGGATCATGGTGGAAGGTTCTACTGGTCGAAGACCCGATCTCCACTGGCAGCACCGCTTGAGTGCCTAAGGTCAGTTCGAAGGGCAATTCTCCCGTGGCCGAGCTGGTGTTGGTCCGCTGAGCCCACATCACCTCGGGAAGAATTGATGCCCATTGGCCCTCTGCTTCCTCCAGCTTGGTTTTCAGGCCCTGCAAAATGATTTGGTTAGTCCTTTCAACTTGGCTATTACTTTGAGGGTGAGCAATGGATGAGAATCTGAGGTCGATCCCAATCTCAGCACATTTGCCTCGAAAGTATGCACTGTCGAATTGTTTGCCGTGGTCAGTGATGATGACCTTTGGCACCCCAAATCGGCAAATGATGTTTTTTCATATGAAATCCCAAGCTGCCTTTTCTGTTATTCTAGCAACACCTTCAGCCTCGGGCCATTTAGTGAAGTAGTCTACAGCCACGAAGGCGTGCTTTTTTTGGTCGACACCAGTCGGCAAGGGGCCGATGATGTCTAGACCCCACTGATAGAATGGCCAAGGGCTTACCATCACTGTGAGGTCTACAACAGGCTTCCGTTACACGTTGGCGAACCTCTGGCAGGTGTCGCATTTTTTTGCATACTCTTTGGCATCTTGTTCTAAGGTTGGCCAGAAATAGCCTTGCCTTAATGCCTTCCGAGCCAGGGCTTTACCCCCAAGTGGTTTTCACATACCCCTTCATGAATCTCCCGGAGTACATAGTTTCCTTCTTCGGGTCCTACACCTTTCAAAAGGGGCCAGGTGTAGTCTCTTTTGTGGAGTTGCCCGGCGATTACGACAAATCTTGAGGCCTGTTTCATGAGTTTCCGAGCTGCTTTTTCATCTTCTGGGGTCATACCCCCCTCCAAGTAGTCCATGATTGGTTTGGTCCAATCTGGACTTAGATTGAGCTCGGCTACTGCCTGTACTCCCAACTGAATACTAGGTTCGGATATTTCCTCCACATGGATCAGGGCAGGCCGACTTTCGCCCAAGGCCAACCTGGACAGGGCATCAGCCTTCATATTCTCTTCCCTGGGAATCTGCTGTATTGTGAACCTTCTGAGTGCTGAGGTCAAATCCTTGACTCTATTGAGGTAGGTTAGCATAGCACTGTCCTTGGCTTCGAACTCTCCCGATATCTAACTAGAGACCAACTGAGAGTCGGTGCTCAGGTCGACTGTCTGTGCCCCGAGCTGAGATGCAATTTTCAATCCTGCAATCACCGCTTCGTATTCTGCTTCATTGTTGGACGCCGAGAAGGTGAACTTGAGGGAGTACTGGTGCTCATGCCGGTTTGGGTCAAGGATGACCACCCCAGCTCCACTTCCAGACTTCCCTGAGGCCCCATCCACATGGACCTTTCACACGTCCCCCGGGTCATGCTCTGCTCGGCCAGTGCATTCTACAACAAAGTCCGCAATGGCTTGGGCTTTGATGGCTGTCCTGGGCTGGTAGGTGATGTCGAATTGACTCAACTCAACTGCCCATTTCAGTAGCCTGCCCGACGCCTCTGGCTTGTGGATGATGGACTTGAGCGGAGCATCAGTCATGACCTTGACTGGATGAGCATCAAAGTATGGTTTCAACTTTCTTGCCGCTGTGATGAGCGCGAGGGCGAGTTTTTCCAAGGAGGAGTATCTCGCCTCGGCTCCTTGTAGGGTTTTACTAACATAATAGACCGGCTTCTGTTCCTTTCCTTCTTCTCAGACTAGTGCCGCCGCCACTGCTGTTCCCGAGCATGCTAAGTAGATTATTAGCTCCTCCCCCACCTCAGGTCGGGATAACAGGGATGGCGAGGCTAGATACCTTTTCAGCTCTTGGAAGGCGTTCTGGAATTCCTCAGTCCATTCAAAGTTCTTAGGATTCCTCAATATTTTAAATAGAGGAACACACTTGTCAGCCGACCGGGACATGAATCTGCTCAGCGCCGCGACCTTGCCTGCTAACACCTGGACGTCCTTCACGCAGGTCGGTGGCGCCAGGTCCAGTATCGCCTGGACCTTCTCCGGGTTGGCTTCTATTCCGCGGGCTGTGACCATGAAGCCCAGGAACTTGCCTGCCTTGACGCCGAATGTGCACTTTTTCGGGTTCAGTTTTATCCCAAAGTGCTCGATTACGGCGAAGGCTTCAGACAGGTCGGCTACGTGGTCTTCCGCCCTCCTGCTCTTGACCAACATGTCATCTACATAGATTTCCATATTCTGGCCAATCTGACTTTTGAAGACCTTGTTCACCATCCGAGTGTATGTGGCTCCGGCATTCTTGAGGCCAAAAGGCATGACCTCATAGTAGTAGAGTCCTTTATCGGTGGTGAAGGCGGTCTTCTCTTTGTCTCCGGGAGCCATTTTGATTTGATTATAACCTTTGAAGGCATCCATGAAGGAGAGCAGCTCGAATTCGGAGGTGGCATCCACTATCTGGTCAATCCATGGTAGGGGGAAGCAGTCCTTGGGGCAGGCTTTGTTAAGGTCGATGAAATCAATACACAATCTTCATCCACCCGAGGACTTAGTCACCAGCACCACATTGGATAACCAGGTTGGGTACTGTATTTCCTTTATGTGGCCGGCGTCCACCAACTTGTCCACCTCTTCTGCTATGATTTGTTGCTTATCATAATGAAAGTGCCGGCGCTTTTGCTTTACCGGATAGTGATTTGGGTCGGCATTCTGATGATGCTCAATCACGTTCGGGTCAATTCCTGTCATGTCAGAGGCAGACCAGGCGAATACATGTTCATTCTTTAAAAGAAATTGGCTTATACCTTTCTTGAGGTTGGCAGATAGTTCTCTCCCGATCTTTGCTCTCTTGGTTTCATCAGAGAGCTCCACCTCTTGAAGGTCTTCAGTCGGGCTCCCTCTCTTAGTATCTCTCTTTTCTTCGGGCAGATCTGGTCCCCAGCCGGTTTGATATTTGGGTCGGAGTGAGTTTTCATAACATTTCCGAGCTGAGAGCTGGGCTCCGCGAATGGTGGCTACCCCGGCTGGGGTCGGGAATTTCAGGGCCTGGTGGTAAGTTGAGGGGATGGCCCTGAAGTGATTAAGTGTCACCCGACCTAAGATCCCGTTGTAAGTGGAATTACAATCCATTACAATAAAGTTGACTTGCATCGACACCCACTTATCCCCATCCCCCAGCTTCAGGGGGAGGTTGATAACTCCTTCGGCTCGGTGGGACTGCCCGGTAAACCCTGCCAAAGTACCCCTCAACGGCCTGAGTCGGCTCCTGTCTAACCCCATCTGCTCATAAGCGCTGAGGAACAAGACTTCTGTCGAGCTCCCGGTGTCCACCATCAACCTTTTGACGGTGAAGTTGGCTATTTCAACGCTGATCACCAGGGGGTCGTCATGAGGCAATATCACCCTCTCCAAGTCTTCTGAAGAGAAGGTGAGCTCCTGCATCTCCGGGGCCGGTCCCCGCATTGGTCAAAATTCCCTCCCAGCACGAACATAACCCTTCCTGCCTGCTGAGGTCTTGCCTCCCGACGCCAATCCTCCCGCAATGGTTTCAATCACGGCCAAGCGTCCGCCCCCAGCCTGGCGCCTGGGCGGACTCCTCTCCCTATCCCTTTGGTCTGGATTCCAGGTCGGCTGTGGATCTATATACCTCTGGAGGTGGCCTCGGGCTATCAGTGCCTCAATCTCCTGTTTCAAGTCTTTACATTCTTCGGTGGTATGGCCGTAGTCTATGTGGTAGCGGCAATATTTAGTCCTATTACGCTTCTCGGGTCGGCCTTTCATTCTCGGAGCTGGAGGCAGGTGGTTCTGGTGCTGGATCTCCATCAGGATCTACTCCCTCGAGGTATTAAGGGGAGTGAACATAGTAAACCGGGGGTTCGGCTTCGGCTGCTGAGGCTGTTTGCCTCGGTCGTTCTGGGCTTTGGCCCCAGGTTGGGCTCGGGAGGCCTCTCCTTTCTTCCCAGCCTCCTTCTCCTTGTCATCATCCCTTTTCGCTTGATGGATTTCCTCCGAGTGTATGTACCCTTCTGCTCGTACCATCAGCTCGGACACAATATCTACGGGGTCGATTTCCAAGGAAGATGTGAGGGGGCCCGACCTGAGCCCGCTCTGGTAAGCCATCAGGGCCATGGAGTCCTCCAGGTTGGGAATTCGGAGGGACTCTTCATTGAATCTGGCCGTTTAAGCCCTCAAACTTTCCCCTCTATGCTGCTTCACCAGCAGCAATGTAGAAGTATGGCGGGTGGCAAGGCGGCTCCCCGCGAAGCCGAACAGGAAAGCCTCAGCCAGCTGGTGGAAACTTGCAATTGAACCATGACGAAGTTTTTGGAACCAATCCAAGGCATTGCCAACCAGGGTGGTCGGGAATGTCTTCGCCTTCATGAGATCTGGCAAGTCATGCAGAGTCATGTGGTGATCAAAATTGAGCAGGTGGCTGGCTGGGTCTCCATCTCCGTTGTAAATGGCCAGGTTGGGCATTCAGTTGCCGATAGGCAGAGGCGTAGCCAATACCTCGGGGGAGAGTGGGCTTACGCCGAGCTAGTTGATGACCTTGGCTATGGCAGCCGCTGTCTTTGCCTGCTCGGGGTCGGCTTGAGCCGCCCTTTTACCTCTCGCCGTGTCGGATCTAGGTATCGACTCTAGGAAGCCCTCCTCGTCCTGCGTCCGCTTTCGTCTAGACTCTGGGATGTGGAATTGCGGGCGCGTTGGCCGCGGCACAGCCTCTTGCGGGGCCAGGGGGCCCTCAGCTAGCCGGGCTACCTACTCCTTAAGTTCTTCAAACATCCTCAGCACCATGCTTATCTCCTGTGACAGGCTGGAGTTGGGGTCTCCTTCTGCTGCGGGGTTGGTTTGAGTGGCTAGGTATATACGTTGGCTCGTCCTAACGTCGGCTTGGGTTAGGTTTTGGCTGGGCGCCTGCGTGGTTTCGAGGTCCCCTTCCAGGTTGGGTGAATCCTCTACCGATATGTTGTGACTTCTAGTTTGCACCATGATGGTTTCTCAATGAGTGGCGAAGAGAGTTATAAAAGAACTCGTCGCTTCCCACAGACGGCGCCAAACTGTCGAGGTTGAAAATCTCACAGTTGAATTTGGGTACTGCTTTCGCCGAGCTAGACTTTTCAGGTTGGCCTCCGAGCTGTACTTTCCTGGTCGGCTATCAGACCTGCACAAGGAAAGGAAGGAAAATACGGGGTGACGACCCGAATTTTCCCCTCAAGCGTGCGAATGATTAGTATGTCCGAGCTGGCAAAGTAGTTGAGAGCATTTAATAGCGAGATCCCCCTAAATGAAGGGGGTGGAGCCCTATTTATACTAAGTTCGGGTTTGACAGCATTTAATGCGATGCAGCTTTATGTCCCATCAGTGCTTTATGTCCCATCGGAACAGCTGGAACTAAGGTCGGGGTTAACGGGGTCGGGTCAGTCATCTAGATTGGACATTGAGTTGAACGCGCTGGTAACGGAGCGCTGATTAGCCCGTCTCAGCTCGAAATGGTTGGCTCACCTCAGCTCGGGAACCCCTCGTCAATTCCGTTAACCGTCAGGGCGAGGAGCTCATCGATGTCAAAAGAACATGCTTCTAGACATTTGAGATGAAATACAGACCATCCTCAACTTGTCCAACCTTTGACCAAAAAAAAAAAAAAACTTGTCCAACCACACAGAGTCATACATCGGATTATAAGAAGTGTTAATGTTTCGGTTCAAAAAGCACTGAAGAATGCCCCGATTGGTGGAGTGATCGGGTAGTGATTCGTTATAGTTAAAAGTTTTAAGTCCAAATATATATTTTTTGACCACAAATTTTGTTTGGTATTAATTAATTTAGAGCATGTATTCAGACACTGTCCCACCGAAATTATAATTTAGAGTAAAACAAATATATAATCTCCTATCACATATAATTATTTCGAGTATCATCATCGAAAACAATATTGAACTTATTCACAAAGTAATTATTGGTTATGTTTATGTTTGGAAGATTAATTAAATCATTTTCGATATCCGAGCATTTTCATCTAGTGAATACACTCTAACTGATTCAGCAAAAAAAAAAAAAACTTTTCCTGTATTGTGTTTTAATTGGTGATACGCGACCAAGTAGCTAACTGGGTCAAGCACATAACCCATGCCCAAACATAACAAACCCAAATATAAAAAGCCTAAAGACCTCACACATGAACCACGGCCCAATAGCCCAAGAACCAGAAACCCTGAACCACAAATTAGGTAACAAAACCATAGGCCACAAAACCAAAAACCAAAATCGAAATCTGACCTTCAAAACTACGGGCCGTACCCCAAACCCAGAAACCACAACTGGAAACAACCACTAACAAATCAATAGAAGCTCGTGCCACTAGACATTTGGTCTAGTGGTAGATTTTTAATTTAAGTGTGAGAGATTATAAGATTAATTTTTAGTATTTATATCTTAAATGATGTAATATTAATTTATAAATTTTATTTAAATAAAAAAATTAAAAAATAAGAATCGAAGCTCAAAAAGAATCTACATGTATTCCTCACAAGATTCAATTTTAAGTAATTTTACTGATTACGATCTTACTTATACGACTTTAAACATTCTTTAAATAAAAATTAAAAATTAAAACAAAACACCTATGCATCCAAACTAGGTGAACGGCCAACAAAATTATCATCGTAAGTTCACAGACTCCGAGGTTTCAACAAGTCAAAAAACACCAAAACAGTGCTTGTACAATTTTGTCTACTACCTACACTTGACATCACGTAGATAACACAGAACCTCAGAACCTTCTTCATTAAATCTCTCTGTCTACGTGTTTAAATTAAATAATTGAACGAATCATTTCATCATAACTATCAAAATAATGTATTTACGGGACCAGCAGAGCTGTTATCCCTACTAATTTCTCTGTCTACTTGTTTAAATTCTTTCATAACACTATAATTTATCTTATTACTAGGACTTTGATTCAGTAGTAATATTACTCGTTATATATACAAGAAATTACGAATTTTAATCTCACTGATTGTGATATACGGCCTTAGTCAATAGAATTATAGTCTACACTGATCTTAAGAACGACACAATTAAAAAGTGACTTAGCATGTGTTTTTTGAAAATACCTATATTTTTAAGATTTTTTCAGGCTGAAAATTTATTCCCCTCACCTTTGAAAAAAAACTATATTATTAATGTATATAAGTGTTAAATTGTAAACTTTTAACCCTAACTAAACAACAATGCTGAATCTATTCATGATCATAACTGCATTATTTCTCCACGTGATAATGGGGTCCTCTGTCTACATACTATGAATTAAATGCTTCACCATTGCTACTAGTAGTCATCACTCTTACAGTGCGTCAAAACAATCAATCCCCAAAAAAACAATCTACAGAAACCATGTCCAACCACGGAAAGCTTCTATGCTTTCTTGTACTTTCTTGCTTTTCATGGCCTTGTTTTTCAGCTTTTTTAGCACCCATTACAACAGATCGTTCAAAGCATCAGCACACAATCTCTGTGTACTTAAAGACACCACCACAGGCTACAAATTTACTTCTTGACTTGAGTGGTACTTTCAGCTGGGTTGATTGTACCTTCACGTTTCACTCCATTCCATGCGGTTCTTCTCTATGCCATGCACTGGGTTCACAACCTTGCTCCAACTGTCTTGAACCGCCCGGTCTGGTTTGCACTAACGACTCGTGTTGGATTTACAACAAAAACTCATTAACCCCGAAGCCGTTTTTGGCTCAGGCCCGGGTTGACTCGCTGGCACTACCGGTCACCAACGGTCGTAACCCGGGTCAACTGGGTGTTGTCTCTGAGTTTGTGTTATCTTGTTCGGAGAGGGGTTTATTTAAAGGGCTTGAGAAAAATTTAGCCGGTTTGGCCGGTTTAGGCCGGTCTAACTTTTCGCTTCCGGCGCAGGTTAGCAATAGCTTCTCTTTGCCGTACGTTTTTGCGCTGTGCTTGTCCGGTTCACCATCGGCTCCAGGTGTGGGTTTTTTCGGTTCAAGTGGGCCGTACAAATTTTTGCCCGAAACTGACCTCTCAAAGTCTCTTACACTCCAGTCCTCACTTACTCACACTCTTCTAATGAGTATTTTATTAATTTGACCTCTATAAAAGTCAACGGAAAAGTTGTGGAGTTTGATCGTGCTTTGCTGACCGTTGATTTAAATGGTGTTGGTGGGACCAAGCTGAGCACAGTTACACCATACACTGTGTTGCACACTAAAATTTTCAAGCCCTTTAGCGAGGCATTTGAGAGGGAATCAGCTGCACTCAACCTCAGTATAAGGCCACCAGTGAAGCCATTTGGTTTGTGTTACAATTCGGAGGATCTTCCAATTACCCGTGTCGGTCCGGCAGTGCCAACCGTTGATCTTGTGATGCAAAGTGATGATGTGTTTTGGAGGATTTTTGGGTCAAATTCGATGGTCAGGATTAGGCGAAAAGATGTTGATGCTTGGTGTTTGGGGTTTGTGGATGGTGGGGTTAACGCTGGGACGTCAATTGTGATTGGAGGCCATCAGATGGTGGATAATTTGTTGCAGTTTGATCTTGTGGCTCAGAGGCTAGGATTCACTTCTTCTGTCTTGGTGCATAACACCATGTGTGCTAATTTTAACTTCACAAGTGATAGTAATTTGAGATAACATGATGTTAGAAAGACAAATGGTGTTGATTTGAAACTTAGATGTAGGTATGAAGCAGCCTCCAGTCTGGAAAAATGTTTGGGTCAGTCCAAATTGATCGTTGGTCTACATATGTAAAGCTCATCAATATGTGAAAGAATGACTGATTGAAGAGTTTTTCTTTTGTTTATGTTCTTTTGTTGATGTTTTCATCAATGAGTGGATTAATTTGAGTGTGATGGAAAAATGCTTAGGTCAATCCAGATTGATGGTTGATCTACACATGTTGAGTTCATCAATATGTGAAAAATCGCTAACTAAAGAGTTTTCCTTTTGTTGTGTTCTTTTGTTGATGTTTTCATCAGTGTAGGTTAATTTGAGTGTGAAATTTGGCAATTATGTAACGTTAGTAGGCCTATAAATGCGTGCAAGCTAATTTGTTCAAGTTTAATTCGAGCTTGAGATAATTCTTAGGAACAAAAAACTATCCTGAGATGCCCCCCTCAACTTACGCGTGCCAAATTATGGAATACATGACCCCCTAAAAAACATGATCTAAGTTAATTAAATACAAGACTTACCAAAATTGGTGTCAAAGTAACTATATACACGCATACAATTCACAGTTGGGCGGCATCAATAAGAAATCTCTCAACATGATCTGCAGCATAAGAGTTTCAAAGCAACATCATACAAAACCAACCTTATCCTACCCAAAAACCGAGTCTTATCCAACAAAACCAACCTTATCCTACCCAAAAACCGAGTCTTATCCAACAAGGTGAAGGCGGCTAGAATCCAAGATTATACAATTTCATTAATTTCTTTTCTTATTGCAGAAATCGTTTAGAACTGAAGTAACCAACATAATGAAATACTTCTATAAAAACTCAAGTAAAAAATTTCTTTTCTTTTTTCCTCTATTTGAACAAGAGATCTATACACTGCATTACATGTACAAGAATGACAAAACAATTCATCAGAAAATACCTTCATCATGCGACACCGGCAACCCTTTGAGTACATCCCTCAGAGCATAATAATGGCTATCGCATTTATGGTCTGAAATTAAGTTGCTCGAAAGCAGTATCCTCTGAAAATGTTCCCCTGGAAGCCTTTTCCAGAGTGTGAAAAATTCAGTTCTCCTAGTGCTTTGAGTGTCCACATTCCTCTTAAGGTAGTAAACACTCCCCGGCACAAACAGCTCCTCAGCAAATGGAGAGGGAACTTCGCCCTTCGCGTCAAGGACAGAACTGGCCCCTGCTGGACTGGACGTTGAAGGTGTACTGAGAGCCATAGGAACTTCCTTTCTGATGGATTTGTCTGCAGAAATGTTCAACGTTCAAGTTAAAATGCACGCACCAACTATAGATAGATTCAGAATGACGAGAACTACCAGATTTATTAAAGATAAGAAACACCAACACACACATAGAGCCAGTGTGATGCCTTAGATCCAAAGATTCGCTATACATTTTATTGGATATATTTCGAGTATTTTTTACTAAAATTAGGGATATTATTTAGTTAACATGATTGTATTGAAATTATGTTGCCTTTATATAGTTGGCCCTATGTAAAGGGATTTGTTGTGTAGTACAATTTCACCATCTTCTTTCCCGAAGAGGAAAACTCTCTTCCTCGTCCGCTTTCCTCCACTCTTCTCTCTCCCCTATTCCCTTTCTTCCTTACCAGTACTACATACTGTGACCATGTGAAGGTTGTATTTAAATGGCCTAATAATAAGAATTTGCACCTAAATAAGTTACAATAATTTACCCGCTCTCAGCCAAGGGATGATGAATAGAGAGATCTAAAATGAGGATGCAACAGATGATGTGTCTTTTTCAAATTATAATTTCAACGAAAATGACATCTGCAACTGGACATCCAAAAGAACCAGGCCTGACAAAGTTTTGTATATCAAGTCTAAATATGTTAAGAAATGATCCTATGCATACAAAATATAACGTCTCAACAAATAGAACAGGTGCATGAAGCAATGGGATAAGGCATCTATCAAGCATCTCACTGGCAGTTCGGAATTTAAACCTGGTACTACATTATTAAACCCATCAAGTTGCCCAATCATTTTTCTCAGACAGAGAGAGATACAGAAGAGAAGAAGAGAGAGAGAGAAAGGGGGGGGGGGTGTTGGTTTGTTGGCGATAGTAATATCACTGATATATGAGAAAAAACACCCACAAGGGAGAAGAAAAGCAAGTACCGTCTTGATCAGATAATGAAAGATTAGACAATTTTATAGATTGACGGAGGAGATCACAGGCCCAGAGGAGGACTATAAAATCACAGTACATATTACCGTGCACAGTGAATTGGGAAACCTAAAACTAGTTAGTTATAATGCTGAACCAGATTCATGCAAATATCACACTGAGACATATTATAATTTGAAAGATCCTCCAGTCATATAGGATAAAATTAATAAAATACTAGACTACCCCGAGAAAGAGCAGATTGTACCAGAAATTTTTGTCTGGCCTCTGAACTTCGCATAATTGGCAAGCTTCCGGGCGACATCTTGCACAGAAGACATGACCTGCTTTGCATTGGAGACAAGGTCTACTACACCTTTCCAGTCTTCTTTCTCTAAGACACTCGCCCTGATGAAAAGTAAGGGAGACAAAGTCAAAAAAGTTTGACAAATTTGTGATGGCAGAGTATGGCCCATCGCCGTACAAAGCATGCAATTGACATAGATAGAAAGGAATGGATGGATATAAAAATTTGCTAGATCCAGAAAATATACCTTCAACCACTGCCGTGCTGATGTCAATGTCAACTTAAAGATTAGATTTAACTTTATTATAACATAGCAGATATGCAGCCATAAGTGAGAGGTTATAATATATTGAGCATGCTGAATGATGGCTATGGTGCATGATGCTTAACTACACCAAGCGGAAACCCCTTCCCTCATCCTAAGAATAGAGATCATGGAAGCATTGCAGAATTGTCGTAGTCAATGAATACCAGTCCATATACATCTTCACATTCATTATTTCTTCTAATACCAGAAACAAACACTGATCCATCATCTTTGCAGGTTATTACCTGTTGAGATTAACTCAGAGAAAATGTATTTCTAGAAAGGGAAAGCAATAATAAAGAAGATGTAAATAATATCAATGGTACGAAAATCTGGATAATCCAGGCAACAGGATATTAGAATACGCGTAGAAGCAAAGGCCAAGAAGTGCGTATCAATGTTTGGCCTCAGTTAATATAATAAGCAGCTGACTTTGCAAGATGGAAAGTTATTTTGAAGCCCATTTATTTGAACAATGAATTAGCATTCAATTTTGCAGAGTTTCACACATACAAAACGGAGTACATTCCCACAACTTATTCTTGCCAAACTCAGTACTAATAAACAATTATAGTTAGTATATCCCTTTTTCCTTTCCATTCTGTACCAGACTTTCCTTTTCTCTTGCTAGGCAGAAGAATTTGTAAGTCCAATTTCACCACTTTATTAAGACTCTACTTTTATCAAATGCTACAACCAGAATATTTATCAAAGCTTGATAGGTCAATACCATAATAGCTGTGTACGTGTTATTGTAAGCTTACCAATCAGTTTGAAGAATTTCATTCCTCAATCTTGTAAGAGAAGCAACACTTAACCTTGGAATTATATCATCCTTCAAGCCAAAATCAACAAATAAAGCTTCAATGATGCAGAAATAACTCATCAATCAATGGGGAAAACATACAGAATCACAGAGAACATATGAAGGATAAATGTATACAATAGACTGACCTGCATTACTACTGTAGTGACATAGGCACTGCAACTTTCAACAAGTTCTTTGGACACACATGGAGGAGTGGCATATCCAACTGCTGATACAATATCAGGATTAAATCCAAGCTCCTTGGATGACTTTTTATGGAGCATAATTGCCAATAAAGAAGCTATTGCAGCGCCAAGAGAATGACCAACAAGCCTTAACCTAAATCCCTGTTGACGAATCAGTCATACTACAACTTGTGGAATCTGAGAAGCTCGAGACAAAAATATAAATATCATTCAAAAGAAAGAGCAAGATCTGCAACACCTCATGTTTATTCAGACACCTCCTTATTGTATCCATTTCGTGAGTAAGAAACCAACAAGCAGCCTCAGCTATTCCAAAGTGTGTTGAATAACCTTCAAATGTCATCTCTTCACTGCTTGAGGAAACAATGTCAGTAATGAGGTCATACACCGCGTGTGTCCCACGGATACCAAGAATCACAAGTTTTTTCCGCATGTCAACACCTATATAGTATCCAGGTCTTAACATGCTAGAGTTCTTCACAAACTTCACAACATTGCTTTCTCGAAGCATGCTATGCCTAGCAAGTCCAGCAGCACTATCCCTATAAGCACCTTTTGCTAACTCGGTATGGTAGATGAGATCCTTCACCTATATAACAAAATTTTTCTCATAATATTCTGGATAAGGATATGCAGAAAGAAGTTTATTAAGGCCAAGAAAAAGCATTTACAAAAGAAAGGTTCTGTTAATTACTATGGAATCTGATGAGATGAGTTCACCCTTAACATCCTCTACTGGATTCGTAGATGCTTGCTGAAGATATATGAGATACAAGCCTATGGTAAGATCACTAAGACTCCAATCTTGTAGTCCAATCTTACTTCGTTGGATGCTGGCAAAAATTTCAGAGAGCGTCCTGTTAGTGGGTGGGGGTCCGTTCCCTGCGAAACAATTACTAAATCAATTGTGTCACGACTAAACACCTAGAGATACATATAATCTACCACTTTAACCTACCGATATCCATAAAAATCATTCTTTCCCATGCAGATCGCACACAACAAACATAAAGAAGAAAAAAGATCAAAAAAGCCATGCAACAAGTGATAAGGCCCAAGGCCCAGCACAGACTAGAGATAATACAAAGCCATTCTTGACTTTGAAATGAGCCAAATACACTGTGATCAATGGTGCCTTTAAATCGTTGTTTGATATAAACATGTGCCTACCATTATCAACCTGCATAACACGTTCAAGTACTTACACATCTTGGTTAACTTTAAACTAGAACAAGCAGACCAACCTGCAGGCAGAGCCCATTTATACAACTGAAATGCTGGTTCCAGAGCTTTCGAGAGCCAAGCAAGATCTGGCTTCCACTTGTTATTACCAAAATCCTCTTCATCAGAACTGTCCCTGCTCACCAGTGTATGATGCTCTGTCCCCCTAAGTTTCAACTGTTCATGAGATGCCTCCTTCAACTCTTTTAAGCCATCACTTTCTGCCTTTGATGGCTTCGACCATTGAGAGTGATACCGATTAAGAACATTATACAAAAGTTTCTGATATGACCCTTGTTTCTTTAACAATCTGATATTAAAATCTGCTCATAAATGGATCAAATAAAGTAAAGGATCATCAGCTCTTCCAAATAAAGTATAAAAGGGCAACATGGTGCACAAAACTCCCATTATGTGTGGTGTCCGAGGAAAAGATAAGATCTTGATAAAGTATTGTTCCCTCACTTCCTTGTGCTAAGCAGGGAAAATTTCACTACTAGTCACCGATGTTTACTCAGATTTTCAAAATAATCCCCAATGTTCCAAAAGTCATATGTTGTGTCTCAAATGTTCACCATTCGTGCTCGAAGTAGTCCCTACTTTTAAACACAACGGCAAATGGCCCCTTAACCATGCATGTGAAATATTTTGGTGATTAACTATGAGACCAACTTGAAAATGAAAATCTAATAGATTATTTCAAAGGGTATGAAAGTAATTTCAATATGACTTTTCTAACAATGGAGACTATCCTAAAAATCCAAGTAACCAGTAGAAATCACTAGTGAAATTTGCCGCGAAGAGCACATCTCTTAAGTCAAGAGTCATTTGTATGATTGTATATAAATATAAAAACATATACCTTAAAGCTCAAATATTGAACTTTTAGTATTGACCAAGAAGAGGTGAATCGCATTGCCATATCGATATAACTTGGCCCCACTTAGTGGAATAAAACTCGGTTCCATCGGTTTGGTTTATTAAAGCTTAAGTAGTGTATCACATAAAGAATTATCTATGGACACACACATATACATAGTTAATATTAATTCTTATATTTCTTAATTTATAGATCACGAGCCAACCCCACTTTGTTAAGTGATCTCTTATTTTAAAAGCTTAAATCGTTAGAGTGTATATAGTTAATTAGTTTAATGTCTGCAACACGCCACCCTATGTGCAAGCGAGACTTTTGAGCTATGCACGTGGTAAATGGGAGTAGGTGAGAGTTGAACCCAAGACTTTCTAATACCGTGTTAAACGACCACTTGGTCTAAATGCTCAAGCTTGGTTTTGTTTAGTTTACTTCATTAAAACTTAAGCATATGTAACACCTAAAGAATCATTTATACACATAAATATATTGACATATAACACACATACACATACACATACACATATATAATACTATGTGGTTAAATATATAGTTAGAATTAATTTCAAAATTTCTTATTTCCTAGGTTGCATAAAGAATTATCTATATACGCACATATATAGTTAATATTAATTCTTATATTTCTTAATTTTTAGTGCGATAAGGATTGGTTTCGTTTAGCGTAGTTTATTAAAGCTTAAATATGTGTAACACGTAAAGAATCATTTATACACATAAATAAATTGACATCACACACACGCGCACACACACACATATATATGCATACATAATACTATGTGGTAAAATACACATTTAGACTAAATTTTTAACCTTTCTTATTTTCTAGGTCACATGAGCTGCAAATAAAGTATAAATAAACTAAAAAGAAGCTAATAAACTAAGAGCATTTTATATATTATGTAAAAAAATAGAAAGTTAATTGAAATATTATTATTAAACTCACCTATGTTGCTGATGAAACGCTTCACTGATCGATTGGCCATTTGTGAAACTCAATGCTGCATATAATATATATATGTGTGTGTGTGTGTGTGCTGTGTGTAGTGTGCGTGTGTGTGTGTGTGTGGACAGAGAGAGGAAAGCTTTTGGTGAACGGCGGCGGTGGTGATGAGGCGGTTCGGAGTTGTTGTAGTATAGTATGCGGCGTAGAGATACCGGTTTAGTAGACCGGTTCAGTTGATAAAAGGGGAGAATGTATTTTTTTTTTGTGGGTACGTGTTTGGGTTTGGTTAAAATTGTGATTCACATTTAAAATTTTTATTTATTTTATTATTATACATTTAATTTTTAGGTGTAAGTATGTTATTTTTGCCTATGAATTTATGGTTGTATCTCAAATTATATTGTGAATGAAGTTTTCCTATTTTTAGATTTTTTTTTTATTTGTTTGAGAAAACAAAGTTGAAATTACACAACGATTATTCGGGGGATGACTCCCCACTATTTTCTTTTTTCATGAGACTTGATGGTTAAGGAATCTATTAAAGGATAAAATATGTTTTGTTTAATATTCGTTAAATTTAAGGGTGTATTTGTCTTTTAATATTTTTTTAAAAAAAAAAGCCAAATAAAAGAAAAAATATTGAATTATCATCTTTGAACTCCCGATTTTCTTGCACGATATAAAATGAGACATAATTTTTTAAATATTTGACACCAATTATAATTGTCACTTCCAACTCTATTTTCGAATCTTCTCCAAATAGTGAGCACCACAATCTGATTTAGAATTAATAACGTCCCAAGCCATTTGAAGTCATATGCCACAAACTGAATCTCTCAAATCTTGAACAATATGAAACTCGTTCTATATTATTTGCTCTAGCTCTTGATTTAATTCCCGAAAGATGTAAACGAGATGTAAGAATTATTTCCACTTTTATCTTTTTAGTGATAGCTCAATGCTCACCTTGAGCCAAATGACTTATTGGGCCACTTGGGCCAAATATTGGATTCTCAAAGGTAGGACAAGGATGAGCCTTGCAAATTTGGGGTCCAAGATAAAAGTTCTAGAAAACATTAACTCCAGCCCATTAGCATATTTGATTCATTTCATAGATTCCCAATATTAACAAACCTTATCCACTCTCTCAATCTCCCCTATATAGAACAACAACCTAGAAGTTACACCCCGGTAATGAAGACGAAGATGAAGATGAAGATGAATACGAAGACGAAGACGAAGAAGAATATGAAAATGAAAATAGAGATGACGATGAAGATAATGATAATGATTAGTGCTAATTGCATTTAATGGATTATTTCAATGTATTTATACTCCTTATAAACATTTAATATGATTGTAATGTATTCAAATTGCCTGTGTAGATCTACATTCTTTAATGATAGTTGGATTTTGTCCAAAACAGACATGTCTTCCAATAAAAATAAAGGTAAAGGTACGGCTAGAAAATATGTGCCTCCTGGGATGTTGCAGCGCTCTATTGCACGTTCAGGTGGTGCACAAACATCCCACTCATCCTCCGATGCTGGGCGAACATCTACTTCATCCACTTCAATACCATTGAGTACTCCAGGGTTGATCTCACAGATTGCCAGACCCACAGATGATCAATCTCCGACAACTACTCCATCCATTTTACCCACCAATAATCAATCTCCAGCAACTACTTCATCCACGGGCTTACCACAACACTTAGATGGTTTGCACGTTGACACAGAAGACTCGCATATGGCTCGTTCCACACCAGCTACTAACCAGCCAGAGTCTTCAGTTGCTGCCCAGCGACGGGCTGCTGGAATACATTTAGAGGTTTGGCAAGAATATGGATTCCCATCTTTGGAGGCGTATACTGTATGGCAGATTGATAAACGTACATACATGACGATATATTCAGGCGGGTATGAGAACATTAAGTACAATTTTATATAATATGTACATTATTTTGTTTATTTTTTTCATTACAATTATTAGTATACTTTTGTATCTTTTACTAATTGTAGATGGATACTGGTCGGGGCGGCACGAGAGGTCACCAATATATTAAATGTCGGGTTTAACGAGCCTTGGACGAGATGGGGTGCGATTCCAATTGATGTTAAAGAGAGATGGTTCATCTCTTTTCAGGTACTAAAGTATATGAAATTAATTTCATATATATATTTTAGTTTCATATACCGTGTCAATATATAAGTTGTATTACTAATACTTAATATATAACTGTAGAGATTGTACAAGTGGTACCCTTTTGATGAACCAGTCATCCGCCGGTTATTTTTTAAAAACGTGAATACTCGGTTACGGGGCCTCTTCTATAGGGGTCGTGAAATGGAAAAAAAAGGAAAAGATTAAGCCCAGTTGGTTGAGTGACCATGTATGGGAAGGACTATGTCAGCACTGGAACACAGATGTATGGAGGAAGAGGTCAGAGACAAACAAAAAGAACAGATTGAGTAAGCCGTCTCCACATTATACTGGTTGTCTCCCATTTCACGAGGTCAAGAGAAGATTGGTAAGTGTTAAACTAATTATTTAAATTGTATTTCTATATGATAATTAAATATTTAGTTTAAGAATTGTTATTTGATAAATGCTTCTATAGGAATCAAAATCAGATAGACCAGTGACGAGAGCATATGTGTTTGAAAAAGTTCATAGGAAAGGCGTCGATGGTCCATACTCTGACCCTAAGGCTGAAGAAACCATGGTATGTCATATTTATTTGAACTTATTCCATGATTAATAATTAACATTAAAGTAAAATAACAATAATTACATATTAATTGCAGGCCAAGTACAAAGAATTGGTCGAGCAAGCCACAATGTCATCGCAAGGAGATTCGACTGCACTGCCTATTGACCGTGATGCATTGTTTTACCAGGCAGTAGGTAGATCAGCTAAAGGAGGACGATTGTATGGTTTAGGATCGCAGGCCATACGAGGGTCCGCGTACGACGTCCCGTATGTTGCTCATCGAATCACAGAGCAAGAAATGCAAGAAGCCGTCAATAGGGCAACATCAAATTTAAGGGCTGAATTGATTGCACAACAAAACGAGCAATTTAGAAAGTTTCAGCAACAGATCGCTCAGTTGACCCAATTGTTGCCGCATCCACCCCAACCGCATCCAGATCAATTTCAGTCTCCATCAGAACAGCAAGACGGTGATGCCCAATAGGATCTATAAGGTCATGGTATGATAGATGTACATTTAGTATTTCTTTTAGAATGTATGTTTGAAGAAGGTAACTTTGTTGAATGGTGGCTATTATGTATATTTAACTACTTTGTGGAGATTTGTGTTCATTTGAATGGATGTGTAGGTTGTATAATTATTTGAGATTTAATTATGGGGTTGCTTTCAGAAATTAATGAGATTCAATTATGAATGTTATTTTATAATTTAGTAGGACAAACAATATGATATTACAAGTAATATAAGAATAGTGGATTTGAAAATTGTCACGAATTTGTGACAAACATAATTTAAAAATTGCGACGATTTTGTGACAAACACAGTTTCAACATGTCACGAATTTGTGATGAACATAATTTAAAAATTGCGACGATTTTGTGACAAACACAATTTCAACATGTCATAAATCTGTGACGAACATATAATTGAAAATTGCGACGATTTTGTGACGACAATAGTTTCAATATTGTCACAAATTTGTGACAAAAGAAATGAAATCTAGCCACGCTTCTGTGACAAACATAATTTGAAAACTGCCACGGTTTTGTGACGAAAATAGTTTGGGACGCATTTGCGATGAAACATTTGCGACAACATCCGGCCACGATTTTACCATGAACATCTGGTGATGATTTTACCACGAAATATTGCCACAATTTATCGACAATCATAGTTCGTAGCAAATTAGTCGCATTGAGACGAATTTGCTATGAAAAGTTTCAGCTTTCTAAATCGTCGCAAATTCGTCACAGGGCAACAAAAATGTGACGAAAATTGATTTTGCCACGCCACGTTTCACGACAACTTAAATTTTGTCACAATTTCGTCACAAAAGCCTTTTTGTGACGAAAATGTGACGTTTACTGACCGTCACAAAATAACTTAATTTTTGTAGTGTATAAAGACCAGGATCATGAAAAGGATCACCTAGATACTGGGTTAACTGCTGACTCGAGGCAATGGGAGAAGTAACAGATTTTGCACCATCAAGTTTGGTATGTTTGAGAATATCATTGATATATTTATGCTAAGAGAGTAGAAGACTAGTGGAGGTCGAAATAACCTCAATGCCAAGGAAAAAGGAAAGAGGACCAAGATCTTTTAGAGCAAAGTTTTGATAGAGAATAGAGGTGTGAGAGAAGTGATAGTGTCTAAGTTGCTACTCGTGAGGAGAATATCATCATCGTAGACCATAATAAATGTGACATCATTAGAGGTATGACGAGTAAAGAGGGACGAGTCAGAGGTAGAGGCATGAAAACCAAGCTAGAGTAGACAAGAGCTAAGATGAGAGAACCAGGCCCTAGGAGCCTGTTTAAGACCATAGAGAGCTTTCTGAAGTTTACAGACGTGATCAGGGAATGAGGGATGAACAAAACCCAGAGGTTGAGACATAAACACATCCTCAGCAAGCAAGCCATGCAAGAAGGTATTGTTAACGTCGAGTTGTCGGACATTCTATCTACGAGAAAGAGCTAAAGATAAGACAACATGAATGGTGGTGGGTTTGACAACAGGATTAAAGGTTTCAGTGTAATCGATACCCTCCTCCTGACTATACCCCTTGGCCATAAAACGGGCTTTGTAATGCTCGACAGAACCATTAGGTTTTCTTTTAATGTGAAAAACCCATTTACACCCAACTAGATTTACAAATGGAGGTTTAGGAACCAACAACCACGTGTCATTGCGGAGTAAGGCATTGTACTCAACATCCATGGCAGCACGCCAACATGGAAATTTAGAGGCTTGCAGAAAAGTAAAGGGTTCATAGGTATCCAAATCAAAGACAGAAGAAGAGGAATTACTGGCATGAAATGTAAGATAGTCAGGATATATTTTAACAGACCGTGTGTGATCACGAGAACGGGTAGTCATGGGATGACGCGAAATGTTAGACGTTGGTACTGGGACCGTTGCCACAGAAGAAGGGACTGCTAAGGGCATAGAGGACGCAACACTCAAATCAAGAGGAGCAGCTATGGACTCTATCACGGGAATAGGTGGACAAGTCAATAAGGACTGTTGCATAGTCGAAGTGGAATCATGAGAGTTAGAGTAAAGAGTTTGAGGTAGAGTACAAAGGCCATGTGATTGTGGAGACATGTCAGATAATGGAATGTTGTGAGGAATAGATAGAGGCCCACGGGAAGTTGAAGGCATGTCAAGCAAAAGAGACAAAGGTACAAGTGTAGTTTGGTGATTTGCATAAGTGTCTTGGTAATGTAGGGCAGGGGAAATGGTGATATTGTAAGGAGGGGATGCATCTGTAGTAGGCGTAGGGACAATTGCAGTAGAATTAAGCACAGGAGCTGACGGTGCTACAGAAGGACACATTGATGGAGACCCAAAAAAGTGAGTTGGTACTTTTGTGGACTGTGAAGGTCGAGAAACAGT
Organism: Ehretia macrophylla; assembly: GCA_037974665.1. Classification (NCBI taxonomy): domain Eukaryota; kingdom Viridiplantae; phylum Streptophyta; class Magnoliopsida; order Boraginales; family Ehretiaceae; genus Ehretia; species Ehretia macrophylla. Next base: position 47,430,875 of record CM075782.1, on the reverse strand, counting down.
AGAAGAAGGGATAAGAATGGAAGACTGACACAACCACATAGAAGATTGAGACCCAAATGACGCATTTGCAAAAGGAAATTAAAGTTCATCAAAGATAACATGCCTATAGAGATGGACGCGATGGGTATTGAGATTAAAGCACTTATATCCGTGATGTTCAAAAGAGTAGCCAATAAAAACACACGATACAGATTTGGGGTCTAATTTATCATGTTTTGTTGTACCAAAATAAGGAAAACAAAGACACCCAAACGTTCACAAAAAAAGAGTAATCTGGTGGACGTTTAAAGAGCTGGAAAAAGGGGGAGTTATTGTGAAGTAAAGGGGAAGGAAGCCGATTTATTAAGAAAACGGCAGTGAAGAAAGCCTCAAACCAGAAAACTTTAGGCAAGGACGAGTGAAACAAAAGCGTCGTTCCCATTTCAGTAATATGACGGATTTTTTGTTCAGCAAGACCATTTTGTTGGGGTGTATAGGGACAAGAGATACAATATTGTATCCCAGAAGCCGTCATGAAAGTTTTAAGACGACCTTGGGTGAGTTCTCGTGCACCGTCACAATTATGAAAAGCTTTGATTTTTGTTTTAAACTGATTTTTTACCAATTGTTTAAATGCTAAGAAACAGTCCACACAGTCATTTTTTTGGCGCAAAGGATAAACCCAAGTACAGCGAGTAAACTCATCAACAAATAAAATAAAAAAATGATAACTAGAGTTAGATGCAACAGAAGTCAGGCCCCAGATATCACAGTGTAAAATTTCTAACGAAAAAGTGGACTTTTAATTAGAAGCAGAAAAGGGAAGCCGATGGCTTTTTCCCTGCATACATGCATTACATATTTTATTGCGAGAAAAGAAATCAGAAAATTGAACCAAGGCCTGAGTACGAAGTCTTGACAAAACAGGCGATGATAGATGGCTTAGGCAGTTGTGCCAAATTTGAGAGGAGACTCGTGAGGCTGCATAGACACGGGGTGGAGTGAAGGAGTTCGACTGTAAGGGGTGTGTGTAGAGATTCGACTCAAGCCAACCTTTAAGTATTGGGGTTCCAGTGCGGAGGTCCTTCACAACACAATAAGAAGGAAATAATTCAACCAACACATTATTTTCCCGTGTAAACTGTGAGACAGATAATAAACTATTAGTAATAATAGGCACATGCAACACACGATTTAAAACAAATTTAGACGACGAAGTTAAAAAGGTAGAGGAACCTGTATTGGCAATGGGTAGGGTGGTGCCATCACCGACCATAACACTGTCAGATCCATTATAAGGCTGGAGATTTTGAAGAAGCGAAGGATCCGCGGTCATGTGAGATATTGCGCCGGAGTCAAGTACCCAAGATGAAAAAGAAGTTGATGAGGACTGAGAGGGCAGAGGAGAGGCGGATTAAACACAGTGAAAACCAGCGAACTGTGTGTATTGACCACTATTGCGAGATTGCATATAGCGGAACCGACAATGAGCAGATGAATGACCATTTTTATGACAAATCTGACACTTGCCTTTGTAGGTAGAGTTGCGTGGTGACTGATTTGCTTTAGAAGATGACTGAGAGTTATAGGAGTTATTCGACTTTGGTGCTGTGGAGTTTGATGAATAAGAGAGGTGAGTAGTCTCGAACTGAGTGAGGAGTGCGGATGTGGTGCCATCATCATGGAATGAGGAATCAGTATCATCCAACAAGACCCGCTGTTCATAAGTGAGTAGCTTGGCACGCAGCTGGTTAAAAGTAGGAGATGGAGTGATGTTCTCAACTGAGGTAATGAAAGGTATGTAGCTCTTAGGCAGGCCGTCCAAGGTAATGAGGACAAGATCACCGTCAGAGAAGGGATCTCCGATTGCAGCTAGCGCAGCGACGATAGTGCATATATTGTGAAGATAGTCAGCAACAGATAATGCTCCCTTCTTGATGGAGCGAAGTTTGCTATAGAAACGACTCCTCAAGGGACTTCCAGAGTTCATGGGCAGAGGTGTAGTCGTTGGCGTGGTGAACAAGAGTGTCCGATAGAGTCGCAGTGTTACAAGATGTAACAAAGCTGTCCAGTTTAATCCAATCATCAAGAGATAGAGAGGGAGTGAAAGTTGGTAATTTTGTTGCAGTAGAGGAATTTACAGTAGCCTCAGCAGATTTGCTGGGTCTAGGACACAACCCATCAATAAACTGAAATAGATCATTGAAAGTGAAGAACCGTGTGATTTGGGTTTTCCAAGTAAGGTAGTTGGTGTGGTCTAGAGTCACAGTCACATAGACTTTAACATTGTAGGTAGGAAGGGTGAGTAGGGATGTACTGGATGCGGGTGTTGCAGTGTTGGAGGCAGCAGAAGTTGTCATGATGTGAGGAAAAAAACAGAAGACTTTGGTCGTATAGGCTCGATACCATCTAGAGTAACTAAATTGTATTTTTCATTAATCAGCACAAGATACATTTATAGTACAACAATTTGTGTAGATAAGTGTACATTAGTTTGTAATCTAAACCAACTCTAAAATATGCCAAGCAGTTACAACAAACTAGTTTAAAATAATTCAAACCATAGAAGTCATTATCCATTATCAAAAGAAGAAATGAGAAAGAGAAGGAAGACAAAAGAAAAGAAAAAGAAAATAGAAAAGGAAAATGAAAAATAAATATATAGTCATGTGGCATGGAGCGGAATGATAAAACCATAATGTGCATATGTGCCCAAAATTTTAAATGCCACATATGATACTAAAAGCAAACACCAAAGGAATGAGAATTGGTCGAGAATTCATGAATTTGGTCATATAAACCTATGTCATTCGTTGCCTCAAAATAAAAGTACGCGAAAGAACCATATATATATATATAGTCGAGACAAATTAAAGGCAAAAGAAATATGTTATTTATTGAGATAGGAAGACACAAACGGACACATTCCACAAGTGACGCAAACATTAAGACACAAACAATAATTACTAGACAGTTCAAACAATAGAACAAAGACATCATGATGATACGGGTTTAAGGTGAGAGGAACCCTTATGCAAGATTCCTGTCAAATGCCAATTCTTCGATCATGTTCATCTGGTTGAGAGGATTGAAGGCTTGGATCTCAACGCACGAGCATTTGCTTGGAAGTACAATAGATCCAAGCCCCTCATCATGCAAATTGTTGTGCATCGGGAGCTTTCGAGCAATGACAACAGAATTAATAACCTCATCTGTAGGATGGTACACTGAAAGAACCTCAAATCCTCGAAGATCACAAGGATCGATGATTGGATAGAGAAATGCACGAGCTCCATGAGCACTTCTAAGCATCAACAGCGCCCCCGGAGCCATGTTCTTGGCCAAATGATCGATAGCTCGAACCTTTTCTTCTTTGTCCATACCTACTAATGCGGCAAGGAATACAACATCATAGTCCTTCAAGGCACTAGTAACATTCATGATATTGTTCGTGTGGAAAAACATTCGTTTGGACAGGTCAGGATCAGATGCAATAAGGCGAGATGCCATCGAATTGGCCGAAGCAGCAATATCAGAGTTGTGAAAAGTGGTATTAGTCAAATGGTACGAGGCCAAGACAATTGAAGTAAGAGGGAGTGGACCTGACCCAACAAATGCCACACGGCTGGGGACTTGAGAGCAATGTTGGCCAAGGATGTTGTATTCCAGGAGGCCAAGCTTAATATAATTGGAGAAGTATGGGAAGACATTGAGATGGTCAAGGGGGTTGTCAAATGAGCCTAGGATTGTAGAATAGTGCTTCTCTAGAAGGCCTTCAGCTTCTCCACATAGCCTAATGAGCTTAGACCTCATTTCTTGAACTCTTTTACATTGCTTGGTTACATCAATTGGGTTTGGTGGCGTGCATGCGAGCACAAGTTGTGTAAAGAGCATGTCGGCATCTTTGGATGGTTTAAGGCTTTCAAGACTCGAGATCTTCTCATATAGTTGGGACACTTTTTGTACAATTGGATCGTTGATCTGGCAAACCATGTTGACACTTTGAGAGAAGGACGACTTTGGGTGTTTGCGCAAAAAAAAACAAAGGCTTGTTGATCGAAAGCACACACAGCTGCGATTGTTACTTGGAGATGATGATATGCCTCTTCAAAGATGGCTATTTATAGGCACTTGTGAGCTCTCCAAGCCAAGGGGAAGGGATGAAACTTGCAGCATGATCCGTGAGGACCTTCATTATTATTAATTGATTGCATTCGCTTTCAATCATTTACAAGAGTTTATGTGTTTAATTTCTTTTCCTTCATCGGGTACTTTTATATTTTCGCATTAAGTTAGCTCATTGATAAGCCAACACTTATACATTGAGTTTGTTATTCCCTTTTCGCGGATTCTATATTGTGGTCTGTAAGCTAATATAGAACTTGCAACTTTTTAAACATATTCCGAGTTCACCCGCTCTTTTATTTTTGGTCTCACTTGTGTTGTGAGAGTCGAATGAATGAATTCGACATGAATTTAGTAATTGAATCCAAAATCAACTTTATTTATGATTTTATTTTTTCTTGACATCATAGTATAAATAATATCAATTCATAATATGCTAACCCTTTAAAGTCATATTTTTTTAAATTTTATTTTTGGCTATACTATGATTTTGATTAATTTGTGGGTATTGGAGAATGAAATGATGATTTTCTCTTGTTCCATATTTTATTGGCAATGTGATGGCATGTAATATGTATTAGCTCTACCTATCATTCTCTATATCCCACATAATTGTCCTTTTTTATTTTTTTATTTTATGGAATAGTTGAATTCCTAGTTGGACGGCGAATTTGACGCAACTTTAAAGTTGTTGTCATGTGTTCTATATAAATCACCATGAAATAATTTTTGGAAAGAGAATGTAAAGTATGGTTGTTTATTATAGTTTGACTCTTTTTTAGACTCAACACGAATTACTCTTTTATTGGAATTAATAGTCAAAGAATGACGTGATGATAATATGTTATTAATTCCCGGAATAATGGAAAATTGAAAAAACACGTATTAGCTCCTGATCATTCCCCTTTTTATCTTAAACGTTCTATTTCTCGTGATTTCATTTTCTCCATATTGAAAATGCACACAAATTGAAGGCTTTACTGCTTCAGTTGTTAGCAAAAGCCAGTCGAGCTCAAAACTTGTGCGACATATTTTTGTCCATTTTCTGTTCCATAGGTTGATCAACATTATTGTTGATTCATTAAGAGGTGGACAAATATTATCCCCTACAATTGATTTGTTGTAATCATAAATACTACCCTACTTTTAATTGATTTGAAGGATAAGTTAGGGACACTGCTTCATCACAAAATTTATCATCTTATAATAGATTTAATATGGTCCAAGGTGAATTCTTGTCATCAAAAAGAAAAGAGAAAAAAAGAATGTTTTGCTTAGTCACATCTATTTTATTTCATACGACCAAATGTTATTCTAAAGCTAAAATATGGTGCAGGATAGGTCAAAGAATGAAGAAGAAAGAAAGATAATTAAGCATCAAGATGTGTATCTTCTTGTTTATGCATTTCTAGATGGGCAGAACAACTAGGCATGGGGGCTGTAATTCAAATTGGGATGGGAAGTTTAAGCGCCGATAAAGTTGGTTGTCACTATGTGATTTGAAAGTCATAGTTCAAGTCATAGAAATAGTTTTTTATAAAATGTAAGGTAAAGTTGCGTATAATAAACTCTAAAACAACTTTGATCCTTTCTTGGACTCTACACATAGATAAATTTTGTGCATCTGGCAATCTTTTAATAAAAGAAAATAATCGTCTTGCATGGTTTCGGTTGACGGGGATTGCATTGTTTGATGGGCGAGTGCTACACTAAAAATAATGTTTTCATAGGTATGTGTTTGCCTCGTTGGTCTAGTGGTCTTACCCTCAAGTCAGGCACAAGAGGACTTATCGGCATTAGCCCCAAGTAAATTAACTCCCTGATCATTAAGTCAAACTAGAGACGTGAACAAATATTCCGTGCACACCTTAACCAATCTACCACTAGGCCAACCGGAATCTGGTTGTTATCTTGATCATTCATGCGAAAGTAAGAAAGATTCCAAGCTTGAATGTCCTCGTGACAAGCTTTTCGACTACTGGAAATATTCTCTGGACAGAAAGAGGATTAAAATTGGTTTCAATTCGTGTATTTTAGCAAAGATATGTCAATTATTTGCACATAAATGTTGAAGCCATCCGATAATCCAATTTCACAAGGTATTCCCATGAGAACATCGATTATTGAACAAACTCACAAACTGAGACAGCTAGAAAGGGACGCATAAATGGTATTTCCCAAAATAATTAAGCAAGGATAACCTTTGTTCAAGCTAGCATTTTCGGATTTAGGTTCTCTAATAACATAATAACGCTATTAAATAAATCAATAGTTATAAAGTGATGATATATAATTATGATAAAATAATTTATATCATTGAGTATAAAAATTATCCTCGTAACATTATCACTTTACCACCATTAATCTCCCTAATAACATAATAACATTATCAGGAAATTCACATCTGGCATTCCCAGCCAAACCCCCCTCAAGGCTGCAACTTTGTCGAATGCCGAGGTAACGCTCTAGCTGATTTGTTTTATGATTTAAATTTATACAAGAATTCGTCTATGATGTTCTTTGCATTCATGACTAAATTTATGCAAGAATTTGTCTCGTATGCTTTACTTACGAGCTTAGAAGTACATGTGGGGTCACATGTGCTCGAATTAAGGGAAGGTGGCATGCTAGTTGCCAGCCTATGAAAGCTGGAAGATCTCATTTAGTCAATGCCAAACTGGCTTTATGAAAAAACAAACATATGTATAGCAGCAAAATTGTATTAAAATACTCATAATCATTAAATTAAACAATAAAATACAACTTAGTGATTCATGTGTGGTTGAATGAAAATAACATAATATAAATTTTGCTTTTTCTCTCTGAACATTGACCACAATAACATTTGCATAAGCATACCCCTTCATCTCTTGTTTCTGTAGAGCTTAACCAAGAACAAGAAGCCTTGTCACCTATATCAACTGTCTCTATTGAGAATAGGATTGACTACCAAGCCCAATTCGATTCATTAACTTCAAAAATCGAGAATCTACTCGGGGGAAATCCATTATGGATCAAGAGAGTGGTTATGACATTGTTAAAGAAGCAGAAGAATTTGAAGCAACAAAAGCTGGAGTAAAAGGTCTGGTAGATTCAGGCATAAAAAAGATCCCAAGATTCTTCATTCAAACATCAGAAAATTTGAAAAAAACATCAGAGATCAATGGTATGGAAGTGATTCAACTAGAAGTACCAGTTATAGACCTCCAAGGAATTGAAGATGGTCGTGGTGATGGGAGAGCGAAGATTGTTGATGATATTCGTAAAGCATCAGAAACCTGGGGATTTTTCCAGATGATTAACCATGGAGTCCCTGGAAATGTTATGGATGCTATACTGGAGGCAACAAGACAGATCCATGAGCAGCCACAGGAGGCTAAGGCGGATTTGTACTCTGCAGATGGTAGGAAACAAGTCAGATTCTTCACCATAAACGGATCATTTCGACAGAATCATGTCACGAATTGGAGGGATGCGTTCGCCTGCAATTTTCCGGATGATTATCTCGACCCTGAAGCTATACCTCTGGTTTGCAGGTAAAACATGTGTCTCTCTTGTCTAACATTCTAGTCTAGTAACAGAAATGTGCCACAGAATGGTAGCCTCATAATCTACGACCAATCTGTTAATAGCCCGACCTCTCTACCACTGAGCTACTAAGGTACCACGGAGATTAGATCTTATAGAACTCAATTCCCGTTCTCATCCCATGACCAATCTGAGTTAGAAACTTCCATATCAAATATCAGACCATGCCTCTTGATAAAGATTTGACAACCATACCATCTATGTGCCTGACAACGCAGAAGTAAGTTAATTTGCAGCTTTTATCACCTTAATGTATGTTAAACTTCTATAATCACAAAGCAAAAACTAAAAAGACTGGCATAAAGCCGCCCGGGCATGCAAGTACTTCAGTGCCATATTCTTTTCTTTTCAAACTTTACCTGAATTGCTGCCATTTTCTAACAGTGACTACTTACTAGCAGAAAAGAAGTACTTGATTACATGGAACACGTGTTCAAAATGAGAGAATTGTTATCTGAATTACTATCAGAAGCTTTAGGATTAAACAGTGATTTCTTGGCAAGCATCGAATGCTTGAAAAGTGAGTACTTGACATGCCTCTACTACCCAGCTTGCCCTCAGCCAGATTTGACTTGTGGCACATTCCAGCATTCAGATTCTACCTTCTTGACATTACTAGTACAGGATGGCATGGGTGGTCTCCAGGTTCTTCACAAAAATCATTGGGTTGATGTGCCTCCTGTCCCTGGAGCACTAATAGCAAACATTGGCGATGTTATGCAGGTATATGTCGTTCATATTTCACCTCTTAATTGTCATCTTACGTGGGGCTCAGGTCATGCGACAACTGTCACGTGCAAATAGAACACATTTGTTTGAAAATACATAAATGGTGCGACATTTATCGCATAATTGTTGGGTTTTGGCTCAAAGTCCAAGCTCACGAAGACAAGTAGAAATCTTGTCTAAATTAGAGTAAGGTTAGGAGTGCTAACCTATAAATAAGACTTTCTAACTTGTAGTTATTTTCCACAAGGCTGCGGGGTGTGGGGTGTGGGGTGTGGGTTGTGAGTCAGAGAGGGTGAGAGATGGTTTTCTATATTCTTTTATTCGTCCAAAAGGATTTTAAACATATAAAAGAGTTTTTCGTGCTTTTGGCGGAGAAAAAGAAAGAAAAAAAAAATCAATTGGGTGAGATTTATGCTTTTCCGTCCATAAAGTTATGTGAACGAGAGTTTAGATTTTTCCGTACATAAAATCGAGAGGTATAACTATTATTGTTGAATTGTATATTTTTTCTAGTTTTTGGATCATAAACGTAAGTAGATGCCCGAACTATTTTAAAAGTATTATGTTATTTCCATTATTATATGTGTTTACGTATGTCCTTGTTCTCAACAATAATACGTGAAGAGCAGATAATGACATATAGGAGTAACGTACAACACTACTCATATTACATCTTTCATGATTAACTGCCTCTCCTATCTCCAAAATCCATAATGCTCATAATTTTTTGGTAATACAGCTGATTACTAATGACAAGTTCAAGAGTGTGGAGCATAGAGTACTGGCTAGACCTGTTGGACCAAGGCTATCAGTAGCATGTTTCTTCTTTCCCAGTACTGGACATATCATGAAGGCATATGGACCCATAAAGGAGCTTCTCTCTGATGATAATCCTCCAATCTATAAGGAAGTGCCTTATCTTGAATATGTTACCTACTACCAGAAAATGATCCGAGAGCGTGTCTCACCCCTTAATCACTTCAAGTTATGACACATCTTTACTAGTTGTTTTAAGTTTTTATCCTATTAAATTGTAATAGATTTTAAATCGTTCACTAAATTATTTATCGGTTTAAATTGCGCACTAAACAAATCTTTTATTTTATTTTATCAACTATTAGTCTTTTCAGTTAATTTTAGTTGGTTTCTCAAGTTACATTTTGCGTATTTTAATTTTTAGCTACGCAAAATTATCATCAACCAAATTTATAACCATTATTTGCAAAGACCAAAAGAAGATTTATTATTTTTCCCCTAATCCTCAACTCTAAAGATCATCACCAAGACGCAAATTTACAACCTTCCTATGGCACTTTGAATCTTGTGCTTGTGACGTGATCATATATGCCCGTCATTTAAATATCATACTTTTTTGGTTAAATCGAGGTGAAAATTTTAATAAGTGTTTAGTTTAAGATATAAATGAAAATTATTTCTAAGTCAAATTTTAACTCGCAAATACACGAGTAATTATAGTATAGTGTACTAATGCAAGGTTGAATCCATAGGGAGACAAATTGAAAATTCTATGAAAAAGTGTAAGTAAAGTACCTAAGTGATTACAGTAAATTAAATAATGAATTGGAATTTTCAACTAAAGCTAATGAAAAATAAAATAAAGCTAGAATTAAATTGAAAGCTAAAATTGAGATTTGATCACAATTGGAAAATATTTAGGATAAGATTACTATGCAATAATCTATATTTTTAACTTGGAACTTTTTTACGGACACAACAATAAAATTAGGCCAAAAGGAGCAAATATAGACCTAAAAATAAAATTTGTGGGAAAGTAGTATTGATCAAATCCATTGAAACATTCAAATAAAAAGCACCATATTAATCATTCCTTATCAAGCGGGGATCAACATTCAAAGAATATAAAGAAAGCTCACAGTTTTCATTCTTCTCTGCTCACATATTGAAAGTTGATTCAGCTTTCAACTACTATACACACCTTCTAACTAATTCAAGATGCTTCCTAATCGATTTAGTGAAGCTATTCGTGCGAATTTTTCGATAAAAGTTAAATAGTATTCTTCAAAGAATCCCCTGCTCCCTGGAAGAAGCAACAAGAAAGAGCAAAATCGGCGATGAAGATGCCAACGAGAGATATAACAACAGCTGAAGTAGTCGATTCTCCTACCCCTTTGGCGCCTCCCATTGTGGTGACACCCCAAGCACAGCTCACAACAGATATGATCGCGCCAAACACCTGCGACTTAATCATCGCGCTAATTATGTCCCACGATCTGAGAGCTCTGTGAGCGGAATCCAAGAGTATGTTTATACCAACTCCATAAACACCATCGGCCAGGAGTGCACTGGATGCCATCCCTACTGTGAAACACATTAGAGTTAAAAACGGTAGAGCTATACAGGAAGCAATCACCCTCGGTGTCACTAGATAGTCAACAGGATCTGCACCAAGAACTCTCAATGTATCGGTTTGTTCAGAAACCTGCATGGTGCCCAGTTCCGCAGCAAATGCACTTCCAATACGCCCAGCAACTATAATCGCCGTGATCACAGGACTCAGCTCCCTTGAAAAAGCTAAGGCTAAGACCCCACCAACATATCTATTTAAACCCAATCTGGTAAATTCCCTGACAAACTGAATCGTGAAGGCCATGCCAACAAATGCCGCGGTTAAAAGGCAGACCCCAACAGATTTAGGTCCAACCCTCTCCAGCTGTTGAAGAGTGTTTTTCCAGTGAACTTTTCCCTTGAGAACCCTTATAATGACTTGTCCTGCCAGGACAAAAACTGATAATCCCCTCCATATATATCTAGGAGGTGACCATTTACTAAAGAATGGCTCTGGTTCATGGTTCGATGCCTGCATTGTGCTTGTATTTTCTTCTTCAGAGACAGAAACACGTAAATGGCCATCCTCTGTGTTAGGAACCGCAAATAATCTAGCACGTTGAACAGGTAACGAGAACTTATGTGTAAAAGCTTCTTGAGTAATGGGAAACTTCCCTGCAGACCGACTTAAGTTCAAGGATCTTACTTTCGTCCAACTAACTAATCTGATTGAGCTACATCTGCAATTTCTACAGTGATGAAATTAAAGCGGATGTAGAAGCACAATCAGATTCTTCATATGTAAACATGAAAATGAATAACAAAATGAAGTGAGGAATATAGAGACGATACCTGTCAGAGAAGTAAAAGATGGGGTGAAATTGCGAAATTGTTTGCATGGTATACCCCAGACTGCTATATTATACAGAAACGAATCCTGTTGAATGTATCCTTGCAAAAGAGTGATTCAGAGCTTCTTCAGTTAAAAGCTGTGTCAAATATCTCTAATATCCATGTTCTTCATGGAACTTGCGGTGGACAACCAGCAGCGAGCCTACACGAAATTCAGCATAGAAAAATCAGAGGAAAAGCAGAAAGGGCATTATCAACTGAAGCTGGGTGTAAATGCATGCAGCAATTTGCGCTTCAAAAAATTTGCAGATGGATGAGAAGAGAATATAATTTCCTCATCACTCACAAACCTTAAATACTAAGAAATGTCAAGAACTAGATAGCCAAATAGCGAACATCAATCTAGTGTCAAACAACCTATAGATCTTCGAATGCCCATATAACTACAGAAAAATTCCCTAACATATCCTGGAAACTGAACAACGTTATTGTGTTTCGAAACAACAAAACCATCCCCGGAAAGAAGGCATGAAAGAGTACTAAAGCCAATTCGCAGCCCAGGTAACAAAAACTAACTATCAGATTTTTATTCAACACCAATAAAAACCGATCTCAAGTTCTCACTTATACTCGCGGTGATCTTCTGATATTTATTGGAGTAGAATCCCTAAGTTTTCCATATGCAAGGAATCAAATAAAGAGGTTGACAACAAGTTCTTTCAAAATTGACTATTCATCCCTTTGTTAGAGGTGTTCCGGAAATGCCTGCGATCGAGCAGATAGCTCTAAGAACGAATGGATCGGATGTTTTGATAGAGCTTCCCCGAATAGAATGACAATACAAGAGAAGACAGATATTCAATTTTAGATATCTGCCAGTCTTTACTAAATAAAGCCTTCTTATACACTTCTTAGCTACCAGCATACTTATAATTAGCATTCCCAATCTTCCAACATCGAAAAAAATTTACTACCCCCATTCTCCGGTTAGCAAAATAACTACTTTTTCTTGTACATATAATTTACGATTCATTTAAGGTGACAAAAATATGTAACTGCCAAATTGCGAAATCGGATAACGACTAGCTAGAACTTAAGAAACTCATAAAGTGAAAATACAGAAACTACAGACTTCGATTTTTCCATGTTATGTGGTCCGACCCTTTACCCGACCTCGAGCATATCGAGAGTTTCATGCACCAACCTGTCTTTTACAATGTTATACGTGTATTAAGGACTGCAAATGTGGACTTCTTGAAAAACACGACTTCAGCTTTTCAATACACCAACATTAAATGGAAGCATCTACAAATAAAAAGAGAAAAAAAAAAAAGAAACACACAAAAAATATATATATAATTATGACCTAAATTCGAGCTTCATATTAAAATGTACGAAAATTACGCTGTTGTACCTTGTGCAGTCCCAGTGGTACCTTGGGAGATACAAACAATAGACATATATATATATGGAGAGAGAGAGAGGACTTACAATAAAATGGAGAGGAGGCTTAACTGCTGTTTCTATCGTGAGTGTCCAGTGCGTGCGTGTGTGAGAGATGGGAAGTGGGTAGGTGAAGGATTTGATTTATGGGAGAGATGGAGCTTCGACCGGGAAGCCCGGGCCCGCTTAAACTTTTTCCTTTTCTTGTTTTTCTTTTGCCCTTTTTGCCCTTTTTATTCTTCTTTGGTTTGTCAAAACTTATATACATGGTGAATCCACGACAAAAAATAAAAATCACAAAATATCTTTTATTTTTTGTTAAGGTTTTATTATGTCAATATCTTCTATTGTTGTCGATTAATTTTTTTATTTAGTCTTAATTATTTCAAAATGTTCATATTAACCACTAATGATTGTAAAAATTTATCAAACTAGTCTTTTTTTTAATTTAAAAATGGTTAGATTTAATGCGATAGTAATTATGTATACAAATAAATCAGACTTTTCCTTTTCTTTCCTTCTCTTTTTCTTGCTCCCCTTTCCTTCTTTATCTCTATCACAAGTGCGCGCGCACTTCACACATACACATATATATTTCATACACAAGACATCCAAATACACATACACATATACATTTCACACACAACTCATCCAATCATGCCCTTACGCTTCATTTCCCTCACATGTATACACAACCCCACTCCTCCTACTCTTCATTTCCATCACACACACACATATATACATGTATATGCACATTGGGGGTGGAGGTGTGGCATTAAGGTAAGGGGGTAGGGGTAAGAGATTCAGAACTTGCGGATGGACAAAATTAGACCTTGTGGATCAAACAAGATTAAATTAAGATTCAATTCTAATACTATGTTAAAAACTATGAGATTTCATCTTAAAATCAAGAGTATTAAGCGAAGTTGACTAATGTCTTATATAGTAATTTTAAACTCACAATTTGTCAATATGATCAAACAATTGTATTTGCTATCGAGACAAAAGGGTAGGACATGATCATTGCTATATAAAACTAAGTCTTCATCTTAAAATCAAGAGTATTATGCGCGCGATCTGTTTTTGGGAATGTATTCAAAATTCCCAACACTTGGAAGCATAAAGCCAACTGGAAACTCATTAGATACGAAAGGAGGCTACTTCAAGAAATAAAACAATAAAAATGTCTTATTGGCTTGCATGATAACCAACTGAAGGCAACAAAATCAAGAAGAATCCATTGAGAACTTAACAAAAACCTTGTTTCTTTTCAATTTACAAAGAAATATTGAACATGATGAAGCATGTATCGCCCGGAGAAGATAATTTTATTATAATTTACAAAAGCAAAAGAAGGAGGGAACAAAAGATCCACGATGCAACTATGCAAGCTGTAAGGCCCCAACCCCTCACAAGATCAGGAATTCTATTAAACATGATATACTCAACCCAAATCCAAACCCAGTCACAAAATTAGGGAAAACGGACAGAATTTCTCCTATTTATAAGACAAACCAAAACCTACAAACAAAATATAAATAGACCAGTACTGTGTCCAACACATTCAACAACTCCTCAAGGCCATCCAAACCTTGGTTCTCAACAAACAAGCCCAAACAATTATACATCCCCAAATTCAAAGGCTATCCTAACTCTTTTCCTTTAGCCAAGTACGCTCATACTTAAATTGAAATAATACTAACCTATTACATAAACTAGGTTATCATACCACTCTAATAATATAATTAAACTTAAATTACATTTCTTTATTCATTGAATACATACAATTCAAAAGTAACATCTTTACAACTCACGCCACATAACACATTGACTTCCAAGCAAAGACCAAGCACTACAAGCACGAACCTTCCTTCTAACACTGCAATACCTGAAAGGTGGGTAATGAGGAGTGAGTATACAATCATGTATACCCAGTGAGGGAGGGGAACAGTATACGAGAAGCATTTGTGGGGGAATTCGTGCAATGCAGCAGTTATGTACAAGTAAAACCATTAAATAATTTACATGACAAATGAGCAATAAGATACCACACATTGAAAAAGGATATGATCGATAACCTTTATCACTCAAATTCTCGAACCACGAACTACGAACCATGATATGCCGGCATCCCAAACACCAATGAGTACTCCGGATGTATCTAATACCTACGACCCAACACCCCCTGGCATTACTTCATACCAAACAAGTGAGGGACTAGGGTACGGGGCTAGGGTAACAAACACTGGCAAGCCCAATGCCGTCCAGCGAGGCCCATCACACCCGTCCTGAACACTGTGGTTACGCAACCATCGAAACAATACCATAGAACACAGTAATATAGCAATACAACAATAAAAGCTATTAAACACATAAATAAGGAACAAAGTTGGTTGCCCTATCACACAATATAACAATCAATAAACACACATAAATTCAAGCAATTATATTAATTCTCATAATTTAAGAACAATAAATAACTAAGATGCATATAAGGATAAAAACTCCCTCACCTCTAGAAAGACAATAATCTACTTCAATTGCTCAAATCTCCTTTCATTACCACCCAAAACCTCTACCTAAATACAATAACTTCAATTTAACACATAATCCAAGTAATCATTCAATTAGTCAAATATTCAAGTCATATTAATTTTCTTACACAAACTATACAACTAACAAGAAATATGAGTAATATAAGTAAGATATAGCATACTCACTTTCTTCTTCATTGCACCTTTATATACAACTCAACTACACATGTAACTAAGTTAAGAAGTTCACCTTAATTTTAGTCATCTAACAAGTATTCATAGTCTCTACAACAAATATAACACAATAAACAAGCTAAAGTTAAGTATAAGACCTAAAATCTCCATTTTCTCCTTTAAATTCAATAAGCCGAAACTAGTTTTAGCTAAGGTTTAGTTAACTAAAGTATTTAACTATCATCAACTACATTTATGGAACCTAAACCAAGCATTAAACTAGTATTTAAGGCTTTAATTGCATTAATTATAATGTACGCATACAAAGAAGCATAAAAAATCAACGTTCTCGAAATTTGATAAATTTTAACGTGGGACCGTTTTATCAACCCAACATCACACATCTATCATTAGATTAATATTTTGAGCAAGATTTAAAGGGTCTGAGTGAATAGTACCCGTTTTAAGACTTTTCAAAAATGATTTCATATATATACTACAATATTACATGAAACAACTATGGAAATATGTTCTCCTACTCCTAGAGGCATGATAAATAGCTTTAAAACGAATATTAGCATGCATATATATCAATATCAATTTTGAACATAACCTACAACAACACATAAAATACAATTTTTGGTAAAATCCCTCAACTTGTATAGCTAGGGAATGTTGAGAAATAGTTGGAGAACACCTTAGATCATGCTAGAAATGGTTGGATTTTGAAATAGAACGCAAACCCTAGCTCAAAATGGCTCACGGCTTTGGCTTCCTGGTTCCCGATTTTCTTTGCTCTATTTCTAATGCTTTGGCTTTTGTTTATCTAATATATAAGTATATGAACATATAATATAATATATTATTGTATCTAGTTGGCTAAAAGGCCTAATTGGTCTCACGTTTTTGCTATGCTGCCATTGATCCGATTTCTTTTTCTTTTCTTTTATTTGGTTTTCTTAACTACTATGTATTAGCATGTATATTAGGTAGATCAGTAGACCAAATAATGGGTTGGGCTCATATAATATAATTGGGGCTATAATTAAATACTAAGGGCCTAGTTAACTTAGTATAAAATTAATAAAAAAAATACTATAGGCCCAAAATAACTAAATACTACTATTTACTCGGGGACACTAAACTGTTTTAATAACTTTAATTGGGGTTGCAAGCAGGGGAGTTAGTGGCAAATTAGCCAAGAGCTTCTGGGCAGATAGATCAGTAGACAGACATTTTTCCTTGGTTGAAAGAGTTGGATTGTGGATAGATACAACTGTCTTTTCTTGCTCAATATTCACTTCCCCATGTTTGGAAACCTTTTGTGAGAACCGTCTCCTACAAGATTGAGATAGATGTGATGTTGTAGCAGGCTGCGCTTTTGATGTTGTGACAATCACTTCACTATCTGCCAAAGATGCATTCGAAACTTTCAATGGCTTTATCTGCAAATCTGTCTTTGACTGACCAAATAGCTCCGGTAGCTCATCCTCTGAGACTTCATCTCCCTGAATGCACAACCAACACTCGGTTAGAAAGCGGCTTCTGTTAATCATCAAAGCTTTTTACACAAGATCAACAGAATCATTGGTTGTCTTTTGTTCTTTAGAAAATTCTACGTAGATATTCAAACTTAACGAGGTCCATATATCAAAGTCTAACAGTACAAGCATGGAAATTCGACGCAGATTCAAGTATGCACAACGGAAGTATAGATCATCATACATTTAAAGTACTTTGTTGAATAACCAATATACCTACCTCAGGATGGGCTTTAGAAAAATCCACAATCCGAGCACGGAAAACCTTCCTCAACAGTCCATTTCCACCAACTAGTTTCACCTTTCTTTTATTCTCAACAACATTAACATTCAAAGTAATATGAAGATCTGGCTTCATACAATTTATGCGCTCATCATGCATAAGGAACTTCTTTATCTCAAATGCTTCAAGTAAAATAAACTTGAGCTGAGCTAAATGACTATATGTAAATCTCCTATAAAAAATTCAAACGCATAAAGCAAAATAAGCAAAACACAACACAAAATCTCATTGGTAGAAATGTATTCAGACATTTGAATACATCAAGATTGGCATACCTATCAGTTAAACATTAAACTTTGCGACTAATGTTTGAAAATGTTGCCATTGAACCTTTCAATTAAAGTAGTCGAATCGAGCTATCCAAGCTATTGAAGAACTTGTCCAATATCTCATATCTGAAGGCAGATTTCACCCATTTTATCATAACCAAAAATCCAAAAAGGGAACAAGAAAAGATAAATAATAGACACATTACCAAAACAACATTGAAAAAAACATGTTAAAACACAACAAAAATCAATTATAATTCTTTTTTTTTTCACATATGTCGCACTTACTCAACTAGTACCAAATCGATTAACCATACAAGGAATTATTCTTTAAACCCGAGACATTAACATTTTAGCAATATACTAACATCTTATCTCCACTTGAGTTATTATTTAAACTTGCAACACTAACATCCAGGGATGGAGCTACGAGGTCCCGACCCCCAAGGGGTTTTTTTTTTTTAAAAAAAAAAATCTATTTAGTATCGTTAAAAAAAAAAAATTCGGCCTCATCCTATTTTTTTTCTTGTCATGCATCTTCTTATTTGAATCTTGACATCCAAATATTAAAATTCGGACTCCGCCCTGATCTTATCCACACCGAGCTATTACTTAAATGGGCGACACTAGCATCTAAATCACGCCAAGTTATTCCTTACATTCACGACACTTGACATTTTATCCCCACACCACGACCTTGATATACTCTAGTATAAATCAGCCAAGAATGAGAAAACTTTCCAGAAATACATAAAGTAGGGAGTTACTTTTCGGGAAGCTTTACAGATGAATCGGGCTTCGTGGACATAACGGGGGAAGATTCGGGCTGCCGCTGTTCGGTAGTATAGTACGTTAGCGAGTCGGGCCGAGCAGACAGGCCCATACCCTTTTTTCTTAGCGCCTATGCTGCCTGTCTTACTTCTTTCAACGATAGCGCGGCGTCGCGGTTCCGGACACGACGACGATGAGGGTGGTCGATGGGCTTTTCCGGGGTCTTGGTATTCCATTGAGCTGCTTTGGTATTCTAATTCGACGGTGATGATGATAACGATGATGATGATGATGATGATGGGGGTGGGTTGGTGGGGCCTGCATGATGTAGAATCTTCGTTGACTTTAATGTATTGAACGATGTGGATTCGATGGAGTCCATTGATAAGGATAAAAGAAAAAACAGTGAGAAATGAAGAAGAAGATGATGTGTATGTATGTATAGTCGGGGGAGGGGCTAGTCGGGGGAGAGGGGGAAGGGGGTGGTTGGCGGGAAAGCTAAGGTGGATGCTGATGTGGCTGCTTGTGCCATGTATGAATTGGCACGCGCGGGGAAGGTTAACGGTAATGGCATTAGTGAAGGCACAGTTATTTTTTAGGTCGAGAAGGCACGGTTAATTATGAATAGGGTTAATGACACAATGGTGTTTTATCTTTATCATGTTTTTAAACTAACTCTTTTATCTTTCGAACATAATATTTACTCTCTAATTTAATACATTAGTGATAACGTTAATCCTTATTATGAAATGCGTCAAAAAATAGTCGGAAATCATTGTGTGAGCACATGCAAAGAGCATGTCACTTCCATCTCTTTTTTTGATGAATTTCGTAATAACGACTAACAATGTTATCGATATATTAGATCAGTAACCAAAATGTCACGTTTGAAAGATAGGGGGGTTATTTAGCAAATGTGGCAAAGATAATGGACATTCGTATCATTAATCCATATGAATATTTGTCCTTGTAATGATACGGGAAAAATGACACAAATAATTTCTATTGTTTTTTTAATTTTCAAATTTGTTCTTATTATTTAAAATTAATCAATTTAATTCTTATTATTTTCTAAACACTTTTAAATTCGTTACTATTGTTTAAAATTAATCAATTTAATCTCTATTATTTAAAAAAAATTAATTTAATCTCTGTTATTTTGATATAAAATTCAAATTAATCCTAGTGTTAAAAAAGAAATTGTGACTAAATTGACCAGCCTAACGGCCTTAACCCATACAGATAAGTAAATGGTCCACTACTGTAATAAGTGGGCCGGGCTAGTTCAAACATGGACCAAGACAAAAATGTACACACATCTACACAGATCATATCAGTAGTGTTATATATATATATATAAATTGAAAGCAAGGAAAAAGAAGAAGAGAAGAAAATGCCTCTATCAGTCTCCTCGTTAATGGAAGTACTAATTAAACTGACCAAAAATAAATTCTGATCAATAAAACCAAAACCCAAAAACTCTTGAAAGAAAGAAAGAAAAAGAAAAAGAAAAAAACCAATAAAATGCAATAATTTTTTTCTGCCAAAAAAAAAAAAAACCTTCAATCTTCCATGCAGTCCTCACCTCTCTCTGTCTCTCACACACACGCACACACACACACATATCTTGCTGACCCTTAATTCTCATTCATAAATTCCACTGAATTTGTACTCCTGTTTCTTTCTTTTTCTTTTCAATTTTTGAACTTTTTCTCTTTTTTTTGGTAATTTTTTGGTTTTTGGGGGATTATTTTATTGGTTGGCTTCATCAATTTTTGAACTTTTTCTCTTTTTTTTTGGTAATTTTTTGGTTTTTGGGGGATTATTTTATTGGTTGGCTTCATCAGCACTTGAATTTATGTGGGTTGAAGGTAAAAATTTAATCTTTATTGCTTTTACTGCTTATTTCTTTAAGCGCCAATTAGAATTTGCTTTTCTTGAATTAATTATTTTTATTGATTAGTTGATTGTTAATTTCACTGATCAGTGATTAATGTTGAATATGTTGTTACTTATTTTTCTATTATGAGTTTTATTATTCGCAATTTAGCCGTTTGGATTCTATGGACTAAAGTAGTTTAGCTACATCATTAGCAGAAAAGATTATTGTTGAAGAAAGATGAATACTAGTATTATACCTTTTTTGGATTAATGGGTTTCTGTATCATGTTAAAAAATATAATCTTTATTGCTTGTTTCAAACAGAAAAGAAAAAGGAAAACAAAAAGATTAGCGGAATGGATTATTATCCTGAGTTTATGAGTTGTTTGGTTAATGGGTTTCTGTTATCATGGGGAAAATGTAATCTTTATTGCTTGTTTTTGGGATAACTGGTGTGTAACCCGACCGAAGTTCTGTGCTCTGTTTCTGTTTATGCCCTTTCGTTTTCCGTTTGATTTGTTTTCTTTAAGATGAGAAGTGTAAGTAAAGGTGTTAGAGTCGGACGTAAATCAAGTGGCTAGTTGCTATTGGTGAAGCTGATAAAAAGGCATTGCTTGTACTGTCAGCGACTTATAATTCTGATGTTTTAGCCCCATTATGCACACAACATTAGCTGGATATGTGTTAATTGTGTAACATTGGCATATATCAGTTGAAGACGTGCTGTGCTTCTAGGCTTGTGTTCTGCCTGTGTGTACCAATCGAATAACTTTTTATAAAAGAGAAAGGACAAGAACAAAGAAAAAAGAAGAGCCGATTCTTATGTCATGTAAGAATCATTGCTGTTTTCTTTCTGCCGTTTTCATTTTCTGTAGTCATCTTATACAACCCTTTCCAGGACCTTGCACATAGCAGAAGTTTCGTGCACCATGGTGCCCTTCATCATTTCTCAATGCAGTATTTTGGGAAATTGCATTTGTCTTGTTCAAATTACTTGGCGTTAAGTAGTTCCAATTTCATGGAAAATACTGGTCTTCATTGTGCATGCGTATTGTCTGAAACAATGTGTAAAACAGATATCCTGCCTAGTGGGTAATGCTTAACTTCTCTCTTTCTTAGCCTTCTCCTCTGACTCTCAAGATGGCTATGCATTTCATATTCCTTGGGTTTTCCATATAATTGAGATTTTATTAATTGTCAGGTCTGTAAAGGACTCACAAGTTAGTCCTGTGGTTCTCAAATGGATTTAAGGCATAAATTGCAATTAGATAAAATTTGCTACTGCAGTTCATGGAAAGCTCTCTCTCATTTGTTGGATTTAATGTGGTAAATGAAATCCATGACATTATAGGGAATGACTTGATGTGCTTTATCTTTTCAGCTGCACTCTTTAATTCTGAAACCCGTCTTGAATGGACTTGCTGTCTTTGCCTGTTCTTTGTATGACTAAATGATGTTTGGTGGGAAAAAAAAAGGGAATGCTATCAGCATATTCAAATGGAGAAAGCATGAATCTTCTCTGACATCACGATTACTGAATGATGTACGTCCTGAAATTGAATTGTCTGATTATGAAAGAGCACCACCGAGTCCTGGCAGCGAGAGCCCTTCTGGGTTTCTAGATGCTGAAAGGTTAAATGTTGAGCCAATTGCGGATTTGGACCTATTTTTCGAAAGACTTTACAGCTACTACTGTGACAAAGGGCTTTGGTGCATCATTATAAAGTGGGTATTTGAGCTTTTGAGCCTGGCTTTCATCATATTTTTCTCTGGGTTTTTCTTGTTATATGTTGATTGGGATGGTCTTCGCAATGCAAAATGTGGCATGGATGCAGTGGAATCTGGAACTAAGCCTTGTGATCTGGCTAAGGATGCTCTTCATCAGCACCCTTTGACCCCTTTTACAATAGCCAAAGCTGTTATCCTTGGATATTTGGGGACATTTTCAATATACTGGATCTTCTGTTTCTTACTGTTTTTCACACAATTAAAGCACACTATAAGTATCCGTCAGTTCTACTACAACAGGTATTGGCGAAATATTGATCTTCATTGTCCTTTTTCACTTATATTTTCCCTTTAGTGGAGGGTTGTTATTTGGTCTATACGAGCTTATGCTGACATCATTTTCTCTTGTCTCTTGGGTGCTATAACTTTTATAACGTTGCATTACTTCGCCTGGTAGAGTGATATAATCTGTCATTCTGCTAGTCACTAATGATATCTAAAAATATTTTTGTGCAGTCTCCATGTTACGGATAAGGATATCCAGACTATGCCATGGGCATTAATTCTTGAAAAGGTTGTCCAGTTGCAAAGCTCTCACCACTGGGGTATTGACAAGGATCTTTCTGTTCATGATGTGGTAATGAGATTAATGCGGAAAGAGAATTACTTGATTGGAATGCTCAACAAAGGGGTGCTTGCTTTTCCTATCTTTTGGTGGGTCCCTGGTGCTGGCCCAGCCATTACATGTGGCCCAAATGGTGTCCAACATCGGTTGATCCTGACTAAGACTCTTGAATGGACCTTAAATTGGTGCATATTGCAGAGCATGTTTGACAGGTAACTATCGACTTTCCTCCAAAACAGACACACAATGTAGACCGTCATAATGGGGAAAAAGAAGAGAGAGGAGAAATAAAAAAGAAACAAGTGGGAATTTCTTCATTTAATATGGTACACAATATAAACCTAAAATGAACAGAGCTTTGGTAGCCTTAGTCTACTTGCCAGAGAATTTTTGAGCTATTGTATGGTGGGGATCACTTATTGATGTCTTTTGAAATTAGACATGTTTGTTTCAGTATAAGGAGATAACTGTATGTATGCTGACAAGAATTCCTATTATCGGATTGTCTTCTGTTTTCTAATCTGAAAATGCGCTGTTCCTGCAGGAATTTTTGCGTGAGGAGGGACTTTATCTCTGATCCAAAAACATTGAAGAAAAGACTGATGATAGTTGGTTTTCTGATGCTTCTCCTTTCTCCATTTCTTATCATATTTATGCTGGTATATCTCTTCTTGAGGCATGCTGAACAGTTCTATAATCATCCAAGTACAGCATCATCTCGTACATGGTCAAATCTTGCCAAGTGGATGTTTAGGGAATTCAACGAGGTATCATCTTTCAGATTATATCAAACTAATATGTTAGACATGGTCAACTAATTTTTATATATATATGTATTTATGTATGTATATGAAAATATATATCTTTCTAATTTAATTTTGTTGTGTCTTTATCTATATCCGGAAGAGATAGATTTGTCATGATACTATTTAGGGAAGTGGAATTGGTTGGAGTGCAGCCTCATACTCTAGGTTTCTTCGATTTAAAAAAATAGAATTGGCGAAAGATTATTGGTCGTGTACCGGAGAAAATTCTCTTATCATTACCGGCTTTCCTTATTCCCAATTACCTTGCAAGCTGCTGTAAATAGTAGCTTACATGTGAGACAGGAACGACTAGTGTAGGTGCTCAAACTTTCGTTATCAAGCAGAGTGATCTCTGAATTTCTATATCCCCCTCTTTCCCTCCCGTTGTGGTTCTATAGAAGGACTACACCCCATTACATCCTAACTAATCTAGGTTGGGCCACTCCCTTGTTATCCATGTGGAGCAGCGGACAAAGCAGAACTTGAGGTTCTAGGAGAATTGCTGCTTCATTAGTTTGATATAAGAAAACAACTATAGTCTTGGAAAATGTATATCCCTTGCTAAGCTTTGGTTTTTGAACTGATCAAACTAGTTTCTCCTCTGTTGCAATATCAGCATTATATGCCAAAATTTATTTCACTGTAGAATACAATGTCAAGCTGATTACTTTACCGTTTTGAATATGTCCTTTATCATTTTCTTCTTCAAACATACAGCTGATGTTTGTTGCTTTATCACTGACAGTTATCATCTTTCTATTTCAGGTGGACCATTTGTTCAAGCATCGGATCAACAGCAGCATAGTGCATGCTTCTAATTATTTGAAGCAATTCCCTTCACCTATTATAACTGTCATTGCAAAATTCATCTCTTTTGTTTCTGGTGGCTTTGCTGCTGTTCTCATCATAATAGCATTTCTCGATGAGTCTCTGCTAGAAGGCCATGTAATATATTAAACTTATGCTTCAGTGTTTATTTGACAATTTTCTCATTTAATATGATTAGGGTAATTAGACATAATGGTGTTTTTGAACCTTTCAGATACTTGGTCGCAATTTATTCTGGTATGCTGCTGTTTTTGGAACTATAACAGCCATTAGTAGGGCTGCAATTACAGATGAGCTTCTGATCCTTGACCCACAGGGCGCGATGTCACTCGTCGTCCAACATACACACTACATGCCAAAGAGATGGCGTGGGAAAGAAAATACTGATACTGTCCGGATGGAGTTTGAAACTCTATTCCAGGTATTCACTCATGTCAAGTTCTGAACCATTGTAAGAATTTTGGTAGAAGAGCTTAGAATTCAGCCTCATTCTTGTTTCCTTAATTGAATAATCCAGTTTGTGAAAAAATGATTTGACCTTTGGCTTGGATTTGACTAGTGTATTAATTGTGTCTGTGTGATCTCCTCTAGTCCTCTCTCCTCATTCTCTCTTTTTCCTTTTTCGCCTACTTTTATGTGGTCTGGGGAAAGCAAGTTGGTTTTAAAGCAAAGGATATATGATAATTTGATAGTTTTTAGTGATCCGGAAAAGAAATCTCAGATCTGGGATCCGCTCTTGTACTTGTGATCCTTGGCTGATTGTGATTATGGATCATTATGATACCAAAGAGGTCATTTAGAGACCACAAACCAGATGCATTGTGAAATTGTGTAGCTTACTCTTTTGCTAAGGACTGCTGCTAAATTTTATGTGACATGAAGGTGACACGAACAATGAATAAGTACATTTTTTTTCTTTATTTCCTATATTTGTTCTAAAGAATTTCTTGGTGCAGGGATGTTTTTTCTCAATGATATTTCCTATATTCGTTTATTTATTCCTTATTTAAAAGAATTTCTTGGCGCAGTACACAGGTATGCTGTTACTGGAGGAAATGGCCTCGATCTTTCTCACACCATGCCTTCTCCTATTTGTTGTTCCAAAGGTTGATATTCGGACATTGCTTTTGCGTTTATTTCCTGTACCATAGATGCTACTTGCTCAACTAAGGACCCGTTTAATTTTGCAGCGTGTTGATGACATCTTGCAATTCATTGCTGATTTCACTCTGGATGTTGAAGGTGTCGGTCACATTTGCAGGCTAGTAATTCACCTCTCTCTTGTGATCTTTTCCTTCTCTATTCTGAAATCCGCAATATTGACAGGATTCTTTTTAGTCCTCTCTGTGGTTGTAAACGTCAACCTTTTATTGTTTGATTGCTTGCAGTTTTAGCGCCTTTGATTTTCAAAATCATGGAAATATTAAATATGGTTCGCCCTTTGATACACCTTGCAACCAGAGGAGTTCACAGGGAAAAATGGAAAAATCGTTCTTGAGGTATAAAATTTGGATGTTTCAGAGTAGTAAAAAATGATCCCCAGCAGGGACCTCTTGAGTTGTTATTTATATGGGATTTATGATGGTTTTGATTCTGAAATCTTCTTAATTTGCTTGCAGCTTTCATAATAGCTATCCTTCGTGGGAACCAAACTCTCAGGGAAAGCAACTTCTGTCGAAGCTCAAGACATTTGGGGAGCACAAGCTGCAGGGACAGCTTGGACCTGCATTTCTGCCTTCTAGGATGCAGCATTGGAACCGTAATGGTAGAAGAGTGGGTGATGAACATGGCTTCTTCACAAATGAAATGACCAGTCAATTGGGTTCGATGTGGATGATTAATGGTGAGCAAAATAATCATCCATATATTCTTGACTGGTATTATACGTCACAATTTCACCGTAATCCAAGCAACATTCCATCACAACTATCTGATGCTGGGGAAGGTCACCATGAACATATTCGGAAGCCATCCCACATCCAAGAAAATGAAGCAATGCATGATAAGAACTGGGGGTATTTGTTTGAGGATCGAGCCCAAAGTCATCTTGGAGCTTCAACATCCGCTCCTCTCTTCCATGAGAGCATTTTACAGCACCAGGACTCAAGCAACTTGGTACACCCTACTAGGAGCCATTGGTGGGCTAGAAATCAGCCACGAGATGCAGATCCACAAACAAGTTTCCTTGAGCCTCCAAATTTCAACCGCGATCCTTCTCTTGACAACTACAGTAGTATCTCAAAGAAAAATCATCTTGAATCGTCATCATCAACTCACGTGTTGCAGCAAAGCATGCCACAACATGATTCGAATGACGTGGGACAACGTACTAGCAGCCATTGGGGGTCTAGAAATCAGCCACAAGGTGCAGGTCCAGAAACAAGTTTCCTTGAGCCTCCAAGTTTCAACCGGGATCCTTTGCCTGATCACTACACTAGTATCTCAAAGAAGAACCAGCTCGCGTCATCAACATCAACTCACCAGTTGCAGCAAAGCATGCCACAACATGACTCGAATGACAAGGAACAACCAACTAGGAGCCATTGGTGGTCTAGAAATCAGCCAGAGAGTGCACCTCCCCACACAAGTTTTCTTCAACCTCCAGACTTCAACCGATTCGGTGTCTCTCTTGATGATCATGATAATTACTCAGAAAGGAGCCTTGAGGAACAAGAAATCCACTTGGACTGGAGAAACTCTAACAAACTGTCCAACACCTTTTACATGGATGATTTAGATGGAGGAGAAATGAATCTTCCGTTCGACGATATCTATCAAAAAAGTTCTGAAGTCCCCCCCTTTTCAAATGTAGATCCTTCAAATCTTGTCTGATGTATTCTTTAGTTTGTCTTCAGTTTCTGGTGTAATATCACTTATGTTTATATAGATTTCCAGTTTCAATGGATGAATTGTCACACCTGGAGGAGAAGCTTTATATTCTTTGCTGTATATAACTGAGTGCCAATGAGCTTCCAATTATAGCCTTCGGTATTTGCAAACAAAATCATTCTCCATTCTATTAATTGATTTTCTTTTCTGCTTAATCCAGATGATGATGTTTCATGTATTTTTAAGAGTAACATAAACTTTTACCTCTGTACTCCTTTGTAAAATCTCTCGTGTATATGATAAGGGAAGGGTGAAGGGGCTCTAGTTTTAATATGATCCTATGTCAAATGTTAAAAAAACTTATGAAAAGCTAAGCAAAGAGGGAACTTTATATATAACGTAATTTTGAAGAAAAATGTATCATAAAGCCTTCGCAGAAATTATTTATTTTTCGCAACTCCCTTATAAGTTCTATCCATATATGTTATGAATTACACATTATTTTGAATAAGTAATATTTTTTTTTACAGTTGAATTAACAATACTATTAAATTTTAGCTTCGAAGTTGTAAATGAGATGGTAAAATAGCAAGGTTATCAAAGGTCACTTCTAATTGGTAAGGTAAGTAGAGCTTATGTATTTTAAGTTTGAATTATGTTTACAACCCAAAATCCTTTTCAAGATATAAGCAAACTAATATGACCTTTAACTTACTTAGTGTTAGAGGTATTTAAAATGTTTACCTTATATGTGACATATAAATTTTACGTACATATGAAATATATACTCGATATACATATCAGGTTTGAATATTTCAAAATGTTTGATTAATGTTACAAAAAGTCGATTGCTTTTGTCACATCACTTGATAAGCAAACTTTCTTTTCCCATTATATTTTTTTGGCAAAAGCAAATGGGGAAGGGATGAGACTAGTATTCATACTATCATCCAAGTAAGTATAGCCAAACTACATTCTAAAAACTGTGTGTATAGGACTATAGGTTGACCTCAAAGTTATTTTAACGGTTGGATTATCTCTTTTAATTCTAATAATGAATTGTAGATTTAAATATCTACAATTTCAATCTAAGTTATAAAATAATTAAATCAGAATCGTTTGATTGTTATATTAAAAATTCAAACTATGCTAAAGTTGACTCATGTTGATCTTTTCTTTTAAATTCAATACTAAAGAACTCTAGTGTATGTATATCAAAGTCCAATTAAATTTTAATCCGAAATCATCGGTTTAAACATTTATAAATTTATTAATTACTAAAAATTTTAGATTGAACAGTTTAATAGTCGTATTAAAATATTGTGATATGTGTACATCAATATTCAATTAAATTATAGTAAGGAAATGTTGACCCCAATTTTTTTTAAATTTTTATTTAAAGAAAACAAAAAAGAGGGAGAAAAAGAAAAAAAAGAAAAGCAAGAATGAGGGTTTTTCCAAGGGTTTTAAGAACCAAAATAAACAACTAAAGCCTAAAGGCCCCAAAAAACACACACAGAAGAAGACCTTGCAAGCAAAGCTATAGCAACTAAGCACAAAATCCCACCATGAGAAGAGCTTCTTCAAGATTCATCCCACACCTTCACCACGACACCAAAACCTCATATTCCCTCTTCTCTAAAACCTTCATGACCCACTCTACCCCCATCCCCACCCCCACCCCCACCCATGACCACCCCCAACCATCACCACATACCCATCTCAAACACTGCAAAAAGACTCAATCTTTACTCTTCACCAACCCCAAAAACCACAATTTTCAGCAAAATTTCAACACCCTTGTTGACCAAACCCCTTCTTCATTATCCTCAAGACAAAGAAAAATCAAAGAAAAATCACAGCTTGAAGAGTCCTTTGAGTCTGCAGAAGAAGCTGAAGACATGCTCAAAGCCTCAAAAGAAATGGAGTCAAGCTTTGATGAGAGAGAGCTTGGCTTGGCTGCATTGAAAATGGGCCTTAAATTGGACCAAGAAGGTGATGACCCTGAAAAGACACTATCTTTTGCTTATAGAGCTTTGAATGTTTTAGATAAAGATGGTAACTTTACTTTGCCTCTTGCTATGACTTTGCAATTGTTGGGTTCTGTTTGTTATAGCTTGAAAAGGTTTAATGATAGTTTGGGGTATCTTAATAGGGCTAATAGAATCTTGGGTCAGTTAGAGAAAGAGGGTTCTTGTGGTGTGGATGATGTTAGACCGGTTCTTCATGCCGTGCAGCTCGAATTGTGTAATGTTAAGACCGCGTTGGGGAGGAGAGAGGAGGCTCTGTTGAATTTGAGGAAGTCTTTGGAGATAAAGGAGATGATGTTGGAGGAAAATAGTCGAGAGTTAGGTAATGCGAATAGGGATGTTGCGGAGGCCTATGTCGCGGTTTTGAATTTTAAGGAAGCGTTGCCATTTTGTTTGAAAGCGTTGGAGATACATAAGGAGCTATTGGGGCATAATTCGGTGGAGGTTGCGCATGATAGGAGGCTTCTTGGAGTTATTTATACTGGATTAGAGGAGCATGAGAAGGCTTTGGAACAAAATCAATTGTCGCAGAGGGTGTTGAAGAATTGGGGTTTAAGTTCTGATTTGCTTCGTGCTGAAATTGATGCTGCGAATATGCAGATTGCGTTGGGTAGATATGATGAGGCAATTGATACTTTGAAGCGTGTTGTGCAGCAAACTGAGAAAGACAGTGAGGATCGAGCTATGGTCTTTATTTCCTTGTCTAAAGCTTTGTGTAATCAGGAGAAGTTTCCGGACGCTAAGAAATGTCTCGAGATTGCCTGTGGAGTTTTTGATAAAAAAGAAACCAAGTCTCCAGTAGCTGTTGCGGAGGCATATCTCGAAATTTCAATGCAATATGAGACGATGAATGAGTTTGAAACTGCAATCTCATTGCTAAAGAGAGCATTGTCAATGCTCGAGAAGATCCCTCAAGAACAACATTCAGTAGGGAGTGTTTCTGCGAGAATAGGATGGTTACTTCTGTTAACAGGCAAGGTGGAACAAGCTATTCCTTACTTGGAGGATGCGGCAGAGAGATTGAAGGAGAGCTTTGGGTCCAAGCACTTTGGAGTCGGTTATGTATACAATAACTTAGGTGCAGCTTATTTGGAATTAGATAGGCCACAATCAGCTGCACAGGTTTTTGCATATGCAAAGGATATTATGGACGTTTCTCTTGGTCCTCATCATGCAGATACAATTGAGGCATGTCAGAATCTTTCAAAAGCATATGCAGCCATGGGAAGGTAATGAATTCTTCTTCATTTCGGAATTCGATGTTAGGCATTTAGCAAAGTAGACACAGCACGCACATACACATCCATGCATGAATTTTGCATGATGCATTGATCTATTACCTCATTGAAGTTCATTTAGCATCATAGTTTAACCATTTTCCGAGAGAATACAAAATGGGTAGTTAAATTGTGATATTGGGAGAGACCACTGATATTGCATCCTTCCTCTATTTTCAAAATTTAATCGCTGTTGGCTGACAAAGTCTTCTCTTGGACTTCAATAGTCTACCTGCAAGATGCATAACAAGCATTCAATTAAAAACAAAGTTATTTTCTCCTCTTGTTAACAACTGTAGTCTCCTTTCTGATGTCTTTTCGTGTCATATCAGTTGCTATATCAAATTCTTCCTCTCTTTTCATCTGTATGAACTTAAAGGCATTATTACTCTGAAGGCCAGTTTTACATAGCACCCTAGGAAATGGAGGTCATGGCTATTTTACTAGTATATCAGTTTGGCAATTTATTTCTGAAGTTTCACATTATAGCCCTCCATGAAATCCTTATAGACGAAGTACGGATTTTCTTTTTCTATTCAAAGGACCATGTGGAGATTATTATTTCCAAAATTGAAAGGTAAAGCTAAAATTAGTGATAAACTAGGTAAAGCTAAAATTAGTGATAAGATCATGTGGAGATTATTATTTCCAAAATTGAAAGGTAAAGCTAAAGTTAGTGATAAACTAGGTAAAGCTAAAATTAGTGATAAACTAACTTCAAATGCTTTCTCCTGAATAAGCTATCTCCCGGGAACCAGAACTAATTTGCTTGTACATTCTAGAACCCTTAAGTTCATTGCTTTACGATGAGCGAGCTTTTAATTTTTTGAGAAATAAGCGAGCTTTTAATTTTTTGAGAAATAAGCGAGATTTTTGGTCAGTTGAAGTTTCTGCATGGTACGTAAATATAGATGGCCTTGACATGAAGATTGACTCTGCTTTGTGTTGCTTTTTCCTGTAGTTATTACGGAATAAGATGTGACAAATTCCATGAATCTTTCATGATTTTCCTCCAATTTCACTTGGAAATCTCCCTGACAGACACAAATGGAAAGAGAATAGGAAAAAGCTCTCTTTGTTTTTCTCTGGAAATAAAATATTTCTTTGTCAATATCACATCTTCCTTTCGTGATCAGGCTTGCTCTACAGCTTATGTCTTATGATGACCTCTTTTTGCTACTAAAATATGTTATCTAGAATGTACACTTTGTTAACGTAATGGTAACCCTTTTTTTTCTTTTCTGGTGAATTTTGCAGCTATCAGCTTGCAATTAACTTCCAGGAAAAGGTAATTGAAGCTTGGGAAGGTCATGGTCCAAGTGCAGAAGATGAACTGAAAGAGGCTCATCGACTGCTTGAACAGTTAAAAAATAAAGTTCGTGATCAATTGTCAAATGACCTCTTGAAGGCGTTGCCATCAATCCAAAACAGTAAAGTTGTCTCAAGTGAGAATCAGAAAACGAGTGTTCCAGCCATCGAGAGACATTCAAGAGGAATTTAGAGCCACATTCATTCACAAAATCAATCACAGACAGCACTGTTTCAGAGGAAATTTTTTCCTTGTTTTTCGTTTTACTTTTCTTGTTACTATCTTATGAAATTGCAAATTTTAGAAGAATTTACTCGTTCTGTTTTCTTGTAACTTCCTATCATCTGTTTATGCTATTATTTTCTCTCGGGGCCGTTTTTTGATGAAGTTTCCAGTAGCATAGCAACTGTACTGTTTTGATTGAACAATAATTTGAATAAGCATTGAAAGTTCATGTCATCTGATTGCATGCGATACATTTGATTGTTATGAAAAGACTAACATACATTTGATTGTTATGAAAAGACTAACATGCACATAAGCTAGTGTGCAGTGGGTGTATGGGCTAACCCATGGTACGTTCAATTATGAAATACTCAACTTCTCCTTTTAGTAGGTTCATTTGTAAGATCTGGTGGTGCCCTCGTGGGCACGGTCCTCTCTGGGTAGGTCTAGTCTAATTGAAGTCAACTCATCTAATCTGGTTTTGTTTCCTGCCTTTTTACTGTTGTGCTAGAATATTTTTACTTGTGTGATATTGCTACAGAGTGCTGTTCAATGTCTTCTTTAATATTGCAGAGCTCTCTGTTGCCTTATAATATGAACCTGATGGATATGATGGAGCTGTATGTCACAGTTTCTCTTCTTAGTTGATGTGAGAAATACTGTTAGCTTGCCTAATCATTTCTTCTGTAATTACTTATGAGGTCTTAGATGGCTAGATATTTGAAGATTTGACGTAAAACGTGTCATGTTCCAAACGTTACAAGCCCACAAATCCACAAAGCGGGACTAATGTCTTATACTTAAGAATAATTGTCTTAAATTTTAAGTTCATAGTGTTAGAAGAGTTTAACTCTACTTATTATTTAGACTTACAATATTCATTTATAAAACACTTATTTATTAAGTTTTCTATCAACGTGCAACATTTTAAAATGATTATACTAATTTGTGACTAATTGTCTCAGATTTTGTAGGATGTGTTTGGTTGAATCTGTAGCACGTGGGCGGAGGAAGATATTGTCTAAACTTGTCTTAGACAATGTGGACTTGTCCGAACTACTACTGAACTTGTTCAATCATCTATTGAATTTGTCTAGACATTTATTGAATTTTTCGAATAATTATTAGACGTGTTCGGACAACTTAATGGAGTAATATTACAATTTCCGAAAGTTGTGGGTTAATTGTTTTTAAGCAAAATCCCTTCATGAAAATTATTCATAGCAAAAAGTGATAAGTGGATCTCACAGTATGTGGAGTTTACTCTATATATTTGGAGTTGATGGTTAGCCCGAGTAATTTGAAAATTTTTTAACCAGGAAGATGTCTAACTGACTAAGTGCATCTATTTACGTAATCCATTTCTAACTAATTTTTCCTTTCCGTTATTTTACATTTTAAATCATAAAAAGAAGCCTCATGCAAGCCATTTTTTCGATATATATATATTTTTAGACTAAGATATGTTTCAATTTGTAGTTGCGTCAATTATTTTTTGCTACATAATTGACATACTATTTTCTGTAAGTGAGATAATTATGTAACGAAAAATGATTGACAAGCACTGCACTATAATAGATCCAACATTTAAATCTAGACAAGAATTTACATGTATCTTGAAAATTTTCTAGAGCGCCACGGAAAAGTAGAGAGGAAGGGTAAGAGTATTCATGAATCATATGCTAATCTTCAAACTGTAATGAATCATGATTGTCACTGATTATTTGGTCTAGTGATATAATTCTCGCTTTAAATGGAACAAGTCTTGAAATTAATTATCCCATGTAACATCTTAAATGATATAAAATGACTTAGATCTCTCTCAGATAAAAAAAAAAAAAAAAAAAAAATATTGACAGCCGGCTTATATATCTTGGCATCTAAGTTTCTTGATTCTCATAATGTCTACATTTGTCTTTATACGACTGCTTATCTAATTAGTTTCTTGATATAATGATCAGAACTTGGTAAGTCATCATGATCTTTTAGTACTAAAAATTTATCATTGGGGCCGTTTTATAAACACTTCTAAACATTGTTAACAAAAAGTCAAGATTCCTATAACCACCTCATTAAGCAAAATTTAATTAAAATTAAGTGCAATTTGAAGAGAAAAATAATGTAGAAAAACAATGTAATGATTTACGCTGATGTACTATTCGGCTAGCACATTGATCATCCTAATCAATTAGTTCGAAATACTTAATTAAGCACGTGAACTCAAGTCACTATAAACCCAACACAAATCTCTTACAAAACCACTTGTATTGAGCTAGGCCTGACTACTGTTGTCAACACGTTAAGCCTAATTGGCACGAGATGTTACAAATACATTAGCATCCTGATCTCCTAGTTGAAGCAAGATTAATGGTGGAATGTGGATGGCACATTATGTTGGCCAAGTCCATAACCAATTGCATTATATATTGGTCTCCATTTATGTCCATTATTGTGTTTTGCTAAGATCATGGAGAAGCTAGTTTCAAGCTGGTTTGATGTTCAACCTCTGCCTGGAGACTATGTGTTTCCACCAGATAAAAGACCTGGAAAAGTGGTTGTTCCTGTATGCAATACCATTCCAGTGATTGATCTTGAAAAGGCAAAAGGAGATGATCGAATCGATATTATCAAACAAATTGTAAATGCTAGCCAAGACTACGGGTTCTTTCATGTCTGTATCTGATCCCACCTAATGAGATACCATTATCTGGTTTTAGTTTCGTTTTATTCCTTTCCGCAATGGTATATTATTCACCATGTGCAAAATGTTGAGCGAATTTGAAAATGAATATATTGATTTTTTTGCCCCCAGATATAGTCCAGCGGTAGTGGAGTGAAATTATTCTGCAAGATTACGAGTTCGACACTTCCCACTGAGTTTTGCCCTTGATTGACTTAGTGCATGTGTGAGGGCACACCGTTGCACTTGAAGATTTACCAAATATTAGTGGTCGGGTTCCGCCCTAACGTCATATGTTGATTTTTTTATTTTTTATTTTTATTTTTATTTCAATTGAATTGTAATACAGGTGATCAACCATGGTGTATCAGAAAAGTTGATGGAAGATACCATCAGTGTATGCCAAGAGTTCTTTGACCTGCCTGATGAGGACAAAGCTAAAGTCTATTCTGAAGATCCTAGTAGAAGCTGTAGGCTATACACGAGCAATAACTAGGCTACTGAAGATTTTCACTTGTGGAGGGATGTTTTGAGACAGCCCTTGTCATCCTCTGTTTTTTTTTTTTTTTTTTTTTTTTTTGTAAGACGACTTTTATTAATAAATAGAAAAAATACAATTAACCAATCCATTGTCATACTTTAGTTGAATGGGTAAATATATGGTCTGAAAAGCCTAGACGATATAGGTAAATTTACATGTCAATTTAATATTTTCTCATGCCAAGTATAAGAATGTGTTAGGGTTCTGCTAGATAATTTAATAATCGAATCCTATCAATTAGATTTTTACGTTGTAAAAAAAAGTATGAAAATGTGTAAAATATAAAATTTTTTATTAATAATTCAAACGTTTACTCGAATTTTTAAGTTAATTTTCAATGCTTTATTAATGTTGTGAAGTTGGTCTCTTACTATATTTCCGTTAAATTGGACAAAAAATTATGAAATTACTTTCATACTTTCATGACATATATTTGGAGCTGAAAAAATAGAAGGAGAAGATATATTGAGCCCACTTTGGCCTCAAAAGGTGTGCCCACACGATAATCATGTTTCGTATTTTTTAATTTGGTTTCGTAATGTTTACTTAAACTTTCAAGTTAGTTTAAAAGAGTAGGATGTACTTGTGTGTTCACATTGCAATTTTTTGTTGCGTTTTAACATAATAATAACGGAGACTATTATGAATACTAGTGGTAAATATTAAGAACTTTTTTTTTTAAATCAAAATATTGAGGACTCACCTTTACAACATGTTGAAACTATTTGATAAATTCAATAAGCATCTAGGACCAATACTAAAAGTTCTCCCGTAAAACATCTTATTTGTATTTTCATTTTTTATTTTTATACAACAGAAATTGAAACCGTGATAAAACGTCTTATTCGTTTCTTTTATACATCTTTCATACCATTAAGAGACGTAGTCGGAGCATATTCAATTGAAGTGAGGAAATTGTGTTAGGATTTGTAAAACCTAATTCACCATATTCTTAAGAGTTCTTTAACAAATTCTAAAATAACACGTTAATACCCACTTCAATTCAAGAGAATAAGAAGATACAGAAGCGGAAGCATACCTGAATCCATCGTTAGAGGTAGATTAACGGGTCGAGATCTTCCAAATTAGTACGAACTTTTGCTAGAGGTGTAGCCTTTTCTCTGTTGATGGGGATGCAGAGAAAAACAACGTACGTACAATTTGGGGACCATAACCCTAATATAACTTAAATGTTTTAGATATTTCTAGTTTGGCCCCTCATCAAATTAGAAATATCACTCAGGTATCTACACATTAATTCCATGATAATTATACCCACAAGCCTAAACTTAATTCTTAATTAGATCACTTTAATTAGGCTTAATTAATAGATAGCACAACACATTTAAATATTTACATGTGTGGCCCCACATGTTGAAATTTTCCAACAATCTCCCACTGGGCCACAATATGTAACCTTACAAATGTGTTTAACTTTATGAGCTCCAAAATTTGCTATCACAACCTTAGGGTATATCTGGACAATCTCGTCCATTGATTATATCAATATAGGATCAAAGCGGTCTTCGTCACATTTAGCGTAACTAAACCCATCAATGGTCACGTATACTAATACAACCAAATGACATAGATCAATCATGGATGCGTAGCATGGAAAATTACATGAAATGTGATCCAGACATGTCTATTTCCAACTGGTCCTACTTTAGTGAGATCAAAACTGAACATAATATAATAGAGTGACATGAACTAAATGTCTATATTTCTGATCAGAAAAAATAACCAAATACATAAATATGTCCAAAATCAAACATAAAGCAAATAAATGCACAAACTCCCACTAAAACACAATATCCTCATACAACACAACACCCATATGAGCAGTGTGCTCATGAAAGACCTTGGGTGGTAATGCCTTTGTAAGCGGATCCGCTATCATGGAATTTGTTCCAATGTGCTCTATGGATATTTGTCCACTCTGCACTCTTTCCTTCACAACTAGGAACTTGATGTCAATATGTTTTGACCTAGATGAGCTCCTATTGTTGTTGGAATATAGCACTGCTGACTTATTGTCACAATATAGCTTGAGTGGTCTTTCAATACCCTCCAAAATGCGCAGCCTAGTGACAAAATTCCGCAGCCATATTCCATGGTTTGATGCCTCATAACACGCTACAAACTCTGCTGCCATGGTGGAAGAAGCTATGAGTGTCTGCTTGGCACTCCTCCAAGATATAGCTCCACCAGTCAACAGGTAAATGTAACCTGATGTGGATCTCCTACTGTCTTGGCATCCAGCATAATCGGAGTCGGAATACCCTATGATCTCCAACTTATCCGATCTCCTATATGTGAGCATGTAATCCTTTGTTCTCTGCAAATACCTCATAACTCGTTTGGCTGCTTTCCAATGATCCATCCCAGGGTTACTTAAATATCTGCCTAACATACCAACAATGCACGCAATATCCGGACGCGTACACACCTGAGCATACATTAGACTCCCTACAGCTGATGCATAGGGAATCTTCTGCATTTCCTTAACTTCAAGGTTATTTTTCGGTCATTGACTGAGACTGAACTTGTCTCCCTTAGCGACAGGGGTGTCACCTGGTTTGCTGTCCTGCATGCCAAATCTTTTGAGCACTTTATCAATATAGCCCCTTTGTGATAATCCAAGAATCCCTCGTGAGCGATCTCGATGAATTTGAATCCCTAAAACAAAAGAGTCACCAAGATCTTTCATCTCAAAATTCTTTGATAAAAATCTCTTGGTGTCATGCAGCATGTCTATATCATTTGTGGCAAGCAGTATGTCATCGACATACAAAACCAGGAATATGTGTTTACTCCCACTGAACTTGTGATACACACAATCATCAACAGCGTTTATCTCAAAACCAAACGAGATAATCACTTGATGAAATTTGTAGTACCACTGACGTGAAGCTTGCTTGAGCCCATAAATAGATTTTGTCAATTTGCAAACCATATTCTTTGGATCTCCTGACACAAAATTTTCTGGTTGCACCATATAGATCGTTTCCTCAATGTCACCATTGAGGAACGCTGTTTTGACATCCATTTGGTGAAGCTCAAGGTCAAAATGCGCAACAAGTGCCATGATTGTCCTGAAAGAGTCCTTCGTTGAAACTGGAGAGAAAGTCTCTTTAAAGTCAATCCCTTCCTTTTGTGTAAAGCCCTTAGCTACAAGACGAGCCTTATACCTCTCCACATTACCCCTCGAATCCCTCTTGGTTTTAAATATCCATTTACAACCAATGGGCTTTGTACCTTCTGGTAATGGGACAAGTTCCCAAACCTTATTGTCTTGCATGGACTTGTACTCTTCATTCATAGCTTCAATCCACTTTTGAGAGTTGGAACCTTGCATGGCTTGATGGAAGTTGATAGGATCATCTTCCACCATGCCATTGTCTTCCTCATGTTCCTGGAGAAATACGATAAAATCGTCCGGAATTGCATTTCTCTTTTCTCTAGTGGATCGCCTTAATGGCACTGGTTCTTGAGGTTGTTGAGTTTGTTCCTCAGGAACAATTATCTCATCTTGAATTGAGGGTTGTTCAATATTGTCTGGTTGAAGGTCTGGATTCGCTTCTTCTTCAATGACAGGTATAGAAGCCTGCACATTGTCAAAAGCGATAGTAGGAATTGAAATTGATTTATCTTCATCCTCAAAGACAATGTCTTTGACCTTATTTCTCCCCTCAAACTCAACATCCTCAAAAAATGTTGCAGTTCTCGTCTCAAAAATTGTCCTAAGTTTGGGATCATAAAACTTATAGCCCCTAGATCGTTCAGCATAGCCAATAAAGTAGCTGCTTATAGTTTTGGAGTCCAATTTCTTTTCATGTGGCCTATATGGCCTTGCTTCAACTGGACATCCCCAAACATGAAAGTGCTTTAGACTAGGTTTCCTGCCTGTCCAAAGCTCATAAGGTGTTTTTGCAGCTGCTTTAGTTGGCACTCGGTTCAGAATATAAGCTGTTGTTTTTAGTGCTTCACCCCAGAGTGACTCTGGTAAGGTCGAATGACTAATCATACTCCTTACCATATCCTTAAGAGTCCGATTTCGCCTTTCAGCTACACCATTCATGCTAGGTGATCCTGGCATGGTGTACTGTGGGACGATTCCACATTCCTCTAGGAATTTAGCAAATGGTCCTGGACGTTGTTCACCCGAACCGTCATATCTACCGTAATATTCACCACCACGGTCAGACCTGACGCTCTTGATACTTTTGTTGAGTTGGTTCTCAACTTCAGCCTTAAATGATTTGAACACGTCCAAAGACTCTGATTTATCATGTATAAGAAATAGGTACCCATATCTTGAGTAATCGTCTATGAATGATATAAAATATTGTTGACCATTCCAAGATGCCGTAGGGAATGGTCCACAAATGTCTGTGTGAATCAGTTCTAAGACGTCCGTAGTTCTGTTGGCACCTAATTTCTTTGATTTGGTCTGTTTTCCCTTGATGCATTCAATACAAACAGCAAAGTCTGTAAAGTCAAGAGAATCTAGAATCCCATCAGACACAAGTCGCTCAACTCTAGTTCTAGAGATGTGACCTAAGCGTTTGTGCCATAATGAGGCTGAATTTTCTTTATTAATTTTGCGTTTAGTACCACGTGATTCCACATGCAAGGTTTCATTATATGACGCAATAGTATCTAGCAAATATAGGTTGTCATAAATGTTAAGAGCACCAGTTCCAACAACATTTGAATTTATAGATAAAGTAAACTGATTGTTTCCAAATGAACAATAATAACCAGATTTGTCCAATAAAGAAACTGAAACCAAATTCCGTCTAAAAGACGGTACAACAAAAGTATCTATCAAATCCAAATAAAAACCAGTTCCTAACAATAACCTAAAATGCCCTATTGCCTCTACTTCCACCGACTTGCCATCGCCCACAAAGATGTGTCTTTCAGCATCACTTGGCTTTCGGTAGCTCAGGCAACCCTGCATAGAAACACTGATGTGAGTAGTTGCACCAGAATCTAACCACCATGTGTTTCTGGGTACTGAAGCTAAATTTACCTCAGAACAAACCAAATTAAGAAAAGTACCTTTCTTTGCACGCCACGCGTGATACTTGGTACAATCCTTCTTCACATGTCCAGGCTTGCCACAAAAGAAACATCCCTCATTGTCTTTTTGTTGTTTCTTTGGTTCTGGACCCTTAGCAGCTTCATTATTCTTCCTCTTTTTGCCCTTGTCCTTAGAGGTGCTAGCCAAATGAGCACTTTCTGTCTTATCTTGCTTCAATCTCTCTTCTTCTTGCACACAATAAGAAATGAGCTCATTGAGAGTCCATTTATCTTTCTGACAGTTGTAACTGACCTTAAACTGACTGAACTGTGCAGGAAGAGAGATTAATACTAGATGCACGAGTAAGTCATCAGACAGCTCGAGCTTAAGAGCCTTAAGTTTTGAAGCAATATGAGACATTTCCATAATGTACTCCCTGATATTTCCTTTGCCTTTATACTTCATGGAAATCAAGCTTTGTAGAAGCGTGCTTGTTTCCGCCTTATCGTTTTTTGCAAAACGCTTCTCAATTTCGGCTAGGAAATCTTTGGCACTGGTTATCCCTTCGGACACCGCACCCCTAAATGCCTCTGGAATGCCGCGCTTAATGATCATGAGACTCATGCGATTTGAGCGATCCCACTTCTCAAAGTTCCTCCTGTCATCAGGAGAACTTGCATCCGTAAGAGAAGCGGGTTTCTCAATCCGAAGCGCAAGGTCCAGATCCATGCAGCCGAGAACAATGAGTGTGTTCTCCTTTCAATCCTTAAAGTTTGTCCCATTAAGAATGGGGATCGAGTTGATATTAGCAGATATTGTAGAAACACTAGCTGTATAGAGAACACAACAACCAACCAAATATGCTCAAATTAATAATAAAACAAAATAATCAACAAATTCAAATAATGGTAAACCCCATCTCAAGATATCTAGCACAACATTAATATCAAGTCTTTGGACAATAATATTAACAGTAAGTGGTACTCTTGTTGTAGTGATCAAACATTGATAATAAATCATGTCAAATAATAAATCTATCTTTGGATCTATTTATTATTCACATGTAAAACCTTATAATCGTCACATGTTTACCACCACAGGTATGTGTGCAATTCGGCCAAATATTAACCTTCCTTTGGGCCGACTAATATACGCATGAATATACACACACACAAACATCCAACATCCTTCATGAATAATCTACATAAGAGAGGTCACTTTGGTGACATCTTGTTTCAATTAGTCCACTTAGAATGTTAGACAACCTCAATTTATTATTTAAAAGATATACCATAATTATTTGAATTTGTGAGCAGTCCAAATGAATATTCAATTTGCATTGAACCCATATGTACACCAAATATATATTTATGACAAAAAATTTTCAATTTCAGATATAAAATAGAAAGGAATTATGAAGAAAAAAAAAAAATTAAATTAAATATTTTGTCTTCATAAGCGTATCTGTAGCAATAAATATATATTCATGTTCCTTCAGGACACAAGGGATGTTCCCAGCCTAGTGGCAGAGAGGCCAATCATGCATTTAATAAGAGGTCACAGGTTCGAAACCTGCATAATTTTTCTTTTGAACTACGAGCAAAAGAAATCAGATTTGTTATATTGAATATAGCTGCGTTTCAAAACCAATAGCAGAGTCCGTCCTAGTTGGCAGCACAGACTTAACATAACAGAGTGGTGCTGGGTTCAAGACTTGGTGGTACCAAAATTTTGTCCCTTTTTTTTTTTTAATTAATTATTGTATGAATCGCAGAAGCAGCAAGCTTTTACTTTAGAACTATTCTCTTTTTCCTTTTTTCAAACTGAATCCAAAACTCAGCAAATACAACCTCAAGCATTCTTTGACAAATCACGATTGAAGCAGCAGTAATTTTATCACACCAAAACCTCATGTGAAGCATAGGGACACTCACGATTCCCAAGTCTCAAGTTTCAAAAGCATATTGAATGGCAAACATACAACAGCGAGCATATACATATAGTTACCATATTGACAATATATGCTACGGCACTATATGAATCAGACTGTACCTTTTTTTTTTTTTTTTCATTTGAGTCTACAATACCCAAAAAAAAAAAAAAAAAAAAAAAAAAACAAAAAACAAAAAAAAAAAAAAAAAAAAAACAGGCAAATATCACAATGAAAGATCAAAACCCTAAAACTTCAAAAATTTTCCAAAACTAAAATTCAATAAATTCTCATGAATTAAATATGGGTGGCTCTGATACCAATTTGTAAGGATTTGTAAAACCTAATTCACCATATTCTTAAGAGTTCTTTAACAAATCCTAAAATAACACGTTAATACCCACTTCAATTCAAGAGAATAAGAAGATACAGAAGCGGAAGCATACCTGAATCCATTGTTGGAGGTAGATTAACGGGTCGAGATCTTCCAAATTAGTACGAACTTTTGCTAGAGGTGTAGCCTTTTCTCTGTTGATGGGGATGCAGAGAAAAACAACGTACGTACAATTTGGGGACCATAACCCTAATATAACTTAAATGTTTTAGATATTTCTAGTTTGGCCCCTCATCAAATTAGAAATATCACTCAGGTATCTACACATTAATTCCATGATAATTATACCCACAAGCCTAAACTTAATTCTTAATTAGATCACTTTAATTAGGCTTAATTAATAGATAGCATAACACATTTAAATATTTACATATGTAGCCCACATGTTGAAATTTTCCAACAAATTGTCGTTACAATTTTTGGGGCTGATCTGTGAAGGGCTGGGACTTTAACCAAATTATTTCAAGGATGAAGAACTTACCAAAACGCAATTGCTTTCAGTAAATTACTATCCAGCTATCAATTACAGGTATATTTCTATCTCTTGTGCATTTTATGGTTCCCTTTCAGGATCTAATAGTATATTAAATTTGTAGATTTTAAATATATTGTCGATCCATATTGTATCTCTTCATTCATTGCAATCGTTTCTTAAAGAAACCTCGAGTGAAAATCTTGGTGGGGGTGCTATGGTTGATATATTTAGATTAGGTGCTCATTCGACCTTTCCAAATCATATATGGTGGCTATCGATAAGACAAGTTAACCCTAATAATCTAATATATAGACTATAATCTTATGAGCAGAAGAGAGGGACTTAACCCTTATAATCTGTAGTGGATGCCCCCAGGCCCCATCAAGCAAACCCTAACAAAGCAGGTCTTACATCTTGCTTATCATAACTAAAGTAATAATGAGATGGACCTAGGCTCAAGCCCGAGTGGTCTACAATAGGTTTTATGGGTCTATTTTAATCCGTTTTTTGAAATAATAAAACATCTTAATTAAGAAAATTTAACATTTTATTGTTATTGCTTCTTCCAAGTCTACATATTTTCCGAAGCAATTGATAACAACATGTTGTAACCTCGTTGAAAACTAAAATGTTAAGATCAACTAATGGCTTATGGTTTCATGCTACTTTTATTTCGGAGTCATATTGATATGAGGATATGCACAGACATACTCTCAACTAAAAAAAAATATTTTTTTTTGTTAAAAAATAAATTTATATTGAGCCTGACCCGTCTGACCATATGACTGCATACCTGACTTTGGATCCCAACTCCCTGCCTATCTCCCTTTTCGTTTTGATGTTTCTAATGAAACTTAATTCACCTCAGGTTCTCTCTTCTTTCCAAAAACTGATGCAGATTATTAGTAACGGCAGGTTTAAAAGTGCTGAACATTATCGAGCAGTGACGAATTCAAGCGATGCTCGGACGAAGATTGTGACCTTCATTAGTCCTCATCCTGACAGTGTCGTACAACCTGCAAAAGCTTTGGTGGACAACTGCAATCCACCAGTCTATAGAGCCTTCCAATACAAAGAGTTTCTAAGCACATTCACAGCAAACCTTGGTGATCCTGAGACTGCCCTGGAGCCATTTAAGCTCTGAACAAATTCTTGGGTCGGTTCATCAATCGTGTGAATCTCATTAATATATGAGGGATTGATGTCAGGTCTCATTAATATGTGAGAGATTGATGTCAGTTCAGATTGATCGAATAGTTTCTCAGTTGTTCAGTATGTAATAATAATGTGGTTCATAAATGATTCATCACTATCGTTGTATGGATTTGGATCTTATTGATACTTCAACTTAATCTTTTTTTATTCACCTAAGGTCCACCTCAATGCTGTAAATTCTACGATGAAGCGATATATTTCAGTACGTGCATTAGTTCAGTTAAGGGAGATGCTCGAATTTAAGGTTTATAATCTATAAACTAACTTTTTTTTTTTTTTGGTGTAAAGGGAGGATAGAAGCCAACTAAGCGGGGACTATTCAAGGCGAGAACTCATCCAACTTATCTCTTTCCAAGAGTGCTCGAAGAGGTCTTGGGATATCATCAATTTTGGAAGAACCAAACGGTTGTTGGAGACCAAAGTTCACAAGCCGATCCGTGCAATAATTTGCCTCGCGGTAGATGTGGACTAGCTTATACTTAGAATGATGATAAAAATTATGTCTACAGTCTTGCAACAAAGGCCTTGAAGGGCTGGGAGGTTACCTTGGATCAGGTTAAATACAGTCGAAGAATCAGTTTC
This sequence comes from Ehretia macrophylla, assembly GCA_037974665.1. Lineage (NCBI taxonomy): Eukaryota > Viridiplantae > Streptophyta > Magnoliopsida > Boraginales > Ehretiaceae > Ehretia > Ehretia macrophylla. Next base: position 47,385,896 of record CM075782.1, on the reverse strand, counting down.
GATTAGCAAGTTTGTAGCATTCAATGACTCTGCTAAGCGCAACCCTTCCCAAAGGGCAATGATCTCTGCCCTGCAGCTAGTTGTAATGCCCAGGTTCACGGCAAAGCCTGTAATCCAGTCCTCGGATGTGTCGCGAATGAGTCCTCCTGCCCCAGCGAGACCCGAGTTGTCTTTGGCGCAACCATCAATGTTTAACTTCCAGTCCATTTGTGGTTTATGCCATCTAACTTCAATCGTTTTAAGGGGACGAATACCATTACTACCGTAAGAACTCCAAGCCTCCACAACATCCTTAACATATTTCCTAATGGTAGCCACAATGCTTGTTGGAGAAGAAGGTGGCGTATTGCCAAAAATAGAGTCCTTACGCCATTTCCAAAGAAGCCAAGAGGCGACGCCAAAAATGATATTCCAATTGATCCCAAAAAGAGGACCTTTGTTCTTCAAATTCATGTTGATCCAATCGCACCAAGGAGAATTGAAGAAGGCAGTTTGCATATTCTGAGGAACAAGAATTTCCCAAACCTTTTTGACACGAGGGCAGAGCTCGAGTGTGAATTCACACCTTTACTATTTGATAACGAAAAACTTAAACCTTATTGGTTCAACTTTCTTTTAATTACCTGCCCATGTTTAATTCTAAGCATTTCTATGGATGTAATTTTGGCCGACAGAATGGTTACATTAGTATTGGTTTGGCTGATTTGTTTGCAAATACACTCAATCAAAGTCAACTTCCCCTCATTTTCTGGTTCGTTTATTTTCTTGATTGCTAAAAACAAAGACAACTTGTACTGTGCATTTGGTTTAATAATACGATTCTTGCTTTAAGTGTGAGAGATTTCGAAATCGATTTTCGAAATATAATATTGGCATGTAAGCCTCCCTTAACTAAAAAAAAAAAAGTTAACTTCATTAATTACCTAAAGAACAGTTATGCTTTACTGATGCCCTAATAACAAAATTGTTTCAATGTTTTGACATTAGCATATGCCTTCATTGGGCATCAATGGTTTGGGCGGCAAATGCTTTTATTACATATAAATGTATTTTTTTTTATGATGAGAAATAATTTTGAGAAGTATTTCTGACTCAAATCAAGGTCCAAATTCCTAAATACATACCCTTTTTTGAAGAGGTATATCTGATTTAATTTGATACAAGATCTATTAAAATTAGTTCAATAGAGAATAATTTCTTGATCAATTTAAACCCGAAATGTGAGGAAAGCTCCTGCCCATGTAGCTACCCGCTTGGATTTTGCTTTTGTTACATCTTGCTGGCACTAATTCTTGTCTAAGCTACATGTTACTTACTTGCAGGCAATTAGATAAATTAGTATTGATGTTTCTTTCCAATCTTGTTCTCCCTATATGATCTACTTAGTATAAAATTAAAAAATTAGTTGTTCATCATGATTTTTCCACTTATTTTAAGGTAGCCATCATCGTTCTAATCTTTACCATGTTATATAATAATTATCAACAGGTTTGGATTGTGTGAGAGGGGCTTTTATTATTGAATAATATTAAAATGTATAGTAGAATTATCACAACTGCCCATTACTATAATATATCATGACTACTTGGACAGTAATGCCATGAATGTTATCATATTTTATTTGTTGCTTTCAAACCTTTAATTATAAATAGAAATGTTAACTATTTTAGTAATTAGACTCAAGCACCTAGAATTTTTTTTTCTTTTTTTGTTTGGATTTAAGAGAAGTGTAATTCGTATAATATATATTAAACGATATCATCTAGACTTTTAGATTGTTATATCAATTCCAAGTATAAAATTGACTATTTCGTGTGTGTGTGTGTGTGTGGTGATGTCCTCAAATATGAGGCTGATCTTGTTAATAATTCTTATTTCATGAGGAGAGCGTAATTCTCAAAATTAGGAAATTACAATTTATTCCCTATGATTTACTCTAATTACCCAACTTATCTCATATATCTTTAATTTGCGTAATTGGTTCGCAAATTGAGTTATATTGCTAGTCGGATACGTACCACTCCTCTCGAGGAATCCTTTTTTTTTTTAAAAAAAAAAGAAAAGAAAAGAACTCTTTTAGAGAAATGAAATGGAATAAATGAGGCCTCTTTTGTATGTTTTCTTTACTTAGACTACTTTTTTATTTAAAAAAAAAAAAACCGCTTGAGACAAAGTAAAACAAACAAAAACTATATATAGGTGGCATAAACTATAGGCGGTCGATGTTTTTCACCCCATTTAAATATCAAAAGATGCTAAATGTGGGTGGTGTGTTCAAGTGGACAAAAGAGCAACTTGCGAGTGAGGAGCTAAGAGTGGTAAAAATTTATGTATTTAATATTAAATATTTTTTTTATATAGTAAAAGAATTTATACATGGTTTTTGCCTTTTCGTGTAATATTTTATGTGACCCAATAATACTTGCTTTTTCTTTGTAGGGTAAAAATTATATAGTAAGAATTTTTACCATATATAGAGAGATAAGGATCACCCTCCTTGCAAAGAAATAAGTTACGGGTTCCATTTCTATATAAAAGAAAATTTGAGATTACAAATTAAGGTCGTTATAGAACTATACATTTCCAAAAGGTTTTCACTATATTTGCAAAAGACTACTGTTATATATTAACCCTTTTCATCTTGCCTTGTATAATTAACTTTTTAGTACTATATAAATAAAATATTTAACCTTCAATACACAAAATCTTACGAGATAAAAAATGAATAAAATGTGACATAACGCGTTACTCTTTTCAAAAGGTTTTCGGTTAAAGTCATCTTGGAATATTTTTATCCGGGAGAAAACTAAATGCATGGATCTCGTTCATTGTTTTGGCATTACGTCAAAGGCCTAAAGCTTTCGTTTTTGGGACCTCAGATTAGAATGTGGTCGGTGGTGAGCGGCAACTTTTTTTAACTACAACTTGCTAGCTAAAACAAGTCTTGATCAAATGAATAGCAAAAACTGAATATTTTAACACACCTTAATGAGATCCTTTCGGCAATAAAATAACACTAATCAAAAAAGTTTGTGGGTTGGTTGACTAATCATATTAATGGGGCATGATTTTCTCTCTTAAAAAACCTCGTCTGAGAAACTTGTATAGAAAAAGATTTCTCGCTGCCTTAATTAGATTCGTTCGGCAATAAAATAACATTAATTAAAAAAGTTTGTGGATTAGTTGACTAATCATATTAATGGGGCATGATTTTTCTCTCTTACGTATACAAACTGATTTCTATAAAATTAATTAATTATATACACTTAGAACATATAGGTACCATCATATATAGTATCATCAGTTAAACCATTGTTTTTCTGCTGAGAAAGCTATCATGGCATCAGTGGATCAAAACCATACTTCATCAAGATGGTTTGATGTTAAATCTGTGCCTGATGTTTACACTTTTCCCATGGAAAGTAGACCAGGGAAGCTTCACAATCGTATAAGCAATACATTTCCGATCATAGACCTCGGAAAGGCAATGTGCCCGGAAAAAATGGAGACTGTCAAAGAGATCCTGGAAGCTTCTCAAGAGCATGGTTTATTCCAGGTATGTATCGATCGTTGTTTCTTTGTCACGCTTCAGACTCAGAATGACTTATTTGAGTTTTATATCAATCGTTATTGTCACGCCTCAAATTCAAAATAGTTTATTCTAAGCATATATAAATCATTTTTTGTTTGTCATGCCTCAGGCTCAAAATGGTTTATTCGAGTTATATATCAATTGTTCTTTGTTTCTCAATAGTTATTGTCACCCCTCATACTCAGATTAGTTTATGATTTCCGGGCATATATTAATCGTTCTTTGTATTCCAATAGTTTTCACTTTAGTTTCAATCTTTTGTCTACTATTTTTTACATATGAATAAGGGAATCTAATCTAGTTAATTGCTTGAAGACTAACACCAAAATTTTGTTGAAATAAAAGACAACTCTCGAGTAAGACTACCACGTTTTTGTTTTCTTGCAATGCTCAATTTGAACAAGTAACAAATCGTTTTCATCATTTTTCTAAACCGTGGTATAAAACTAAAAGCATGGTTTTATGCTATATATATGGTGCCTTGTTACAGGTGATCAACCATGGAGTTTCCGAAAATGTGATTACCGAGACAGTGGCTGTCTTGAATGAATTTTTCAGCCTGCCAGCTGAGGACAAGACAAGTCAACCTGATAAAAATAACTGGATATATTTGGCCAGCACAGATTTTGCCAAAGATGGCGTACATCTATGGAGGGAAAATGTTAAACTGCCTTGTCATCCATTAGAGGAATGCATGCAAAGATGGCCTGAAAAGCCAACTAGATATAGGTAGGTTTTGTTAATTGATATTACTTTATGGAAAAATTATTCCGTTCCGTCATGTGTGGCCATCCAACCGTGGCACATAAGTGGGCCGTAAATTGTGTATGGTGTAACCTATCTGTATATTAGTAGACCTGATGGCCAAATGGCCAAACCAAAGTTTTTCTTTTTTTATGTAGCTTGAATGATAGTGCACACTCTTGATTAACCTGTAGTATATATTAGAATGCACGGTTATACCCGTAAGTTCATCAGTTAGTGATTGAGTTTCGCCAGTTAAGTTCTCACAATAACAAAAATATAATTGTTATCATATAAATGACGGTAAAGCATATATAATTGGGTGATATATGACCTTACTTCTTTTTCTTTAGTGATCTTTTGATTTGATTTTATTTTTTTTCAAATTTCAGCTTCAATTTTTTGCTTCTTTAATTCGAAAAGCATCATAAACATTTTTTTTTTTTTGGCAGAGAGGTTATTTCCATGTACCTTGAAGAGATAAGAAAATTGAGTCTGAGAATTTTGGAGTTGATTTGTGAAGGATTGGGGCTTGAAGAGGGGTACTTTGAAGAAATTAGTGAAGTTCAATTGTTGTCTGCAAACAATTATCCACCATGCCCAGATCCCAGTTTGACTCTGGGAATACTAAAACATCGTGACCCCAGCCTCGTAACCATCCTTTATCAAGGCACCATTTGTGGGCTTCAAGTGCTCAAAGATGATGGCCAATGGATTCTTGTTGAGGCTCTTCCTAATGCCTTCGTTGTCAACATAGGAAACCAATTGGAGGTACATAATTTTAATTCTGAGATTAATTAATATACTCATTTCATGCATCGTCTTTTACCATTTCTTTTATTGGGTTATCGTATTATATTGTTATGTCGTTTATCAAAAATGTATAATATACTCTTGTGATACCGATTATAATTTTATAGCTTGTTCGGGAAGGGGAAAATGGGGAAAAAAGGAAAGTCTCTACCCCTGTTTGGATTGGGAGGGGTCTAGGAGGGATTGGTGTGGTCATTTCTATATCCCAAAATTGTTTCTTTCCAAAATGAGATCAAATGGATGGAGGGAAAAATTATTTTTTATTTTTTATTTTTTATTTTTTGTAATGATTATTTTACCCCTAGGTTAGATTTAATTTTATCTAAATTGCAAACCAACAACTATATAGTAAATTTTGAAAAAGGGCATAAAAGTCAATTTGTACATAAAAAGTTTATCCCTCCCTTTAATTTCCCATCTACTTCAAATAAAAAAAATTCATAATCATTCATGATCATTTCCTTTATAAGTTTTAAGAGCTAAAACTGAATTTGCGGTACTATAAAAAAGGTAATATGCACTTTGAAAAAACTACACGAGAGTATGATAGTATTACAGAGGATGATATGTACTTTCAAATTAAAAACCACAAGAAAGTTTGACATTGTTCACCTTTTCTTTATTTTTAGGTAATCAATGACAAAATATCGGATTTTTGTTAAAGAACCACCACACTGTATCATATTGTACTCCAGCGAAGAATGATAGGACGTTGACCTTTTGCTTTATGCCCTAACTAATGCCTCTAAGGTGAGTTATTAATGCCTTAATGAAATCTCAGCCCTTGAGAATAGAACTCATTAGGTGTGGAAATTAATTATTTTATCGTGGAAAATTGGAGAGAAAGATCCCTAGGCATAATCTAGCCTGTATTTCTATGCAAGCTTGATGTGACAATTGCATCCTTTAAAACCTTATGTTCATGGTATTAAGATAACTGTGCTTCTATTTTATTAGTGTTAAATAGAGTAACTTATGATTTTATAAGGTTGTTTTAGAGTTTTTAGTTTTTTGATGTGAGAGGAATGTATATTCCAATATCCTTCCTCACGTGTGATCCATAATTAACTAATTGACGTGATTGAAGAAGCAACGAATTTGAAAGAGCTGCACAAAGTCAATAGTTGAAGGTGTAATTAATGAATGACGTGGTACAATAGTAGTGAATTTGAAAATTCCGTACCAAAGCCGAAGTCAATGGCTGAAGGTGCAATTAATAAATGACGTGGTACAAGAACAATGAATTTGAAAACCACGTACCAAAGTTGACGCGCAAAACCTAAAATACAAATGGGTGGCGTGTGGATGGATAACATAGGACCAACACCCGACTCTAATACTATGTTAAGATACCCGGGGTTCCATCCTAAAACCAATTGGTATCAAGTAGAGTATCTCAGGATCTTATAAAGTGGCCTTAGAGTTTATGATTTTTCGATATGATACAAGTATTATATTATAACACTCTCCCTTACGTGTGACCTGATTTGAGAGGAGTCACACGTAGAAGATTGAACATGCATGAGCCTAATTTTGAGATGGGTCACATTTGAAAGATTGAACACACGTGGGATATACATGAAAGATTGAAGATGCATGGAATATGACACACGCGAAATTTGAATACAAGTAGAACTAATTTGAAATTGGTCACACGCGGATGATTAAAACTGGACCAAGGGCTCAGCTCTAATACCATGATAAGATAACTGAGATTTCATCTTAAAACCAATTGGTGTCAAGTGGATTATCTCATAATCTTATAAGATGGTCTTAGAGTTTTTGATTTTTCGATATAAGACAAGTGTTATATTATAACATTTCCCCTCACGTGAGACTTGATTTAAGAGGAGTCACATATGGAAGAATGAACATGCATGAATATAATTTTGAGATGGGTCACATTGGGAATATTGAACACACGTGGGACACACGTGGAATATTGAAGATGTGTGGAACATGACACACGCGAAAGATTGAACATAAGTAGACCTGATTTGAAATGGGTCACACACAGATGATTAAAATTAGACTAAGGGCCCAGCTCAAATATCATGTTAAGAAGCCTGAAGTTCCATCTAAAACCAATTAGTGTTAAGTAGAGTAGCTCAAGATCTTATAAGGTAGTTTTAGAGCTTCTGATTTTTCGATGTGGGATTAATATATATTCCAACACATGAATATTCCATTTTAATTAAAAGGCTGCTTATTGATATCATTTTGTGCTAGAAGCTTTACTTAATGATTTTGGTATATCAGTTTATTTCAATTACTGACCTAGAGATCACGAGGTTGAGTCGTGAAAATAGTCACTTCTAAAACACAAAGTACAGTTGCATATAATAAATTCGAAAGTTGGTAGAACTCTAGCTTGACCCAAATCCCGTGTGCAAAGAGAGTTTCGTGTATCGAACTACTCTTTAATTTATTTCAATTTCCTGTTGTTCATTATTAGGAAAATAAAAATACTCTTTTGAATAGGACAATATGCATATATTGGAATATAGGTGAAAGAATCATTAGATAGAAAAAGGTTAGTTTTGCTGTCTAGCTAATTGTACATGTTTTCATAGTGTTGAATAATATTTTATGCTATCCCTTCTCGCTTCCTTTATAAGGAAAGGTGAAGAAGTGACATATATCAATGTTCTAGTGTTTTGCTATTAATAGAAATCATGCTTAACTAGACAAAAAATAAAAAATAAGGAAAAAATATAGCACATATAGTCCTCTTTGTTTTTCATTTTTTCAAATTAGTCCAAATTATTTCAAATGGTTCAAATCAGCCCCAATGTTTTCAAAAAAAAAAAAAAATCAATGTAGTCCCTAATGTTTTTCAAAAAGTGTTAATTTAGTCCCCAATGTTTTCAAATATTATAGATAAAATTAACACTTTTTAAAAACATTAGAGACTGATTTGAACCAATATTTGAAACAATGGGAATTAATCTGAAAAAATGGCAAACAATGGTGACTTGTAGTGTAATTCTCCCAAAAATAAAAATCCTTCTGTAGAATTAAGATTATTATTTCACTGCTTGTATAATGCTTTGACATCATGATTGCCATTTTTCTGTTTTTTTTTTTTTTTGCTCTAGATCATCAGCAACGGCAAGCTACGAAGTGTGGAACATCGAGTTGTAACCAATTGTGAGAAAGCTAGAACAACCATTGCCACCTTCATTAATCCTTCTCCAAGCTGCATAATACAACCTGCAAAGGTTTTGGTTGATGAATCCAAACCCTCTCTTTTTCAACCTACTATGTACAAAGATTATGTGTATAATACTGAAGCTTTTGGTCCTCGTACTAAAGCATTAACAAATGGTGTAAATTCTAAGAGTTGAAGATGCACACCAGAAATGGACTGCTGTGCTGGCCACGCTGATGCCAAAGTGTTCAAATTACATCGTGCATGGTGACAGCTAGTGTGTAATATATGCAGCAACTTGGCAAGTCTGTGTATTTAGTTTCATCAGTACCCTCACAAGATGATTTGGTTGTTTTTGGTTTACTTAAGATGATTTGGTTGTTTTTGTAAAGTTGCACAATACCACTCTGTGTTTTTAAAAGTGCATGTTACTTTTCTATAGTTTCTGAAACTAAGTACAATAGTTTCTTTTGGTTTTAAAAATAAACGGTACCCCCCTTTAGTTTCTGAAACTAATCACAACAGTCCCCTCCATAAAAAATAAAATAAAATAAATCATCTATTTCAACAGAAAGTATGATGCATGAGCGCATTAAATGCATTTTTTTGCTTAAATTTTTAATTGTTTGGACAAAAATATTCATTTTTTCCAACCCTAAATATAGATAGATGCACTAGCATAATTATAGGGTAGTTTATTCTGTGTATAGGCTAAAAGTAGGGATCGGTTTAGAATTTTATAAATGGAAAAGCAAAGAAAAATATAACTTAGGGGTATTAAAGAACTTATTAGGAAAACGTGTTGGGGGAGGGGAGTACCATTATAGGGTAGTTTATTCAATATCAAATATAATTCTTTAGTTTTATTGAATGGAATTTCAATAAACCAAATCGATTGAATTCTTCCATTACATGGGGGAAATAAACTAACATATAGACACATTAAAATCGTTGATGGTATGATTTAATTAGATGCATTTTTTTCTTGTAGAAACCCTATTAGTTGTCAACATGTGGCGACTAACATAAATATTTTATTTGAGGAAGTCTTAATTACGTAGGATTGATAATATCCTTGTAGTTGTGTGTTTAAACAATTATATTCAAACATTATTGATATGGGATGATTCATTGATGATCATTTCACAGTGTCCACAAGACACTACGTTCATACATGAAAATTTAAAGACCCTCCCACACCGCCTCCCCCTCCCCTCCCCTCGCCACCCCACCCCACCCCACCTCACCTCACCCCACCCCACCCCACCTCACCCCTCTAATATGAGAATTCAATTGGTGGAGTTTAACTATCGAATTATCTGTCGGAACACGACCATTAACTGATAAATCTTCGAGTATAACGATACGTCTCTACATATACATCAAATTAATTAAAGATAAAATTTTAAAATAATAAAAAATATCAAACCCGTAACATTGTAAAAATAATTTCACCTTTACTATAATTAGACTATGTCCCTAGGACCAAAGACGGCCCCTTTTAATCCCTTCACAATGTGGATGGATCAGTTCCCATTACCAAAGATATTTTTTCTTAGGTCAAGAGGTAAGATTGTATTAATAAAGAAGTTAGTTAATACCTGCAGCTTCTGATTAAGCTGCAGATATGGTTTGTACATGATTTTGAAGGCAGAGTAACCAATCAGCAGTTGACGAGTAAAATTTTACTAACTTAACAATGGAGTCAGATGTTCGATTAGTTGATCGTCTAATTAAAGATACATTAATATCACATGTAGAAGAGATCAAAGTGTGAGGATTCTAGAATAGCATAATAGTTGTTATCTTTGGTGGACTTACATAGGATTGAGTAGGAGCGGAGTTAAAAATTTAATATTGGAGAACTAAAATTTATTTTTTTTATACAATATTTTTTGGTCTAGTAGATAAGAGACTTAATTTTTACAGTTTTAATTTTTTTTTTTCAGTTTTATTAAAAAAAATTTGGTTATAGTTTCATGTTACGGTACTTTTAAAGATTTAGTAAGTAAATAATCGTTCCGAGCATATTTTTGAATATCAACTAGTTTACATTTTAGATGTACCAAAATATTATAATAATTCTAAATTGCATATTTAACTATTAGTTCTTGTTCATGGTACAAATTAAACAGTCTATATATTCAATAAATATTGAACGATCTGCCTTGATGCAATAGATAATAGTTATACTTTAGTGGTTAGACATTAGTTATTAAATTAAATGTTACGAGTTTGAATCTAATTAGAGGTCATGTTCTTTAAATATTGACGAGGGGCTCCCGAGCTGAGGTGAGATGACCATTCCGAACTGAGACGGGCAAATCAGCGCCAAGACCAGCGCGTTCAAACTAAATGTCCAACCAGGATGACTGGCCCGACCTCGGAAACCCCGACCACAGTTCCAGTTGTTTCGATGGGACATAAAGTACTGATGGGACATAAAGCTGCATCGCATTAAATGCTGTCAGACCTGAACTTAGTATAAATAGAGCTCCACCCTCTTCATTTAAGGCTCTCTCGCTATTAAATGCTCTCAGCTACTTTACCAGCTCGGACATACTAATCATTCGCACGCTTGAAGGGAAAATCCGGGTCGTCACCCCGCCTTTTCCTTCTTTTCATTGCGCAGGTCTGGTAGCCGACAAGGACAGTACAGCTCGGAGGCCAACCTGAAAAATCCTGCTCGGCGCAAGTAGCTCCTAACTTCAACTGTGAGATTTCCGACCTCGACAGTTTGGCGCCGTCTATGGGAATCGACGAGTTCTTTTATAGCTCTCTTCGCCACTCATTGAGAAACCATTATAGTGCAAACTAGAAGTCACAACATATCGGTAGAGGATTCCCCCAACCTGGAAGGGGACCTCGAAACCACGCAGGCGCCTAGCCGGAACCTAACGCAAGCCGACGTTGGAACGAGCCAACGTATACACTTAGCCACTCAAACCAACCCCACATCAGAAGGAGACCCCAACTCCAGCCTGTCACCGGAGATAAGGATGATGCTGAGGATGTTCGAAGAACTTAAAGAGCAGGTAGCTCAGCTAGTTGAGGGCCCCCTGGCTCCGCAGGAGGCTGTGCCGCGGCCATCGCGTCCGCAATTCCACATCCCAGAGTCAAGGCAGAAACGGACGCAGGATGAGGAAGGTTTCCTAGAGCCGACACCAAGATCCGAGGCGGCGAGAAGTAAAAGGGCGGCCCAAGCCGACCCCGAGCAGGCAAAAACCGCGGCTGCCATAGCCAAGGTCATCAACCAGCTCGGCGTAAGCCCACTCTCCCCTGAGGTACTGGCAACGCCTCTCCCCACCGGCAACCGTATGCCCAACCTGGTCGTCTACAACGGAGATAGAGACCCAGCCAGCCACCTGCTCAATTTTGATCACCACATGACCCTGCATGACATGTGAGATCTCATGAAGGCGAAGACATTCCCTACCACCCTGGTTGGCAATGCCTTGGATTGGTTCCAAAAACTTCGTCCTGGTTCAATTGTAAGTTTTCACCAGCTGGCTGAGGCTTTCCTGTCCCGCTTCGCTGGAAGCCGGCGTGCCACCCGCAATACTTCTACATTGCTGCTGGTGAAGCAACATAGAGGGAAAAGTTTGAGGGCTTACACGGCTAGATTCAATGAAGAGTCCCTCCGAATTCCCAACTTAGAGGACTCCATGGCATTGATGGCTTACCAGAGTGGGCTCAGGTCGGGCCCCCTCACATCTTCCTTGGCAATCGACCCCGTGGATACTGTGTCCGAGCTGATGGTACGAGCAGAAGGGTACATACACTCGGAAGAAATCCATCAGGCGAAAAGGGATGATGACAAGAAGGAGGCTGGAAAGAAAGGAGAGGCTTCCCGAGCCCAACCTGGGGCCAAAGCCCAAAACGACTGAGGCAAGCAGCCTCAGCAGCCGAAGCCGAACCCCCGGTTCACTATGTTCACTCCCCTTAACATCTCGAGGGAGCAGATCCTGATGGAGATCTAGCACCAGAACCACTTGCCTCCGGCTCCGAGAATGAAATGCCGACCCGAGAAGCGCAATAGGACCAAATATTGCCGCTACCACATGGACTACGGCCATACCACCGAAGAATGTAAAGACTTGAAGCAGGAGATTGAGGCACTGATAGCCCGAGGCCACCTCCGGAGGTATATAGATCCGCAGTCGACCCGGAATTCAGACCAAAGGGATAGGGAGAGGAGTCCGCCCAGGCGCCAGGCTAGGGGCGGACGCTTGGCAGTGATTGAAACCATTGCGGGAGGTTTGGCGTCAGGGGGCTAGACCTCAGCAGGAAGGAAGGGCTATGTTCGTGCTGGGAGGGAATATGGACCAACGCGGGGACCGGCCCCGGAAATGCAGGAGCTCACCTTCTCCTCAGAAGACTTGGAGGGGGTGATATTGCCTCACGATGACCCACTGGTGATCAGCGCAGAAATAGCCAACTTCACCGTCAAAAGGTTGATGGTGGACACCGGGAGCTCGGCAGAAGTCTTATTCCTCAGCGCTTTTGAGCAAATGGGGTTGGACAGGAGCCGATTAAGGCCATTGAGGGGTACTTTAGCAGGTTTTACCGGGCAGTCCCACCGGGCCGAATGAGTCATCAACCTCCCGCTGAAGCTGGAGGATGGGGATAAGTGGGTGTCGATGCAAGCCAACTTCATTGTGATGGATTGTAATTCCACTTACAATGGGATCTTAGGTCGGGTGGCACTTAATCACTTCAGGGCCGTCCCCTCAACTTACCACCAGGCCTTGAAATTCCCGACCCCGGCCGGGGTAGCCACCATTTGCGGAGCCCAGCTTTCAGCTCGGGAATGTTATGAATACTCACTCCGGCCCAAATATCAAACCGGCTGGGGACCAGATCTATCCGAAGAAAAGAGAGATTCTAAGAGAGGAAGCGTAGCTGAAGACCTTCAGGAGGTGGAGCTCTCTGATGAAACCAAGAGAGCAAAGATCGGAAGTGAACTATCTGCCGACCACAAGCAATGTATAAGTCAATTTCTTTTAAAGAATGAACATGTATTTGCCTGATCTGCCTCTGACATGACAGTAATTGACCCAAATGTGATTGAGCATCAACTGAATACTGACCCAAATCACTATCTGGTAAAGCAAAAGCGCCGGCACTTCCATTATGATAAGCAACAAATCATAGCTGAAGAGGTGGACAAGTTGGTGGATGCTGGCCACATAAAAGAAATACAGTACCCAACCTGGTTATCCAATGTGGTGCTGGTGACTAAGTCCTCGGGTGGATGGAGACTGTGTATTGACTTCATCGACCTCAACAAAGCCTGCCCCAAGGACTGCTTCCCCCTACCACGGATTGACCAGATGGTGGACGCCACCTCCGGATTCGAGCTACTCTCCTTTATGGATGCCTTCAAAGGTTATAATCAAATCAAGATGGCTCCCGGAGACAAAGAAAAGATCGCCTTCACCACCGATAAAGGACTCTACTACTATGAGGTCATGCCTTTTGGCCTCAAGAATGCTGGAGCCACGTACACTCCGATGGTGAACAAGGTCTTCAAAAATCAGATTGGCCAGAATATGAAAATCTATGTAGATGACATGCTGGTCAAGAGCAAGAGGGCGGAAGACCATGTAGCCGACCTGGCTGAAGCCTTCGCCGTAATGGAGCACTTTCGGATAAAACTGAACCCGAAAAAGTGCGCATTTGGCGTCAAGGCAGGCAAATTCCTAGGCTTCATGGTCACAGCCCACGGAATAGAAGCTAACCCGGAGAAGGTCCAGGCGATACTTGACCTGGCGCCACCGACTTGCGTGAAGGACGCCCAGGTATTAGCAGGCAAGGTCGCGGCGCTGAGCAGATTCATGTCCAGGTCGGCTGACAAATGTGCTCCTCTGTTCAAAATATTGAGGAACCCTAAGAACTTTGAATGGACTGAGGAATGCCAGAACGCCTTCCAAGAGCTGAAAAGGTATCTAGCTTCACCACCCCTGTTATCCCGACCTGAGATGGGGGAGGAGCTAATACTATACTTAGCATGCTCGGGAACAGCAGTGGCAGCGGCACTAGTCCGAGAAGAAGGAAAGGAGCAAAAGTCGGTCTATTATGTTAGTAAAACCTTGTAGGGGGCCGAGGCGAGATACTCCTCCATGGAGAAACTCGCCCTCGCGCTCATCACAGCGGCAAGAAAGTTGAAGCCATACTTTGATGCTCATCCAGTTAAGGTCATGACTGATGCCCCACTCAAATCCATCATGCACAAGCCAGAGGCGTCGGGCAGGCTACTGAAATGGGCAGTTGAGTTGAGTCAATTCGACATCACCTACCAGACCAGGACAGCCATCAAAGCCCAAGCCATTGCGGACTTTGTTGTAGAATGCACTGGCCGAGCAGAGCATGACCCGGAGGATGTGTGGAAGGTCCATGTGGATGGGACCTCAGGGAAGTCTGGAAGCGGAGCTGGGGTGGTCATTCTCGACCCAAACCGGCATGAGCTCCAGGACTCCCTCAAGTTCACCTTCCCGGCGTCCAACAATGAAGCAGAATACGAAGCGGTGATTGCAGGGCTGAAAATTGCAGCTCAGCTCGGGGCACAGACAGTCGATCTAAGCACCGACTCTCAACTGGTCTCTAGTCAGATATCGGGAGAGTTCGAAGCCAAGGACAGTGTTATACTAGCCTACCTCAACAGAGTCAAGGATTTGGCCTCAGCGCTCAGAAGGTTCACCATCCAGCAGTTTCCTAGGGAAGAGAATATGAAGGCTGATGCCTTGTCCAGGTTGGCCTTGGGCGAAAGCCGACCTGCCCTGGTCCATGTGGAGGAAGTATCCGAACCTAGTATTCAGTTGGGAGTACAGGCAGTAGCCGAGCTCAATCTAAGTCCAGATTGGACCAAACCAATCGTGGACTACTTGGAGGGGGTATGACCCTAGAAGATGAAAAAGCAGCTCGAAAACTCATGAAACAGGCCTCAAGGTTTGTCATAATCGCCGGGCAACTCTATAAGAGAGCCTACACCTGGCCTCTTTTGAAATGTGTTGGACCCGATGAAGAAAACTATGTACTCCGGGAGATTCATGAAGGGGTATGTGGAAACCACTTGGGGGGCAAAGCTCTGGCTCGGAAGGCATTAAGGCAAGGCTATTTCTGGCCAACCTTAGAACAAGATGCCAAAGAGTATGTAAAAAAATGCGACACCTGCCAGAGGTTCGCCAACGTGCAAAGGAAGCCTGCTGTGGACCTCACAGTGATGGTAAGCCCATGGCCATTCTATCAGTGGGGTCTAGACATCATCGGCCTGTTGTCGACCGGTGTCGGCCAAAAGAAGCACGCCTTCGTAGCTGTAGACTACTTCACTAAATGACCCGAGGCTGAAGGCGTTGCTAGAATAACAGAAAAGGCAGCTTGGGATTTCGTATGGAAAAACATCATTTGCCGATTCGGGGTGCCGAAGGTCATCGTCACTGACCACGGCAAACAATTCGACAGTGCATACTTTCGAGGCAAATGTGCTGAGATTGGGATCGACATCAGATTCTCATCTATTGCTCACCCTCAAAGTAATGGCCAAGTTGAAAGGACTAACCAAATCATTTTGCAGGGCCTGAAAACCAAGCTGGAGGAAGCAGAGGGCCAATGGGCATCAATTCTTCCCGAGGTGATGTGGGCTCAGCGGACCAACACCAACTCGGCCACGGGAGAATCGCCCTTCGAACTAACCTTCTGTACTCAAGCGGTGCTGCCAGTGGAGATCGGGTCTCCGACCAGTAGAATCCTCCACCATGACCCTGAAACAAACGGAGCACGAATCCGTGAAGAGCTCGACCTAGATGAAGAGCTCCGAGCTAAAGCTCAAATCAGAATGCTTGCCAACAAAGCTGCCATGAAAAGAGCCTTTTCCAAACAGGTCACGCCTAAGCCTATTAAGGTTGGCGACCTCGTACTTAGAAAGACCATCTTTTTGCCGCGCTCCATTAACAAGCTCTCTCCGACCTGGGAAGGACCTTATGAAGTCGTGAAAGAAGTCCGACCCGGGACCTTTTACCTTCGCGACAAGAACGGAAAACTGTTGAAAAATGCATGGCATTCAGAACATCTGAAGCGGTATTTTGTCTAAAACGACCCCGAGCCAAAACATTTTGTAAAGGCCTCGAGCCGAAGTATCTTGTAAAGGCCCCGAGCCAAGACATTACTTGTACAAATTCAATACAATACAATTTCGTAAACTAGTGCAATGCCCGACCTGGGAATCGGTACACAAACCGGCGCAGTGCCCGACCCGGGCCTAAGTGCTACAAACTACAAAATTACTCCAACTCGGATTAACGCAGTGGCCACGCTTAATCACGAAGTAAACCAGCTCGGACTAAGTTCCAGCTCGGGTATATAGTCAATAACAACATGATTAATTTTGCCAGTTCGGATTAAATTCCAACTCGGTGCATTCCGGCTTCAGGTCGGTACATTTGTCAACATTAGTTTGACCAATTTTGTAATGGACTGACGAGTTCAATTTGGTAACGATTATAAGGTTGCCCTGATTATACCAACTTGGATTAGGATGGTAAATCATTTAAACATATCCAGCTCAGTTCATTAAACTTAAGTTTGAATGGTCCATTAAATCGGTCCGACCCCACTTACTTAAGAAAAAAAAATTTTGCGAAAGGGAAAGTACATGTGTACGAACTCAATTAAAACGCAAATGAAAATAAAGCAAACATTTCATTAAATTTGAAAGGTGATTACAAAAGCCCAGGTCGGGCGAGATTACAATAACCTAACTCAGGAAAAATTACAAAATCTATTTTTGCGCAGCGGCGGAGGTGGTGGCCTCAACTTTATCCCCAACCTGGTCCACGCCCTTCTGGACAAACTCAGTAACCTCCTTGGCCTGGGATGTCAGGTCGAACGGAAGCTCGGGGATCTCCCAGAACTCCGGCGGCGGAACCTCCAAGATCTCGATGTAGTCGTTCTTGGTGGCCGGGAAGAAGGTCTTCGCTCTCTCCCGAGCTGCGACTTGACCTCAGAAGTAGAATTCCATTTCCGCATACTTCGCCATGGCCCCGCCTTCCGTGGCCAACCAATCCACCGCCGCGTCACTGGACTTGAAGGCCTCCACTGCCTTCTCCCCCTGGACGCCGACCCGCTCCACCAGATCCTTTAACTTAGCCTTTGCCTCCCGTTTCTCTCGCTTATAGCGATCAACGTCTTTGGTCGCGGCTTCGCGTCGGTCCTTTTCCAGATCCAGCTCTTTCTTCAGGCGGTTGATCTCCGCCGTATTAGCCTTCTGCCTCTGAGCGGCCTCCTCTCTCACGGTTTCAAGCTCGGCTCGGGCATCCACGTATCGTTGCTCGAGCTCGACGTAGTGAGTTTGGGCCTTGATTAGGAAGCTGGGAGCAGAGAGGATGTGGGACTCTGCCTGTTTAGCAGAGAATAAATCAATCAGCTGAGCTAAAAAGACTCAGCAGAAGATGGTTAAAAACTTACCGTGACTATGGCCGTCCTCAAATCGAGCGAGAGTTGCTCCGCTGGGACCGTCACCAGCTTGGGGTCACGATCCACCTTGGATGCCTCCATGAAGTTTTTGTCAGGAGGGCTCACCTCCGTGGCCTTGCCCTTCCCAGAGAGTTCGGTCCGGATCCGCTTCCTGCTCTCGGGTCGGGAGGAAGAGCGTTCCGGGATCGCCACACCCGAGCCCGATTTCTTGGGCAAGGGGGACCCCGAGGCTCCTTTAGATGTGACCTCGGAACCGACCTCTCGCACTTGGCCGTTGGGGCGCTGCCTCTGTCCTTGAGCGGCACCACCCAACCCTGACCGAGCTGACACGTCACCACTGACCTCGCTCTCCCTCCGCACCTGGGCATACGCGAGTTTCCTCATGTCCGCCATATCTGCAAAAAGTAGGGAAAAGAGGTGAAAACGAGCCGAAGGCCAAACTAAAAAGGCTAGCAAACAACACGGTGGGGAGGTCGGGCATTGATCCTGTGAACTGACCCTCTTCTGAGTCGAAATGAGCGTTCCCTTCAGGCTCGGGAAGTAAGTGGGGGTGCTCCTCGCTCAGGTCGGGCTCTCTCCCGAATAACTTAGATTTCCAGATCCTGTCCCACCTGAGGACGCTATCGATGTCGATCAGTATACCCGGCTCGGGCCTCAGCACCCTGACTTTGGCAAGTTCCTCTTTTGAAAGCTCGGGGTCATCATTCAAAGTCTTTTTTAGGGAAAAGGTTCCAATCCATCCTGCACCCCGGGTTCACAGTCGACCCGACCTAATAATAGTCGTTGTGCCAGCCCTTGTTGGAGGAGTGCCACTTGGTGAATATGGCGTTGTTGACCCGAGCTGCGAAATGGAACCAGCCTGGCTGCTTCGGGTTGGGCTTGCAAATAAAAAAATGCCTAAACCGATGCAAGGTCAGCTCTATCATCCTCTCAAGGCAAAACACGTAGAATGCCACCATTATGGCCCAACCGTTTGGTGACATCTGGCCCGGGCTAAGCTCAAAGTAATTCAAAATGCCGACGATGAAGCTGGGAAGTGGAAGCCGAACGACGTCGAAGGCGAGGTCATAAATAGTAAAGTGATCGGGCGGAGGATAGCAGGCAGCTTCATTCCGACCTGGGACCTTCAGCTTGTGGTGTCGATCAACCGACCAGTTATTCAGCCTGGCATTAGCCATCTGCGCTGTGGAATGGAATTCCTCTTGCAACAGGCGAACAGCTGCTCGATCCTCTTCCCCCGAATTGAAGAAGCGCTGGCTGAAGCCGAGCTCCGAGGTCGAACTGCGCTGATTGGAACAGCTTCGATCGGCTCAGTGGCAGAGACCCCGGCTAAGAACTCTTGAGGTATCTCGATACCCTCCAATTGGTTTAGTGGCTCCTCGTCATCCCTGACTTCCAAGTCTCCCAGGTCAGCCAAAGGATCCGCCTCTGCTTCCTCTTGCGCCAGTCTGACCCCAATGACTTGGCAGTCATCATCGCTATCCCCGAGCCCAGATTTCCAAGCTGGTCCTGAAGACGAACTGGTGCTCTCTCCACCACGGTCCCTGTGAGAGGTAAATTCCGAGGTCGACGGACTCTTATCTCCACCATAGGACCTAACCTCCATTGCCTGGGAATCTTCCGACTCCGACCTCCCCATCCTGTCTACAGACTGAATATAAATGTACAGGAATGACTAAAGGGAGTCGGGACGTACCTACTGCTCTCGACTGCGGAGTGCGACCGACTAAGCTGGCTCCGAGTTGAAAAATCCCGACAAGATTCCTTCCGAGCTGGTTGCGTCCGACCACACTGGTGTCCGACCTAAAATTCTTGAGAAATTGAAAGCGAAGTGTGAAATGAATCTCGGATGCTAAGGCCCTATTTATAGGCGCCCCTTGAAAGTCGCCTCGGGTAGCCCAAACGTCGCGTCTCGTCAGAACCGCCAGGTGACGTGTCAGCCATCCGTTGGGCAAGCGCCGCTGACGTGGCCATCCCCACTCTGTCGAGGTCGGACACCTACAGCTCGGGAAGAACTTCCAATTCTAGATCTCACCCTCTCGATCTCGACTTGGGGGAGGGAATTGACGAGGGGCTCCCGAGCTGAGGTGAGATGACCATTCCGAGCTGAGGCGGGCAAATCAGCGCCAAGACCAGCGCGTTCAAACTAAATGTCCAACCAGGATGACTGGACCGACCTCGGAAACCCGACCACAGTTCCAGCTATTCCGATGAGACATAAAGCATTGATGGAACATAAAGCTGCATCGCATTAAATGCTATCAGACCTGAACTTAGTATAAATAGAGCTCCACCCTCTTCATTTAAGGCTCTCTCGCTATTAAATGCTCTCAGCTACTTTACCAGCTCGGACATACTAATCATTCGCACGCTTGAGGGGAAAATCCAGATCGTCACCCCGCCTTTTCCTTCTTTTAATTGCGCAGGTCTGGTAGCCAACAAGGACAGTACAGCTCGGAGGCCAACCTGGAAAATCCAGCTCGGCGCAAGTAGCTCCCAACTTCAACTGTGAGATTTCCGACCTCGACAGATATTAATTTTTTTCATCCATAACTAAAACTACAAAAGTAAATGTAATTAGGGTAACTTGAATCCCCAACCATCAACATAATACTATTTGTAACTAACTACCAAGCCAACTCAATGTTTTTAAAAACTTCAATCACTTTTTAGATATTTATTGGGGGGGGGGGGGGGTGGGGGGAATTTTTTTAGAGATTGGCGAGGCCCAGCCCCCCGCCCCTTCCCTAAATCCGCCCCTGAAAAAAAATTTCTTTTTTTTTTTTTCAAAAAAATTATTATGTTAGACACTTTCGTTATATAAGGGCAAGTCCAACAAACTCTCTATTTTTTCTCTATAATAGAGAGCGAAATTAGTGATTTTCTACTTTTATAAACTCTTTATTTCAATTTTACTCCAACAATACTCTTTATTTAAACTCTATATTTCTAAATTCATCTACAAATAAAAATAAAATATCATATATAAATTTAGACTTTTTATTTCTGAATTCATCTACAAATAAGAATAAAATATTATAAATAAATTTAAAATAAATATCATAAATCCTATACAATATGACCAAAAAAAATATACAATATTCACATATCACTCTAAACATTCTTTGAGAGTAATTTTTTATATTTTTTTGAAAGCAATGAAATAATGATTCAATACTACAAAAATAAAAAAAAATAAAAAAACTCAAAGATATAAAATTCAAAACCCCTGCACGTGGCTTATGGTGTTCTGTTGGAGCAAAACAATAGTTTTGATCACAAAAAAAAAAGAAAAAGTAGCTAGAGATTTTTGCTCGCTTGCTGTAGCGAGCAACAAGAAGCAAAGTAGTTAGCAGTGTGAACTAGCGAACAAGATAGATAACTTGTTGGAGCAATATTTTTTTGTTTGACTATCCACTTTGGTTAAAACTCCAAAGTAGAGAGCTTGTTGGATTGCTCTAATAACACACACTCACCTCTCTTAAGGCATGAGGAGACCCCATGAGGTTGGGTATTTGAGCCCAACACTATTACTATCCCAGAACTATGAGTGCACAGAGTTCAAATCGTGAGGGGTGAGTGCAGGCCGAGAAAGGTCAAAATGTGAACACCTTGGATAGTGCTCTTAAGAGCGCAATACAAATTCTACGTATTCTGCTCAAAAAGAATAATAGGAGAATATAAAATTCTTGCAAAGAAAAGCTTTTTTTTTCTCCTTTTTTTGGTCAATTAGAAAGAAAAGTTTGAAATTATAAATGTGTCATGTACAAAGGTGTGAATCGGTGAATTAACTTACCACCTTATTTAAAACAGAAGTTTTTTATATTATTTATTATTTTCAACACGTTTCTACAAGTGAAAAGATAATTAGTTTTTTAGCGTTCCACTTGGATAATTTTATTGTTTTTAAATAGATGGCCGTAAGTTTTGAACCCATGATATTTTGACACATAGGTTCTCATACCTTGTTAAGTTACCAGTTCATCCCAAAGTTTAAACTCTTAAAGAGAGGTTTGTTATCATCATTATATATTCTAAGAGAACATTATATATTCTAAGAGAACAACTATCTTGCCATGTGTCACTTAATGAGCATCTCTATAAGAACAACCATATCATGCCACGTGTAAATCTATTAATATTATATCAGAAATTAACTTTTTATGTTAAGTTAAATTAAATGATAAACACCTCTTGATTTATTAAATTAAATTATATCATAAATTTGTATCTTGTGTATATTTGAAGTCTATCTTATCTTTATTTAGATTCTTTTATCTCTATCTGTAGAAGACCTTATTTTGTATACATTTTCAAAGTATTCCTCCCTTGAATTGAAGTCAACAGCAAATTCTAGAACTGGATACCCTAGCTGCATTAGATGAAAAACAAAAGTTAGCAGATACAAGACCAAAAAGGAAAATGATTTCTTGATTCGTCTTTAAGTAATCTTTTCGATCATTTCGCTATATTCTTATCAATAAAGTGACTGATGTGATGATATTGTTTTCTTTCCTTTCAAAACTTTCTTTTTCCTACTACTGACATTAGCAAATTGATGAGGTGAACCAGTTGTTTTTGTTTATGCTCTATTAACGGATAATAATAATTCCATTGTTGTCATTTACAGTGTGCAGTTATGGCACTACAACCATTGCCTAAATTATGTCCCGGTAAATGCAAACCTTTCATGCAATCATTTTCAACTATTTTTCTAATTTTTTATTTTAATAAATGAACTATTCACATAAATATTATAGCCAATATTTATGCAGGCATCACTTTTATCTTTATTATTGAAATAATACAATTACCAATGTAGACTGACATATTATATATCTACTGATTTTTGTTTATTATAAATCTTTTCATAAACTTTCGCTGCATGTCAAAATTTTAAGGAAAGAGACATGACGAATTAAAAGTCAGGTGATGCTTGTGTACATCCACATGATGCAAATTTGTTTCTTTGAAATATTCAAGACATAATCCCCCATTTGCTGCTTCATTTGACACACTCTAGCAGCCCTTTCTTTCTAACCTAGTCATCGAAGGGCTTCCAGAAGTGTGTTGTAAAACCTACTATTGCTTAAAAATGGCATTGTAGTGTACCATTAAGCAAGCCTTGAAAACCACACTTAACTATTTTTACTTCTGTACTCAATGAAGAGCTCTAGAATGTATAACACTCCTTTTATTTCAAGCACAAATGGCAAGTTGCTAATAATACATTTAAGTAAAGATCAACAACGAAATGAAAATCAAACAAAAACATTGAAGAACTCATAAAATGGAAAATGGAACGAAGTATAAAATAACAATGTCGTGAATTTTCTCCAAAATATTATTCAAGTGAGCTTAATGTTGTCTTCAGAAATACTTATACTCAACTCTGTAGCTAGATGTTTCAATTCGTCCAAGGAAATCAATGGAATCGGATGCACTCTTAATCTATTGCATAGTCAATTCATGTCGTTTACGCTGCAAATACATCTCATATTCTTTCACTTGAAGAGCTTCGAGTTCCTTTTGCATGATGTTATGAATTGATTCGTCCTCCTTTTGTGGAGTACTCTGAGATTTGACACCGATTTTTGTTCTGACAATTTTTATTTCATAAACGTGAAAAATTATCGTTCATCATCATCGATATACTTAGTTTCATGCAAGTGAGCACAATTGGGATTGATGTTTGTATTCATTCCGCTTCTCTCTTCGCATCGATCTAACGAGGTTCGTTATTCTTAAAATGGGTAAATTGTAATTTTGTTTTGTTTTAATGAAATTTTGATCTTCTCGACCCAAAAAAATACAGGAGGTTCAGAGGTTATGCCTTTTAATGATTTGTTATGGAAGACTTGGGTCCCGCGTATGATCTGTATCTGAAGCAAAATCTGTGAACCTAGAGTTTTGAAGCTTTTACAAAATCTCAATCCGATTCTTGATCTAAAGCTGATCTCATAGTCGTTTTCATACTAAACTCTTTCGAAGAAGTTTTGCCTTTTTACTATTAGTTCTTTTTCTAAATAATTATTTTTACTAGAAATCTACATTCTCTCTCTTACTTAGGTAGTATTGCTTAAAATTCTTAATTAGGCATATTTAATTTTCTTCTTTTATTTTTTGGACGTTTTGTAAGGTTTAATTAGGCGATTGTGATATATTTCTCATATTTCATGAACATGTCATCACCTAAAAGGATGGTTATACATGTTGTTATTAGACTTGATTTTTTGAATTTGTAATTAATCCCTCACTCAAATAGATGGACTTTAATTGTTTAATTGTTTTGTAATAATGCTTATTATATGATTCCTGAAATATTTAAGCATGATAAACCAATAAATTACTAAATTATTGAAATCAAGTTATGAAATATAAGAGAGTGATGGAAAAGAGATATATAGGCCATTCTTGATGAGTTTCAAAAAGGCAGAGATCCACCAGCTTCTAATGTTTACCTTGTAACCGGTCACTATATATTTAATTTACTTTACTACCTCCTCCATTAAGATAATTGCATACGACATAGTATTTTATTTCATTAATTTTTATTTCATTTTGTTTAATTCTTACACAACAATGGTAGTAGTAGTATAATTACGTTACTAATGTTGAACATATATAAAAAAAATATCACTCACGAGTCACGAGAATTGATCTTATAATTTTTCACACCCACAATGAAAAGTATACCACTTGAACAACGGCCTGGTGTTACATTGTTAATTATAGTGACAGAGGATTTGATAGTGTTGTTCGCTTGTGTGGTTATATTAATAATGTTTTAGAGAAGAGATGAAAGTGTCTGGCTAACAATGGACATAGAGCTTGGCTTATATATCTTGAGATTAATGGGATTATTGATGTACATAAGTCGTATTTAGTTTGCAAAGAGATTAATGAAAGAGTTAAGTATATAGTAATATATTATGCAAAAAAAAAACCCAATTAGTCATATTCCAGTTTGCCAACTAATCTGCAACTTAAACATCTTATTCCCTATTTGTGATTATGAAACATTTATGAACACCAACCTGAAAGTTTTCTTAAATTAACAACATAAGTAATTATGGCTTAGCAAAACAGGGTGCAGAAGGCGGCTGGGATACAAGAGTGGATTATAGCAAAGAAATCCTATATTTTCAATCAGAGACGAATTTAGGATTTTCATTTGAGAAATATTTATTTTTGCATTCAAAATTTAGAAATTCTCAACAGACTTGACTCCTAAAAGCTCTTATCAACGTCTACAAGCCTGACTCAGTTTTTAATAGATTTGCGTTTGGTTTCAAATCTTTTATTGGTTTTTTTGTTTCTATTTGATCGGATTTCTCAATTAAAGAGGTATTCATGAATGATTTTGTCTTCAGAGAAGGCTAACAATATGGCCAACTAACTTTTATAGGACAAAAAGCCGAATTGAACGACGATTTTTACCATTTGTTTTTAGGTGGCATACAATTATCATGCAAATTGTAAATTTCATTATTGCCCACTTATTTTCAGTTTCTTTATTTAAGAAGAATAAAGACAAAGGACAAAGTATAAATCCAAGGCTTTATTCAAGCCAGAAGAATAAGAATTTTCTTATATATCAATATGGACGGAAGCTGCACATTTACTCAGGCAAAAGTAACTTCCATTAATAGTAATACTTTATATCACACATTCATCCTTTCTTTGTATAGTAATAATTCATGTGTTGAATATTAAATTTCTCTATATATAGTAAAAATTCTACTATATAAGGAAATGTGATAGGTGAAGGGGTAATATATAGCATTGGTCATTCATTAATTGGCCAAAGTTTGTTTATTTATAAATGTTGTTATTGATAAGGTTTATTACTTTCAACTTCTTGCTGCTATATGTAATAGTTTAAGCCACACATTACATTTAGTCCCTATTGTTTTAATTTTTTTTTAATTTATCCCTATTATTTTTTAAAAGTTTCAATTTCCTCCATATTGTTTGCTAAAAGTTTCAAATTCGTCCTTATTATTTTTTTAAAATTTTAAATTTGTTCATATTACTCAATGACTAAATTGTAATTTTCTAAGAAACAATAATGACGAATTTGATTTTTTTTTAAACAAATAAAGACTAAATTGATTAATTTTAAACAATATGAACAAATTTAAAACATTAGAGAAACAATAAATTGAAACTTTTTAAAAATAATAAAGACGAAATTCAAACTTTTTTAAAACAATAAAGATGAAATTGAGAAATTTTAAATAATAAAAACCAAATTAAAACTTTTTAAAAATAATAGAGACTAAATATGAAATTTTTTCGTAGTTTAATATAATTCAAATTGGACTTGGTATCAACATATAGGCATGTTTGGAGGTGGTGGCAACATTTCTACAGATAGGTGATCTTGGTCATTCTTGACGATGAATGCCATTTCCATCCCCCTAACTATATTACGCTCAAAATGGGAATGCATCAACCATACTTCTATAGTCAAATTAAAATCTTACCATCAAATTTCTATTACAATGATATCGAATTAGACATAACATATAATAAAAATAATAATAATAGAAATGCTAAATACCACATTATTTTTATCACCCAAATACCAATTCTTATGTGGATTCTTAGTTGGCATACTAAAAGAAGAAAAAGAAATTAAAAAGTTTACTATTTTAGCATAACAGCTAAGTATTCATGTACCAGTTGGTATTTGGGTATAAAAAATAGAGTGAAATATAGTAATACTCTAATAATAATGACGTATACTTGTAGTTATTTTAGTGGGCATGGCCATTAACCCCCTAATAAATCCGTATGTTTAGTAATTTTAACCCATTAAATCATGTATATTGCATTATTATTTCAAGCTTAATTGTATATTTTACACAAATTTAATGCAATATAAGCTTTGAAGAAGAAATAGCAAAAATGGCCACAAAAGCCAACTTTTGAAGTGAATTTTCGGCGCAATACTGAAAGAGGATGGTAGAACGACCTTGACACGAGAAAATCAAGATTGAATTTGGCCAAACGGAGTGCGAAAATGGATTCAGAACGCTGAAAAACCTTGAAGTAGCCTTGGTCAACTTTTTGGTCAAAGTTAAAGTCAAAGCCAACATGTGAATAGTAAAAGTCAACTATTAGTCAAAGTGAAAGGATGAATAGTAAAATTCAAAGTCAATGCATGAATAGTAAAGTCAACGTGTGAATAGTATCTTCGCTGACATCACGCTAACACAATGATGACCTGGGCGAATGACATCATGCTGACACAATGATGACCTAGGCAAATGACATACGCTGACACATTGATGACATCATGGTTTGAATAGTAAATGTGAATAGTACCAAAATTTCTCTATAAATACTCCATTCCTCATTTTATTTTTTTTTGTACCATTTTTCTCTTCTTAGCTTAGATTTTGCTATTGTGTTTGAGTGCTTTAGTTATTATTCTGAGTTGTATGCAAAGTTTTAATCCCAAAGGGAGGGTCTAGTGAGCCATCATCATACCGAAATCATACCGGTCTACCGAAATCCGTTCAACACGATAAGTATTCTTTTATTTTGGTTTTCATTATGATTTTTTGTACTTTACAATTTATTATGACACACTAGACCCGAGATTTGGGGTGGTACGTTTGAGATTACTGTTGTACATATATTATGATTCAAATTTATTAAAGTCTCGTATTTCTATTTCTAAGTATTCTTTGATTAATTATACGTATATTTATAGTTATGTTATATTTAATTTAAAGTACATATACGCCCGGTTTTGTAAACCAGTGGCAATATGAGACTACCTCGGATGGATTCTAGTCTGGATGTACCGACACCTCCAGGTTACATAAGTGAAAGATTAATTGAAAGATTGAAAATCGTTAGGTTGTACTAACACATCCAGTCTTGTTAATTAATTAATCTTATCACTTACGTAATTAAAGGCTTATTTCAGTAGTAGGAGCTTGTAGCCCTATTTCTGAAGGACTTAACATTTAATCTAAATCAATAACTTTGTACTTGCGTATACCGAGCTATAACCACCCTGAATCATTAACCCTTTGGATTTTTAGTGTTGAGTGTTGTGACTTTTTAATTTAGTACTTTTGATTAATTTACTTTTGGACGTTGTTACTACCGTATCTTTGGACATTTCTTGGACTTAATTTTTCGTACTTTCGTACTTCCGTACTTTTAGACTTAATCAACTTTATCCGTAACAGGAGATAGTCAAACAATTCTAAATTAAGTACTTAACTTAACTTGATAACCCAATCTCCGTGGATCGACCTTCTACTCGCCACAGCTAGAGGTAATTCAAGGTAAACAATATTTTCAATTAGTTAACCTTACTATTTTTTAACGCAAAACGACGCGATCAAAATTTGGCGCCGTTGTCGGGGATCAGTGTTCATCAAATAAGGTAAGTCTTTAATTTATGTATATAAGTGTTTATATGTATATATTTTAGATTTTAGTTTTTTATTTTTATTTAAGTCAATTTAGCTATTTTGTATAGACTTTATTATTATTATTATTATTATTATTATTATTGTTTCTTTTTGAGTTTTAGTTTTGTATGCATAGTCGGAGATCTTTAAAGCTACCCATCTTTGTCTTAGATTCAGAAATTGAGAAAACCTTTAAATCCAAAATCAAAGCATGAACTTTTCTAATCATGGCTGATCAACATCTTAATCAAAACCAAAATCAGGATCAAGTTGAAGGTAGAGAAGTAGGAAATGTGAGGAGGAGCATAAAAGATTTTTCCACACCACAAGATTATGTTCCTCCACGATCTATCGCCTTACCTGAAACTGATGATAGTTTTAAAATAAAGTCTCACATGATTTCAATGCTTCCCTTGTTCCACGGTCTTTCTAATAAAAACCCGTATGATCACATTAATACTTTTGTTCATACATGCAGATTGATCAATACTAGAACTACCTCAGAAGAGGTTGTTAAATTAAGATTGTTTCCTTACTCTTTAATGGGTCAAGCACAAAATTGGCTTTACAGATTACGATCTAGTTCTATTACTTCTTAGGATCAATTGCAAAGAGAATTTCTTGAAAGATTTTACTCTTCTTCAAAAACCAATGAATGTAGGAATCAATTAAATAATTTTTCTCAGTTACCTAGAGAGGCACTTCATGAGAGTTGAGATATATTTGAAACCTTAACTTATGAATGTCTACACCACAGTATTCCAGATTGGCAATTAGCTCAGAATTTCTATCAAGGGTTAAATGAGCATAATCAAAGTTTGCTCGATTCAGCTTGTAATGGTTCACGTCTTGAAAAATCTCCAGAAGAAGCCACAAAATTGTTTATAAAACTAAGCAACAATTCACGAAAGCGTGCAACTTCATCTAGAGAAAAGAGAAAAAGTGTAGGATCAAATGATTATAATTCTTTGACATCAAAGATTGAAAATCTAACTCTTGCTTTGGAAAAAATGGTTAAAAGGAAAGAATCATTGCATGTAGTTGATTCAGGTGAAGGTGTTCTTGCATCAAATCCCAATTCAATTTCAGAGCAAGCTTGTGCTGCTTATAGATGTCCCCGTAATTATGATCCATTCTCTAACACTTATAATCCAGGTATACGAGATCATCCAAATTTTTGGTGGGATCAGAATCGGGAAGATGTTCAACAACAAAGACCAAGAAGCTATCCTTCAGGATTTCATTCAGTTCCACAAGGACAGTTACCTACGAGCTCTAATTCAGGTTCTAATTCTTATGGGACTACTTTTGAAGAACAGGTTTTGAAAAAGTTTCACAGTTGGGAACCAACTATGCAATTGCTAAGTATACATACAAAGGCAATTGCCAACTTGGAAAGACAAATTGGGCAATTAGCTAACACAATTCAGAAAAAGGGAAGAAGGAACAGTTCCTGCCCAACCAGATGGAAACCCAAAAGGTAAGGCCCATGTAACATCTACAAGTCAAATAGTAGAGGATCTTCAAACTGTCACTACATTGCGAAATGGTAAGAAAGTTGATAACAAGGTAAGTGTCGAAGCTTACAAAAATGCAAGACTTGCAAAGCAAAAAGCTAAGTCTCAAGTTACTGTTAATTCATCAAAAGAAATTGCAAATGAATCTGAAACTTTAATTTCACATGAAAATATTCCATTGACACTGAGTCCCAAGGTACCCTTTCCACATGCATTAGGTAATCCACCTAATAAAGATTCAAAAAGGGAAGAAATGCTTAAAACCTTTAAGCAAGTGAAAATCAGTTTACCTCTATTAGAAATCATCAGGCAAATTTCTGCTTATGCAAAGTTTCTTAAGGATTTGTGCACTCAGAAAAGAAGGAATTCAGCTTTGATATCAAACAAAGTAAGATTGACTGAAAAGGTAAGCAGCATTCTTACTTCTCATGTTCTACCAAAATTAAAAGATCTAGGTGCATTTACCATTCCTTGCTATATTGGTAATCATTGTGTAGATCGTGCCCTTCTTAATTTAGGAGCTAGTGTGAATCTTCTCCCCTTTAATCTTTTTGAGTAGTTAGATATAAGAGAATTGAAACCTACTCCTGTCACCCTTCAACTGGCTAATAGATCGCTTAGAATTCCTAGGGGCATGATTGAAGATGTTTTGATAAAGGTTGATGAATTTTATTTTCCTGTGGATTTTGTTGTGCTAGATATGGAACCAGGAGAAATTCAAATGTTCCAAACTATAGTTATATTAGGGAGACCATTTTTAGCAATAGCTAATGCAAAAATTCACTGTGCAACTAGAGAATTGGAGTTTACATTTGGAGATATTAAGGTAAAACTGAATGTTGCTAATGGTGCTAGGTTTGCAGATGGAGATGATGGTCTTGAATGTTTTATTCTTGATAAGATTGATCCATTGATTGAAGAGTCTTTTCTTAGTCTTATGCAAAAAGATTTTTTGGAGAATACTTTGAATGATGATGAAGTAGTGTTGAGTAGGTTTGAGGAGGAATCTAATGAATTTTTAGAAAGCAATTTAAGATTTGATGAAAAACTTCAAGTTTGTGCAATAGAACCATCATTGACTCTTTCTAAAGAACCCATGCTTCCTTCTATACAATCTCCTCCTGAGTTGGAACTGAAGCAACTTCCTAGTCATCTCAAGTATATTTTTCTAGGGGCAGATCAAACACTTCCAGCTATTATTGCTTCTAACCTTTCTTTGGAACAGGAAGCTAAACTTGTAGATGTGTTGTCTAAGAATAAGGATGCGTTAGGCTGGACTATTACAGACTTTAAAGGAATAGATCCCTCTTTTTGCATGCATAAGATTAATTTAGAAGATGGAGTCAAGACATCTAGAGAGATGCAACGTACGCTGAACCCGAACATAATGGAAGTTATAAAGAAGGAAATAGCGAAGTTGTTAGATGCAGGTATCATTTATCCTATTTCGGATAGTAAATGGGTTAGTCCTATACAGGTTGTACTTAAGAAATCAGGAATCACTGTGGTGACAAATGATAAAGGTGAATTGGTACCTACCTGCACTATAACTGGATAGCGTGTGTGTATTGATTATAGGAAACTCAATGTTGCAACAAGAAATGATCATTTTCCTTTACCATTCATTGATCAAATTTTGGACAGGTTAGCAGGACAAGGTTATTACTATTTTTTTGGACGGGTACTCAGGATACAATCAGATCCCTGTGGACCTTGAAGATCAAGAAAAGACAACTTTTACATGTCCTTTTGGCACGTTTGCTTATAGAAGAATGCCTTTTGGCCTTTGTAATGCACCAGCCACTTTTCAACGCTGCATGATGTTTATTTTCACTGATATGATGGATGAATTTGTTGAAGTCTTTATGGATGATTTTTCTATCTTTGGCTCTTCATTTGACACTTGTTTGAATAATCTTTCTTTGGTGCTGAAAAGATGTCAGGAATCTAATCTCATACTTAGTTGGGAGAAAAGTCATTTCATGGTTCAAGAGGGAATTGTTCTCGGACACATTATATCCAAGGAAGAAGTTCGGGTTGATAAAGCTAAGGTTGATATTATTTCTGATTTGCCCCCTCCAACAACTGTTAAACAGGTGAGATCGTTCCTTGGACATGCTGGTTTCTACCGACGATTTATAAAGGATTTTAGTAAAATTGCTAGACCTTTATCAAATTTGTTGGCACAGGATACTCCATTCCAATTTGATGAAAAATGTGTTACTGCTTTTGAAACACTGAAAAATGCACTTTCTACTACTCCAGTGATTCAACCACCAGATTACTCTTTTCTTTTTGAAATTATGTGTGATGCTTCGGATTATGCCATAGGAGCTGTATTTGGTCAACGCAAGGATCGAGTTCTTTGTGTGATCTATTACGCCAGCCGAACTTTAGATAATGCCCAGAAAAACTATACCACCACAGAGAAAGAATTGCTTGCTGTAATTTTTGCATTAGAAAAATTTCGGTCTTATGTGTTAGGGTAAAAAATAATCATTTATTCTGACCACTCGGCATTATGATACCTGTTGGAAAAGAAAGATACTAAACCTAGCCTTATTCGATGGTTGTTATTAATTCAAGAATTTGATTTAACAATCAAGGATAAGAAAGGTCGAGAAAATGTTGTTGCTGATCATTTGTCAAGGATTGTAACTCGAGAAACAGAAAATGAGTTACCCCTGAGAGATACATTTCCTGGTGAACAGTTACTGTTAATTTCTACTCCTAAACTTCCTTGGTATGCTCATATTGTGAATTATCTTGCAGTTGGTAAAATACCCAAGGAGTGGAACAAGGCTGAGATAGATCGATTTTTCTCAATTACAAAGCATTATTTCTGGGAGGATCCCCATTTGTTTCGTATTTGTTCTGATCAAATTATTCGTAGATGTGTACCCGAGTCTGAACAGCTAAGCATCATGTCATTTTGTCATTCGTAGGAATGTGGGGGACACTTTGGAGGACGACGGATAGCTATCAAAGTTCTGCAAAGTGGGTTTTATTGGCCCATATTAATCAAAGACACTCATGAGTTTTGCAAGGCATGTGAAAGATGCCAAAAGACAAGTAACATAGGAAAAAGGGATATGATGCCCTTAAATCCTATCGTGGTTTATGAACTTTTTGATGTTTGGGGTATTGATTTCATGGGTCCTTTTCCCATCTCCTTTGGTTTTCAATACATTTTGGTTGGTGTTGATTATGTGTCTAAATGGATTGAAGCAATTGCAACAAGGACTAATGATCACACTGTTGTGATAAAATTTATAAAAGAAAACATTTTCTGTCGGTTTGGAATTCCACGAGCCATCACTAGGGACGGTAGAAGTCATTTCATTTACCGAACTTTTGAAAAATTGTTGAAGAAATACTCAGTCATTCATAAGGTTGCAACTCCATATCACCCACAAACTAGTGGACATGTTGAAGTTTCTAATAGGGAAATTAAATCCATCCTTGAGAAGACAGTTAGACCTGATAGGAAGGATTAGTCCACTCGGTTGAATGATGCACTTTGGGCATATAGAACTGCATATAAAACTCCCATAGGAATGTCACATTTTCGTTTAGTTTTTGAAAAAGTATGTCATTTACCTGTTGAGTTACAACATAAGGCTTATTGGGCAATTAGAACTGTGAATTTTGACTTGCAGAAAACTGGTAAAAACAGGTTATTCCATCTAAATGAACTTGAAGAAATGCGTTTAGAGGCATACGAGAATGCCACGATTTACAGTGAGAAAATGAAGAGAATGCATGATAAAATGATTATTCGTAAGTCATTTATTCCTGGAGAAGATGTGTGGTTATTTAATTCTAAGTTACGATTGTTTCCAGAAAAATTGAGGTCTAGGTGGGATGGACCATTTAAGGTTGAATAAGTTTTTCCGTCTGGGGTTGTCAAGATAAAAGATAAAATAAATGGGAAAACTATGTTTGTAAATGGACAAAGGCTAAAACTAGCGATCCAGTTAAAGAATTGGGGTGAAGAGTCAATTGAACTTAAGAATCCAATCCCTGCAGAGTAACAATTTCAAAGTAATTCTGTCTGGCTGAAGACGTTAAACTTAGCGCTCCTAGGAGGCAACCTAGGATTTTTAATTTTATTTTTATTCTTTTTGTTATTTTTATTAGTACTAAATGAGTCTTTCTCCAACTTAAAGTAGTTTGGGTCTTAACCCTGAGAAATACTCATAAAGGTATAATTGTCATAATACTAGTAGTCACTGTACGTTTTCTGTGTGCGGTTGTCTGACCAGTGCAACTCTGTCTAACAGTACTTGCCACTCCACCAGCTTAATGTAGTTTAGGGTCTGTTTGGACATTACTTGATAAGGTAGTTAGGAGTGAGAGCATTCACCAGACGGTATTGTCTGTAACGTAAAACCCCATTGTCTTGCTTTTGACCCTATGGAACTGGCTATGGCCCTATGTGAGTGCCGAAGGAAAGTACTAGATGGCGTGAACACAGAAACCTCTGGAAGAGCTAGTCCCTTGATTTTAATATATTATTATTTAAAAAAAAAAAATTTGCCCGAATGCATTAAACTACGGCACTTAACTGTTTGTGCATGTCTTGCTGGCTGACATTAAATGATTCCAGTGTTCATTCCCGGTTAGAAGGAAAAACTCTGACAATTTATGTGACGCACTCATCCTAAATGGGTGGGAGGATGGGTACACAGTAGCAACATTCGGTAGTGACTGTCTGAGGATAAAACAGGGTGTTGTTTGTACTAGGGTGTGTGTCTCACATGAACCCAAGTGATCTCTGGGTAATTTAGGATCTCATGGCAGTAACATTCCAAGGTTTGTCCTAGATGTTGTCATTTGGTTACCAAGTAGCTTTAAATTGGCGTTAACTTCAACGTTAGGAGGTCTTTTTTCACCGTTATGGAAATAGTGGCTCTCATGGTATTTGAGAGAAAGATAACTTATATCATTTTGAGGGGTAAGTGTTGATATATGTCAATATCCACCTCTTCATAATAAGTATCGTTAATTATATGGTAGCATAAATTAATGATTCTGACTTAAACGTCGATGATGTCAAAAGAGATCGCGATGGCTACAAGAAAGAAGTTCGGGAATTTAGAATTACCTAAGATGACGTCGGGATGATGCAATGCTAAAGTTAGCCAATTTGACTAAAGGAAACTTCCTATAAGTTGACTTGGATGCTAGCCACCCATGTGATCAATTGTAGCCACCCATGTGATAAATATGGGTGGTTAATACTTTGAACATAGTTGGTAAAGCCAACCAAGATTGAAATGTTTGATAGGAAAGTCTCCTGTGGCGGGCTAGCTGAATTCTATAAATAAGCATGCATTAGTTCATCATTTTCATCCACAACACAATTCCAAACACAATCCTAAGTTAGTCTTTCTTTCTTGTATTCTTCTTATAAGTCCAGAAGTCATTGAAGCTCTAATCTTGATAGCGCACGGTGGGACAATTATCTTGTAAGTGTTATATTGAATTGTTATAACGAGTAGTGTTATCTTTCTACTTGATTGTTGTTAAAACGTTTCTGGAAAATTGGTTATATTCTTGTATGGTATCAAGAGCTTAAGAGGCTCTTAACAACAATCTTGTCTAGTAAAGCTCAACAACTATGACTACTCAAGGTGCTAGTTCTTCTTCTACCAGTTCTAGTTCCGGTTTAGTACCGACAATTCGTATCCGTCCCCCTACCTTCACAGAAGGAAAGCTTGATGGCAGGAACTATCTTTTGTGGAAGTTCAAAATCACTACAGTTTTGGACTCCTACGAACTCCTTGATACAGTGTTAGGCACAGATGCAGAACCAGTTGCAGTCCGTGCTGAAGATGACACAAAAAAGGTCACACCTCCAGATCCTCAGCTTGTTAAAGAATGGAGGAGACGAAATGCTGATGCACTTTGTGCAATTGTAACAAGTGTTCAAGATTCTGTCCTTACTCTAATTCAACACACAACCAAGGCAACTGAAGCTTGGAACATACTGAGAAATCAGTATGAAACAAGGAACCAGACTCGCATTCAAAACTTGGAGAATCAGTTAGCTGCTGAGAGATTAAGTGAAGATGAAGCAGCTGAGTCATTTATCAGTAGGATGAAAAACCTACGTGATCAAATGGCTGCAGTTGGTATTGCCAAATCAACCGAGGAACTAGCTCGAAGGTGCATTAGAGTGTTGCCTTCAAAATTTGACGGCCTTGTGACAGCACTCAATACACAAGTTCGCATTCCTCCTTTGACATTTGAAGAATTCACTGCTATGTTGATGGAGGAGGAGATGAGGCTGAGGAGCAAAGAAAATCAACTTGACTCTGCCTTTACAGCCAAGGCGAGGAGTAACCAAGAAGAAAAGAAGAAAGCAAAGAAGAAGACGTTCTCTGGATCGTGCTACTACTGCAATAAGAAAGGTCATGCTGTCAAAGATTGCAGGAAACGAATCCATGACGAGAAGAACGGAACTTTAAAGCCAAATTGGAGAAATAAAGAATCTGCCAATACGGCTGAAACGGAAGTGCATCTGTTTACTGTAACAGATGTATCGGAGGAAACATGTACTAGCGTACATGTACATCAAACAAGTGCATGGGTATTAGATAGTGGAGCTTCCCGACACATGACCAGCAAGAAGGAGTTATATGACTCCATAAAACCTTTACAAGAACCAATGAATGTTGTCGTCGGGAATAATGCTAGGTGTCCCGTTGAGGGCACTAGAACCATCTCGCTTGTGTCTAAAGATGGAGGAAGCAAGAAGCTGTCCAACGTACTCTTTGTACCCCAGATCACCAGAAATTTGCTATCTGTAGCTGCTATTACAGATAATGATCTAGAAGTGCGGTTCAAGAAGACGGAAGCTTTGATTCTTGATAAGGATCAAAATATCGTGAGTAAAGGTATTCGCAAAAATAATCTTTACGAAATCAGCTCTCTTTCTGCTGTCGTGGATGCCAAAACAAGTCAACTTTGGCATGAAAGATTCGGGCACATTTCTTATCCTGTGTTAAAGGAAATGCAAAAGAAGAAGATGGTGGCTGACTTGCCTTCAATTGAAGAAATTGAAGGACCATGTGAAGCTTGTATGCTAGGCAAGCAACATAGACAGTCATTTCCCAAAGAGAGTCATAACCGATCAAAGGCTCCTCTAGAGTTGGTACATGCTGACCTCTGCGGAAAAATGACTACGACGGCGTTGGGAGGATCTTCCTACTTTATGTTGTTAGTCGACGATTATAGTAGGAAGATGTGGGTATA
This sequence comes from Ehretia macrophylla, assembly GCA_037974665.1. Lineage (NCBI taxonomy): Eukaryota > Viridiplantae > Streptophyta > Magnoliopsida > Boraginales > Ehretiaceae > Ehretia > Ehretia macrophylla. Next base: position 47,348,909 of record CM075782.1, on the reverse strand, counting down.
CTTCCTTCGGGACAAGGCTGATGCCCTTGAAAAATTTAAAGTGTGGCACAAACTTATGGCAAATGAGAACACAACTCAGTTGAAGAAACTTCGTACCGATCATGGGGGGGAATTCTACTCTACAGAGTTCACCAACTACTGCAACAAGCTTGGGATTAAGCGCCAATTGACTGCTCCATACACACCACAACAAAATGGAGTTGTGGAACGAAGAAATCGAACAATTGTAGAAATGGCTCGATGCATGTTGAAAGGTGCTGGCCTACCTGACACATTCTGGACTGAAGCAGTCAACACAGCGGTATACATCCTCAATCGGTGCTCAACCAGGGCACTCAATGATAAGACTCCTAATGAGGCTTATTATGGTACGAAACCTTCTGTGTCTCATTTAAGAAAATTTGGGTGTGAGTGTTTTGTACACATTCCAAATGAAAATCGAAAGAAATTGGATGACAAGAGCAAGAAGGGCATTTTCTTGGGATATAGTGAAGAGTCTAAAGCATACAGACTCTATGATGTAGAGGCCAAGAAGGTGATCATAAGCCGAGATGTGGTGTTTAATGAAAGACCACACTCGATGGAGGATAGCGGTCCTGCCATTTCGTCATCAACCGATGAAGTAATCCACCAAGTGCCTGAACAACGACCGTTGAACAATGAAGAAGTCTCTAATGATGAGGAGACTGAAGACCAACCTGTTGTACCCACAAGGAAGCCACAACCGAAGTGATTCCAACAGCTCTTTGATGGAAGAAATCCAGGAGTTACTGATGATAGTCCACATCCTGATGGACTCAGACGATCAAAGAGAATAGATGAGCAGAACAAATCAGGACAACAACTAGTAAACATGGCTTTGATGACCCAAATCATCAAGACGGTAAAAGAACCGGTAACTGTGGAGAAAGCCATGTCAGATCTAAATTGGAGAGCAGCTATGCAAGCCGAGTATGATAGTATCATGAAAAATGATACTTGGGAGATCGTTGAAAGCCACCGACCAGAAAAATTATCGGCACCAAATGGATCTGGAAAGTGAAGTACAAGGCAGATGGAAGTCTTGAAAAATACAAGGCTCGCCTTGTAGCACAAGGATTTTCGCAAGTCGAAGGTTTCGATGTATATGAAACCTTTGCTCCAACAGCAAAAATGTCAACAATCAGGCTAGTTGTTGCAACTGCCGCACATTATGAATGGATTGTACATCAAATGGATGTCAAGTCAGCTTTTCTTAATGGACAACTTGAAGAAGAAGTCTACGTTGCACAACCCCCTGGCTTCCAAATACCAGGTGAAGAAGAAAAAGTCTGCAAATTGAAAAAGGCTTTATATGGGTTAAAGCAAGCACCACGAGCTTGGTACAAACGTATAGACTCTTTCTTCTTACAACATGGTTTCTGTAGAAGCAAATCAGAGGCCAACTTGTATGTTCTAAGTGAACAAGGAAAGAAGGTAATTGTAGTCCTATATGTGGATGATCTTGTAATCACTGGTGACCATGAAGATAATATTCGGAAGACGCAAGAATGGTTGAGCCAAGAATTTGAAATGACAAATCTTGGTCTTCTTCATTATTGCTTGGGAATCGAGGTAGGGGAAAAACCTCATACTATCTTCATCTCGCACCAACGATATATTCCCGAGCTCCTGACTGCATTTGGTATGTCCAAGTGCAAAACAGTTGTCACCCGGATGGAAGTGAATACAAAGTTATCAATTGATGATCGTTCAGAACAAGTTGATAACAAGCTCTACAGAAGGTTGGTGGGAAGTTTAATCTTCCTTTGTAACACAAGACCTGATATTAGTTATGCTGTGGGAGTTCTCAGTCGGTTTTCAAATAAACCGAAACAAAGTCACTGGCAAGCAGAGATGCGGATCCTCAAATATCTCAAAGGCACGTTGGAGTATGGGATATCATGCAAGTCTGGAGATACTTTATCTGGGTACTGTGACTCAGACTGGGCTGGTGATATTGACTCAAGAAAATCTATTACTGGTTACGTATTTATATTCAGTGGTGGAATCATCTCATGGTCTAGTAAGAAGCAACCCACCGTTGCACTTTCATCAATGGAGGCAGAATACAAGGCTGCTTGTGTAGCATCTTGTGAAGCTGTTTGGCTACGACGCATCATGACTGATATTGGCATTCCAATAGAGGAAGCAACAATGTTGAAATGTGACAGTCAGAGTTGTATAGCCATGTCAAAGAATCCGTTATTTCGTGCTAGAACAAAACACATAGAGATTCAGTATCACTATGTGAGGGAACTGATCGAGGAAGGTAAAATCTACATAGAATACTGCCCTACAGAAGATAATTGTGCAGATATCTTCACTAAAGCGTTAGGGAGCATCCAATTGAGCAAGCATCTTCAAACATTGGGTGTTGGCCCAATAGCTTAGTCAACATGAGGTGAACATTGAGGGAGGGTGTTGATATATGTCAATATCCACCTCTTCATAATAAGTATCGTTAATTATATGGTAGCATAAATTAATCATTCCGACTTAAACGTCGATGAGGTCAAAAGAGATCGCGATGGCTACAAGAAAGAAGTTCGGGAATTTAGAATTACCTAAGATGACGTCGGGTTGATGCAATGCTAAAGTTAGCCAATTTGACCAAAGGAAACTTCCTAGAAGTTGACTTGGATGCTAGCCACCCATGTGGTCAATTGTAGCCACCCATGTGATAAATATGGGTGGTTAATACTTTGAACATGGTTGGTAAAGCCAACCAAGATTGAAATGTTTGATAGGAAAGTCTCCTGTGGCGGGCTAGTTGAATTCTATAAATAGGCATGCATTAGTTCATCATTTTCATCCACAACACAACTCCAAACACAATCCTAAGTTAGTCTTTCTTTCTTGTATTCTTCTTATAAGTCCAGAAGCCATTGAAGCTCTAATCTTGGGAGCGCACGATGGGACAATTATCTTGTAAGTGTTATATTGAATTGTTATAACGAGTAGTGTTGTCTTTCTACTTGATTGTTGTTAAGACGTTTCTGAGAAATTGGTTATATTCTTACAGTAAGTGATATATGATTCATCACCTCTGCTTCGGCCAGTTCTTACGCTATGGCGGATAGATTTACTTTCCAGATTTTAATGTCATTCACTTGGTGTTCGGATGTAGTTTACTTTGCTGCATAGGTGTGAAACTGAAATAGTGTTAGGATCCTATTTTTGCTTTTCCCAGGTTTCTAGTGTTGCCTTCCAAACTGGCGGACCACTCTTCGTTAAGTTAATGAACTCTAAATTTAGTCTAAACTCAAATTTTCTTAAATTAAATCTGGATCCAACTGTTCCTTTTGGAATCATATTTAAGGCTTGTTTTAGGATATTTAAATGGTTTAAAATTTGTGTATTTATTTTTCTCATGTACCAATTTTATTTTATTTTATAAAAAAAAAAAATTATTGTAGAAAATAGGTTTGAGGAAGATTATATCTTCCTACTTTGTGAATTTGTAAAAGCATTTAAGGCAGAAACGAGAAGAATCACGCTCGAACGCACTTAAAGGGCGCTTGAGCGTGGTACGACCTAACCGACGGGTTTAAAGGCCTCTTTCTTTCTTCTTCTCCTCATTTTCCTTTCTCTCCACTGCCGCCTCATCCTCTCTCTCTCTCTCTCTCTCTCAAATTTTTTTTCTTTCATTTCTCTATTTAGCTGCATTCAACACAATAATGTTCGGAACTCTCACGCCTGATCAATTTGCCATGGTTGTGTACTATTTTGCAAGCATTTTCATCCTTTACATTTTTTTTATTTATCTCCTAGTCAAGTGAGATCGTAGGTATATTAGGAATGATTGAAGTTAATCATGTATTTCCAAATTTAGGGAATAGTCTTCTGTTGTTGTATTTTCATTTCTTTTATGTAATGTCTTTATGATTAATAAAATAGTATGGTTTGTTTATGGTTTTTGTATTCATATAATCTATATATATATATATATATATATACTATATATATATATATATATATATATATATATATATATATTTATGTATTTTTATGTTAAGATATTTATGTTAAATAATGTATATAAATTTATGTATATATATATATGTTAGCCTGCTATACACGTATTTATTGCTATTAAAAAAAATAAAATAAAATAAAATAAAAATTCACTAAAAGAACGCAGCAGGGTGCTTGAGCGCCCTGTAGGCGCTCGAGCGCCCAACCACAGTCGGGGCTTATATCATAAGCCCCGATTGCAGCAGCCTTGAAACCTAAAAAAACACACCTCCCCACCCACGGAAATCACCCACAAACCTCAACAAAACTCTTCCTCACCCCAAGTTTCCTCCAGATCTACATTAAGAGGTTAGTTTTTATGCTTTCTTTCTTATTTTCGCATTTATTTTCAGTTTATTTCAAGTATTAGATCTATTTTTACATATTTATTTACGTATGTATATATGCATATTTGAAGGCTTTAGGATGATTCTTACTGCTTACTTTTAGTTTATTGTTATTCTATAACTCTTAATTTTTGTTTTGGTTTGATTTTTTTTTTTAGATTTATGTATGAATGTATATATCTATGTATATGTGAATATATATAGAATTTGGTTAGATTTTAATTTTAAATTTTCTGTTAGAATTCCTTTAAATTTAATTATGAAAAAAAAACAAATATATATATATATATATATATATATATATATATATATATATATATTTTATTATTAAGATTATGCCTCCCAAAAGGTAGAAATTATCATTGATTGCAAGACTTGACAATGCTCAAATTGAGGCCGAAATTAATTTTTCGGATGCATTGAGAGCCTCCGAAGGTGGGCAACGTGCTTTTGAATTTTTTGAGGGGTATTTTCTTGATTGTTTTCTGCACCCACCTTTTGATGATGTTCCTATTTTTTCTTGTCTCATTCGCCGTTTTTATGAGCATCTTTCGTACGATAATGAAAAATTTACTGCATCAATTGATGGTTTTGAATTTCAATTTACTACTGCTGATACCATAACTATACTGTGTGGGCATAATTATTTTTATGAGGAAAATATGGATTTCCCTGCTACATCTACTGATTTAGACATTGCTACAAATTTGTGTGGGATCCGGTTCTTCCACACGGTGTGGGTGTAAGGAGATCTTTCATTCCAAGGGACATGTGGTTAACAGATATCATTGTTAAAAATAACCTTTGCCCTTATGGTCATGATCATGAAAGGACGAGAGTTATTTTACAAGTTTTATATTGGATTTATCAAGGTGCTCTTTTTGATGTTGGAGCTGTTATTGGGGACAACATGATGAGTCTTATAGACCACATGAGGATGTTTGATGCTACATCTATACTTCGTTTTTCTCGACCGATAATTTCTTTGCTTCAACGGTTTGATTTTCCATATGCACCTGATGAGCTATACATGGATCTCCCTATTACTTCATATGGTGAATCAGAGTTCTCGAAGAGTTTTAAACATTTGGAGCATGCTGTTCGAAAAATGCCCTTAGCATTAAATGCTCTACGACCTTCCACTCAATTTGCTGAAGGCGCCACTTCTTCCCAACAACAGGGTAATCAATCTGAAGAATCATTAATGGAAAAAATGTACAGAGAACTGCAAGCCATGAATACTAACCTTGCTGCAGGATTGGGAGACATAGGTGAACTGAAAGCTGAATTTGCTGAATTTAAGCAGTCACAGAGGGAAGAGTTTGCTACATTATGAGCTGAACTTGTTTCAATGAGAGGTTCAGGCTCAGGTCCTCAGCCGCTACCACCATCGTAATTCAGTGGCATTTTTTTTATGTTATTTTAGTTATTTCATCGTGTTTTTTATATTTTAGTTTTTATTTAAACTCACGGCTAATGTTAGTTTTTGAGATTTTGTTTGACAATTCTTCTTTTAGAAAGTTTTTGAGGAACATTGCTTGGGTTGTTTATCAGGTTGTGTCTTTTTTTTTACTTTGCATTACATAGTTTTCTTTCATTGAGGACAATGTAAGGTTTGGGTTTGAGGAGAAAAAAAAAAGTTGATACCAACCTGATACCAAAAAAAAAAAAAAATTATTTCACTTATTCATAATAATTAAAATTGAGTGGTTAATTGTTGAAATATGGTTAGATTGTGATAAAATAGTTAAATTAACTGTGAATTTGGAATGAAAAATGATTAGCCGCTAAGAGTTGAGTTTGTATCTATATTTTTTTTGAAACCTTGTTAACTATTATTACATCCCAACAGCGTCACATAATTTAATTAGAAGTTTTTGATTAATTATCAAAAAAAGAGTAGATTGAGATGTTTTCAATGTGAGATGTTGTCTTTTATTAAAATTTGACTTATTTTTCTAGATCGGTATACTCCTTTGAAAAAGAAAAAAAAATTTGTAGATGACTCGTTCAACATCATTCAAATATCAAAAATGTTGATTCAACAAAAAGAGGCAGAAAAGAAATCCATAAAAAATTCTTTCTTCTAACTATTTTTGAGCATTTTTGTTATGAAAAAGCTATCAATACAAATTTTGCCAGACAAGCCTTCTTTCACCAAAAATAATGCAACCAAAGAAAGGCAATACATCAAGAACGTCTTTGAATCAACCAACATCTACCATTCGAATCATCTATTCATAAAATATATATATATATATATATATATATATATATATATATATATATATATATATATATATTCAAATAAAAAATATATATATATATATATATAAATCTAAGGGAGTACTACGCGATTTGGAAGGTAGTTGAGTTTTAACATTTCATGACTATCCATAGAAAATATTTTTGATTTTACAAATTTTGCGTGATTAATTTTCTTACTTCTTAATTGAGTTACAAGTGCTTAAAAAGGCTCAAATGATTTTTTGTAATTAAGTTGGTTTCATTTCTTCTAGATACAAAACGATTTCTTAGAGTAGAATTGTTTGGAAGACAAATTCACTGTTAATCTTGTAATTTTATAAAATTTAACTGTATGAATACATTGACTGCTTAGATTTAATATTTATGAATATATGAAGTAATTGATACCTTTACTTGAGGACAAGCAAAGAATGAGTTTGAGGAGGTTGATAAATTCGTAATTTTAGTAACTTTAACCCATTAAATCATGTATATTGAATTATTATTTCAAGCTTAATTGTATATTTTACACAAATTTAATGCAATATAGGTTCTGAAGAAGAAATAGTAAAAATGGCCACAAAAGCCAACTTTTGAAGTGAATTTTCGGCGCAATACTGAAGGAGGATGGTAGAACAACCTTGACACGAGCAAATCGAGATTGAATTTGGCCAAACAGAATGCGAAAATAGATTCAGGACGCTGAAAAATCTTGAAGTAGCCTTGGTCAACTTTTTGGTACAAGTCAAAGTCAAAGTCAACAAGTGAATAGTAAAAGTCAAAGACAACTTTTGGTCAAAGTCAAAGTCAATGGGTGAATAGTAAAATTCAAAATCAACGCATGAATAGTAAAGTCAACGTGTGAATAGTATCTTCGCTAACATCACGCTGACACAATGATGACCTAGGTGAATGACATCATGTTGACACAATGATGACCTAGGCTAATGACATCACATGATGACCTAGGCGAATGACATCACGTTGACACAATGATGACCTAGGCAAATGACATCACGCTGACACATTGATGACATCATGGTTTGAATAGTACTTGTGAATAGTGCCAAAAATTCTCTATAAATACTCAATTCCTCATTTCATTTTTCTTGTACCATTTTTCTCTTCTTAGCTTAGATTTTGCTCTTGTGTTTGAGTGCTTTAGTTATTATTCTGAGTTGTGTGCAAAGTTTTAATCCCAAAGGGAGGGTTTAGTGAGTCATCATCATACTGAAATCATACTGGTCTACCGAAATCCGTTCAACAAGATAAGTATTCTTTTATTTTGGTTTTCGTTATGATTTCTTGTGCTTTACAGTTTATTATGGCACACTAGACCCGAGATTCGGGGCAGTACGTGTGATGTTACTCTTGTACATATGTTGTGATTCAGATTTATTAAAGTCTCGTATTTCTATTTATAAGTATTTTTTAATTAATTATACGTATACTTGTAGTTATGTTATATTTAATTGAAAGTACATATATGCCTGGTTTTGTAAACCAGTAGCAATACGAGACTACCTCGGATGGATTCTAGTCTGGCTGTACCGACACCTCCAGGTTACATAAGTGAAAAATTAATTGAGAGATTGGAAATTGTTAGGTTGTACCAACACATCCAGTCTTGTTAATTAATTAATCTTATCACTTACGTAATTAAAGGCTTATTTCAGTAGTGGGAGCTTACAGCCCTATTTCTGAAAGACTTAACTTTTAATCTGAATCAATAACTTTGTATTTGCGTATACCGAGCTATAACCACCCTGAATCATTAACTCTTTGGATTTTTAGGGCTGAGTGTTGTGATTCTTTAATTTAGTACTTTTGATTAATTCACTTTTGGACCTTGTTACTACCGAATCTTTGGACATTTTGTGGACATTTCTTGGACTTAATTTTCTGTACTTCCGTACTTTTGGACTTTTGGACTTAATCAAATTTATCCATGACGGGAGATAGTCAAACAATTCTAAATTAAGGACTTAACTTAACTTGATAACCCAATCTCCGTGGATCGACCTTCTACTCGCCACAGCTAGAGATAATTCAAGATAAGCAATATTTTCAATCAGGGTGGTTATAGCTCGGTATACGCAAGTTCAAAGTTATTGATTCAGATTAAAAGTTAAGTCCTTCAGAAATAGGGCTACAAGCTTCCACTATTGAAATGAGTCTTTAATTACGTAAGTGATAAGATTAATTAATTAACAAGACTAGATATGTTGGTACAACCTAACGATTTACAATCTCTCAATTAATCTTTCACTTATGTAACCTGAAAGTGTCGGTACAACTAGACTAGAATCCATCCGAGGTAGTCTCGTATTGCCACTGGTTTATAAAATCGGACGTATAAATACTTTTAATTAAATATAACATAACTACAAGTATATGTATAATTAATCAAAGAATACTTAGAAATAGAAATACGAGATTTTAATAAATCTGAATCACAACATATGTACAAGAGTAACTTTACACGTACTATCCCAAATCTCGGGTCTAGTATGCCATAATAAACTGTAAAGTACAAGAAATCATAACGAAAACCAAAATAAAAGAATACTTATCGTGTTGAACGGATTTCAGTAGACCGGTATGATTTCGGTATGATGATGGCTCACTAGACCCTCCTTTTGGGATTAAAACTTTGCACACAACTCAGAATAATAACTAAAGCACTCAAACACAAGAGCAAAATCTAAGCTAAGAAGAGAAAACAGTACAAGAAAAATGAAATGAGGAATGGAGTATTTATAGAGAAATTTTGGCACTATTCACAGGTACTATTCAAACCATGATGTCATCATTGTGTCAGCGTGATGTCAGCGAATATACTATTCATATGTTGACTTTACTATTCATACATTGACTTTGACTTTTACTATTCACCCATTGATTTTGACTTTGACCAAAAGTTGACTTTGACTTTGACTATTTACCCATTGACTTTGACCAAAAAGTTGACCAAGGCTACTTTAAGGTTTTTCAGCATCCTGAATCCATTTTCGTACTCCGTTTGGCCAAATTCAATCTTGATTTGCTCGTGTCAAGGTCGTTCTACCATCTTCCTTCAGTATTGCGCCGAAAATTCACTTTAAAAGTTGGCTTTTGTGGCCATTTTTGCTATTTCTTCTTCAGAACCTATATTGCATTAAATTTGTGTAAAATATACAATTAAGCTTGAAATAATAATGCAATATACATGATTTAATGGGTTAAAGTTACTAAAAATACGAATTTATCACCCCCGAGGCACCAAGAGTCTAACCCACAAGTCCAGACAAGGCCCTAGATTTATAAAGTCCTCGACTCACTTTGGGTCGAGCCCCTAGACACAAACAATGGTTGAAAGGCTAAATTCGTTTCTAAAAGCTTGACCATAAGTTGAACCTCAAGGTTGAAGTCTTGTATTGTTGTTAAGAAATATTGATCAGTCTAATGGCTTATACAACAGAAGGAGACTGCAAATTACTAAGATTGATAAACATGTTATTGAAGCTAAAATTATTTCCAAGAGTAACATAGATGATGTGGGTATAAATCGACCCGACCTAAATATGGGCATAACCCGACCCGAGTGGTGTTACTCGAAATAGTCTTATGATGTGACTACCAACTCGGGCAGTGCACGTTGGAGAAAAACAATAACCACTGGGTAATATCCGCTAGATAAAAGGGAAAATTGGATATGTGTCAAGTGGCATCATTATACATTAAATGTTTGCCTATCATTGAGTGTCAGTATAAATAGCCTATTGAATATACTAAACAAAGGTAATTGATCCTCATTAATTGTTATATCTCTCTTAGTAAATTATTTGAGCTCGGACATACTAACTCACTCTTACACCTGATGAAGTGAACGGGCTATAACACCCGATGTCCCTTTACTTTATTTTGCAGGATTAAGCTGAGCTCGACTAAAGAAAATCCAACCCTCATCAATAGAAAATATTGTGTTAATACCCCGAATGAATATGATTCCATCTAATCATAGTTTTCCTATTAAATTCCAATAAAGACATTTTCCATTGGTTGTAAGTTTTGCCATGACTATAAACAAAAGTCAAGGTCAAAGTCTTTCTTACGTCGGTTTATATCTTTCAAGACCTGGCTTCAATCGTGGACAACTATATATTGCACTTTCAAGAGTGACAATTAAACAAGGATTGAAGATTTTGATAAAAGATGACAATAATAAAGTATTAAAACTACAATCAATGTGGTTTACAAAGAATTATTCCACATTATAAACTAGGCAAGTATGTCTTTCATATTATTTATATCATACATTTGATTCTATTTAACATGTTTGTATTCCTTTTTATCATTGTTTACATTATATCATGATAGTAGAAATAAAAATAAAGTCTTATGCTATATATATGTGATTTTTGAGATGATTTGCTTACTATTTTAATTTCAATCAGATCATATGTTTTCAGTTATATCCTACTAAGGTATGGACAAGAAGTAAGAAAGACTTCAAACTAGAAGAGATAACATGAACTTTGTAGAGACAACAACTTGAAAAAAGGATATACATACATGTATCTTTTTAAACACATGATCTATGTAAAATAGTGTTTATTGTCACATTTTTTTAAATGCTTATATTTTTTTATTTTATTGTCACATAGTAGTTATATATTATAGTCTCTCGATAATGTGATTAAACAGTTCAATGAATTGGTTTTATATTTCATATTTTTAGAATATTCACATTACAGTCGTGCGACACCCGTGCATCGCACGGGTAAAAGACTAGTTATATATTCTAAGAGAACAACCATCTTGCCATGTGTAGCTTTATGAGCATCTGTAAACATTTTTTACAAAAATTTAAATAATCATATTATTAATTTTGAAATTTTGAAATGATTTTTATAGATTATAATGTAACAGATAATTATTAGATGCAGTATATCCAAATTATATTATTTAAATTTTTATCCTATATTTTCTTAAGATTTTCTATCTATCGGACTCTATCATTTATTCATTTAAACATTTTTATCTCTATCATTTCCAGTAATTTAGTTCTCGAAATAGCTTAGATATTCACACAGTAGTTTTTGCCAAAGTAATTAAAATTTAAAAGAAAAGGATAAATTCAATAGTAAGTCAACCTGTTTCAGTTACTGCAATACTTAAAAGTATTTATGAGGAACAATTTGCTCATCTTACCCATCGCATGCTTTTCTTTTGTGTCTCAACTCTTTCTGGAAAATCATGCCTTGCACTATTTTCTGTTACATTTTCGATTATCTTGATGTTCTCCCATCTGTCATTTATTTCATGTCTTTCACTATTTTTCTTTTTTTTTTTAATATTATAGTTCAAGAACTAACTCTATTATAATATTGTTATTTCAGACAACATTGATTCTGGGATTGCCTGTGACAAATATTTATGTGTCTGTTGCCTCAACATTATTGACCCAGGTAGCCTTTAATTGAAAAAATGGATATGTTTTATGCAAATTCTTTATTTTTTTCATCCTATACATTTTTTTGTGTTGTTTCTTTGATATGTTTTGAATGATCTACTTTTTAATTAGGCTGGTTGTGTTTAGTTTTTGTTTTGAGCAAACAATAGAGTGAAAGCGTTAAAGACCTGATTTTTATTAAATGATTTTTTTTTTGTTGTAAATTTTTTATTTTTTTCAATCTAGCATTGTTTTAATGCTGACTCTTTCATTTTTTTTTATTATTCTGATTTTTAGTTACATGGGTTACTTTTAGGTTTTCGTTTGAAGCAAACAATAGAATGCAAGTGTTCAAGATATGATTTTAATTATATATATATATATATATATATATATATATATCTTTTTTGCAAATCCTTGGTTTAGCATTCAAGATATTGTTTTAGTGCGGATTTTTCAGTATGTTTTGGTTTATCTATGCTTTAGTTAAATGGGTTATTTTTAGTTTTTTGTTTCAACCAAGCTATAGTATGAAAGTGCTAAATATCTGATTTTTAGTAAAAAATGAATATTTTTTGTAAATTCTAGATATAGCCTTTTAGACATTGTTTTAGCACTGATTCTTTGATGTGCTTTGGTTAATGTAATCTTTAGTTTTATGGGTTGTGTTTTGTGTTTGTTTGAAGCAAGTAATATAGTTCAAGTGATAAAGATCTGATTTTTATAACTTTTCCGTAAGTGATTTATTTAATGTGTGGTGGTTAAGCTTTGGTTTATTAGTTGTTTGAGTACCTGTTGTTTCTGTGAAGTAGTTAAGTGGGTTGTTCTCAATTTATTGTTTAAAGCGAGCAATATAGTGTACGTATTAAAGATCTGATTATTTATAGATTTTTGTTTAGAGATTTATTAACATTTGGCTACTTCTTTATTTTTTTTTTGTCTGAAGTGTAAGCAATCAAGTGTATGCAAATTTTTTTAGCTTCTTGAGGCTAAGAGATATTTTTTTATTCAACGCTCTGTTTTAATGTTTGGCTGGTCATTAAGCTCGATTTTAGTTAAAATGAGTCTTTTTCCTGTTGTTTATTTGAAGTGAGAATCAAGTTTAAGTTAATATTTTCAATTCTATCCAAGATCAAAGATTTGATAGTTTAGGGATTAATCTGCTTTTGAGTTAATTTGGTTCTTTTATGTTGTTTCTCTTGCAAATGGTGCTACATAAGTGATTTTTATAGCTTTTCAATCAATGAACATTCTTCCACGAAAACCTATATCATGCTATGTGTAAATCTTTTTATAAATATTTTTATGATAATTAAATTAAATTATTAAAATTATAAAAATCTCTTGATTTATGAAATTAAACCATATCATAAATTTATATTCTATGTATATTTGAAATTTATCTTATCTTTATTTAAAATCTTTATCTTTATCTCCTTACTTTGTACGTTTCAAAAGAGTAAGATAAATAAAATAGCATTAGTTTTTTTTTCCTTATCGTCATTGTTGTGCACCTATCCTTCAAAATCAAGGTTATTTCTCATTATTCTTTTTTCCCCATTTTATCACAACTCTTCTTGAAGTTCTTCAAGTGTTTGGTTTGAAGTTCACAATTATTAATCATAAAAAATATTCGGAACGAATTAACTAAAATATGGCTTTTTAGTTATTTCATGTGTTATTGCTTTAGATGTATGTTATTTGTAGCTTAATGTGTTTTGCTAATGTTTCCAATAGTTGAAGAGAGATATTGATACTCCTTTTAAAATTTTGCATATGACAGCATCATACTCAATTTTATCTATCATCGATTTGGACAGGAAAGTCCTTACTGCCTTTTGAGCAAAGCTATGCAATTCATCTGTACAAATGTTAAATGATGCAAAATTTTATTTTTTCATCATGATAGGTACTCTCTTAGAAGTCTTTCGGGTGTTTAATTTCAAGAAGATGACCTAACCTAGAGGAATCGTGATCCGATTTAGTTAGATACAATGTCTACTAGAACTAGCCCCCAAAAGAATAACATTAGAGCTATTCAAACCCGAGACGTGAAACTACAATATGAAAATTAAACGATTTTATCTTGATTTAATCCTCTATGAGACTGATACCTGATTCCTTCGACGAATTTGAATGTGTCTTTTCAGAAGTTCAAGAAATGCTATCCTATTATACTTTCTACATTATCAATGTTACATTTTTTCTGGAAGATGCATCCACACTTCTAATTAGTTCCATAAATCATTTTGAACATGCTTGGAAACTATTCGAGACATGTCAAAAGTAAAACTACAACTACCCTGATGCCCTCATCCTGTGAGAATCGGTTTGTTGTTGGTCCAGGCACCCAACAAGGATGAAGGCTGATCTCCAATGCTGTCAATGTATGCCTTTTTGTACATTAGACATCTAGGATTGCAATACATTCGATTCAGCATATCCATCGCGTAATGTTGGCAATCCTTGAAATTTTCATACAATCATTACTTACACCCCTGAGACTTTGACGAGACTAAACTACAAGACAAAATCCAATGCAATAGTGATAGTTCTAATTGTTTTTCAATTTATCAAGACCTTAATCTTTATATTTAGATAACAATGTTAATCACTTTTAACGATAAAATAACATTTTCTTTCACGATTTGACTTGACTAAAAGCTTTGAACATTTTATGCATGTTATGTGTGAAGATGTTCACATTAGTAATCCTTTTTTTATTTAATAGAATTGCTTTATGTGCATAGTTTGCAATACTAGAGATTCTAATAGATTATGCATAATACGCCCCATGACACCTTCCCCAACTCCTTCTCTTTTCCTGACGCCCGACACCATAACATTCAAAATAAGAAAGCTAACCAACATTAACATTTATCTATTGCTTAACTCTTAAGCTACATAAAGAATTTCCCAAGTAATCATTTTTCATTTTCAACATATTACAATTGGTCTTTTGTAAGGTATTTTCGACTTATATTTGCAAGTCAAACAGATTATTGATCAATGACTCTGTAGATGATATGTGTTATTTTCTATGTGTTATAAGTCAAATAATTTCAAATGACTCATGATAACGATAAAATCAGTGTTTACTATCTTAAATAGAACAAATCCCTCCGGAAAAAAAATATCATATCACGTGTAAACAAATAAGCACTGTTCATAGGGGGGGAAAAAAAAGAAATCTTACTTCTATTTAAAAAAATTAAAAATTTGATTCATATAGTAAAAATTAAATTAAAAAATCATAAATAAACGAAAAGAAAATTTTATATTCATTTTTTAAATGAAAATGATTCCCTAATAAGATTAAATTATTTTTTAATTAAAAACTTGATTAATTTAGAATATTGAATTCATATAGTAAAAATTAAATTAAAAAATCATAAATATGCGAAAATAAAATCCATCTTGCCATATGTAAGAAAAAGAAAATCTCTCTAAGAAATACCATCATGCTACATGTAACCAAATAAAAACTATTTCTACAAAATAATAACAATAAAAACTTTACTTCTATCTAAAAAATTAAAAAATTTGATTCATATAGTAAAAAATAAATTAAAAACTCATGGATATGTGAAAAAAAAATTCACATTGGTTTTATAAATGAGAAAGCCTCCCTTATAAAATTATAAATGATTCAATTAAAAGCTTAATTAATTTATAATATTCAATTTATATTAAAAATAGAATAAAAAATAATAAATAAGAAAAACATAAAATTCATCTTTCCATGTGTAAGCAACATAGCATCCTTCTAGGAAACACCATCATGCCATGTGTAATCATTGAACCACCTTTTCTTACATTTTATCCAAAAAATTAAATATTTGTTTTTATAGTCTAAATCAAAACTAAAAAAATCATAATTTTCATTACTCATCAATCTAATTGCTTTAGTTTATAAAGCTCTACATCACACTTTTGTTGTACCATGCATTAAAACTATGTATTGAGTTTGAAAACTACTTGTTCTAATTCAACAATCCAATGGAAAGTTCATAAAATCCCTTACTTGAATGTGATAGTGAGACACTTTGTGAACATTGGAGAGTAAGTAAATTTCTCTCAAGTGTTGAAGTTTATATGGTGAGTTTCATAGAATACAATTTATTAAATATATATAATTCCATTACAACAAGATTTCTTCTTTTTAATTTTCATTGTTGTTAAAATTTTTATATTTTATATTATCATTGGGATCGTATATTTCACTATTTAATATTTCTCTTTTGACTGTGGATAATTAACAAATAGGTATTTTATATTTAATATTCGCTTTTCGATCAAGCAAGATGGATGTACGAATGAGGAAAAAATATATAATGATAGAAAACTGTTAAGTGACCACCTCAACTAAAAACTTAAGCTAATAGGGAGGGGTATATTTTATTATTTATCATATTCAACACGCCCCCTCAAGTGTAAGCGGAGTTAGTTTTTGAATCTTGTACTTGGACAATTTAATATTTTTTTTAAAAAAAGTAGGTGGCAGTGAGTTTTGAACCCGGGACCTTTTGGTTCTTAGGCTTTGATATCATATTAAGTGACCACCTCATCTAAAAACTTAACCTAATAGGGAGGGGTTTATTTTATTATTTATATAGGGAGGGGTTTATTTTATTATTTATCATCTTCAACAAAAACCATTCGTGAAAGAAAATGGTAGTCCAATCTGATTTATCTTACCAATATTTTGAGCACCATCTTCTTTATTAATCTATTCAAATAGTAACACCGAACATGGTATAACTCTATTAAGAGGTATTTCAAGTTGTGAATGTAGAAAACTATTTATAAACACTTGGATTCTTTTATCTCTACATATATCAATATATTTATGATGTTACTTAGTAGAGAAATTTTCTCAATAGTGTACTACTAAATTTGAACTTTTTAAGAAGATCTCCCAAGCATTTTTATCTACTAAAAAAAGGTGTCGATCTTTGAGTCTGATCAAAACATTCTAACTGTATGAGAGAATTGGTATTGATAGAAGCTGTCATTCGTATTGTTATGTCTATTGAATTTATTTTTATGTTTTTATTTACTCTTGCTTTTTATATGCTCAATGTATGTATTATTGTTAAGAACAAAATCTATATTTTCCTACACTAGATACAAGTGTTACAATAGCAAATATTTCATGTGGTGTGCCATCTTTAGGTTTTTTTCTTAGATTTTTGCGATTAAAAATGTCATTGACTTAGGTATCTTATTTAGTTATCTTCTTTAACCTTATATTTTTATTTATTATGATATAGATATTCTTATTCAAACAGAAGAATCTAAAGCTAACAATTTAGTTAGTATTGAAGGTTGTCAACAATGTGTTATTCATTTTTATACATCTTTTAAACTACCATATACAATTCATAATATAACATCATTATTCATTAGTGCATGAAATGACATGAATCGATATAAAAATATGTGTTCAAGCAGAGCCATCCAAAATATTTTTTCATAAAAGACATGGGAGGTATTTTACTTCTTTATTCTAAAGTATGCCAAAATAGAGACTGTACCTCTTTCAAAAATTTTTTCACCGTATTCTTTTTTTTTTTTGTATCGATCTGTTTTAAATTGTTATATATGAGAACTCTAGAAACTGAATTAGTAGCTTAGCTATTGATATTGTGGACTCTGACATTAGGAATAGTTAAATTCGCCTCAGTTGAGTCACTTCCTCCATTTTAGGTAGAATTTTAATTTTTTTATATACTTATTCGAATATATTTTATAGACTTCAAATATTATTAGTATCTTTCAAATTACTAAGACAAGTTTGTGAAGCGAAGCGATAACATGAAAGTTGTATTAATTTTTAACTCATTATAGAGCCACGAGTAATAGAACTATATATTCATGTTATTCATGGGTCAAATACTCAAATGATAGGTTTTTTGTGTAATGCAGGATATTGGATCTTTTAAACTTCTGATTGTATAGTGGATTTATAAGCATATCAAATGTGTAAGGAGCAATAATACAGTCAAATTAAGACAACATGACGTGAATTTTAAAGAGCCAATAATTTAAAAGAAGAATATACATGTGTCTTGTGAAAGACTTGATCTTTGTAAAAAGGTGCTTACCTAACACTAAAATATGTGCTTATTTTATTTAATTATTTTATGTAATGGTATATTGTGTTTAGGGTAGATATATATTATAGTTTTTTAATAGTATGGTTATATAGTTAAGGGAATTGATTTTATTTTACATATATTTAGTGTACACATTACACCCGTGCATCGCATGGGCATAAGACTAGTATTATTTATTATCTTTAACACTGTGTAATATTCAGAGAATTTTGCAACTAAAAATTTCTCTATATAATATAGCACATCTCTCTACGAATATTTCTCTATCCAACTTAGAAGAATTTGACGAGCCATTATGCGACTATTGGCATGGATAGAAGCTCAAAGATTTATACCTACTGATAGTTTCTGGTTAGTATCTTGTTGTAACAGAAGTTAAACAAAATAAAATAACAGATACAAAAAGTAAGGACACCGAGATTTAACATGGTTCAACTGTGCGGTCTACATCCATGGGACCTCCCCTAGACCAACAAACCTGTTTCATTAATAAATCACAAGTTACAATATCAATGGACTTACACAAGCAAAGACTCTCTCTTGACTTTGACGCCTTGATGATGAACTCCTTAATGAACCTAGGTTTGGTGAGCTCCCCTCAACTTGTGAAGTTCTCTCCTGTGAACTATTCCTTCTTCTCCCGAAGAATGAATAGAATAATAAACAAATAAAAACTTTTCCTATCAAAAGATTAAAACAATATGCATAGCGGAAGCATAAACAAGCTGTCTGTTTTAGCGTTGCTACTGCAACATATGTTATATCAGATTTCCACTGTTACTACCTTTTTTTGTAACACATCATCAATCTGCTGCAACAAAACTTGACAGTTCTCAAGTCACGAATTTTCAGCTCTCTTTCGTACTTCTTTCTCTGCTCTTTTTTCATTTATTCTCTACACCTTTCAGACATGTGAGGCTCTATATATATGCTAAATTAGTTGCCTAAACCTCCACAAGATAATCCGTGCTTGGACCTTGAGATTTATGGCATGACTTTGTCTCCAAGCAATTCTTGAATAAGACAACCTTCCTTATTTGAAATAAATGAAACTTCAACCACCTTTAAGTAAATGTCAATTTGCCTTTTCAACTCTCTTGAAAATATAGGAAACCTGTCAATCAAATTTATCCAAACATATATGCATGTCCCACAATTAAATTCAGAAACATATCATAATAAAATTCAGTCACGACATAATTTTGGCAAAATACAAGCCAATTAATTTCACAACTCTTATTGCAGCAAGGGGTGTAACAAAGGGCGTAACAAGCTCCCCCTTTGACTTTGTTTTGGCAAAACTGAAGTTCAGAGTAACGACACACTTGAGATAAAGATTAGGAAACATCAGTGTAATTACACGTAGAGTAGAGCCAATAAAGAGTATCAGAACAGAGACTAAATATCCAAAATAAACGAACTGTGTCAGAGCTATCAAAATCAAAACTACCAAACTAAACTAACTCAGAACAATGATAGGAAAAGAATACCACAAAGAGAAGGAGAACATAACAGTAATATAGTAAACATAGTCGCATAATAACAGTCAATTCTCCCCCTTTTTGACAAACAAAAACAAGAGGCTAAGCATCTAGTGGAGCAGGAGGGCAGAAGGTGGCAAGTGTAGCAAGAATCTGCTATTGGCCGAGGAGACTCTGCGCATGAGAGGCCTGAAGTGCAACTTGAGCAGTCCGAATGTGCTGCAGTTTAGCTTGAATATGTTGCAACACTTGCCGCACATCAGCACCTGAGCTAGGAACAGAGTCGGTGCCACCAGGTGCTGTAGTACCAAGCTCCCCCTGAGTAGTAACTCCTATTGTAGCAGACATAGGAACTGAATATGGCTCCCCCTGAGGACTTGCCTGATGTTTGCCCTGTAAATATTTTCTAGAAAAGCGTAAGGGAGGAGGAAGCTTAGCAAATACCTCATCAGATTTCTTGACCTTGTGTTGCAGACTTAAAACACCATAAATCACTAACGAAAATGGAAGATACAACGTAGGAGTGTTTTTGTCAGCTTCTTCCAAAATCCGAGTAAAGATGACCTGTCCGATGTTCAAATTCAGACCAGTGCCAACCTGAAACAGTAAAGTGGCCATCTCGGCATGCACTGTGTTGGCATGTTTTGTTGAAAACCAGTTAGTTAAAGCAATGCGATGCAAGGCAGTATATTTAGTTGTCAAAGCTGTAGTAGCTAGCCGATTTCCATAAAGCCATGTGGTAGTGTGTCCCAACAGTTCTGTTGCAACTTGATCAAGAGTGAAACTAACCTCTGCAACTTCTTTCGCCGGTTTTTCAAAGTCCACAAACTCATTAATCACCGTAGGAGAGAAAAGAAACATATTACCCCTAACATAAACTTGATGATAGTATGGGGAAGTGGGATCTCCTATTGATTTATTCAAATTCACATAAAACTCATGAACAACGGCAACGACATATGAAGTATCGAGTTTAACAGTACCTAGTAACATACGTTGTTCTAGAAGTTCAAGAATACATGTGCCCTTATATAAGTCAGTATGCAATGTTCGTTCTTCCACAAAGGCTCTCTTATTAACCACGTCCCAATGAACAAGAGAGGCAGAGAAATAAAACTTTTTGGAGTGAGCAAGACTAACCACATACCCTGACTTCATCGTGCACTGCATCTTGCGTCGGATTGCTGGAGAAGAAGCAGTGAATTTCCTCTTTTGTGCCTGTCGTTTGGATTTGGGACGTTTGAGTGGACTGAACTCGCTACCTGCTGCAGCAGCCTTCACACCAGAAAAAGCTTGACCAAGTGTGGTTTCTGTCTCATCATCAGCAGCAGCAGAATGTGCAGCATGCATCATGGGTCTTGGTTCACTCAGTGCTACAACATGAGCTGAAGATGTTGTAGCTGGATTATCAGTAACTGGCTCAGGTGCAACAAAACTAGGCATGACATTGGAATCAGATGAGTCTGTCAAAGAGGTATTTGGTCGAACAGGTGATGAGTGGTATGTTGGGGATGCATTGTCTTCATTAGAATCCGATGTAGCCATGGCTGTATCAATCTTGACAGTGTTTGCATGAGAAGAACCTTCTGCTGCAGCAACGGGCACAACCCTTTTCGTGCTAACAGATGGTGTAGCAACACTGGGTTCAACAACGACTCCCTTTGTGCGAGTAAGGGTGCCAACCCTGGGTGATTTCGTTTCGGCGCCAGTGACTCATATAATGCTTCTTGAAAGGATGATTCAGAACTTGAATCTGGTTCAAAGGCAGAAGACTTAGAGACTTGAACTTTCCCTTTGTGATCCATGGTCGAAGAAGACACAATAAGAGGTGGTGGTGGCTGATTATCATGATGCGTTGTAGCAGCACCACTGGACAATGTGTTGTCACAGGTTATTGGTTTGCTGGGATTACCGCTAGGTGCATTGGGCGGAGCTCGGGGCCAACGACGAGTTCCTATTCATGTTTGTGCCATAGTACCGAAAACAAATGCTTGTGTGCAACTGTTAGAGGGGAGAAGAAGGACAAATGGGATTAAGTGGAAAAACAGAGATTAAATCTAAGGAATGATTAATTAAGATAGGAGACAAATTAATAAAGAGGTATAAATTGAGCACAGGATTTCAAGTAAGGAAGAAGTTGAACGGTTTGTGGAAGTTAATTCTCTTTCCTCCTTTTAACAGACGTGCGCTGAAGTGCACACTGATTTCCTGCCTTAACATTCAGGTACGACACATCAGCAAAAAGTTGTAACTGCTCAAGGATTGCTGCAGCATCGTTCTTCAGAGGAAAAATTTTGCTGTGACAAAACTGTTAGTTCTGTGACTTTAATCACAAACATAACTGACAGATAGGAAACATTGTTGTTTTAGCAACTTAGGATCAGATTGAATTTGCAAGAAAAAGAAACTTGGTGTGCGAGATTCTGCTGCAACATTCGTCAACCAAGCAAATTCCATACTTCGACATTCAACCCTCAAGATTATGTTAACTTTTCATAAAGATACAGAATTTACATACGCACACCTTAATGAGCATGAACTTTGAGTCATCACTTGAACCACTACTAATCACATGCATAAATCAATCAAGAATTTCAAGTGTGGACTATATGTGTGTATGTTTCATGTACAAGCCACTGTAGACGGTCCTCAACATCTATCACACCAGGTCAAATTAGAAGCAATACTTGTTCCAATATACCTGGTCATCTAATCACCCCTACATGATTTTTTTATAACCTTCTTTCACACAAAAATTTCAATTTTTTTTTCTTCTTCTTGGTATGGTGGCTTTCACTCTAGAACCATTCTTTGTGGTCTTAGGTAGCCCTTTCCATTCCAACTTTTGCTGCAATATCTTGCATATGATTTTTTTCCTTTTTGGCAAGTTGAATAGAATTCAGGAATGAATCTCAAAATGACTTCTCTTTGTTAGATCCCCAGTCATCAAGTAAGTTCAAAATCTTTTCCTGTTGCGACTTCAATTTAAAATCCATCAGAATGACAAATACATGATGTGCATTGATAATATGGTTCCACAAATGAAATCACTAGCTGATTTATACATATAATTTTCAATGCTCTAGTGATGAACCAATGCATATACACACAAACCATTTTATCTTATAGAGAACAAATGCCTAAGGCTTTTCTCAAGGTCTCAAACCTCACAGAGTCTAGTGCCTTAGTGAAGATATCTGCTTGTTGATTTTCTGTTGCAACATATTCCAACACTACCTTATTTTGTTCTACAAGTTCTCTTATGAAGTGATGCCTTATGTCAATGTACTTTGTTCGTAAATGCTGTACATGATTCTTTGAGATATTTATGGCACTCATGTTGTCACAAAAGACAGTAAACTTATTTTAATCAATGTCATAATCATCTATCATTTGACCCATCTAAAGAAGTTGAGAACAACAACTACCTGCTACAATGCATTCTGCTTCAGCAGTGCTCAAGGAAATTGAGTTTTGTTTTTTGCTGTACCATGAAACAAAATTGTTACCTACATAAAAGCAACCTCCAGTAGTGTTTTTCTTGTCATCCACATTCCCAGTCCAATTTACATTACTAAAACCTGCAAGATTCGTATTAGTGTCATTAGTGTACCAAATACCAAAATTAATAGTCTCACTCACATATTTAATGACTCTCTTTACAGCTTTTAAGTGTGACTCTTTTGGATTAGCTTGAAACCTAGCACACACTTCTACACTAAAACAAATATCAGGTCGACTAGCAGTTAAATAAAGTAAGCTCCCTATCATGCTTCTATATAAACTTGCATTCACAGACTTCTCATTCCCATTTTTCATCAACTTTGTGCTTGACCCCATTGGAGTCCTCATATACTTTGCATCATCCAAACCAAACCTTTTCACAAGATTCTTGGCATATTTCTCCTGAGAGATGAAGATACCATTCTTGCAATGCCTCACCTGTACACCTAGAAAATATGTCAGTTCTCCAACCATACTCATTTCAAATTCATGCTGCATCTGATTAACAAATTCATCAACATTATTTTTAGATGTCGCACCAAAGACTATCTCATCAACATAAATTTGAGCAATCAAAATTCCAGGTGTGAATTTAATGAACAAAGTCTTATCAACACTCCCTCTTTTATATCCCTTTTCAAGCAAAAATTTGGTTAACCTCTCATACCAAGCTCTTGGAGCTTATTTCAGTCCATACAAGGCCTTTTTCAATTTAAAAACATAATCAGGATGATAAGGATCTTCAAATCCTTTAGGTTGTTCAACATAAGCTTCTTCATTAAGTATACCATTTAAGAAAGCACTCTTTATATCCATTTGGTATAGCTTAATTTTCAACATACATGCAATAGACAACAGAAGCCTGATTGACTCTAACCTAGCAACTGGAGCAAAAGTTTCTTCAAAATCTATGCCTTCAACTTGAGTGTATCCCTGAGCAACTAACCTAGCCTTATTTTTGGTTATGTTGCCACATTCATTAGTCTTGTTCCTAAAAATCCATTTTGTCTCAATTACATTTGTGTCTTTAGGCCTAAGAACTAAGACCTATACATCATTTATAACAAATTGGTTCAACTCTTCTTACATAACATTGATCCAATTTCCATCTCCTAAGGCCTCCTTCATATTTTTTGGCTCAATGGGGGAAATAAAGCATACATACCTGACCATCTCCCTATAGTTTACCTTTTGTTTGTTTCGAGTTCGAACTCCATCATGCAAGGAACCAATGATATCACCTCTTGAGTGATTCTTTTGAACTCTACTTGAAGGTTCAGCTATATGAAGTTCTGAAAATCTTTGTTCAAGCCCTTCTGTTTCAGCGCCTGTTATACCATATTCAGCATCTAGTGCGTCAACTTCAGTCTCTGTTGTAGCAGTTCCAGCTTCTACTGCGACATGTTCAATTTCTGCTTTGACAGTATCTGCTGCTTCTCCTGAATTATTCTCAGTGTCTGCTGCAGCAGTTTCTGGAACAAAGTCACCTGCTTCAACATTTGTTTCACCAGCTTTTAGCGCAACTACATTATCATTCACCACAATATTAGCTGACTCCATCATAGTAAGAGTATGTAAATTGAATACCCTATAGGCTCGACTATTTGTAGAGTAGCCTAAGAATATACCTTTATCGGATTTTGTATCAAACTTACCTCTTGGCTCTCTGTCCTTTAAGATGTAGCAAATACTCCCAAACACATGAAAATGATTAAGTGAAGGTTTTTTACCTTTCCAAATTTCATATGGAGTTTTAAGTGTTCCTGGACGAGGATACACTTGATTTATTATGTAACAAGCAGTGTTAATGGCTTCAGCCCAAAATTTATGAGGAATGTTATTTGCATTTAACATCACACGAGCCATTTCCTGCAAAAGCCTATTTCTTCTTTCTACAACACCATTTTGCTGTGGTGTCTTAGGTGCAGAAAATTCATGAGCAATTCCATGCATACCACAAAAATCAGAGAAGGTATGATTCTCAAACTCCTTACCATGATCACTTCTTATTCTAACAATTTTTCCTATGTGACAATCTTTTTCATTTGAAATTTTCGGGTACAATCTCTTGAATGCATCAATTATATCTGATTTTGCCCTAAAAAATTCAACCCATAAATATCTAGAAAAGTCATCAACACAAACAAACACATACCTTTTTCCACCAAGGCTTTCAGTTTGCATAGGACCCATAAGATCCATATGCAAGAGTTCTAAGGTCTTTTTTGTGCCAATCCGTTGCATCTGTTTATGAGTGGTCTTTACCTGCTTTCCAAGTTGACATGGACCACAAAACTCATGCTTCAATCTTTTCAATTTAGGAACTCTTCGAACAATTCATGTATTCACAATTTTGCTTAAAGTTTTGAAATTCAGATGTCCTAACTTGAGGTGCCACAATTTAGTATTATCAACTATGTTGTTTTGACAAACAAAATTCTGTTTATGTGGAATAGAAAGCATATGGCAATTGTCTATTGACCTACTTCCTGCAAGAACACATTTGTTGGAATTATTAGTTACTTCACAACCATTCTTGGTAAAGTTTACTAGCAATCCTTGATCACAAAGTTGACTGATACTAATAAGGTTTGCTTTGAGTCCTTCTACATGCAAAACTTTCTTCAATCTTGGAAAGCCTTTGAGAACAAGAGTTCCTTTTCTAAGAACACGACCTTTTTCACCATCGCCAAAGGTAACTTCTTCACTATTGCATGACTTGTAGTTTTCGAGAATTTCTCTTTCACCTGTCATGTGCCTAGAACAACCACTGTCAAAGTACCAAAAATAAGCAGGACATGCTTTCAAGGCAGAGTAAGAGACAAGACAAGTTATAGGAGACTTCCTTACCCAAATTTGTTTTACCTTTTGCTGCGACAGGTGGAGATAAGCCCTATTTCTCTTTTTCAATGCCCTCATATGCTTGTAGCAACGAGGTCTGATATGACCAGGAATGAAGCAATAGTGACAAATATGAATAAATTTCTTTACCTGTGAAGTTCCTGTTTCTGCGCCAAGTTTTGTTGCAACAGATTGTTCTGCCTTTGATTTTTCAGCTTCTTTGACAAAAATTATTTGACTTGTTGATGCTTCTTCTTGATATCCTAATCCAGTATGATCCCTACAATATTTTTGAATGGATAACATATAATTAAGCTTTTCAGTACCTGAGTTCATCATCTTGAAGCCTCGCTGAATCTGTGACAGTTCTTGCTGCAGCATGTCGGCCTTTTGCTGACTTTCTCTTAATGATTTCTGCAAATCAGCTTTTTCTCTTTCAAGTTCAGCAATCTTGGTTAATTGATCTTGATTCACCCTGCACACGATCAGCCATTGTTGGTACATCGTTTTGTATGTCCTTATGAACTTGTCTTCTTCTTCATCACTGTCCAATTCAGAATCAGTTTCACCATCTGAAATAACCAATCTTGCTGCTGATATTATTGCAAATTCTGCTGCAGTGTGTTCAGTTCCTGTCTCAGCATCTGTCACAGCGTCTGTCTCAGCATCTGTTTGGTTTGCTGTAGCACAGAACGTAACATAGTTGCTTGTGTGCTCTTCATCGCTGTTGCTGCTACTTTCTGACTCTCCATCGCTCCAAGCAGTATTCAAGGCTTTCTTTCTTCGTTTCAAGGTATTGGCATGTGGTAACCCCATCCCACATCGGAAGGTTACGAGTCTGGGCCACTGAATATATAGAGTTTGCTCGTATATTCGTGCACGACCGTTTTCCTGGCAATGGCTCGTATACATTTTATTCCTAATATCATTTAGGTATAAACCTTAAAATGCAAAATATGTCCAGAAGGCATCTAAACAAATTGTCTTTAGCTAACGCAACAACCTTTGTTTCATTTGCTAACACTTAAAACATTCCACACTTCCAAAAGCGCACTACTGAGATTAAGATTTTATCCTCGAACACATTTACTAATGTTTCACTAGAATCCATAAAGTAGTACCAATCACAATGAAAGAAGATTTATAATTCATAGTAGCTTTACAACCTTGACATTTAAGCTATAAAGATACTTTGGATTAAAACCTCTTTTAATGTCCAGTTTTAAGGCTATGAAAACATAATTTACACATGCCTATTCAATCCTTAATATTCTTCTTAGAATGCTCCCACTGGCTAATAGAAATCATCTCTATTTGTCTTTCTTCTTTGCATTACCACTAAGCAAAGAGGAAATACGAATATGAGAATGAATTCTATTTATATATAATATCATGCATTAAATATGCTTACCACAAAACCATTTGCTAGTTTAGAATTATATTCTTTACATCTTGCATACTCTTATGTAAACTATGAAAGAATACAAATCTTTAGCATATTTAATTTGTTTTTCTTATCAACCATAAGTACTACAACCTTTTATTTTGATACTTTATCAAGATAAAAATAACGGAGCATATAACTCTAAGACTTTATTAAGTTTCTAAGAACCATTCTTAGATGATAACGTTAATCAAAAAGTTTGGTCCAGTTGCGCGATATAAAGTCTAGTTAATTAAAAACGACGGGGTCATTGTTGTAGCCATAAACGTAAGCAGTAAATAAGATCGCTAGTTGACATAACCTTGTTAAAACATTTAATTTGGCCTTTAATTAAATGATCCATCCCACTAATTTTATCAAATCTCACACTTCCTAAATGAGATCGTGAATCTAATTAAAGACTCATTAGTAGGTGACCATGATTCTCTTTAATATGAATACTCATCAGCTTTGGTGCATTATTGGAATATATATACAAAGAGTTAGCAACGATTATTATCTATATCACTACATAGGATATGGCCATTTTGCCCCTAAATCACCGTAACCTCAGCTTTGGTGCATTATTGGAAACGTGATCTAGTTAGATTACACCCACCGTCACAGTATTGCGACAATTTGAATCTCGGACCTCAGCTTTAGTGCGTTATTGGCCTCGTGATATTGGAACAACACAACATCACTATGCTTGCTAGGTAAACATAATACTTTCATGGAATATGTCTTCCTACCTTTGGGTTAGCCAAAACATACCCAATCGAGCAAATATAACCTAGGATAGTGGAGGGCAACAATAAACACTTTTACCACTTTACAATCTAATATGTTTGCACGTAGGAAGATTTTGAATTTAATTAGGTCTCACTTTGCACATTAGTTAATTTACAAGCATACATCACATATAAGCAAATAAATAAACATATATGCAAAATCATACATTATGGTGGATCATGGACTTGGACTATGAATTAAATCAAGACAAAAATAAAACCTAAACAAACACATCAACATGTCTTCTTTGGTCTTGTCTTCTTGAATTCTTCAAAGATCCAAAGCACCTCCAACTCCTTGAAAATCTCCAATGGTCTTCTTGCAAACTTCTTGTAAAAATTACATACGTTATGTCTCACTACAAATTTCTCTCAATTGCAAGAAAATAAAATGAGACTTATGTCTCAATTACATATTAATTAATGATATAATTAGTTACAACGCCATCTAATGAAATTACAACTAATAAACCATTCATTAACCAAGTTCATCATCAAATTCACCATTTATCATCCAACATCACAATGTAAGATAAAACTCATAAAACATAGGATATGCATGATATACATAAACAATAAAGCTAAACAAGCAAGCTAACACAAACTAATGTATCCAATACATTAAATAAATAAAAGGCATATTTACAATAAGTTTCATATCTTGAGATTTTAGCATCTCATGTTAAACAACACAAAAGAACTAGATAAAACCAATTTTAAGTCCATACTTGTTGAATAAGGCCCAATGCAAATCATTTGTTAATTTTATGGCCCAATTTGAATTCCAAGGCTCATTATAATCTTCACTAAGAAAAACAATCTCATATAATCTTATTAGACTAAAGCCCACTGATTTTTAAGCCCATTGGACTTAACCAAAGTCAAACCAATTAGTCATGGCTTTTAATTTATGACCCATCATAAATCTGCTGCACATATACTAACTGTTTTGACTCGTTTAGCCTATCCACAGTTCTTCAAAAATTCTGAAAATTTATAGAGACGTATCTCTTCAAGTGTAGATAGTTTTAGATTCAAACAGAACTCAATTCGGAGTTAAATTTACTGAGTTATGCCCTTTGGAACACAACTGCGCAAACTGTCCAGCTTTACGCGAGAATCAGTGAACTTACTGATTTTGATTTTTTTGAAACCCTTAGCCACGAAATTAGGAGATGCATATTAGAGAATGAAATGTTCTACTATATTTATAGCATAACATATCCAAAAATTAACCAAATCTAACAACATTTACTATGCCAAACCAGTCACGCAAAAACAGTGGACAAAAACATTTTCAGAAATATTGAAACTCTTTTCTTGTTCTTTTGTGCTCAAGACTTTAGAAACTTTAAGCAAACACATATGTAATCACATGAACATCAAGTCGTTTCTCTGATACCACTTGAAGGATCTTGTATATTTAGAGCTATGAACATCATCTTGGTAAGAATCGAGCGGAAGCGAAAACATGACTTTCAAAAGGTTTTAGGAATTCAAAACAAATGTTCATATGAAACTCTAATCTTGATATCATGTGATTAACATATGCAAAAAAAATATATATATAGCAAATATATATATTGACAAGTGATAAAAGTAGGAGATACCTCTTGTAGACAACTCATAGGAGGCATGAATCTGAAATTTTATATCACTTGAGGGAAGACACCATCCCTTGAAAGCACAAGAGCTCTAGTCCGTCCACACGAGCAAATAATGGTTTCTCCACTTTCATGGTTGTTTTGTGCTAGATCTACCACGGAAGATTATGAGCTTGATTGTGAAGAAAAAAGCAAAACCATTTCCTTCTTCTTGCATCTAATATGGCTGCGTTTTTCCTTTATTTTTCAGCCATGGAGGTTTTTCTCTTTCAAGAGTTGAAGAAGATTTTTCTTCTTCTCTTTCTTGTTTTTATTTTTCTGAAATCAGCCATGGAGGCTTAGCTCTTTTTTGTGTTTTTCATCCGTGTAGGAGCATGGAGAGAGAGAGAGGAAGACTACTCTTAGCTCACATGAAAACAAAAGACAAGTCTTGTCATCTTTTGTTTCTTTTCCCTACTTTCCTCATTGTTGTTCCCTCTTTTAAACAAAAGAGAAGACAACTTTCTCAAATCTTGGTTGTATTGTCTAGCTTTTGTTGAAAGAAAAAACATACACACATATATATATCATATATTGTGTAGTATTTTTCCACTAATATAATAATATACATATATATACATCATATGTATATTGGGTAGTATTCTTCTACTCATGTAATAATATACATATATATACATCATATATATATTGTGTAGTATTCTTTCACTAAGACATTTAAATATTCAACCTAATCACTATTAGTTGAAATTATGAAAACAACTTTTTCATATTTCCACATTTAGCCCCAACGCTTAATAATAATTGCATATTGACCACAATAACTTTTAAAGGTCAATCACACCATTGTTAACTCCTTAACAATTCAAGAGAAACAAAATACTATTGTTAACACTTTAACAATTCAAGAGAAAACTAATTGCAATTGTTAACACTTTAACAACTCAAGAAAAACTAAATCAAGCTCAATAGGAAAAACATTCGCCGTGCTCTATTGTGTGTGACTTTCTAGATTCACCGCTATATAGCACTGAAGAAACATTGAACACTTTCAATGTTCATCAAACTATTCGATTTGCTTAGAGAATATCTCTCGTCATTCTCAAAACACCTTCAGAGTTCTTGAGTGACGTTCTAGCTACTAACGTATCAAAGACAGTTTATAAAGCAATGAAGTCTTATTCAAGTGAATCTATTTATGGTCGCCGATTATCGTGCAATCCAATCCTTCCATTAATTGTCCCGTCGAGCAAGAACCATGATTCGATTAAGTTCATAAACTCGATACCATGCATAGATCTAATTGGTGTAATGAGAGACGACACATGGAAAACCCTTTTTCCATCATTCATACCTCGGCCAAGGATTTCCTCATTAAACAACCAAGTTTAGATCGCATAGGACATCGCTTCACGCTGGAGGTTAATGGATCCTATCTTGACTACTACCTGTCAATCACTATACCGAACGAATAAAACTGCGAGAGAACGCATCTTATCTCGTTTGTCGAAACAATCATTGTCCAAACGCTAGAATCAAACCCCAATATAGATGACAGTCGTAATGTCTCAAGTCTAAAGATTACATGCACAATCACAATGAATAACAAATTATTAATCTGAAGTCATGTAATTTGTTATTCACGTCATATTCAGTGATCTATTTAACTAATAGTCACCCACATGTTTGTTAATCGCATCTCTATACTATTATGGCACGTGGCTCACTATCCTTTATCATCAACATACATATGTTAATCAAAGGTAACAACACATGTGATAGTCCGTAATAGATTATCGAAGTCCCGATCAAATAATCTAAGGTCTATGAATACTTTAAGTATTTATCATATTAAGGAAATATGCTAACATATTCTAAACGCTTTTAGAATACATTCCTATAATGAAAATACTAGGGACTCATTCATACACATAAAAGAAGGAGAATATGAATGTGCTAATTATGTCAATATGAAAACACACATATATAGACATAGATGCCATAATATACAAGTTAATGTCAAAATGCTTAAATATATGTCATCCACATATGTAGCATTAGGGCATATCTCTAACATGTAATGCCCTTTTCTTTTCTTTTCTGCTTGATTTTCATCTCAAAGGTCTGTAGAGACCCCATAAGTTCATCAAGCTTCATGGTATCCATATTTTTTGCTTCTTCAATTATTGCAACCTTAATAGCAAATATGTCCGGAAGCAACCTCAATGTTTTTCTCACCATCTTTGAGTCTGAGTATTTTTCTCCCAGTGCAAAAGCTTCGTTTGCTATGTCACAAAGCTTAGCATTAAATTCAGCAATGGTTTCATGCTCGTACATCCGTAATTCTTCAAACCTTGTTGCAAGTATTTATAATTTCAACACTTTCACTACAGCAGTACCTTCATATGTTGTTTGCAAGATTTCCCAAGCTTCTTTCGCTGTTTCACAGAATGAAATAAGCTTGAATTGATTCAGATCCACGACATTAAAAATAGCATTCAACGCATTTGAATTGTGGGTGGCCGCCGAGTCTTCAGCTTTGGTCCATTATAATTCAGATTTTTTCTCAACAGTGCCTTCAGCAGTTGTGGC
Organism: Ehretia macrophylla; assembly: GCA_037974665.1. Taxonomy (NCBI): domain Eukaryota; kingdom Viridiplantae; phylum Streptophyta; class Magnoliopsida; order Boraginales; family Ehretiaceae; genus Ehretia; species Ehretia macrophylla. The sequence continues at coordinate 47,316,494 of CM075782.1, read as the reverse complement.
AGTAGGGTGTTCCCATCCACTTAACACAGCTCTCCAAGTAGCTTCATCAATAGCTTTAATGAAAGCTTTCATTCGTGTCTTCCAGTATGAATAGTTTGTGCCATCGAGAAGAGGTGGTTTATTGATGGATCCGCCATCACGTAGAGTGTCCATATCTGCAAGGATAACCAGAAAAAAACTCTTCCAGAGATCTAACTGAGTCAGTTCAGTAACCCGCTCTTGATGCCACTTGATGGTTTCTGGTTAGTATCTTGTTGTAACAGAAGTTAAACAAAATAAAATAACAGATGCATAAAGTAAGGAAACCGAGATTTAACGTGGTTTAACCGTGCTGTCTACGTCCACAGGACCTCCCTTGGTCCAACAAACCTGTTTCATTAATAAATCTAATGGACTTACACAAGCAAAAACTCCCTCTTGACTTTGACGCCTTGATGATGAACTCTTTAATGAACCTAGGTTTGGCGAGCTCCCCTCGACTTGCGAAGTTCTCTCCTGAGAACTACACCTTCTTCTCCCGAATAATGAATAGAATAATAAACAAATAAAAACTCTTCCTATCAAAAAATTAAAACAATATGCATAGTGGAAGCATAAACAAGCTGTCTGTTTTCAGCGCTGCTGCAGCAACATATGTTATATCAGATTTCCACTCTTACTGCCTTCTGTTGCAATACATCGTCCATCTGCTGCAGCAAAACTTGACAGCTCTCAAGTCACGAATTTTCAGCTCTCTTTCATACTTCTTTCTCTGCTCTTTTTCCACTTATTCTCCACACCTTACAAACGTGTGAGGCTCTGTATATATGCTGAATTAGTTGCCTAAATCTCCACAAGGTAATCCATGCTTGGGCCTTGAGATTTATGAAATGTCTTTGTCTCCAAGTAATTCTTGAATAAGACAACCTTCCTTATTTGAAATAAAGAAACTTCAATCACCTTTAAATAAATATCAATTTGCCTTTTCAACTCTCTTGAAAATATAGGAAACCTGTCAATCAAATTTCTCCAAACATATATGCATGTCCCACAATTAAATTCAGAAACATATCACAATAAAATTAATCCAGGACATAATTTTGGCAAAATACAAGCCAATTAATTTCACAACTCTTGTTGCAGCAAGGGGTGCAACAAGGGGCGTAACACCTACAATAGTATATAATTGACATAACATTTTTCTTTTCTTTTCTTTTTTTTTGTTAGGCAAACAAAAGTATTTCAATAACCTCAAACGAAACCAAGTATTTAATATCAATCAGAATATTTGAAAGTAGAAGATATATATAAAGTGGTTGAGAAGGATGATTCAGCCTAATCTAATTCTTCTTTTCTGGCTTTAATAGTCCAATTCACGAAAGTTTCAGAATGTTATTGGTTTTAATTTAAATTTTATTTATAGTGAAGACTTAGTTTTCATTCTCTCTAATTGACAACGTGTGTAGATAATTTTGTATCTAACTGTATAAACGCAGACAAATGAATGATATATATAGGGTCTGTTTGGCACCTAGAATTGTGTAATAATTAGTGACCTTTTAATTTGTATGAATTCTTTTTCGCTATCAACAAATTTTAGCCTAAGTCTTGCTTCTGTTGTGCACATATAATCAATTGATCATCTTTTCTCATCTTCTTAAAAGTTTTACATTAGATTATTAAACCCTTTAACATTGTGTTCTATCTTGAACTTGAAATTAACCTTTCTTTGAGAAGAAATCCCTTTTTTACACATCTAAATATGTCATATGTGTGGAGTGGGATGAATTTAGAATTTTTTTCAATTAGGGGACAAAATATCCAATTGAAAAGTCATATACGAATAATTTTTAAAAAAATAAAAGTCAATATTTTTAAGATTAAAAATACTTTTAAAATATACATATTTTTTTACAAAAAATTGAGACGAATGAAGGTGGTATCTGTCACTGTTTATACAAGACTAGGATATATAGCATATATACATAATTAAGGCTCATTCAGCAGAATGAATAAAATTAATCCCACATTCACATTGCTTTCTTCCTACTTTGGCATTGGCAAGTGCTATACAAACAAAGAGAAGATTTGATTAGGGAAAATACTTTTAGTCTAAATGACACGTCTCTTGAATAGACTGGTTCACATAATTAGACTATATAACACATATGGTCCTTTCAAATCACAAAAGTGGCAGGTGGAACTTCATTTATAAGTTTTTTTTCACGTGGATTTGATCTTGTTAGGTGGATTATGAGCAATATTGCATCCTATGCAGCTACCATTTTACTGTTACTATTTCATTTTCAAATGCTTAATTCGTGATAATTACAGGTCCAAATCAAGAAGAAGATTAAAATATTTTATTTTAAAAAAAAAATTTACAAATAAATTATTTTACAACAAACAAACAGAACCTCTATAATGGCTCATTTTTTGTCTCTTTGCACTTTGTTTTTGCCCAGTGGAAAGTGATGACGATTTATGTGACTTCGTAAATATGCATGCACTTGCTTTCTCGTAGTTCAACAGCTGCAGACTCATGATTTTTTTTTTCTGTTGATCGAAATGATATATTATAGCACAAATTAACAAAAGTTGAATCACGCAACTCTAGTAGGTGTCTTGTCAGAAGTAGGTTGAAGAGTCAGTCTAAAAAATTAGATCTTATCCTAATTATATACGGATAACCCAAATTAATCAAACTCTTGATTCAATATGTCACTTAACGAGTGCTTTCTCGAGGCTTAGCTTTATAGGAGGAATCATTTTATTGTTATTTAGATCACCATTTTTCTTTTTTTGATTTATGAAAGGTATGCTTCCTCTGAATGCTCTCAAGGATATGATTATGTTGGAGGAGTAGGGTCAAGGACACGGGATGAAGCATATATTTAAATAACTTTTTAAGTAATGAAACATGACATAAGGATCAATCTCGTAATTTTACATCTGTCTTTCTGTTATTCCTAATTCGATTGAACTTAAGTTTCGATCTATGCAATTCAGGTCAAAACCAATAGTGGGTAACAAATATGGATCATGAAGATTTGAGTTGAAAAGACTAGTACATAGGTTTAGCTACCTCCAAACCTTAATTAGCCAAACTAATTAATATGTTCCATATCCATGTGGGGAAAGCAATAAAAATGCTTAAATAAAATTAAAAACGATATCCACGTGCCAATTTTCTTCAAAGATTGATTTTAGTCGTGGACATGAGACACAAAATTCAGTAGTAGACAAAGATGAACTGTCCATGAAACAGAAATAGTAAAGGTTCAGGCCTCCTATATGATGTATTCGACACCTTACCTATCAAGTCATGGAATCTTCGTTATCCTTCGTACAAAATGCTTGCATTATCAGCAACGAAGACAACTTATCTGCATGAAGTAGATACTACAGAACTTCTAGAAGGCAAAATATATCATCGGAGTTATTTATGGGTCAGACTGTAAGAGTAAAGACATTAAATTAGGATTAAAATTATATAATTTAATACTTATATATATATATATATATATATATATATATATATATATAGATAAATATTTTTTAATAAGAACTAATTTGATTTTTTAACCTAAAAATATATTCAAAATATACATATTTCAAAAAAAAGAAAAAAATTAAGGCAGCCTCCACTCAAGTAAGAGTAACTCTAGATCTCACACTATTTTTATCACCCATTTAGTACATCATATGTAAATGCTTAATTAACATGTTAAAAGAAGAGAAAAGAAGAAAAAAAAAATTTGTTCGTGAAAATAATTAATTGGTGATAGAAATATATCAATGCTCTTCAAATAAAAGTAGCTCCTCCCTTGTTTATGGTATACGGTCACAGATAAAAATATGATTGACCTATTCAATTGTTTACAATGAACCAATACACCCAAATTATAGTTTCTTCAAAATGACGCCGCCTCCACCAGAGCTGGTCCTCAGCTTCAAGAGTTGTTTATATTTTCTGTTATTGTGATCATATAAACAGCAAAACCAGTTATAGTTACTTAAAATGGAGAAACTTAGAAATAAAAATGGGTAAATTTTTTTTAATATATATTCTTATGGTTTATAAGGTTTTATGATACACAAATAGGTTACTTTTGGCAATAAATTTGGTTCAAACTCTTGTAACATCTAAGGGCAAATATGGTGCATGCTTGCTTTTCCAACATCAATCTGAATTCCAGTGGATGTCAGGAAATAAGTTATCTGACTGGTTTGCTAAAAAAATTATTAGATTTTCAATACTTCTAAGGCTCCATGATTTGTCGTAAAATAATTTATTGGTGGAAAATATTTTCCTGAAAAATAAAATATTTTTTGGTGTTTGGTTATTACACTGGAAAATATTTTCTAGTGTTTGGGTGTAATAGTGAACAATTTATTAAGATTATTATTTTATTAATTTTTTTAAAAAAATATTAATTATTAATGACTATTAAGTAATTAATTCATTAGTAAAACTTTAAAATAAGTTGAAATAATAAATAAATTAGTAATTTTTAATTAATATATAATAAATAAATTAGTAATTTTTAATTAATACTTAGTCATTAAATTAAAATTAATTATTTTTAAATTATTAAACTAATTAATTATTATTTAAATGTGAGGGAAGTGAAGTGGAGTGGAGTGGAGTGGAGTGGAGTGGGGTGGAGTGGGGCTGAGGTGGGTGAAGTGAAAAAATTTTATTCTCTCAAATGATATGAAAATATTTTTCACTCTTTTTAACTAAAATTTTCGATTGATCAATTTTTCAGTATTACTAAACGCTAAAAAATTAAAAAAAAAATATTTTTCAAGAAAATATTTTATGGCAAACAAACAGAGCCCATATATGTAAAAATTCAGTGAAAGTAGAGTTACTCTAGAAAATAGGAATTGATAGGGGTAAAATCCCAACTTGATATGTTATAGGTGAAATTATGACCCGACAACTCGAATTGCATTCATCGATTACTGACTTGATCTTCAAAGCTTATCTCACGAAATTGCGTCCCATTCTTTCTCGTAGGTCAACTGTACGTGGATCTCCACCAAATACCGGCATTTTTATCTTATCAGGAGTTAATTATCATATAATAAGCATGATTTTCCTTATAAAAAGAACCTTTTTTTACGTGTGGTTAATCGACACATACTTAATGTGTACCCTCGGTTTGAGAGTGTAATAATTGGGTCAAAAGATGAGTGTGAGTTTAAGAGGGTTTTTACATTATTTTATTTGGTCAAAACGTTGTACTTATTATTTTATAAGATAATTTATCGAAATGATTTTAAATTTTTATTTTTTTTATATTTAAGTTTCATATTTTTTATTTTGAATAAAATGATTCTTCATCTTCTATTTTAGTGACATTCGTTAGTTATTGAAGTAAAATATATCAAAAAATAACGTTAGTAAGTACGTGGATAACACGTGGTTACAAAATGCATAAACCTTAGGACACTTATATTTTACCACGTGATAATTTTACTCTTGAAGATTTGAGCATTTTGCTGTCACGTACCATCTACGTACTCATTAACATTATTTTTTAACGAATTTTGTTCCAAAGACTAATGATTGTCATCAAAATAAGAGATGAACGACCATTTTGTCCAAAATGAAAAGTAAAAAACTTAAATGTTAAAAAAAATAAAGATGTAAGATTATTTCAATAAATTATCCTTTCTTATATAATAGTAGATATTATTTAAAGGTAAGGTCGTAAACATAGAACAGAGAAAATTTATTGTGTGTTCCTGATATTTGATACTTCCTTGTATCCTTTCCTTAAATTTAATAGTCGTGTTAGTAATTGCTACATTATTGACCAGGCTTTATCCAACAATTTGAAACACGCATCTTGTACACCAGGATCTAATACATATGATGATATTTGATGCTGTTACAGAGAGGTTATCTTGGAATCTATTCGGATTCTTTCCATTTTCTTCTTGTTCTTCACAACTACATGGACCAAAGGGGTGAAAATTTCAGACAAGACAGCAGTTCATGTAACAATATGTCCAGGAATAAAATGACTAGACAATGCATGCGTTGCCATATATGTTGTCACCTTTCAAACAAGCAATTGAATTATAATCACATGATGTTTGTGGAATGTCTGGCGGGCTGATATTTTGGTACACCTGATGCACGTTTGATTCCGATGGTGCTAGTGCGTTAAGCAATCACAAACACGGGTAGATTTAGGATATTTTTTCAGTGAAAATTATAATATTTAATTAATATTTATATTTAATTTTTTAAAATTTTCTAGTAAGGGATAATCAATATTTTAATTAAAAATACTTTTAAAAATATTGTTATATTTAAAAAAAAATTGGAGTTAGTGACAGTTGCAGCTCCCACTATCCTCAATATGCAGCCACCCATGATAGCAAAATTCAAGTAAAACATGTGTTAGTTGCACGTTAGATCATATAATTCATACGACAAATGTGTTCAAAATGCAATTTCTTTTCTTTTTTTGATCAAACAAAATTTGATTTCACTAGAAATGACAGTTGAAGACCACACAATCAAGATCTTGATCCAAATAAAGTAGGCACCAACAAACTACACAATTAGAAAGCACAAGACTATGAAAATAAGTTAAACTAAATTAAACCAAATCTTAGCACCGTAGCCTCCTATGATTTGTCGAAAGTGCACAGGACCTCCCTGTGCTTTCAAAAGTACACTGGAACCCCCTATGCTTTGTCGAAAGTGCACATGTGCCCCCTCTGTTTCTTTTCTGTCAAGTTTTTAATAGAAAATGCTAAATGACACAAATGTTCTCAATTCATTTTTTTTTGTCTCTCTTTCCTTTCGTTTATTTATCCATATATATATATATATATACACACACACCACACCAGGAAAAGAAAAAAAGAAAAACAAAAATATAATACATATGTTCATACTCCATACCAGAAAAACAAGAAAAATAATACATACATACACAACGCCACCACCCCTGCACATCCACACACACACAACGCCACCACCTCACACATCCACACACACAACACCACCACGCTGCACATCCACACACACAAGAACAGACAGCACCAGGCACCCACACAACAACTAATCTATATAGTAACCTACAAGCTAACTCACCAAAACTTTCAGCCTTTATCTTATTGGACAAAAATCTTGCTGCACCTTTAACATCATCACCGCCATTATAGCCAGCCTAGAGAGTTGTATGCACTTGAGCCAATTAAGCAAAAGGTTCACATATACTCCAGGCAAGCATTTAAATTAAGGCAAAAAAATGTATTTGAATTTTGAGAAGTAAAAGAGAGGAGAGTTCATACAGTGGAGTCGAACTTGTTTGGCGACATGGCTGAGTGAAGAATAATTATTGGTCGCAGTAAAATGAAAATTAAGACAAAAAAATTTGATGGTTTTAATTTCAATTCAATTCATTTGAAGTCAATTTGAGTTCATAAATTATTGTTGGGTTTTGTTTTTTTTTTTGCAGGGGGGAGAGGGGTTGCTGTGGTGGACGGGGTGGGGGTGACGAGGCGTGAGGGGTGGGGTTGACGGTGGGGTGGGGTGGGGTGGAGGAAGATGAGGAGTTTTTTGCTTTTTTTTTTGTGAAAATTGCATTGAGAGAAAAAGAAAAGAAAAAACAAAAAAATATATATATATATATATATATATATGTAAAATAAGGGCATTTTTGTCCAACTAAATAATAATTTAAGTCAAAAAATATAAAAAATCGCACTAAATGCGCGTGCAACACACTCTCCGTTAAAAATAATGATTTTTTTGACGGAGGGGGTTGTTGTGCTACTTTTTTAAAACCACAGGGGGTTTCGGTGCACTTTTGAAAATACAAGGGGGTCCTGTGCACTTTTGCTTAACCATAAGGGGCTGTAATGCTATTTACCCTTCTTTAAATAATATTTAAGTTGTAAAGACTGTGAAAACTTTATGTTTGGACTAGTTAACAAGCATAATTTTTTTAGGATTACATCGGTCATAACATTAAGTTTAATAATTATAAATTATAATTACAAATAAATTATATATATAGTTTATAATTATTAAATTTCACTTATAAAATAATGATACTATAAAAGAATCTTCGCTCAATTCTTACGTTCACTAATTTTTGTGGTTTAAAATCCTTCGTACTTGCAATTATTACATTTACCTTTTCAGTGCCCTCAACAACACTGTTGTCCTGATTGGATTTTTCTTTCCTAGATTATCGCTCCAAAAGGGAATGGATGCTGACAACCTAGCAAGTCGTCGTATGCAAAACAATTAGGCAAAGCCTTTGTTTCAACTTACATATGTTTGGGTTGACAAAAAAAAAAAAAAACTTACATATGTTTGGATTGGAAAAATTACACAAATAATGTTCTCTATTATTTCATCAAAAATTTAAATTTATCTTTACTATTCAAAATTACTTAATTTTATCTATATTATTTTTTCAAAAAAATTTAAATTCGTCCTTATTATTCAAATTAGTCACTGTAGTCCTCATTCTTTTTTATAAAATTCAATTTAGTCCTTATTATTTTCTAAAAAAATTAATATAATCCTTACATGTGACTCTTATTTGAAGACTAAATTAATTTTTTTTTTGAAAAATAATAGGGACTAAATCAGATAATTTTGAACAATATAAACGAATTTAATTTTTTTTAAAAAAAATAATAAGGACTAAATTGATTAATTTTGAATAATAAGGACGAATTTTAAAATTTTAGAAAAGTAATAGGGACCATTTGTGATATTTTTCCTTTGGATTGTAATTTTGAAAGAGGAAAACGGTTAGAGAGGAACTGAAAAAGTCTTTATTAGGAGTTTTATGAGGAAAATGAAAATGTTGATAAACAAAATATTTTAATTCTCCTTATTAAATTTATATAAAAAAATAAATAATTTAAATTTTTTTTCAAAAGAAATTTAAAGTACATTCGTATAAATAGAAAATTATGTGTTATATCCTTATTTAAAAAAATCTTAATTAGCCCTTAATCGGAGTTTGGTAAATTGTACAACCTCCTAAAATTTAGTTGTGGCCAAAATATAAGAGACCGTCCGCGAATTAATTTATTTCTCGATAAATATAATGCACCTAAAATCATAATCAAATGATGTGCTCCGCGAATAAATTTGTTTCTCGATAAATGTAACGCACCTAAAACTGTGATCAAATGATATGTTCATTAATTTACTTCTCGATAAATGTGATGCACCTAAAACCGTGATCAAATGATGTGTTCACTAATTTACTTCTCGATAAATGTAATTCACCTAAAACCGTGATCAAATGATGTGGTCCTTTCGATAAAAAAAATGATGTGCTCCTACCTTTTATGAGAAGTGAGATAAGGAAAATAAAAATATAAAAAAAAAAGATGGAAGATTACTAGACATTTTTATTTTTTTTGTCAAGAGAGTTAACTAGACTTGGCCGCGTTCGTTATTTAAGTCACGTGTCCTAAAACTTCCCTCACCTCGCATCAACTTTTTTTTTTTTTTTGGTCATAAACCTGGCATCAACTTAGCTAATATAATATTGAAGAAACATTCCACCTTGCCCACAAGGGAAATTTACGCAAATGGTCCCTAGTATTTTTTTAAATTTTAAAATTTATTTTTATTATTTAAAATTAATTAATTTAGCCCCTATTATTTTTTAAAAAATTTAAATTTGTTCTTATTGTTCAAAATTAGTCAATTAATCCATATTATTTTTCAAAAAAATTCAATTTACTCATTCCTTAAATTGGCTAAATTGAATTTTTTTTAGCAACAATAAAGACTAAATTAATTTTTCTGAAAATAATAAGGATTAAGTTGACTAATTTTGAACAATAGAGATGAATTTAATTTTTTTTAAATAGTAAAAAATAAATTAATTAATTTTAAACAATATGAATGAATTTAAAATTTTGGATAAACAATAGGAATTGTTTGTGTAATTTTCTCTTGCCCATAAAGCCTTCATCATTCACTTAACTTTAAACCAATCACCTTTTGTACTATTAAATTTTCCATGCCTTTTTTTTTTCACTGGCTATTAACTTATCCGCTTTTTTGCGGTTTATAAAGATGCCAATATTCAAAAGAGATTGTGCAAGCATCATTTTGGGTACTTAAAGAAAGAAAGCTTGAAAAAAGCCCTACAAAAATAAATCAAACATTCTAAAAATGGAGACTTCATTTTTTCCCCACCACCAACCACCATTTTCAGATCATTCATCAACAGATTCATCACAATCTTTTTCATGGGATGAGCTTCTTTTTGAGCATAATTCACTTCCATTCAATGTTAATGACTCTGAGGAGATGCTTCTTTTTGATGTTTTAGCCAAAGGTGCTACGGAATTATCATCAGAAACAAATTCTTCCAAAAACAGTACCGGGACAATTGGATTCTCTAACACAGACGAGGTCACATCGAATGCTCAACCGGAAGGGGAGAAAGAAAAGAGTTACAGAGGGGTGCGAAGGCGGCCGTGGGGCAAATTTGCAGCTGAGATAAGGGATTCCACAAGGAATGGGATCAGGGTTTGGCTTGGCACATTTGATAGTGCTGAGGCTGCAGCTTTGGCTTATGATCAAGCTGCATTTTCCATGAGAGGTTCCATGGCTGTCCTCAATTTTCCTGTCGAAAGAGTGAAGGAATCGCTTCGTGAAATGAAGTTTGGCCTTGAAGAAGGGTGCTCACCTGTGATAGCATTGAAGAAGAGGCATTCATTGAGAAAAAAATCGAAGAAAAAGAGAAGCAAAGTGATTGATCATGATCACAAGGTGGAGAATGTAGTGGTGTTGGAGGACTTGGGAGCTGAATATCTTGAGGAATTACTGAGTTCGTCAGAGAGCGTTGCCACAACATGGTAGAAAGAAATTTCTTCCGATCCATGCGGCACTGTCAGATATTGCGGCTCTCTCAATGAAAAATTGGACTCACTATATGTTGTGTCACTCTTACTGAGAACTGCACATCCAGCACTGAGTCCATGGTGAAACACCTTGATATGCAAGAATTAATATATGTTCTCGTGTTACCAAATTCATCTATACTTTTTCAATCACTTTATTTGTTTGTGCTAGCCAGAAAAGATTATGATCGTTTCCTCTACGTGAATGGGCAAACATAGTACTCTTATTTTTAAGAAATCGATGTCTTTCTCCTGTCCTGTAGTTCGATACACTAGTCTAAGGATAACCATTTTAATGAATAAGAGCTGATTGTACATTATTTGGTGATAAATCTATAAGATGAATGTATATTGATACAAATCAATATTGATTTTTTTTTTAATTTATTCTTTTATCCAAAAACTTAAGATGTTAGAGATGTGTTCGTTATATTTGTTTAATATTTCAACAAAAAATTTATATATCATTTTTAGATGTGAAGAGGCTTGCTTCTTTTTTTTGCTAAGTAAGAGGCTTGCTTCTTGCTCATTCATAGAGCTGCAAGAATCGGATGATGTACATGCATGTTTATCGTTAATAGAAAATTCATCATTTTCACCCCAAAAAAAAAAAAAAAAATTACAAGGGTTACAATGTTTTAAGTGTGAGATATAAAGCGTAATAGTTGAAGATAACATGACAAGAATATATATAAAAGATCTTGAGGACCTTTTGTTTTCGTCAAATAATCAAATGGGTCCACTTAAGCTTTTTCAGACGAAAGATCCATACTTATAGTCCATTGAGGCCGACAGATCTTGGAGGATTGTCAAAAAATATTGAGAAATAAAAGAGATTAATAGATTATATAAGCATGTCTTTTGGAAAGTAAATAAATATACGAATTGACTAACAAATTTCGATTTATAAGAAATTTTGGGAGTTCAAACGTTTGATGACCCGCCAGATGGACTATGGCCATTGTTTGAGTATGATAAAAGGGGTGAAACATCTTCTAATTTCGTGAATTTTTAATTCTTGGTATTATAACGAAAAAAATTACAAGAATAATTTTCAAAGACAGCGTCACACGAATAAAAAAAATCTTTTGGACTGTTGGTATTCGAAAAATAATTGAATGGATGCAAATAAGCTTTATGATATGTTTATCAGTACTACATATTTCATCGTTTTCACCAAAAAAACAAAAACAAAAAAATTACAATGAGTACAATGTTTTAACTGTGAGATATAAAGTAAAAATTTTCAAAGATAGCGTGACATGAATAAACAATTCTTGTGGACTTTTGGTTTTCAAAAATAATTGAATGGATCCAAACAAGGTTTGTGATTTTAAAGTATGTTAAATATGACCTTATTATATACTTGAAAACTATGAATATTACTGTGAGCCTTAATTATTATTGGAGCTATAGCTTCATTCACAGCATATGATGATGAGAAACATGGAATAAAATAATACATCGGGCCCAATACAGGAAGATAAGGACACAATGTCACTTTCTTTCGTGTTATGCAAGTAATTTTCTAATTTTGAACTATTTCCTTTTTCTGTTGAAGAAATATAGAGGGTGATAAAGAAGCATTTACCTCGTACAGCTGCTCTACAGGCTCTTGGCCTTAAGTGCCTTCAAGCGCCAAGCAAACTATTCAGAAAGAGATATGTGTCATTATCGTTTTTTTTTTATTCAAAAAAGATTTATGATCATATAATATATATATATATATATAATATGTAAGAATTGATTTTACTACTTCTCTTAAACAAACGAATAACTTTTTTATCAAATCAAATGCTTGGTGGCATATCATTATCGTGTCTAACCCTAACGGTTGGCCATTCTAAAGTAATTTCCAAAAGGAAGGAAAGGGTTTGGGAATGGACGAAGGGAAAGCTAAAATTGTGAAATGAAAAAAAAAAAGAGGATTCTAGTCTTCAAAATTGGAAGTAATGGGAAGAATTTTGTGTATGGATAAATACGTATATATGTAATTATCAAAAATAAACCCTACCCTTTTAAAAGGAAGGGAAGAGATCTATATGTAACTTCGTATATAAGATTATTATTATTATTATTTATTTAGATAAAGAATCATGAAAAATCTCTTTTTTCTTTTTTTTTTCTCATTCCCTTTTCTTTTTCTATCCAAATTAGAGAAGTTACTTTTTTTTCTCTATACAATACAACTTCTTTAAATTAATATTCGGTAAATAATTATTCTTTCTTAATTAATGAAAATGTCCGGACTCGACTTGGGACCAATGTAAAAAATTGATAATTTTGATAAAATTATAAGATAATATATTTAAAGTATTTTCTTTGTATTTTATTGACCTAAATATTTTATAAATTAATAATTAGCTAAAAATTACATAATAAATTTACTATGATATTAGAGAAACTTGTTCTAATGCTATTCCTGATACTAGATTAGAGAGGTTTGTTCTAATCCTACTAAATTAGATTCTTATGTTCTATTTTTATTATACTTTTCTACTTGTTTTTTTTTTTTTAAATTAGCCTAAAAAAATATGAATCACTTTTCAAAAAAAATACCATAAATATAATATGTTTACTATTAAGGTGAAAAAACTAAATATATCTCGATAAATTATTAATTATTAATTTATCAATAAATTTGATATCTCGCTAAATTAATATAATTTAGTGGTCTCAACACTATTAATTTAAAGAAATTATACTGTATTTCTTCCTTTCTGTTGCGAACCCAACATTGTTAAGTGTTGCTCAGCTAGAGGAAAGGAGGAAAAAAAAATAAAGAATATGTGAAGCGCTAACATAATTATCCGGCTTCTAAAATAAAGCCATCACCCTATTACAACAAACTCAATGAAAAGATGAAAATGGAGCTAGTTCAATTACTATATGGGATACCTAAAAAAGGAAACAAAAATCAGTAATGTAATAGCACCACTACAAAATTTTTTTAAAAAAACATATAAATTAAAATTAAAAAAATAAATATTAGTGAGTATAGGAGGAAACCGCCGCTTACGGTGTATTAAAAATCCATATAGTGCTTTAAAACATAATAAATAAGAATGAACATTGAGTATAGGTGGCGGTTCTCCACAAAGGCTATCTGTAAGGTATATGTAAATTTTTGTATTATTTGTAGAGCTATATGTAAAGAATAACAAAGAATAGTCAATTATATGAAAATTTTCATATTATCTGTAGCGTTAATAGGCGGTAATTCTCCACAAACACCACCTATAACACTACAAATAATATAAAAAATTACATATTATTGACTATAGGCCTGCGGGTTTTTTCTGAACCGCTGCCTATGTTGTTTACAAATAATATAAAAAAATTACATATAATTAGCTATAAACATCGGTTTTTTTTGAACCGCCATCTATGGAGTTTAAAAAAAAGAAAGAATATTAAGTATAGTGTTAAAAAAAGGACAAATTAGGAAAATAGTCCCTATTATTTAAAAATTTTAGACAAATAATTCTTATTATTTTAGAAGTCACGCAGTTATTTTTTATTGTTTGCAAAAATCCCACAAGTAATCCCATTGTTTTAAAAGTTACTCATTTAGTCTCTATTGTTTATAAAAATTTCTCTATTAGTATTCAATATTTGCAAATGTCTCACCGTTAATAGTTAAACTTTCTGAAATAATAGGGATTAATAATGAAATATTTGAAAATAATAGAGATTAATAGTGAGACTTTTGTAAATAATGAGGACTAATTGCGTGACTTTTAAAATAATAGGAACTAATGGTGAAACTTTTATAAATAATAGAGACTAATCATGTGACTTTTAAAATAATAAGAACTAATTATCTAAAATAGATAAATAATAGGGATTAATTGTGATATTTGTCTTTAAAAAAAATAAAAACAGTCGATGTCGTACGGAATACGCCGCCTATATGGCGACGGTTTTCTTTAGTGGAAGTTTTACGTCTTTTAGACGTGGTCAAATCTTAGCAACTTTTATGACGACATAAATCAATAAGCTTTTTTTTTTTTTTTTGCCCTTTTTAAGGACACAAAGTCAGGGTTACAACTTACAACTTAACTAGTTTAGTGGAAGAAAATACTCCTACTATCACAATCTAACAAACTACACAATTTATTATGAAAAACCAATAAGTTATTGTGATTAATACATGATCTCGATTACTTAACCAAAAAAAATTCTCAATAAGTTATCCACTTATCCAATTAGAAGAATGCAATGTCCCACCCTCTTTCCCAGAAATAAGCTTTTTTCTTTTTTTTTTTTTAATCCTTTTCATGATCGATCGATGACAACTTATAAGGTTTTATCAGGAAAAGTTACAAAAAATAGCATGGAACGATTATATGTCCTGTACATTGGCCCCATGCTTCAACGCGCATATTTGAAGTGGAAGGTCATGCTGGATTATTCATTAGCTTAACCCTATTTGGCTTTGCATTTAAATAGATGAATATTTTGACAATCACATTTTTGGAGAATGAGGTAAGTCCAACTTTTGGAAACATTGATTGATTATAGCCTGTTGGTTTTGAACTTAGATGAACACGTATTTTTAAAAGCATGTTTGAAAAATTATATTTTTAGTGATATGCTCCTCGTGATGAGTGCAAGAGGTTGGAAGATCAATTCTCTTCGATGACATTCTTTGATATATGTATTATGCCACCCTCGAATCAAAGAAGAAAAAAAAGAATCACCTTTTCTAAAATTTATGTATATCCAAACTTTTGAAAGCGTTAATTTTCTCACGAAGCCTTCGATCCACAGTCACACACGAATTTGATGTAATTTTTAACGTCCAAATTAAAAATGCGAGGCCAAATGCACCATTATTGTTTTTAAGAAAATGCCGTAATCAAGCAGGACTAATTGCGAGATACTTTTTTTTTTTTTTTGTCATAAACATAAAAACATTGTATTCATATAGAAAAAAATATATACATCATCCTATCAAGCATAACTAGGCCTATTGCTAACCCAATCTGAAGGTAATTGGTTGTACCGAGCTTAATTGCTTGTGATCCATTGAGGAACTATAATACGTTGGTGAATTTTTTTTTGGGTTTGTTGTATTTATTTATTATTTTCAACGTGTTCCTTCACATAGGTGAGATTTGTATTTAAAACTTGTACACAAACAACTTTAATGTTTTAAAATGGTGAACCCATTAATTTTTGTTTCTTAGACTGTGATACCATGTAAGTGACCATCTTACCTAAAAACTTATGTTGTCTTATTTAGTGTGTTCAACACTATTTGATCCAAAAATTAGGATAATCGCATTTTGTTCAGTCTCTCATATGTAAGTGAATAATTTAATGTTTGAAACAGTACATATACTATAATTAGTTTTTTTTTTTTTTAACGCCCACCCCCATTGAGATTTGAATTTTGATCTCCAACTGTTAGAAAGAGTAACTTGCCACTAAGTTACCCTTGAATCTCTAAATACTATAATTAGTTTAAACGAATAGTTGGAAAATTTAGCATAGTTTCATGCTCTACATAAACAATTACTTCTGCTCTTAGGCCATTCTCAATGGAGGCTTTAAATTTAGGGTATCTCCAATGAAAAATACTATTCACAAAAACTTACCATTTTTGACAATTTTTAAAGATCAGGTCTCTAAATTTAGAGTCAAAATACATTGGGCCCACACAATTTTAGAGATCTGAGTTAAAATAGAGACTCAAATTACTTTTTTGACTCTAAATTTAGAGACCCAAACTATTTTTACAAAAAAGTTGATAAAAGTGGTGGACCCCATCTATTTTGGCTCTAAATTTAGAGACCCGGGTCTCTAAAATAGTCAAAAATAGTAAGTTTTTGTGAATAGTCTCCACCATTGGAGATACCCTTAGAGCCCCATTTAGAGCCCTATGTGTTTTTTAGATGCTCTAAAAAAAATTCATCACCAGTGGGGGCTCTAAATTTAAAGATCTATGGTGGGACCCGCCGTCCCTTCCATTTTTTTGAGCCTAAGTTGCCAATTTTTTTTTTATTCTTTTTTTGTTAAAGTTGTCAATCAGATGTCAAATCTGATTTGTTGAAGAGACCCATGTGGTCAAATCTGATTTGGAAGTAATCCGTGTGGGCTCTAATTTTTTTTTTTCTTTTTCTTGGAGCTCCATTTTGTTCAACAAATTTGTTAAACAAAATGGAGCCCAGGTTCTAAATTTGTTGAAACATGACAACTTTGTATCAAAAATGTAGATTTTGGGCTTTATATGTACTATTGATGTTGCTTTATTTCTTCTAAAGTATTTAGATTTGCTAAAAAACTATAATTATTGTGTTTTAAAAACTCCATTGAAGATGTCCTTACAGTCTAAGCATCCATTGTTCCTGAGTCAACATGCCAATTGAGCTGGGTTAGGTGGTTAACCGTTCGGTTCGGCCCATTCCAGCACATCATGCGTGCTGCAAAGTCAGTGTGGGCTGTGAAAGTGTTTCTTGTATAGAAATTCCTATAAAAATAAGAAATGTCCTACCTTTGAGAGCAGTTTGAACTAGGGGGTTTCCAAGTCCATGGCTTTACTAGACTAGAAAAAAAATAAAATTATTGATTCTTCCACAGTGCATTTTTATGTTATGATTTAGTAATTTTAGCGAGCCCAACCCAACCAGTCAACCTTTGAGTAAGCTTTGAGTCGAACTGGGTTTGGGCATGATATTTTGAGTTTGAAAAGGTATGCTCATCTTATTAGGACACAAGTTTGGAACAGGCCATAACGGGGTTAGGCCTTCCAATAGTCCACTTTTCATAGCTGCACTAAATTGAACGAATACATTCCTAATTTGAAACATGCCATAATGGGCTTTGGCCTTCCAGCGTAAACCTTTTCTTCTTTTTTTTTTTTTTTTATTATTTCTACAAAGGAGGTAGAGTTGGGACGGCTGATGTCTCACCTATCTTGTTTTTCAAAGGTAAATTTTAAATATTGGCGGTTATATGTTGTAACAATTGGAATTAAAAACTTTTGAATTCTATATATTACTGCTAGCTAAAACATCTGCTCTTTGGATAATGGTGTAAGAAAAAAAAAGAAAAGATCTTTAACTTCTGTTCTATGACATTACAAAATAATCAAATACAAAACATGTCTTGATATATATGATTTATTGGGAGTATACATCATATATAGTACATAAACTTACTCATATATACCACTTTAATGGTGTGTATTGTGAATTACACGCACTTTAACTAACTTAATCTTCTTTATCTTTACTCTACATTTATATATTTGTCAAGTGATGGGAAATACAAATTTACACAAATGTTTTAGTTATGGTGAGTGTCGAGATGGACCAAGAATCTTTTATATAGTGCTTATATAATTAATTCAACTCGTTGTATACTTGATTGTACTACATTTTTTATGAACCTACTAATCCCGTTAATCCCAGTAAGTATATCAGTGTAAATACATTTCCCATTGTCTTTTTGAAAGATAAAGAAAACAATAAGGATAACATATGGTGCCTGAGATTTTCGCATCGGGATATTTTCCGATTTTTTTTTTTGCGTTAAGAGGAAACTTTAGGGTACGACCAAAAGATATTGGCATAGTACAAAGAAAGCACTCACTTTTCTCCATGTGCTCACAATAAGTGCATTTTCACTCGCAAAAATTTCTTAGCGTTCAAGTCAACAAAATAATAATTAAAGGCAGAGCCATTAAAAAGTGAATATATGCTATAATTTTTTTAAAAAATATATTGTATTTATGATTAATATATTCTTAACTTAAAAAATAAATTTAACACTTATTGAAAAAATTTTAAAAAAATTCTTGAAACAGAACAAAATTTAGTAGGTTTGAATTATAAGTATACAATCATACTCAATTCAATGGAATTGTCTGATTTAAAAGGAAATCTTCTATAATTTCATATGTGAGGAGTTAATCCATTTGTAGATGTTGTTTCGATAGTTGCTAAGTCTAGAAAGAAGTTATGAGTATTAATTATATTCCAACGATTCATGACATAGCATCATTAAAAAATACAAGTCTTGGATATATAAGAATCTATAAATAAATATTAAATTATGTGTTTTAAATCTTACTGAATAAAAATTTTGAATCTGTTCACAATAATAATCCTTCAATATCGAAAGAGTAAGACAAAGGTGCAGTTTGTCCTTCTATTGCTCAATGATCAGGAAGATCAATACTACCCAGAAACAGCCAATAGAATGTTCACAACATATTTGGCAGTGTCACTATTTCAACTGATAGTTGTAACACTATTTATTCACATGCATTGTCACTAAAGTCAATGAAAAATTGGATGTATCAATTCTCCAGATGTAGCCAATGCCGGTACATCAAGACTGCAGCATGGTGTTAGTCATGCCAAATTGAAGAGCACTAGCACAAATAAGGTTATCTTTAATAGGGGCTCTAAAATATAAATTTTTTTATTTTTGGGTATTTTTATATTTTTTTAGAGCTCCATACGCTAAAAAATAGTACTATTCATGAAAAAAGGTCGTGAGATCCACCACTTTTGGGTTAAAAGATGCCAAAATAGTGCTCCGGGCTCCAAAATGTTCAACAAATTCCTATTCATGAAAAAAAGACATGGGATCCATCACTTTTGGATTAAAAGATGCCAAAATAGTGCTCCGATCTCTAAAAATGTCCAAAAATAGAAAGATTTACATTTTAGAGTCCCCCATTGAGCTTGCCCTAAGTAGGGTTTCGCTCAATGTTTGAGTTTAAATCCATTTCCGAAGACAAGTAGAAGTTTAATGACAGTATTAGTAGAATTAGAGCTAATTTTTCTATAAATACAATATGCTAACTTGTTAATTGCCACATGCTACACATAATGGGATAGGTGTGAGGTAGAGGTTTTTTTTATAGTCTTTTGTCTATCGAAAAAGGTATAATTATATGAGGAAAGTTTTTCATACTTTTTTTTATTTTTATTTTAATTTTAAAAAAGTTGATTGTAGAAGGGTTTAGGCTTTTCCTTAAATATATAAAATTATGGAATAAGAGTTTAGGTTTTTCTGTACATAAAGTAGTTGTAAGAATGTCTAAGCTTTCTTTGTGCATGAAGCCAAAGTGTTCTAACCGTGATTTTATAAATTGGATTTTTCCAAAGATGAATCGCAAAGGTAAACTAGTCCGGATTATGTTAAAAATACTTTTATGCATCTCACATATTTTTGTGCACGATCCCTAACAAGATGTTACATTTTTTGGGTTGCCAATATCAATTCATATATCAAATCTCTAGCTAGGAACTTCGAAGCACTAACCAACATAAATTGACTCACCGATCTAGATTATTAAACTCAACCCTTTGAAACTAGATTTTGGAGTTTCCAAGAATATATCACCACCCCTTGTAATGGAGAACTGAAAAAGAAATATTATTTTATGGTGGCTGTGTAGCTTTGTGGAATTTTTCCTTTTTTACTGTGCTTCCCACTCAAGAGCTTGCATTTCTTGAAAAGTAATGACGTGACTAATCCCAGCTTCGATCCAATATGCACAGCATAGTTTCAGGTGAAAATAATTGACTTCCAAAATTGACTTCCAAATAAATTGATGGTTGTGGAGAAATGGGAAGAAAAATCGACGAAGTAGGAGAGACACTTTAAACTAGCGCCGTTGAGATTGGTCCTGCATGTGTATCGAAATATTTATTAGAGCACATGGAAAGCTAACATAAAAGTGAGTGACAATTTTAAGGGGTTAATCTAGTAGTAAATGTTTGGAATATGATCGATAAATTTATTCACATTTTATATTATGAATTTTGTGGAGACAAATTTGATAGGTTTTGTATTTAATTAGAAAATATTTATGCTTTCTTCATGTGGAATCATTTGTCTGAGGCTTAATATCTCTAATATTGGCTCAAAGAACTTTTCAAGAAGAATTTTTCTCACATAAAAAAAAAGTAACAATTAAATAAAGTCTTCTGGTTGCTGGTTGGGCCAGTTCTATGGCTCTGTATGAATTAGCAGTTTTAAGATCCTTTCAGTTGGCTAGAATTCGTTACTTAAACGAAACTAGATCTTGTGGAATCATATTGAATATTTGATAAGCGGGACCAAACATGTTGCCGCCAGAAGCAGAATCCCGTATTTCTTCTAGAGAATATCCTAATTGTTCCAGAGCAACTAGAAAGAATTCGGTTCAAATGTAGGATACCTATCCAGAAGTTTTCGCAACTCAATCATAGATGATGGAATCATCAAAGATTTGACCTTTTCGAACTCTGTCTGTAACTCACTAGAGGCCCGAGAAACAAAGAGAAGATATGTACGAACGAGATATCCAGCAACAAGAAGAAGGAAAAGGATTGAATAGAGGAACTCCCGAACCTTTGGCGATCTAAGATGTGTCGATATCAATGGTGACATATTATTTCGATGAATCATTTCTTCTGTTCCTCAGTAGCTCAGTGGTAGAGCGATCGGCTGTTAACCGATTGGTCAGGTTCGAATCCTACTTGGGGAGATTTAATCCATTCTGAATTCTTTATTTCGGAATAAAGGGGCTCGCTTTGACCGTTAAGAGTAGGTAACCCGTTCTCTGTCTTTGTTTTTATTACATTCTATCTCATCGTATCCCATTTTATTATGCGAGATTTAAAAATCACCGTCAATACCTCAATGTAGGTTGAGAAACATTATTTTCAAGGCACTAACACGATTTCATAATTTCTTCCCTAGAAACCCTAGAATATCCTCCATCATTAAAAATCTTAATGACTATACTTTTTTTCTTTTTTATTAATTCTAAAGTCAAAAAAAGTATACTAATTATGACAAAGTTGAGATATTGGTCGTAGGAATGCCATGATAGGTACATTAAGAATTACAAATTAAGGCTAGCAATTATTGCATTCTGTTGCTTTTGGCTGACCATCTCCTTTGTTTTGCCGACTTTTACAATTCTTTATGATAAAAACAATATATATCTAATCTTAAAATTGAAGCAATGACAAAAGAATGCCATGTATTGCTGATGGTTAATTGAAATTCTAGGAACACAAAAACCACATAGTGCCTGAATACATATTTATTGCTCCACATTAAATTTTTAGATCTCTCATCACAAATATTTTTTATTCTTTAACCATCTTGAAGTATGTATTAAGACAAACAGCTGCACCATGAGAGTTATAGACTATAGATCTAATGTGTTCCTATTTAAATTGACTTTTTTGTCATTAAAAAAAAAAGAGTAAAATGCACCATACCCCCCTGTATTTTCATAAAGTTGCATCATAAACCCTGTATTTTAAAAAACCGCGTTATAAACCCTGTGCTATGGAAAACGTTACATACACGCCCCAAACTCAAATTATGTTTAACTATGTTAGTTAACCTTGTAAAAAGACAAAATCGTCCTCGTTTAAAGATAAATCCGTCAAAGAGGGTATTTACAACTTTTTTGATATCAGAATGGAGTATTTATCACTTTTTTAATATTAGAGGGATGTATTTACAATATTTTTCATTTTGCAATATCAGAACTATGTGCTAGTCTACCTTCTAAGGAGATCTACAACCTTAAACTAATAAATATCATTTAATTAAAAGAATAAAAAAAATGTATAGCTTATATAACAGAACATTGATGTCCACCATAAAAAATACAAATCTTATGCTTGAAGTTCAAATTCATATTGCAACTAACAATAATCGTACATTCACTTAAAATCACATTCTTTTACAAGTAGATTAAAATCTTTAATTCAGTGCAAAATGCTCTTTAAATCGAAGGAAAATCACTTTGAAATAGTTTTTCTTTCTAGGATTGTCAATTTTTTTTATTTTTTATTTATCTTTGAAGGGAAAATTTACATCTTTATAAAAAAAATATAGGGGCAATTAGAAATCTTATAAAAAACACAAGGGGCAATTTACAACTTTATCGAAAACACAAGGGGCCATTTACAATTTTATCGAAAACACAAGGGGAAATTAGCAACTGATGTTAAAAAGGGTATTTTCGTCCTTCTACATGTGTTTTAAAACTTGATAAATGTCATACTTGCATTTCAAGCGTATGTATTACACTCACGTTAAAATTGACAGAAAAATAGACGGCGGGGGGTTCTATACAACGTTTTCCATAACACAGGGTTTATAACGCGACTTTTTAAAACACAGAATTTATAATGCAACTTTATAAAAACACAAGGAGGTATGGTGCATTTTACTAAAAAAAAATAGTTATTATCTTTCGATTTATATTTCTTACAGTAGATGGTCTTTTGGCCTTCTCAACTTCAAAAGCTAATTCTTAATGTGAGACTTTTCCATACATTTGAAAACTGAGTACTAGCCCATTTCACAATCGATGTGGAGAATCCAATGATCTCTTTCACATAGTCAGTTTACCAAAAGCTTAATTCTTTTGAACTAATAGGAGACTTAGACCCTGTTTGGCCTATATGTGAAATATAAGTTTTTGACCTATACAGCTTTTAGTAGTAGAACTTTTGTTAGAAGTGTTGTTAAACAAAAATTATTGACTATTTGGCCTTGTCATGTCAGAAGTACTGTTTATTGTTCATGGACCTGTTTGACATGTTATTATAAAAGTGTTGTAGGTAATAAAATTGACCAAAAATGACAAAGCTAAAGATGTTAAACTGTTTGGCCCATATAATGATTATATCAAAGCTAAACTCTTTTACGACATAATTAAATTTTAAAATAATATGAGAAAAATAAAAGAATAGCAAAATCATTACAAAAATAATAAAATCATAAAAACTTTATCTAATTATAAAAATATGGCACTAACAGTTGATTTCTTTGATGCTATATATCTAGAAAAAATTATAAAATTTCACTAATTATAAGAAAAAAAGTGACTTCACATACAACAAGATACCTAACACCATTTCAGAACATTGAAGAAACTAGCTTTAAGCGCAACAAATATTCAAAGATAAGTTTTCAATAACTGAAGATTATGATTTAATCCAAACCATTAATACTCACTTAAACCATGACTAACACATTTTACCGAAAGATTATACAACAAAACACCAAAAACACCACCAGCCATAATGCTAGAATCCCAATTGCTTCTCAAGTTCAAAATGCACAACACAAACTTCCATGAACAAGAAGTAACATGCTCTTCATCATTAATATAAGGCTAACAGGCAACAAGTCAACAACCATAAAAAAGCAAGAATCTGCAGCAAATTGTGTAAGCAAAAAACTATATACAGTAGAACCTCTTTAAATTAATAATGTTGGGGTCACTAAATTTTATTAATTTAGTGAGATAGTAATTTATTGATAAATTAATGACTATTAATTAGTAGAGATATTTTTTATTTTTTTGACTTTATAGTAAATATTTTATGATTATGATGTTTTTTTTTCGGTCTAATATAAAAAGATAAGTAATGATAATAGAAGATACAATTTAATTTAGTAAGATTAGAAAAAGATTTTCTAATCTCGTATTCAAGTCCTTGTAGGATTAGGATGAGAACTAATTTTTTTAATCTTGTATCCTAATCCTTGTAGGATTATCTCAATTTTTTCTCTTTAAATAATTAAATATAAGATTCAACTAGATTTGAAATTCAACAAAAGACAAACTACACTTTATTCATATTTTAAAAAAATCTCATAGTCAATTTATTATGTACTTTTTATCTAATTATTAATTTATGAAATATTTGAATCAATAAAATACAAAATAAATTTTATTTAAATGTATTATTTTATAATTTTATCGAATTTATTAACTTTTTACACTGGTCCCAAGTCAGGACCAGATATTTTTATAAATTAAAAAAAATTATTAATTTATCGAATATTAATTTAAAGAGATTCTACTGTATATGTTCCCTTGAATTTGCCATCCCTTGTTTCTTTGTTTGTAGTAGCCTAGAACTAAACTATATACTTCTATGAGATTAAGATTTGCTCAAAGTCATATATACATATATACTGCCAAGTCATTTGCCAAGAAAACTTGTTGGTTATGGGCATTGTTTTTTTTGGGGGGGTCGGATTATGGGCATTCTTCTCTTGCATTCTAGTGCCTACTAAATATAATAAGACAAAGGAAATAAAACAAAAATTAGCTTGCTCAAGAACAACATGAAAAAAGACTAAAATTACTTGTATATTTTCAGGACATGATTTTTAAAAAAGCTCTTCTAATTGTTGCTTGATTGCGATAACAGGTAACTAAGCCTTTTAGATATATTGAGTTTTTAAACATTTTTAGGGGTTTCGCACATATTTTTATCTTTTCCGCACCGTTTGTTTTGATCTACATCTATACTGCTGCCGGTGCGAGAACAAGTGTTGTGAAAATTCAGGCGTGCTATGTGAACTCAATTATTTATGAATATATAGTTATGTTGGTATCTGTGTTCCAGTTATTTGGGAGGAACGTTTCAAATACTAAAAGAAGCGATATGGGGCTTACCTGAGAGAGAGAGAGAAAAAGATGATGATTTGATTTTCTCTACTAGTATGTTGTTCTTCTTTGGGAGGAAAAAAAAAGTTGAAATAAGAGAGAGAGAGAGAACGAGTGATCATATTAGGATAGAGAACGTATTGAATGTTGGATTTTTAGAAAATATGAAGGGTATTTTTGAGAAGAAAAAAGAAAAGAGCTTCGCAAAAACTGTTTTTAAAAAGCTTTAATTTGGGGCTTCTATATTTTAGTTTTTTTTCGGCTTTCGCTTTAATCCAAAAGCGCTTTTGAAAATGGGCCAAACATGTAAGTTTGAGCTTTTAAACTCACAAAAAGTGTTTTTAAGAATCTAAAAGTTAGGTCAAACAGACTCTAAGTAAAACTTCACGTTTTGATAAGTAATAGGTGCTATTAAAAAGTAGTTCATGAGATGAAATTTTTGGTTACGCATATAAACTTCACCTCTTTCCAACCCCCACCCCGGCGCCCCCCCCCCCCCCCCCCCCCCCCCCCCCCCCCCCAATCAACAGTTAGAGATATTTTCCAGGACCTAACACAAGTGAAAGGTGCAACAAGGTATTGCTTGTCTGGTGACACTAGCTCAAAAAGAGAGCGAAAATACTATTTGGACCTAACAAGCATTTGATATATATTTATGCTTTGATGGTTATCGATTGCACTGAAAGCCATATATATCTTTTCATTGTTGTTAAGTGCTTGACAAAGACAATAGCCGACTAGGCTAAAGCACTCATCGCAAGTGAAGTCAATGGACAACATCACTGTTAAGAGCACTCTCAACGTGGATAAATCATAAAATCTTAAAATTATCTTATAAGATTTTAAGGTACTTTATTTAGAACCTCGTTTAATAGAATTTTATGCTTCTTAATACAATATCATAACTGAACCTTGGACCAGTCTATTACATGTGCAGAGTTAGATTTATTTATTTATTTTATATCAAAGAATTCACTCTATAAAGAACTACATTAGATTCATGAAGTGCAGCATAGTTAGTCAAGAGTCAAAGAATATTTGTGATGAAAAAAGGTATAAATTTAAACTTGTGACATTTGACTTCAATAAATTACTACCCAATTATTCCACCCGACCTTTAGAAACAATGCATACCAGGACTTCGAACTAGTTTGCTTCATTCACGTATTACCAGGATTGAAAGGTAGTAATAAACATGAAATTCTAAACGATATTATAAGATTTTGAACAACTTTGTATAACCTCAATTAGTTTTAAGATAGAATTCCGTATTTCTTAACATGATGATGAAATGTTAACATTAAGAAATTTCGTCTATGGAGACGGCTAATTTCTGTCTCCTTTTCATCTCCATTTCTTGAAAGGAGACGAAAACGTGCCGTTACCGTTCGCGTCGTTTTCAATTTTGGATTTCGTCTCACATGGAGACGAAATTCAAAATCGTCTCCTTTTCGTCGAAAATTATATTCGTCTCCATAATAATCGTCTCTGAATCGTCTCTCTTTCAGTTTGTCTCCAATTCGTCTCCCCTTGGTCTCCGACTTCAAGTCGTCTCCAAATTGTCTCCGCTGTTGTGTCGTCTCCTTTTTGTCTCCGTTTCTGCATTGTCTCGTTTTTGTCTCCGTTTCCGCATCGTCTCGTTTTCGTCTCCGTTTCCATGTCGTCTCTATTTCGTCTTCTTTTTCACGTCGTCTCCTTTTTGTCTCCTTCTACATGTCGTCTCCTTTTCCAAGACATCTCATTTTCGTCTCTTTTTTCGATTTTTACAAGTCATCTCATTTCCGTCGCAGTTTCTGTATTTTTTTGAATATATATATATATATATATATATTTTTTTAATAAAAAAAATTCAGAATCAACCTATTATACATTTCCAAATTTTTAGCAAGTTGACATACTTATTAAACAAACATTAAATTAACGTAATTAGATTGTAATGTCCACATTTTATGTTCAGAAATTAAAGTACACACATCATAAAACAATTAGTATGTGACATAATACGTTATTATAAAGTTTGGACAATTATCACTCGGGTTGATTATCTATTCGATCACCAAGATCATGTAACGTTACGAAGAAGGCAGCCTTGATAGTTGGTACTGATTCATAGTTTTAATACTTGGATAGGTGCATGATGTGTCTTGGATGTGTTAGCAAGGTTGGCAAAGTTGTGCGAGACGTAACTACGTTCAAATGTTGAAATCTTACGCAAAATGATCAACCGCTGAGTTTCCTGACGAGGGCTACTTCTTATGACCTATTTATTCAATGTTCGACTTAGGTTGGAGAAGAGTTACAGCGAAAATACCTCATGAATTTTTTGAGTAAATTCAAGACACCCCTATTAGCATTTAAAATTATCTAAATTCTTCTATGTCAACTTATATCATTGGCAATTTTTAAATAACAGGAGACTCCAAACATAACATCCAAGATAATATACATGACAAACTGAACTGCAACAACAAACCACAATGCAGGGGTAGAACCAGAAATCTAGCGTTGGGGGGGCCGAATTTTTTTTTTGTATAATAGTTTTTGCACTGTATTTTTTGAATTTGTAGAAAAGAGACTCAATTTTTACAGTCATAAAAAAAAAAAGATCAAAACAAGCATAGTACTAAATACCTCAAAGTTATGTTTATTTATCTAATACCCAAGCATAGCACCAATTTTTACACAAGCCAAGCTCTACAGGTCATGTTATCCAATACCCAAGTATCACTTACATATATAGTTTTGTTATAAAAAAAAAGGAAGATGATAGTTTTGTTTAAAAAAAAGGTACAACAGTTAGAATATAGCTTTTAATTTGAGATTTGTAAAAAGATGTGGTGTAATAAAATTGAGATTTGTAGGGAGATTTTGAGAAGATGAAGATGATGATAGTTTTGTTTCAAAAAAAAATACATTAAGTATTTTTTTTCGAGCACCCTCGCCCCCCCCCCCCCCCCCCCCTCCCTCCCCCTCCTTCCTCCCCTCCCCTCCCCTCCGGCCCTGCCACAATGAATTATAACAACAAAAAATGAAGAATAAATACATTTAAAAATAAAAGAATAACTAAATTTTCTAGTTTGCATAAATAGTTTTAAAAAATATATGGGTAATTTTCACAAATTATTTTTAAACATTTAAGGGACTTATATACGTTAATACACTAAAGAGTTATTCTTCAAAATACACATTTAAGTATGGGTATAGTCATCAATATACAAAAGAAAATATAATGAAATTAATCAGTATAGGAAAATTTGGGTAAGCTTCAAAGTTCTTGGGTTGTTTGGGATTACCTATCAACTTATAGCGCAATATCTGTAGTGGGCTGGCAAAGGCAAGCCCACCCAGAGGGACAAAAGGGGTATGGGCTAGCAAACGAACCCACCCAAAGAAAGGAAAGGCTAGGAATTTGTGGGCTTCGGCCTAGGAGGAGTGATAACAGCATCAGATAAGGAAATGGGAACGAGATCATACTAGAAAAAGGAAGGAAAACAATCAACAAGAGAGATGGGCATGACAAAAGGAAGTCAATCAATGAGAGATGGGCATGACAGAAGGAATCAATGGCTACGAACCAGGATCTTGGAATAGGCTATAAGAAAGTGGCAGGATAGACAGAAGGGGACATAAAAAGAATACACCCGAGACACTTGACCCTACCCTGAGAAAATCAGTCCCAACAGCCACCTTAAGCTCTCAAGGTCTCTCGCTTGTCAGGATCCCTTTCGGAGAAAGGGATAAAAGCTCTATTTGGTCTTAATTATAGATTTAAGGCTCTACAATTTGGCGCCCACCGTGGGGTCATTGATAACTGTGGTGAATTGAGAGTTAAAGATAGCCGAGAATACTTCAAAGAACTTGGAACAGCGATTGGCAACCCTGCAAGTAGTTGTGGAATCGCAGTTAAAGGAAGCAATAATGGAAAGGGATGTGGCGAGAAGGAAGAATGAAGAATTGAGGAAGAAGGTGGAATCCTTGATGGTCATTCCAGGCAGGGGAACCTCATATCAAACCCCTCCACCAAGACCTAGAACTGGGGTGCCAATGCAGACTCTCGATGAAAGCCCGATGGTGGAGAGGCAGCGGAGCACAGAAGAAAGAGCCCTAAGGGCAAGAGAGAGCCCCAAGTACAAGTTCAATGAGACCCCTTTCCTGGATCATAGCGAGTTTGCAGAGATGCCATAAAAATTCCGCATGCCACAATGGAAGCTGTACAATGGGAAGACGGATCCCGATGAACAAATCACCCACTTTTGACAGGGAATGATGATAGCTGGCATAGAGCCAGCACTAAAAGAGGCGTGTATGTGCAAGAGTTTCGGGTCCAGCCTCACCGGTTCGGCACTAGATTGGTACACCAGTTTGCCCAACCACAGCATTGGGTCATTCGCCCAGTTGATGAAAGAATTTTATGAGCAATTTGCGTCTAGTAAAAGGGTAAAAAAGAAGGCTAATGATTTATACAAGATCCGACAGGGGAGAAGCAAGTCCCTAAGAGCATACATCCAAAGATTTAATGAAGAGATTATCGGAATTCCTCAGTGTAACCAGGAAACCGCAATGTCGACCTTCCAGCAAGGCCTGTTGCCCGAGCCTGATCTTTACAAGGAGTTGGTAATGAATTCTTATAGTAGTATGAAAGAGGTGATAAAGAAGGCCAGAGGGTTGATAAAGTACGAAGAGGAGGTAAAGGGCCAAAACTCCCGGCAGGAACCCATCAAGGAGGTCCGCAGGACAGAGCCACAATGGCACCTGCCATATACGACCCACAGCTGCTTGGTAGCTTCGGTTCCGTATAAGATAGGGGAGCAGAAGTTGCATCACTTGGGTCATAAGTTATTCGAAGAAGGAAGCAGAGAATAAATAAAATCGGAATAGCCCCTGTTCATCAGTCACACCGAATGCGTGAATGAACTGAAGCAGTTGCCCAGCGTAAGATGGCCGAAAAGAATGAAGAGTCACCCCAACCGAAGGGACCAAAGGGTGTGGTACAAATTTCATAGGGATCAAGGACACACTATGGCTGATTGCGTAGACTTGAGGATTGAAGTTCTAAGCATGTTAAAAAAAGGGTTTTGTTGGCCTTATACCAAAAGATATTACTTTGATGACAATAAATCAAGGAAAATTGGATTTGCAAGTGTGTTTGTGCAAATATGTTTACATGCTTAAAACACACACTTGTTGGCTTATGTGCATTAAATGTATGTATCATTATAAGCCAAATTGTACTTTAATATTTTGGCTTGTGTGGATTATACTGTACTAATGATTTTGTAAGCCAAGATATATTGTAATTACTTGGTGTTAAAGGAGGTAAAGAATCTTGCATGAAGAGGTAAATGGTTTTGATTAAAGAATTGATGCAAGATTGAAGAAAATACAAATTACGTTGGCCATTAGTGTATACACGATCAAGATCACCACAAACATGAAGAAATGAAGTCTTGAATAGTTGAAGAAATGAAGACTATATTTCAAGATTCAAGACTTGAAGACATGAAGACGAAGTGGTGTTATAAGGATGGAAACGTGGCGACATAAGGGGTAGCGGCTTAAAAATATCGTTTGCCTTAGGTATGCATTTTTATGGTTCAAGCACTCGGTAATCTTTCAAAAATGTCTTTAAATATTTCCTCAAGAGTTTTGAAAAGATCTCAAAAAGGTTAAATTTGGGTTGGAACATCTTTTGAAGAAATGTTCTTAAAAGGTTTAAAACAATTTATCTTCAAAAGATTGATTTTTCGGTTGAAAAGTGTATTTTAAACGCTTGATTACAAAAATCAGTTTTAATCTTTCCACAAGAGTTTAAAAAATATTTTGAAGTGTCAAAAAAGTTGAAAACACTTTGGAAGAAATGTCTTTTAAATGCCCAAGTGTTTAGCCTTCGGAAAAAATGGATTTCGGGCTCAAAATTACAAATTTGAAAAACTGGCACTATTTGGAACTGTTCAAACTGGATGACCCTATGGCAACTGGTCGACCGGTGCTCAAGGGGTTGTCCACCCGAGACCTCTCCACCAGACGAGGGTCTCTCAACCAGTCGACCGGTGAAGCAGGGGTTAACCGATCGGGCCAAAACGCTGTTTTAAAAAACTAGCCGTTTTTTGTCCGTTGCTTTGTTTCCTATATATACCAAACCAACCCAAATCATCAAACAACTCTTCCAACAACTCCAAAATATCATATATTGATTCTAAGCTTCAAACTTTATATATTTTAATCAATATACACCAAGCTTGAGCTATAACTTGCAAATCTATTGAGCATTCAAATATTTGAATTGTATTATCTAGTCATTGAGGAGTGTTGATTTATTCTTCATTGTACTATCATACAAATACTCAAATCTTTGTAGTGTATACACTCTTGGGCTCTAGATTAGGATTGAGAGAATCCTTGTAAAGAGAAGAGTGTGAGAAAATCCTTTGTGGATTCAAAGGAATAGAGATAGTAGGTTGGAGCTTTACCTACATTTGAAAAAGTTTGTATTTGCTCTTGTGGGTTCAAGAGTGGATTTGTAGATTGGTTTTTGCTTCACCAATATTTGAAGAAGCATTGATTTAGTGGAGTTTAAGAAATCATAAGGAGGAAGACCTTAAGTAGTGGACTAGGCCTTCGGGAGTGCGAACCACTTGAAAATACCGAGTTTGATTTCTCTCTCCCTACTCTATTTACATTCATTGTTATATATACTATTTAAAGTAGTTATCTTGTTCTTGTGTGTGATTATTATTCATCATATTAACTTTTATCTAGTTATTCACACAATGTGTTTGATAAATTGTCTCAAAGAGGTTTTTGTGGGTTGTAGTAATTTTTAAATAGCAATACTTTGTTATAATCTTAATTCACCCCCCCTCTTAAGATTATTTGCCACTAACAAGTTTCTTACCCAATTCTTGACAGAGAGGGGGAGAAGGCAAATGAGGGTCGGAGGTCAGGAGATTGAGAATAAGCCGCAGATGCCACCGAAGCCTATCCGCACCATTAGATGCATCGTCGGGGGGTCGGACTTCAATGGGGATACAACCTCAGCAGCACGGAGAAATGAAGAAAGACGGAAGGGCGATGAAGTGATGTTCGCTCAGCAATAAGTGATGTTGCGGGAATGGTATAACCTCTCCTTCGGTCACGGGGATGAAGAAGGAATCACCGAGGGGCATCATCATGCCTTGGTAGTCAGGTTGGTTATAGCCGGATTTGAGATCAAGAGGATCCTGGTGGATGGAGGCAGTTTGCCCAATATTCTCATGGCACGAACGATGCGTGAAATGGGAATTGTCTAGTCTCAGCTCGTAAAGAAGAAGGTGACGCTAGTAGGATTCAGTGGGGAGACGAAACAAATCCTGAGAGAAATCACTTTGTTGACTTGGGCGGATGATATACATACGATAACAAAGTATTTGGTAGTGGACTGTGCTTCGACGTATACCATCATTATAGGCCGACCTTGGATCCATCAGTTGATAGCAGTACCCTCAACGTACCACCAAATCATGCGGTTCCCATCCCGATGGGGAAATAGGGAAATCAGGGGGGACCCAAAGGAAACACAGAGGTGTTATGCGGCGGCCTTGAGGCCAAAAACTGAAATAGCATGAGAGGAAGCCAAATAACAATTACAGCATGGGGGTCACAAGATTTCGGGGCCCAAAGATACCGAGGACGTGGAAATGGATTCCGATAACCCAGAAAGATGAGTCAGAATAGGGGCTCTCCAAATAAAAATAAACTTGATCCATATAAAATTTGCATGCGTATTTTTATAGAGAAATCTCATAAGAAATCAATAGTCGTTTAAATCGAACATATCATGTTCTCACTTAATAGAGAGAAAAATCAATCGGTACACTACACGGGTTCCACCCCCTTTTTATGAGGTGATGAGAAGGATGATATGTAACTAAAATTAACTACTTAAATTTAATAGCATAAATTAGTCGATCTTAATATTCTACTAAATGCATAATTAGTACTTATGAAGTTAATAATGTATGAGGAGACAAGAAACGTCCATGTCTATAGAGCTAATATTTTCAAGGTCGTCCATAGTAAAGGGAAGGGTGATGGTATCCAGTACTCTAATCCAAAGGCTACTGAGACAATAGTAAGTATTTATACAGTGTATTACTTTCACTGTCGTTTAATCTAATAAGAATATTAAATATTTCTAAATGTTGTTTTTTTAGTCGTGATATGAGGAGATGCTCCATCAACGTCAGCATGCGAAGCAAGAAGATCCCACGGCATCGCCCGTTAATCCCGATGAGATCTTCTACCAAGCAATTAGTAAGGTGAAGAAAGGGCGTGTCTATGAATTCGGCTCACAAGGAGTCCGCATTGGTAAGGAAGCACCCTCTATTCCCACCATCAATACTAGAGTTGGACTCACACAAGAAGACGTCGATAGGGCTGTCACTCAAGCAATGGAGTCCTTGAGGCAAAAGCTTGATAACCAAGGAAATATGCAGCAGGAGACGTAACAATAGGTAAGCCAAGCCATGGAACTCGTGATGCAGTTGTAGTAGGAGATTAACTGTTTAAAACATCTTCGACCACCACCACATTAACCCGATCAGCATGATCAATGGTACATTTAGAATTTGATTTTTTTGGACAATTTTAGAAACTAATTTCGAACAATATTTTCATATTTTTGTGAATTTAAAAGATGCATTATGTAAATATTATTTTGGATATTTAATTTTACGTTTTGTTGTGTAAATTTGTTTTATTCTTTATTTTTATATTTCATATTATTTTCAAAATAATTAATAATTATTAGGTGACAGAATAGCGACGAACAATTGGCCACCATTTTTTGACTAACAAATGGCCACGGAATTGGGCAACGGATTGGCTACCGATATGTGATGACAAATGGATACGGATTGGCTACGAAAATGTGTCGACAAAAGGCTACGGATTGGCTACGAATATTTGATGACAATTGGCTATAGAATAAGAGGCTACCTAACTTCTACGGATTGGTATTCGTAGTCGTGGGCGACGGCCGATTTACGTTCGAAATAGTTACTGCTTTGCTACGAACATTAATAATTAATAAAAAAAAAGATAAAATTTTAATTGGCTACAGATAGGCTACAACCATTTTGCTACGTAAATTATAAAAAATAAATACATATTAATTTTCAGAATTTACTACGAATGGGCTATGGATTATCAATTTGGCTACACAGCTTTTAGCTACGGACGTCTTTCCGTAGCTTATCTGTAGCCCGTCCCAAGTTGGCTACTGTTAGGCCACGGAAACTGTCCGTAGCGCCAACTTTTTTTTCTTGTAGTGTCAACCTTGACATCGTTATCATTTTTATGATTTTTATTATTAACTCTTATTACTAAGGGCTAAGATATATACTTCTAAAATAAGCTCCTTTTCAACTTATAAGTTATTTTTACCAACTAATTAAGCTTAACTAAAAACCCCTCTTTGTAAAACATATATTGTGTATTCTAGCGCCTTGAAAATTAAAATATTTTTCTTCCTTTTTCTTTTTTCACCTTTTAAGACCCGACACTCATTAGTTTTGAATGAAGAATGAAGAGTGACTTGACTTTAGTTTTGGAGTTCGAGCTATTAATAATACCATTATTCATATATATGTAATGGAAATATATAATTATATCATTGGATCCACCTTCAATCGGTGAAATTCAGAATTTTTATTACTATTTTGTCATGAAATCTATATCTCTCTCTTTAGCTTGTTCTTCCTTCTGTCAATACAACAAAATTGGAATAAAATGACTTATTACAATTTTCTCCTTTGCAATTGTTTTGCAAATCAAAGCATGCAATATAGAGGGAAGTAAATGATATTGTTATTGTTATGCAAAATGTTTGGTCAATATCATTGTGCAGTTGGATACCACGAATTTGTCACATTCCAGGATATAAATATGTGAACTCAACAAATACCTCTTTACTCTCGACAATTTCACATGTTGGGATTATATCAAGTAATATCATAAACGGAATCATGAGTATATCCAATTTAATATCCTTAGCATTGTTATGATTATTACCAGATGATTTCATTGGGTTTAATTTCTTAGTAAATAAATCAAATATCAATCTTTTCATCAAAAGAACATACCACAATATCTAAAAAAATCAACATATGATAGATTGAGTATGAAATAAAAATAAATCACACAATTATCGTTGCTATCACACGATC
The DNA here is from genome assembly GCA_037974665.1 of Ehretia macrophylla. Taxonomy (NCBI): domain Eukaryota; kingdom Viridiplantae; phylum Streptophyta; class Magnoliopsida; order Boraginales; family Ehretiaceae; genus Ehretia; species Ehretia macrophylla. Next base: position 47,280,950 of record CM075782.1, on the reverse strand, counting down.
ATCCTAGATACCCTCACTTGAAATCCAACACACACGTCACACGACATCCCATGTTTGACTCACTCACAATAACAAGTAAAACCTAAGTTGAATTTGTGATAAAAGTGCCCGTACCATGTAACACGACATCCCTTTTAGGGTTTCATTCCCCCCTTCCAGAACCTTCATTGGGTCTCCCTTCTTGGTATAGCTACAACGGCTACACCTCTCCCTCTATTTTAACTTTACACGCTCACTAGACCTTTCCCTTCTGTAGGCCATGGCCTCTTTCAGCACCATTTTCCTTTTCCTACCAGAGTCTAATGATGATGAAGACTTACTTATTGAGATAGATCTACCCCTTTTGTACCCATATGATGTGTGCTCTAATAGCCATGAGAAGAGATCTCTTGTTTTTGTGTTTAGATCTGCAATGAAATGTTTCTTTTCTCCTTGTTGCCAACCACCATCTTTGTCGGCCCACCTTTCCGCTGATCAGACCACCATGTGTGGTGTTTTCTTATGGAGGTTTCCCAGTGGCTTAGCTTACCACCCTTGTCAGCTTGGGGCCCTACGTTTTCGTGTTGGTGTTGGTTGCCGCAGGATTTGTAGGTGTTGAACTTCCCCAACTAGGGTCATCTCAAGGGTTGTTGCATCCCTCTCTACGCATCTTCTGTCTTGCTTTGTGCAAGTTCTCTGCCATTTCCTTGGCATCCACGAGCTCAGGTGGTATCGCCGTCATTTTGGTAGCTCTGGCAATCTTGGTAGAAGATCGTCATTGGTTGATCCGTGTGGTGCTGATCTCTCCTCTATCTTGTGGCTGATGGGTTTTGGTTTGTTTTTTTCAACCTGTGTTCGCCGATCGGAACCCCGATCCTCTGCCGGCACCGTTGTTAGACCAGGGGCAAATATGTCCTTTTGGATATCTCTGTGTTTTCCTGGACTAGGGTTTTATTTTTGGGCCCATGTGATGATTGGGTCTCAGCCTAACTTCTATTTTGAAATGTTTTCCTTTTCTTTGCCCCTTATTTTAGGCCTTTGTATTGTTATTATCCGGGCCGGGTTAATCCACCCCTACTATGTGTAATCTATTGTTATTAATGAAATTCACATTTGACCAAAAAAAAAAAAAAATGTAACATAAAAGAAACAATATTGAATAGTTAGAAATTTGAGTGGTGGTGTGAGATAGAAGCCGAAAATGGAGGGGAATATACTGCTGAAGATCCAAAGTGGTTGCGCAGTCCTCGTGCTGTATAAATACTTGGCATCTCCCCACTGCTTTCTTACACCCCAAAACACCCATCTCATCACTCTATCATCATCACCATCACCATCATTGTTATTCATTTCTCTACTCTCTTCTTTTGTCTTCTTCTTCTCTTTCTCTTCACCAAATCTTTTTAGAGAAAGAACCAGGTCAGTTTCTGCATATATAAAACAAAGTGTCTCTATAGATTTTCTGTCTTGTTTTTTTGTTTGTTTTTGTACGTATGTTATTACACATTTATGAACATGCATGGTCGTATTACACCACTTTTATGTGTTGCATGTTTGCTAGGATTATTTTCTTGTGTCTTATTGCATGCAAAAGTGATGTGTTGTTTGTCTTGTAGAATGGCAACGTAGTATCACTTTTTAGGTGAAATCTTTTAAATTTAGTCTGTATAAAGATGATAATTTCTATGTTTAAGAGTTGGGTGAAAATGATAAAATAACGACAAGTTATAATTAAAAGTTTCGAATTCGAATCACTCAGTACTAAAAAAATGATGGTTTATTTGTCCAATACAAGCACAATATAAAATAGAAGCACTTCTTTTTGTTAAACCACCCCGCACTCCTAAAATAAAAATAAATTAAAAAAAATCATTTTCACTTTGATCTCTCTGCTATAATTAATTTCAATGTCAAAGAATAAAATTACTTCATATTGATATATTATAAATTTCAAAACTACTATATCAAATTTCAAACTACTGTACCTATCACCAATTGAGTTTAGAATAAAACCTGGTATTTCTTAACATCCAGAATCGGATAAATTGTTTTCATATCGTTATATCTTTACTTTTACTTTCGTTTAGTTTTTCCAATTTTTCCAGATTAATAAAGGAGAGAAACTCTGGAACTTATCCTAATTAGAACTTCATAAATTTATTATATCTAGCATAACAAGTCATTATATAGTTTCCTTTCTATGCTTGTACCATGTTACTCTTCGTCTCTTCTTATTGTATACGGGTCTGCCATTTTTAGTTCGTTTCAATGGCACAATAGGTTCTAGGACTCGTGATTTATAATTCTATATCCCAAGTCAGAAAATTTTTATTATAATCCAGAAGGATGTCACCTAAACCAACAGGCTTTTGGTCCAATGTATGCTCTTCGCTGTAAGTATGAGAGATTACGAGATTACGAGATTAATTTTCATGAATAATATTTAAAATAGAAATTGTACGACTTAGACCTCTTTTAAAATAAATAAAAAAATGTCACCTATGACTTCGAGGTCAGCTCTTGACATTAATTTCTTTGTAATCTGTCTATAATCATCAACTTTTCATTTTCCTGAAGGTTGATGAATTTTCTCTTTTTCTTTGACCAGTCACCTATTGTAGGGCCCATTTATATGTTAATGTTCATGCACTTGTCGTTCCACCCAACCATACATAAGCATATTAGGGTAATTAGTGGAACAATACATGAATGTCACTTGTCGTAATCAGGGGTGAATCTAGACTAAGCTTGTAAAGGCGACAACCTCCATTAACTTCACAGAATTCGTTATAATCTTTTGTTATTTTCTGGTATTTTTAATTTATAAAATCATTTAAATTCTACTAATTTTGTATTAAACTACTTGGTTTTGACTTAGTTTTATTTGGCTTTCATTGGTAAGGTATTTTAGATTTTTCCCTAAGGAATAATTTTATCAATCAACATACAACTATGAAGGTTGGAAATTGTTCTCGACTTTGTTCAATAATCTAACTTGCACAGATTCTTGACAAGTGACAAAACCAAATTGTTTGTCTTGTGGGACATTCTAAAGCCAGTTATAATACCTGAAATTAGGAGAATAAATTTGGTCACAACGTTTTAATGATATAAGCAAGATCAACGTGTTGTAAACTTTTGACATAATTATAATAAAATAAAGTAGACACTTCACAATCATAATATCGCGTTCATAACGCTAGAAGTTATAAAAGTATCCTTACTCTAGCGAAGAACCATGAATTGTGTGCAGCAATTAAGATGTCATTTTGTTGGTCTTCCGTCCACAAGTTTACCCTCTTTGTCTAATGTTTGTGGTAACATATGTGACAGGATGAGTAATGGCAGAGAACAACTATAGACATTTTCTAAAGCAATTTTGATAGATTTGGTAGCTGTTTGAAGTTAAATGTGCTGCAGATTGATAGTGCTGTTTGATTTTTGTTAATAGAATCATCAGGAAAGAGAGAGTGAAGAAAGAAGTTGTCGAGAAAAAGAGAGTATAGAAACAGAGTTTCTAAGGTTGGCAACAATGACGGGGGACAATTTGAAAGTGCTAAATGCGCTTGATGTTGCAAAGACTCAATGGTACCATTTCACCGCAATTATCGTTGCAGGAATGGGCTTCTTCACTGATGCCTATGATCTCTTCTGCATATCTCTTGTCACGAAGATGCTCGGTCGAATTTACTACCACCATGATGGCTCATCAAAGCCTGGAAGCTTACCCCATAATGTATCTGCTGCTGTGAATGGTGTAGCCTTCTGTGGAACTCTTGCTGGGCAACTCTTCTTTGGCTGGTTGGGTGACAAGCTCGGGCGAAAGAAAGTATATGGAATGACACTTATGCTCATGGGTCTATGTTCCATTGCTTCAGGTCTTTCATTTGGTAAGGAGCCTCGAGCAGTTATGGCTACACTTTGCTTCTTCCGGTTCTGGCTTGGGTTTGGCATTGGTGGTGATTACCCTCTTTCCGCCACCATTATGTCAGAATATGCGAACAAGAAGACTCGTGGCGCGTTCATTGCTGCAGTCTTTGCGATGCAAGGATTTGGGATTTTGGCAGGAGGTGTATTTGCAATGATTGTCTCGGCTGCATTCGAGGCGAGGTTCAAAGCCCCTGTATATGAGGTTGATCCAATTGGTTCAACTGCTCCAGAAGCAGATTATGTCTGGAGGATCATTTTGATGGTTGGGGCACTTCCAGCTTTACTGACTTACTACTGGAGGATGAAGATGCCAGAAACTGCGCGTTACACTGCTCTCGTTGCCAAGAACGCGAAACAGGCTGCAGCAGATATGTCGAAAGTTTTGAATGTTGATATTGAGGCTGAGCATCAGAAGGTGGAGCAGCTCGCCACGAATTCAAACAATGGATTCGGTTTATTCTCAAAGGAATTTCTACGTCGCCATGGGCTTCACTTGCTTGGCACGAGTAGCACTTGGTTCTTGCTGGACATTGCATTTTACAGCCAGAATCTCTTCCAAAAGGACATTTTCACCGCGATTGGTTGGATTCCAGCAGCGAAGACCATGAATGCCATTGAAGAGGTGTTTTTGATCGCAAGAGCACAAACCCTTATCGCTCTATGCAGTACTGTGCCAGGCTATTGGTTCACAGTGGCCTTAATTGATAAGATGGGCAGATTTGCAATCCAATTGTTGGGTTTCTTCATGATGACAGTATTTATGTTCGCTCTTGCCATTCCTTACCACCATTGGACTCATCCAGATAACCGCATTGGATTCGTCGTGATGTACTCACTCACTTTCTTCTTTGCGAACTTTGGCCCTAATGCCACCACATTCGTTGTCCCAGCAGAGATCTTCCCAGCCAGATTGCGTTCAACTTGCCATGGTATATCAGCTGCATCTGGTAAACTAGGGGCAATGGTGGGTGCATTCGGGTTCTTGTATCTGGCTCAGAACCAGGACCCTGCCAAGACAGATCCAGGGTATCCTGCAGGCATTGGTGTCAGAAATTCACTTCTAGTGCTGGGCATCGTCAATCTTCTTGGCTTGTTGTTTACGTTCTTGGTTCCTGAATCAAAAGGCAAATCACTGGAAGAACTATCGGGCGAAAATGAGGAATCTGCCGAGGCATAAGCAAAACAAGAACAGTTCTAAAACAACCCAGTGATGACATAGTTCTGATTTTATCTTCTTCTCTTACTAGTTACTTTGTCTTTGTTTTTATGATTTTTTTTTCTTCTTTTTCTTTTTTTTTTTTTTTTGATATTTTTCTTTCTTCTTTGTATTTGGTCTCTGAGTTTGTTGTTCTTAAGATTCAGCTTTCAAACCATAACTGCAATATTGCTAGAAGTTGTATGGCCTTTCTCTTCTTATTACTTTGTAGGATGAGATTGTGTAGCCAAATGACTTTGTATCCTCTTCAACTATTACTACACTTGCAATCTTGTTATAAATAAGGATTATATATATATTTATATGTACATATACATACTACAAAACTGGTTGGATTAAAATATTCATTTACTCAAAACTGCCATTAAGGATAAACCAATGCAATTTACAAGGAAACAATGAAGGGCATCAAGTCACAGCTATGGATTTTTGAATTGAAAGAGATCAAGAATACTTTTACTTTCTATATTATCCATTCATCCTGATTGATGATGTGAAAGATTACCAAAAATTTTCGATCTATTATTGATTTAATTTTTCCAATCTCAAGAGTCATCGAAAGGATCTCGAAGACCCATGGATACTAATTTTGATTAGAGGCTTCTTCTTTAGATATTGACTATCCTATTATCTATGTTCATGCTATTAAGGGGTGGAACTCTATGTACAATAGTTCGAGATTTTTTTTATCCACAGAGTGATTAAATGAATTGCAAATTGAACGTTTTAAACCTAACAACCATTGTGATATTTATGCTTTAATTTGATGGTTATCGATCGCACTGAAAGCTATATATCTTTCCATTGTTGTTAAGTGCTTGACAAAGACAAGAGCCGACTAAGCTAAAGCCCTCATCGCAATTGAAGTCAATGGACAACATCATTGTTAAGAGCACTCTCAATGTGGATAAATAATAAAATTATGAAACCATCTTATAAAATTTTAAGTCACTTTATTTGGAACCTTATTTAATAGAATTTAATGCTTCTTAACTCGGTATCCTAACTGAACCTTGGACCTGTCTATTACATGTGCAGAGTTTAATTGGTAAAAAAAATAACTTATAAGTTCAAAAGGATCTTATTTTAAAAGTATATATCTCAACCTTTAGTAATAACAATTAATAATAAAAATGATAATTTTAGCATTATTGTTATTATTATATAAGCTTATATGTTCTTACAATTCGACTTAAAAGTTTACACAACTCTATCTATGTATGTAAAACCTCAATAAATTAAATTAATATTTGACAAATTAATGATCTTGCTTAAATAATAAAAATATTTCACTTCCCACTCGGGTTATGTAAAAGTAAAACAACGCTATCAGTTAACAAGTAAATCCCAAACAACCCCAAGAACTTTAAAGATTACCCAAATTTTTCTATATTGATTAAGTTCATTATAATTTCTTTTGTCTATTGAAGATTGTACCCATACTTCAAATGTATATTTTGAAGAGTAACTCTTAGTGTATTAACATATATAAGTCCCTTAATTTTTTTAAAAATAGTTTGTGAAAATTACCCATATATTTTTTAATAAACTATTTTGTGCAAACTAGAACCTTTTAGTTGCAATATAGAGGGAAGTAAATGATATTGTTATTGTTATGCTAAATTTTTGTTTCTTTGGTCAATATCGATCATTGTGCAATTGGATACCACGAATTTGTCACATTCCACGATATAAATATGTGAACTCAACAAACACCTCTTTTAATGACAAAAAAAAAAAAAACACCTCTTTACTCTCAGAACAATTTCACATCTTGGGATTATATCAAGCAATATCATAAATGGAATCATGAGTATATCCAATTTGAATATCCTTAGTATTGGCTTCAATTTCTTAGGAAATAAACTAACATAGGGTTTGGAAGTACTTGTGTTGTAGAATTTATTTGATTTATAAATAAATTCTATGAGAATTTTTATTTATAAATGAATTCTTTTATTTGGAACTGTAATTTGCAACATATGTGGAATTGGAATTAAAAATTATATTTTACTCAAATACTCCTCCTTTATTTTATTGGAATTAGTAAAATTTAGGAATGATAAACAAGAACTTTTGAACTATTCAATTAGTACTAGCATGGACTGATGATACCCTGACTTGTTGATTAATTATTTTCTTCATATTTTATTGAAAGAAGAAGGGTTATGGAGAGGGTTTCAAATATTTTTTATTTTTTATTTTTGTATTTGAGTCAAAGTTAAACTTAAGTGTAAAGAAAAATCTAGAGGGGTAATTTTGTCTTCAAAAGATAGAACTAACTTAAAAATCGTGAATTTATAAATTCTATCTCTTGAGTAAGAATTTGTGTTAGGCTTGAGTAAATCTAATATTTGCAAATTTTAAATTTTAAATTTTTTAAAGTGCTGCTTTGAAACATAAAAAATAGGATTTGTAAATAAATTCTGTAAAATTTTGTATAATTTATTTATTTCAAATAGTTTGTGATTAATCTTTTCGTCAAAAGAAGATACCACAAGACCAAGAAAAAATCAACACGTGATAAATTGAGTATGGAATAAAAAATAAATGGCACAGTTATCACTGCATCACACGATCATCCTAAATGATTCCTTCCATTCCAATGCAATGTACCAAGGACCACACCACCCTCACTTGAAATCCAACACAATGTTAATACTATATATATATTCGAAAGGTTAACTTAGTTAGTTAAAAAACTCAAAAGTCAAATCTAAAAGAGTAAAAATAGACAAGATTTAGTTCAAATAAAATACAAATAAATAATTCTGATACCCTTTTATTTCTTTGTATTCTCTTTCATATTTCATTTCTTCATTTCTCCCTACATGACTTTCAATTTCACACAACATCTCATGTTTGGCTCTTTCACAACATCTCATGAGTGGTGGTGTGAATAGATCAAGCCGAAAATGGAGGGGATCTAATAAATACTTGGCGTCTCCCCACTGCTTTCTTACACCTCAAAACCCCCATCTCATCACCATCATTGTTATTCATTTCTCTACTCTCTTCTTTTGTCTTCTTCTTCTCTTTCTCTTCACCAAATCTTTTTGGAGAAAGAAACAGGTCAGTTTCTGCATATATAAAACAAAGTGTCTCTATAGATTTTCTGTCTTGTATTTTTGTTTGTTTTCTGTACGTATGTTATTACACATTTATGAACATGCATTGTCGTATTATATCACTTTTATGTGTTGCATGTTTGTTAGGGTTATTTTCTTGTGTCTTGTTGCATGCAAAGGTGATGTGTTTGTCTTGTGGAATGGCAACATAGTATCACTTTCTAGGTGAAATCTCTTAAATCTAGTATATATGTATAAAAATAATGATTTCTATGTCTAAGAGTTGAGTGAAAATGATAGGATAACTATTGATTAAAATTAAAAATTTCAAATTAGAATTACAGAAAATAGCTTCTCAGTACTAAATTTATTTGTCCAGTACAAGCACTTCTTCTTGTTAAGCCACCCCGCATCCCCCCTCCCCTACTCCAAAAAAATATCATTTTTACTTCGATCTCTCTGTACTTATTATTTTTCGGTGTCAAAGAATGTAATTACCTCGTATTGATATATCATAAATTTTAAAATAACTATATTAGATTTTAAACTACTCTATCTACCATCAATTGAGTTTAGAATAAAACCCGATATTTTGAAACATCCAGAATTTAAAAAAATATATATATAGTTTTCATATCATTATATCTTCACTTTTACTTTCGTTTAGTTTCTCCAATTTTTCGAAATCAACAAAGGAGAGAAATATGAAACTTCTCCTGATTATAACTTCATTAATATATTATATATTTTCCTTTCTATGCTTGTATCATGTTACACAATCTCTGTAGTTATGATCAACTTCACCTATGACTTCGAGGTCAGCTTTTGACATTCATTTCTGTGTAATCTTTGTTCATAATCAACTTTCATTTTCCAGAAGATTATGAAGTTTCTCTTTTTGTTTGACCTGTCACCGACTGTAGGGCCCGTTTATATGGGTTTTTTTTTCAGTTAAGGGAGATAGTATAAGTCATTTTACATCACTTGCAGTGTTACATACGAAAATCGATATTCTCGAGACATCTCACACTTAAAGTGAGAGTCATATCACTAGACCAAATGACCAGTGGTGTTTATATTTTAGTTAACGTACACGCACTTATACTGTAGCACTTAAACATGAGCAATACATGAATGTCACTTGTTGGAATCAGAGGGAGAATCTATATTATGCATGTAATGGCGGCAACCTCCATTAACTTCACAGAGCCCGTTACAATCTTTTGTTGTTTTTGGGTATTTTTAATTCGTAAAACCAATTTAAATTTCACAAATTTTGTTACTAAACTACTTCATTCGACTTAGTCTCACTTGGCTTCCATTGATAAGGTATTCTATATTCGCCTCTAAGAAATAAATTTATCCACATACGACTATGAAGGTTGGAAATTGTTCCCGAGTTTGCTCAATAATCAACATAATAACATGAACTTGCACAGATTCTTTTTTTTTTTTTTTTTGATAGTTCAGTGAATTTTATTGCCAACTTGCACAGATTCTTGACAAGTGAAAAAACCAAATTGTTTGTTGGGATATTCTAAAGCCAGTTGTAATACCCAAAATTAGAAGAAAAAAATTTCTCATAACATTTTGATGACATAAGCAAAATCAATTGCTCTTCTTCCCTTCACAACTTTACCCTCTTTGTCTAATCTATGTGACAACATACGTGACAGGATGAGTATTCTTCTAAAACAATTTTGTCATATTTAGTAGTTGTTTCAAGTTTAAAGTGATGGAGATTGATATTGCTGTTTGATTTTTGCTAATAGAATCATCAGGAAAGAGAGTGAAGAAAGAAGTTGACTAGGAAAGGAGAGTATAGAAACAGAGTTTTGTTAGAGTTGCTAGTGTTGGGCTAGGTGGTGAACAGAGTGTGATCAAATTCAGAGAAAAGGCGGGCCGAACCGAGAATAATAATACGACCCAAATTGCAATTACGAGCAATGGCCCAAGGAAAAGTAATCCCATGATCATCAGACCCAACTGCTTAGACTATGTGGCTATTCTGTTATGAGAATGTTAAGTGAGAATCCTGTGATGTAAGGCACTATATATCCTAAAGGCTACGTGAGAGTGAGGCAAGAGTGAAGTATTTTCTTTTGTTTTCCTTTAGCTTTCTTCTCTAGAAGACTTTGTTGTTAAATTTCTTACTTTGCTTATCATCAATTCTACCCCTTTGAGCTATTTCTAGTGTTCAATTTACTCCCTAAATATCCAAACCATTACATTGGTACTTCGTTGAGATTCGAACATGGCGGAAGGAACGATCCTACACGCCATGGATTATCCGCAATATCAACAATATTATCCACAATCTCCGCACGATCAGCCATATTATCTGCAGTATTCTCCACAATATTATGGTGCTACTGGTGATGTTGTCGCTTCTCTGTCTCAGCAATACTATCCGCAGTATGCTGGTTACGACCCTTATAATCAAATGTATCACCAATATTTTCCCTATCAACAACAGGCTGCTCCACCGTCCCATCGTGTGCAAGGGCAATATTATCCTCAGGTCCAGTTTCAAGCCGAAGTTCAGACACAGGTTCAACTCCAGGCACAACCTCAGATACAGACTCTACGCAAATTGCTCTCTGCCTTAGATGAGAAAGTCCATCAGTTGCAGCTCATCATGGAAAAATTTGCGGCACCTACCATTGTTGCGCCACTGCCTACCCCACCACCTCCAGCGGTAGAGAAGACTGACAAACAATATGACGAAGTCGAAGAGGAGGAGACCGAAACACCAACCACGAAAACATCTTCAAAAATATCCAACAGTATAGCGATTCCGATGGACACGTACAAGCTAAGCTGCATCGGTGCTGAAAATTCTGGTGCAAAAATAGCAAAAGAGATAGAAATTCTAGATGAGGGATTTATATTAGACAAGAAGATTGGTTTTGCTCAACCTGAGCGGATTGATAATGCCAAGCTCTTGGTGGCTAACATTGCAATGGATACGGATAAAGTGAAAATTTATGGTGCACGTGTTCATGTTGATTCTTTGGCTAAGGTTGCTGAGAAGGAAGAAGGGTTGTTAGGGGTTGACAAGCAGACGGGAAAAGCCAAAGGTTTTGCGTTTTTTGGGTATAAAACGAAGGAAATAGCAAAAGTTTCGTTGGTAGATTTGGTGGAGACAATTGATAGTGCTTTGAACGTGGATGTGAAGGCAGCTGCACTTGCCATACCATTAGCCATTCATTATGCGCATCAATTATTTGTTCAATGTCCTGAACAAGATTTATTTAGGTGGAACACTATGCTTCGAGGCTTAGCTCAGAGCTCAAACCCAATGAACGCAATTTCACTACACTTGGGAGTTTGGGTAAGGTCTTGGATTAAGCTATTTGATCAAATGCCTTATCGGTATATAGCTAATTGGAATACGACGATTGAAGGATGTGTAAACAATGGTTGTGTTGTTATTGCCTTGGGTTTGTTTCGCAAAATGCATTTGATGAATATTAGGCATGATAATTATAGTCTTGCTAGTGTTTTGAGTGTATGTTATTTTGAGCTATTGGACTATGCTTTGCTTAACAAACTACGCAGTACAATGGGCAAGAAATCAGAGGTTGATGAGAATGCTGAGCTACAATTAAAATCTAATTTGCACTATATTGAACAACGAATAAAGGCGCATGCTGATAAACATAGAACAGAGAGTGAGTTCAAAAATGATGATTGGGTCCTTGTCATAATTGTCTCAGATAATGGTCAATCGAAGGGGTCTGAGAAGTCAAGTAGAACAGTTAGACTGCTATGTAGTTTACAAATGCGTCCTCTCAGGATGCAAAATTTTTCTAGGTTGCGAGTATCCCATGGCTTAGATAATGGTGTTAAATTTGATCAGACTCTCCAATCAAAGGTGGCTGTTGTGCCCTCTATTAGGCAAAGAAAAAGTAGTCGAATGGTTCCTAAAGCCATGTTTGAGCGTTTCACTGAGAAAGCAATAAAAGTCATAATGTTTGCACAAGATGAGGCAAGACGGCTTGGTCATAACTTTGTTGGCACAAAGCAAATCTTGCTAGGTCTTATAGGCAAAAGCACTGGCATTGCTGCCAACGTTCTGAAGTCCATGGGAATAAATTTGAAAGACGTTCGTGTTGAGGTTGAGAAAATAATTGGAAGGGGTAGTGGATTTGTCGCTGTGGAAATCCCATCTACACCACGTGTAAAGCTTGTTTTAGAACTCTCTTTGGAGGAAGCTCAACAACTTGGCAATAGTAGAACAATTGTGAAGATTCCGGGGATTAAGGATATGGCAAGGACTGCTACTGTGTTGGTTCGTGGGTCAAATTAGTTGGCGATTAATGAGGCTGAGAAGAGTTTGCGTGATGCTTTGTGTGTGGCGTGGTGTTTGGTAAACAAAAAGTTCTTGATTGCTAGTGGTGGGGCGTCCAAGATTGCGCTTTACAAGTTAGTCTTTTTGGGCAGGCATGGCAATAACAAGTTAGGCAGAAAACTTTGGCAAGGTAGAGTATTGTTCGAATCTTCCTGCTGAAGCAAGGCTACACCTTGTCTTCCAAATCTTGTTGCTTCAACGAGCTGTCGGTACACATGAAATAGATCTTTCTGCTATAATTTCACAGAGTGAAATGGTTTGTAATGGCAAGAATCACAAGCAACTCTGGTGCAATGGCAAAACCTGCCACTAGAAGAGGTGACTTGGCTTGATGAGAACGGGTTCTTGAAGGCTTATCATGACTTGAACCTTAAGGACAAGGTTCTGCTTCAAGGGGATGGTAATGTTAGAGCTAGGTGGTGAAGAGAGTGTGATCAAATTCAGAGAAAAGGCAGGTCGAACCGAGAATAATAATACGACCCAAATTGCAATTACGAGCAATGGCCCAAGGAAAAGTAATCGCATGATCATCAAACCCAACTGCTTAGACTATGTGGCTATTCTGTTATGAGAATGTTAAGTGAGAATCCTGTGATGTAAGGCACTATATATCCTAAAGGCTACGTGAGAGTGAGGCAAGAGTGAAGTATTTTCCTTTGTTTTCCTTTAGCTTTCTTCTCTAGAAGACTTTGTTGTTAAATTTCTTACTTTGCTTATCATCAATTCTACCCATTTAAGCTCTTTCTCGTGTTCAATTTACTCCCTAAATATCCAAACCATTACAAGTTTCTAAGGTTGGCAACAATGGCAGAGGACAATTTGAAGGTGCTAAATGCGCTTGTTGTTGCCAAGACTCAATGGTACCATTTTACTGCGATTATCGTTGCAGGAATGGGCTTCTTCACTGATGCTTATGATCTCTTCTGCATATCTCTTGTCACGAAGATGATCGGTCGAATTTACTACCACCATGATGGCTCACCAAAGCCTGGAAGCTTACCCCCTAATGTATCTGCTGCTGTGAATGGTGTAGCCTTCTGTGGAACTCTTGTTGGGCAACTCTTCTTTGGCTAGTTGGGTGACAAGTGTTGTGTGATTTCTAACGCAAGTGCACGTGTCGCAACAAGTAATAAAATAATGAATAAAGATCGTTCCCACGAGGACTGAGATTATTAACTACCGAAATTGGTTTAGCTTCAATTTTATTCAGATTACCAAAATTTGAGAATTTTGCAATTAAAAACTAATGAAATAACAAAACTAATAAAAATAACAATCAAACAATTGCGAATTTGATGGAAAATTTGATTCAATAATTGGAGAGTTCTAGGGATTACGATTTCACCAAGATTTATCCTACTCGAATCTGTTGATTAATTCCAATTGACGACTATTCCTTATGCTGCCAGTAATCTCGCTAATGTAAATATTAATCTTTCTCAAGCATTAATACCCTATCCCACTAAGCAAGCTACCTACATCTATGTGATAACTGTGAACTTATGAAATGCATTAAATCCTAGAAATTTAAATGTTGCATTAGATCTCATAACTATCTCTAGCTTATGACAATTTAATGATACTCCACACATGGTCTAGTTTAGTTATCACTTCTCAGTCTCAAACTAAACCACAAAACAAGCAATTATTGGCCAGATAATCACAAGCATTACGTATAGTGTGAAATATTCAGCATAAAAATAGAATAATCAATCAACCAATCAATTCAAGATACTTCAAGTAATCAAAATATGGCTACATCGTAGCCCTAGAAAAGTAATCTAGCAACTCATTATAAATGTAAATGAAATCCAAAATATATTAAAGTTCATGATGAGAGAGAAAAAAAACTAGAAATCTCAAGAAAGTCATGGCTAATCTTGTCTCTGATCCGTCCTTCCTCGTCAATCCTGTGTTTTCTTGCGTTTTCTCCTCTCCAAACTTTTGCTTTTATCCCCAAGAATTAGCAGCCAGCCAAGAAGCTTTTTTTTCCAACGTCTGATGTCTTATTTTTATTGTAGGGTTTTCTTCTTTTCGCGCCTTTTACCAAATTATCCTTAAAAATTCTGCGATACTGCGCAGCTGCGCTATGACTGCGCTACTTCTATTTTCTCTTTAATTTCTTCACAAGTCGCATGAAAGTCAATCCTTTGCTATTTCTCCTCAATCTTGGCCTCAAAATCTAGATTGTCTTTTGGAAATTACCTACAATGCAAATCAAAGACAAAATCAATTAAATTGCTCATAAATTACTCAAAAACTAACAAAGTTTAAGTGAAAATGTATTGAAATACTATAAACTAATACACCCAACAAATACCCCCAAACTTAAGATTTGCTTGTCGTCAAGCAAAAGACACAACTAAAGAAAGAAACAAATTAAAAACTAAAGACTCGACACAAAATAACTCATGAAAGCAATACTGTAAGATAGTAAGTTTTTACGGCCTCAGTAGCTTTATCCCAATTCAAGAGGTAACTTTCAATCACAAGCATGAGAAATAATAACTTCACAGGAGTTCCATTTTACTTCAAATCCCCCATGTGAGTGTGTGAATAGTCTCTATCCTAATCAATTGTACCCGGATGAGTTTATGCAAGTTAAGTGAATTATCAATATGGATTTTTTATTTTCAATCACTTAGGACTTCATAAGCTCACTTTTCATGCCACTCTCTACTGATGTAGGTTAATCATAGCATAAAAGATCAATAGGACTTTACATTTGGTTGTAATGGCTAGGGTCAAGGTAGGATAATGGATAGAACATAAGGCTAAACTACCTGTAAGCACACAACTATTCGAGGATAGTTAATGGAGCACATGCCAATTCTACTTAATACCACCAAAACTATTCGACATATCTCTTTTATTTCATCTTTCATTTCACAATCATTCAAAACATTTAAAAACACATAAAGAATCCACACTCTCCCAAACTTGTATTTTGATATTAACTACAAGCAGTGTGACTCTTCTCTTTTATTTTCATTATTTTCTTTTTCTTTTGTTTTTCTCAATATTTCATTCATTTTTTTTTTTTTTGAAATAAAACAACACATCACCCAATCATCATACCTCTCATCATCCAATACAAAACATATCTCCATATAATCATCCTAGAATAATCATATGTTACAAGTAGAAAGGTCATTAATTGGGGTAATCAACTTGACAAGTTAAGGAAGAATTTGTAAGGTGCATATGAAAGAAAAGGCTAATTAGGCTCAAATTGGTGGACTAGGGATATTCAATAATTACAAGGGTTGACTTGAACGGCTCAAACGATTCAAAAATGGCCTAAAGCATTTCTCTAATGCTATGCAACCTAGGATTTCGCCTCAAGTGACAATCAAGAAAGTTCTAAAGTCCTATACTCATTCATTTTCATTTTTTTTTTCTTCACTTAAACTCACATAAACCTTCTCTAAGTGACAACATACTAGGCGAGGCTAAGTGCGCAATAAATATGGATTTTTCGTAAAACAAAACTATGCTTCAGTCAAGTATCCTCATTACTATCATGTCATTCGTACGCTACTCATCATCGGCCTATTTCTTATCTTTTCAGCATTACTTTCAATCCTTTTTTTTTCTTCAGTTTTTCAGCTTTTTTTTTGTTTTTGAATTTAAACAATGAAAACAAATAATGAAAATAACTAAAACATGTAACATGAACACCAAAAATAACACACAACTCAGAACAAGCAAAGAGACGACACCCCCAAACTTAAAAGGAAAACATTGTCCTCAATGTGAAAACACAAAAAAAAAACAAAGGAGTAGCAACTTCCCTGAAAAGCTGGAGTCATTCATCATCTGGAGGGAAGTAGTGACTAGCCGGCAGAAAGGGGTGTAAAGCAGGTGCTGGCGGAACACCCAATTTCTTCCCTATCTTCGCCATGTATTTGAAACTTTGCTTTTGCCTGGCAGCTAACTCATCTTGCCGCTGGATAATCAAGAGCAATCTTTCCCTAAGGCGGTCTTCCTGCTCTAATCTTTCTTGTTGCCCCTTATCCATGTCCTGGCGCAACTATGCTATTTCCTGACGCAAGGCCTGAATATCTGTGGTAGAGGCCTCTCCCTGATCTATTTGTTCAGTCTCCTGTTGCGCCATGTGAGTCCCCAAAGTTTCTATGGTGATATGCGTTAAGGGCACTTGGGGATGTATCATCTCCTCAGTCTCAGAAAATGGCACTCCAGCTGCTAGACATAACCCAATAATCAAGGCAGGGTGCGGAAGTCCACCAGTCGTGCGCCCTTTCAAGTATTGCAAAATAGACCTCTTGATCACCCTCCCCACATCAATGCTCAACTGATTTCCTATGGCGTAATTCAGGACGGCTCTTTCTCGCAAGACTTCATATGTGTTCCTCGTTGGTAGGAGCGTGGCACAGATGAACAAATGCCACGCTTTAATCTCCTTACGCATTCCAGATGAGGGAAAACTAATCATCTTTTCACCTTTCTGTTTCCAAACAACTCTGTTATCTGTTAAGTACGTGAGGATGGCAGTTAGATCAAGCTTATCTCCATGGGTACTGTAAAAGTCCTCATTAATATCTGGTACTTGGTAAAATCTATTTATAGCAGTCCGATCAAATGAAACAGGCTTCCCACGAACCATAACCCGCTTGTCTTGGTGCTCTTGTGCATTAGCATAAAACTCCCTGACCAACAACACAAAACACGGCCTAGGAGATTTGATGAAATGAGTCCAGTGCTGTGATTCAACCTGCTGTGCAATAATAGGTCCAGGGTCCTCAAAACCACGCTCGACGACCAAAGATTTTTTTATGATAGTCTCAGTATAGCGAGCTTTAGCCGCCTCACTAACAATATGTTCGTATTCAAAGCAAGCCTAGATGTGGATGTAGATGCACCAGAAGTTGAACCTCGTTTTCTTTTAGGAGCCATGGCTATCTAGAATAATCAATCAAAGTCAATTGTTCACTCACACCCAACTGTTCAATCACAACTTTCAACACAACAGTCCCATGCACTACTACGTAACTAAGAATTACCTAACAAACTCGATAAAGCTATAACGATCACAATCAGTTCCAAAATACACCCAGCATAAAAAAACATACGAACAACAAGCAGTGCCCAGCCAACAACAACACAGTTACCAAGTTCCCGATCAATGCAAAACTCCAAAGGATTTCAAGTCACAAGGCAAACAACAAAACGCACCAATAATAGCACCAAGGACTCACGCAAAAGTTCAATGCTCACAACACCAAGTAACCAACCATTCAAAGGCCCAAAAGATGCAGAACACACACTCCACACAACTGATGTGCGCGGCCCCTGTTCATACTCAGTTTTTGGTTTTTTTTATTTTTTTATTTTTTTTATCAAATCCGTCTACCACTGAATAAAGAAGAACACCAAGGATAATAAAACACTCACCAAAGCAAAAGGGACAATGTGAGCAGACAGAAGGGGCTTGCGCTATCGTCGTCTCGTCGTCGTCATTGCGGTGGAGTCCAGTGAGGTCGACGGCGACGGTACAATAAAAGGTGGTTCGGGTGTGTGTTAGAGGGCAATGGCGCGTGAGAAAGAGGTTGGTGGGTGCGTTGAGTGCAGTGTAGAGGATCGGGGCTGTCGGGTGCTGTGAAGAAACGACGGTGCCGTAGCTACCGTGGAGTACCTACTCGGCGGTACTCGCGAAGACTAGGAGGCGCTGCTATTACCGGCGTCATGAAAGGCCTCTGTCGCTGGCGATCGTAAGGTGGCTTGACGCTCGGGTGGTGATGTTGGAGTTGAAGAGTTTGGTGTTAGTGTGTTGAGAGAGAGAGTTTGGGGGTGTTTGAAGGGTCTGATTTGAGCTAGGTATTTGGGTATGAGATTTGAATGGAGTTTATTGTGGTTATGGGTCGGTTTTGGGTTCTAGAATATGGGTGGGTGTGATTGTGGATTGGGTAAGTATGAAGTGTGGTTTTGATATGGTGTGGGTTGGGTCTAGTGGATATGGGTTGTGGGTTGGGTAGAGAGTTTGGTCAACGACGCTGATGATGATTTTTTTTTTCGAACGTCAATGCAAAGGACGTTAGCGCAGTAGCGCCATTTTGTAGCACAACAGTGCTAATGTTTCTTTTGAACAGCTCTAAAACAAACGTAACTTCTGATGACCCCAACGCAGCTGCGCTAGAATTTAGCGCAATAGCGCTACTGCACAACTTTATTTCTTCTTGTTTACCTCTTCCATGCACGCAACCTCTTCACTCCAAACACAAATTTCTCCATATTTTCTCCTCTAAATGACTTGGTAGAACCTCTCCTTGCCTTGACCTCCCCCACACTTATCCATGAACCTACCATGTCAATAAATAAATAAATAAAAACACAAATTAGCCACGACAACTTTAACTCGAAACAAAATTAAAAACAACTGAAACTATCAAAGCAAGAAAAGTAAGAAACTTCGGGTTGCCTCCCGAAAAGCGCTTGTTTTAACGTCGACAGCCTGACGAAACAATTTCTCAGACGGAGTTGAGGTGGACAACGGACTTGTGCTTTTCAAACTCCTCATCCCAATAACTCTTCAACCGTTGTCCGTTAACCTTGAACGTCCCCTTCTCTAGATGATTTACTTTAACAGCTCCGTAGGGAAACACCTTTGTCATAACGAAAGGGCCAGACCATCTTGATTTAAGCTTTCCAGGAAACAAGCGAAGCCTTGAGTTGTATAAAAGAACTTTCTGACCAGGCAAGAACTCTTTTCGTGAGATGTGCTTATCATGCCACGCTTTTGTTCTCTCCTTGAAAATTTTTGCATTCTCATAAGCTTCATTCCGGAATTCTTCCAACTCATTCAATTGCAAAAGTCTCTTTTCTCCTGCAGCTTGCATATCCAGATTCAACTGCTTCATTGCCCAATATGTCTTGTGCTCAAGCTCCACTGGTAAATGGTAAGCTTTTCCATAGACCAATCTATATGGCGACATCCCAATTGGTGTTTTAAATGCAGTACGATACGCCCACAGTGCATCATCAATCTTCTTGGCCCAATCTTTTCGTGAATTGCCCACTGTCTTATCAAGAATCTTCTTTATCTCTCGATTTGAAACTTTTGCTTGCCCATTGGTTTGGGGATAGTAGGCAAGGGCTTTCCGATGTTTGACACCATATTTGAGTAAAAGGGCTTCAAACTACTTGTTACAAAAGTGGGTACTGTAACGTCCCGATCCCTCACGAGACCGAAGGCTTTAATAACCAAGCTATTTTCAACCCAATTCTAGCCCAGTCTCAAAATTTTAGAAAAAAAGGGACAGAGTTTCCTCTGTAAATGCTCAAAATAGCCACAATATACTAAAACAAGCTTTTATAATTAAAATTCAAAGGTTCAAGGCAATCCAAGCCAGGAGACAAACAACAGCTCCAAATCACACATGCATGCACCCAACTTAACTTTTCATTAAACCTTTTTAACATGCCATTCTATGATAACATTAGAGCAATTTTAGAAGTTGAAATCAACACCTCTAAACATACACCCCCTAGCATGCAAGAACTAAAAGGAGAATTAAAAGTTATTACAAGCCATAATATCTCAAAGCTAACATTACAACCAACAACTTTCAACTTGCAACTACAAGAATATACATAGCCTTAAGGCCACAAAATTGATCATGCTATAGCAATACAAGTACACCATGTAACAACAAGAAGGCAAATCCACCTTAAACAACAAACACACAACAATTAGGGCAAAGGCTCAGCCTGAACTTCTTCCTCTTCCACTAGCACCTCAACTAGCTGGGGATCACCCTCAGCACATCCTAAAACATATATCGAGGTATGAGCAACCACTGTTGCCCAGTGAGGGATATAGTCTCCCGGAGCGTGCAATGCAACAAGTAAAGCAATTGGACAATAAAGCAGTTAATCATTCAGAAATAACAAGTTCTAGTAACCACACAATAAAAGGATACATTTCACTTAACCCCATACTTCATATCTTCAATCCACGAACACGATCCACGAACTACGATCACGATCACGATAACGATAAGCCGGCATAATCCCAAACACTCCAGTGGGTGTACTCCGGATGTACCCCGATAATCCTACGACCCAACACCCCCTGGCAATCTCCGGACTAGGCGAGTGAGGGAATAGGGTACGGAGTTTGAATATCCACTGGCAAGCCCTCTGCCGCCCAGCCGATATTCAACACAACCGCCCCTGACACTATGGTTGCGCAACCACTATGCAATGCACTTTACAATGGCAAGTTAATATCAATAAGATAAGCAATAACACGTAGGAGGATCAACAAAGTAGGTTGACCTCAATGCAGTTAGAATAGAAGTAGTTTATACAAGCAAATAAGCAGTTTTACAAAGAGGCATATACAAGATATAATTAGAATTACATCAAAAGTTCCAAACCAACTAACATTTAAACATTCAAGAAGTCATGCCAAGGTCTTAGAAGCGCGAGACAACCGAAATTGCACCTAAACCCCTTTGTTATTCAAGCTATTTCTCTTCCAAACCAAAGTTAATGATTCAAATTCAAAGGGAAACTCTACCAACCTTCTAACTAACCCCCAAGGAACCCTTTCAACCGTCTAACATATTCAAACGCCCGCAATAACCCCGAAAGCCCCAAATTCCCTCTTATAGCTTTACACTACACCTACCTCATCCGGGCTTCAAACAAGGGTTAGAAAAGCTTCTATAGCACTTAGGTAGCCTAAGAATACTAAAAGTGCAGCCCGAATCCACCCGGATTCGCATTGACCCTGAAACCGGTTAATGTCGCCTAATTCACTTTTTATACGATTTTAGAGCAATTTAAGTGTACGGGGTTATTAGACTATCTTCATTAGCACCTAAAGCATCTATTAGGAGTGTTGAATCAAACTAATACGTGCAATTACACAAAACCCTAGAAAAACGTGACTATTCACCTCATAAATTCAAATGACGATTCCAACCGTTTAAAATGCGAACTAATGGCTCAAATGTGTTCTCTAGCACTTATATACAAGGTATAATAGCATAGATAAGCTTTGCAATAACATTTGATAACATTTTCAACAAATCAAGAAAAATGTAACATTTTAGATATGCATAAAAAGTCATGAAAACCCTCACCAATTGCGCGCAGGAACTCTCAGGAGGCTAGCAAACACCCTAAACTAATTGCTCCTAGCTTGGCTTGGCTTGGCTTGGCTTGAAGATTTGATGAGCAAAATCATCTCATTCTCCTCCTATATTATTCTCGGATTTGCTACAGTTAACTCTGCATCTTCCCTTTTTTTTGTTTTTTTTGTTTTTACTAAGTTATGACTTATGTTGTGTGTTGTGTGAATATATGTTTGGGTGGGGCATGTTGGGTGCTTAAATGGTCTATTAAAATGAGCTTAATTAGCTTTAAAACAAGTCCATTGCACATAAATTAAGTTAGCTAACTAAAACATTATGTTTCATACGTAACACTACTCACTAGTTCACTAAACTATTTTCTAAACGAAGGTTCCTATCGCTCATAGCTCAAATGCATATTTTTCCCATTCCTAAAACAATTAATATGATTTAAGAAAAATGCTAATTCATGGTAATTATGTAGTTGAAAAATAGAATGAATAGTAACTAAAGAAGGCAACAAGCAAAGTACAGAAGAAATGCACAATTAGTGGATGCAACAGTAAATGAATGTACGGCAAAAATCTCGGGCATCACAAGTACCCTCATCACTAATTATCGCTCGAGGTGTGCTAAACCTTGTAAAGATGTTCTTGTTCAGAAAATTCAACACTACCGCACCATCATTTGTTGGGGTTGCCACTGCTTCCACCCATTTAGATACATAATCAACTGCCAAAAAAATGTATTTGTTATTGTAGGAGGAAGGGAAAGGCCCCATGAAATCGATTCCCCATACATCAAAAAGTTCAACTTCAAGAATGTTCTACAATGGCATCTCATTCCTTCTCGAAATATTCCCTAATCTTTGGCATCTGTCACATGCAACAACAAAAGTGTGAGCATCTTTAAACAAGCTAGGCCAATAGAAACCTGATTGGAGCACTTTCGCCGCTGGTCTATTGCCTCCAAAGTGACCTCCATACTCAAGTGTGTGGCAATGCCGCAAAATATCTTCCATCTCCTCTTTTGGAAAACACCTTCAACTTGATATGCACAATGCTTGTAGAGTATAGGATCTTCCCAATAATAGTGTTTCACATTAGATAAAAATTTCTTCTTTTGCTGATAATTAAGATCTACTGGAATTATCTTCGCCGCTAGAAAATTCACAAAGTCAGCATACCAAGGAAAAGTTTGAGCAGATTGTATCGCAAGGATCTTTTCGTCTGGAAAGTCATCTTCAATAGGTAGTTTCACCATCTCGATCTCTACTGGTAACTCAAGTTTAGAAAGGTGATCTGCTACCAAATTTTTTGTGCCTTTTTTATCTCTAATCTCCAAGTCGAACTCTTGTAACAACACCCAACGAATGAGCCTTGGCTTCGCATCCTTTTTGGTCGTAAGGTATTTAATAGCTGAATAATCAGTGTAAACGATTACCTTATTTCCAATCAGATAAGGACGAAACTTGTCAAAAGTGAATACTATTGCGAGCAACTCTTTCTCTGTTGTTGCATAATTAAGTTGTGCATCATTAAGAGTGTGACTCGCATAGTAAATAGCATGGAAAACTTTGTTCTTTCGCTGCCCCAAAACTGCTCCTACTAGGTAGTCGCTTGCATCACACATCAACTCAAAGGGTAATTCCCAATCAGGTGCTACGATAATAGGTGCTGATACAAGTTTCTCCTTAATTGTTACAAATGCACGTTCACAATCTTCATCCCACATAAATGGAGCATTCTGCACCAAAAGATTTGAAAGCGCCTTAGCAATCTTTAAAAAATCCTTGATGAATCTCCTATAGAACCCTGCATGTCCCAAAAAACTTCTAACCCCTTTCACAGTTGTTGGTACAGGCAACTTTTCTATGGTTTCAATCTTCGCATGATCAACTTCGATGCCTTCAGCTGAGATGCGATACCCCAAGACAATACCTTCACGCACCATGAAGTGACACTTCTCCCAGTTTAATACCAAATTTTTCTCCTCACATCTTTTCAACACTAACTCCAAATTGTAAAGATAATTATCAAACGGCGTACCCACCACAAAAAAGTCATCCATAAACACCTCAATTTCTCGCTCTACCAAATCTGAGAAGATAGCCATCATGCATCTTTGAAAAGTACCTGGTGCGTTACATAACCCAAATGGCATTCTCCGAAAAGCGAATGTACCATAAGGACATGTAAACGTGGTTTTCTCTTGATCTTTTGGTGCAATAGCTATTTGATTGTAGCCAGAGTACCCATCCAAGAAACAATAGTACTCATGTCCTACCAACCTATCAAGCATCTGATCAACAAAGGGCAAGGGAAAGTGGTCCTTTCTTGTAGCCTTGTTCAACTTCTGATAGTCGATACACACTCTCCACCCAGTAACAGTTCTTGTAGGAATAAGTTCATTGTTTTCATTTTTCACAACTGTTATGCCACCCTTCTTGGGTACAACTTGTACTGGACTTACCCAAGAACTATCTGACATTGGGTAAATTACTCCTGCATCTAACCACTTCAGAACCTCCTTTCTCACTACTTCTTTCATCATCGGATTGAGTTGCCTTTGTGCGTCAATAGATGGTTTGCTGTCATCCTCCATAAGAATACGATGCATGCACATAGAAGGACGAATTCTTTTAATATCTGCCAAAGACCAACCAATCGCTAATTTATGACTTCTAAGCACTCTCAATAATTTATCTTCCTCTTCGTTAGAAAGCGACGAAGAGATAATTACTGGAAGTGTGTCTGACTCACCCAAATATATGTAGCGCAAGTGTGCTGGTAGAGGTTTCAACTCTAACACAGGTGGTTGCTCAATTGATGGTTTAGAATGTGCAGAACCTAATTCTTCAAAATATTTTCGCCTATTTGGTTCAAACGAGTCCATCCAATTTAAATATGCTTGCACCTCTTCATCCTCCAAATCAACAAGATCATCTTGTATTAAGCTAGCCTCCAAGGGATCCAGCTGACCTACATGGCTAGGCACTATAGCTTGTACATCATCAATGCGGAAGCAACTGTTGCTAGCTTCAGGGTACTTGATAGCTTTGAACACATTAAATATCACTTCTTCTTCTTGCACCCTTAGTCGCAGCTCTCCCTTTTGAACATCAACGAGTGCTCTTCCAGTTGCAAGAAATGGTCTCCCAAGAATAATAGGAATCTCCTTGTCTTCTTCCATGTCCAGCACTATAAAATCTGCAGGAAATATGAACTTATCAACTTTGACTAGCACATCTTCAATAACTCATCTAGGATGTTTTAGCGAGCGATCAACTAACTGCAATGTAACAGTTGTAGGTCTCGCCTCACCCAATCCAAGTTTCCTAAAAATAGATAAAGGCATTAAGTTAATGCTAGCTCCCAAATCACACAAAGCTCGCTCAAAAACAACATTGCCAATTTCACAAGGAATAGTAAAACTCCCTGGATCTTTGAGCTTTTGTGGTAGCTTCTTTTGGAGAATAGCGCTGCACTCCTCAGTAAGTGCGACTGTCTCATAATCTCCAAGTCTTCTCTTATTCGAAAGGATGTCCTTCATAAACTTCACGTAACTCGGCATCTGTTCAAGTGCATCTGCAAATGGAATATTAATGTGAAGCTTCTTAAAGACCTCAAGAAATTTTGTAAATTGTTTGTCAAGCTTGTTCTTCTGCAATCGTTCAGGGAATGGCACCACCACAGGTGGTTCCTGTGTAGGCTGTGGTTGAGTTTCTACTTTTTTCTTCATCTTTCGCCTCATTCTTTGCTTCAGCTTTCTCAACCTTCTTTGATTTCACTGGCTCCTCTAACTCATTGTCGCTTCTCAATGTGACAGCTTTACAATGTTCTTTACCCTCTTTTCTAGGATTTACCTTTGAAGTGCTAGGTAAATTCCCTTGTTGTCTTTCTGAAAACATGGTAGTCATTTGGCTAAACTGTGCCTCTAAATTTCTGATTTGTGCAGATTGGTTCTGGAGACTTGTCCTAGTTTCGTTCATAAATTGAGTCTAGGAATTAGCCAACTGTGTCTGCGAATTTGCCAATTGAGCAATTACCTCCTCCAAGTTCACCTTCTTCTCTGGTGGTAG
Source organism: Ehretia macrophylla (assembly GCA_037974665.1). NCBI lineage: Eukaryota > Viridiplantae > Streptophyta > Magnoliopsida > Boraginales > Ehretiaceae > Ehretia > Ehretia macrophylla. The sequence continues at coordinate 47,255,221 of CM075782.1, read as the reverse complement.
GTTATTCTGCTCAGGCTGCAACATATTCTGTGTATTCCTCTAGGAAAAATTCGGATGATTACGCCATGCTGGATTATATTTGTTAGAGTACTGATTGTGCTGTTGCCCATTAAAATTTCCCACATACTGTGCTTGTTCTGTTGTGCCTTGCGCAAATGGATTTCTAACTTGACATTCTACACTATGATGTAGACCACAACAAAACTCGCACACCACTGCCGCTTGAACAGCATTAGCAGTTGCCTGATTATTCTGCATTTGCTTAGCCAAGTTGTCAATTTTTGCCGCCAAAGCAATTATGGCATCAATTTCATGGACCCCAGCTGTCTTCTTTGGTATGACTCTCTCGCTCGACCACTGCTGGTGGTTCAAAACAATATCCTCCAGTAACGCATAAGCTTCATCTGCTGTCTTGTTCATTAAAGCTCCTCTTGTTGATGCATCAATCAAAGTTCTTGTGGAGCTAATTAACCCATTGTAAAAATTATGAACTTCCATCCACCTAGGTACTCCATAATTAGGACACTTCCTCAGCAATGCCTTATACATTTCCCATGCTTCACATAGAGTTTCTTCTTCATGTTGCGCAAAATTATTGATTTCTATGCGCAGCTTCGCTATCTTTCCAGGTGGGAAAAATCTTGACAAAAACTTGTGCACCAAATCCTTCCAAGTAGTGATTGAATCTGAAGGCAGCAAGTTCAACCATTCCTTAGCTTGATCCCTTAAAGAGAAAGGAAACAAGCAAAGCCGCAGAGCTTCATCAGTGACTCCATTGTACTTAACTGTTCCACAAACTTCTAGAAAATTCACAATGTGCTGGTTAGGATCTTCAGAAGGTAATCCATGGAACTGAATATTCTGAATCAACTGTAACGTCACTGTCTTCAAGTCAAAATCATGCGCCTGAATTGCTGGCCTTCTTATCACAGGTTGAATTCCAGTGGGTGGCAAAGCATACTCTCGCAGTGTTCTAGGTGGATTTTCTTGATTATTTCCTCCTTGTGCTGTCACAATGTCAGCCATATTTCCTTGCAAATGATGGGTAGTTGTAGTCGCTCTTTTCTTCTTTCTCCTTTCTATTCTTTCGACAGGTTCATTCTATCTCAGGATCGAAAGGCAACAAATTACTACCTCCTGACTTTCGCATGCACTTAAAGGAATATGTTCCTGAAACACACGTAACGAAAATAAGAGACAAAAACAAAATAAAATCAGATCCAAAGTAAAATTAAAGCTGTTTGATATCGATATTAATAATTGACACAGTCCCCGGCAACGGCGCCAAAAACTTGTTGTGTGATTTCTAACGCAAGTGCACGTGTCGCAACAAGTAATAAAATGATTAATAAAGATCGTTCCCACGAGGACTGAGATTATTAACTACTGAAATTGGTTTAGCTTCAATTTTATTCAGATGACCAAAATTTGAGAATTTTGCAATTAAAAACTAATGAAATAACAAAACTAATAAAAATAACAATCAAACAATTGCGAATTTGATGAAAAATTTGATTCAATAATTGAAGAGTTCTAGGGATTACGATTTCACCAAGATTTATCCTACTCGAATCTGTTGATTAATTCCAATTGACGACTATTCCTTATGCTGCCAGCAATCTTGCTAATGTAAATATTAATTTTTCTCAAACATTAATACCCTATCCCACTAAGCAAGCTACCTACATCTCTGTGATAACTGTGAACTTATGGAATGCATTAAATCCTAGAAATTTAAATGCTGCATTAGATCTCATAACTATCTCTAGCTTATGACAATTTAATGATACTCCACACATGGTCTAGTTTAGTTATCACTTCTCAGTCTCAAACTAAACCACAAAACAAGCAATTATTGGCCAGATAATCACAAGCATTAAGTATAGTGTGAAATATTCAGCATAAAAATAGAATAATCAATCAACCAATCAATTCAACATACTTCAAGTAATCAAAATCTGGCTACATTGTAGCCCTAGAAAAGTAATCTAACAACTCATAATAAATATAAATGAAATCCAAAATATATTAAAGTTCATGATGAGAGAGAGAGAAAACTAGAAATCTCAAGAAAGTCGTGGCTAATCTTGTCTCTGATCCGTCCTTCCTCGTCAATCCTGTGTTTTCTTGCGTTTTCTCCTCTCCAAACTTTTGCTTTTCTCACCAAGAACTAGCAGCCAGCCAAGAAGCTTTTTTTCCAACGTCTGATGTCTTATTTTTATTGTAGGGTTTTCTTCTTTTCGCGCCTTTTACCAAATTGCCCTTAAAAACCCTGCGATACTGTGCAGCTGCGCTATGACTGCGCTACTTCTATTTTCTCTTTAATTTCTTCACAAGTCGCATGAAAGTCAATCCTTTGCTATTTTTCCTCAATCTTGGCCTCAAAATCTAGATTGTCTCTTGAAAATTACCTACAATGCAAATTAAAGACAAAATCAATTAAATTGCTCATAAATTACTCAAAAACTAACAAAGTTTAAGTAAAAATGTATTACTATATAACTAATACACCCAACAACAAGCTCGGGCGAAAGAAAGTATATGGAATAACACTTATGCTCATGAGTTTGTGTTCCATTGCTTCAAGTCTTTCGTTTAGTAAGGAGCCTCAAACAGTTATGGCTACTCTTTGATTCTTCCGGTTCTGGCTCAGGTTTGGAATTGGTGGTGATTACCCTCTTTCTGCCACCATTATGTATGAATGCGAAGAAGAAGACTCGTGGCGCATTCATTGTTGCAGTCTTTGCAATGCAAGGATTTGGAATTTTGGCAGGTGGTGTATTTGCAATGATTATCTCGGCTGCTTTTAAGGCGAGGTTCAAAGCCCCTGCATATGAGGCCGATCCAATTGGTTCAACTGCTCTAGAAACAGATTATGTCTGGAGGATTATTTTGATGGTTGGGGCACTTCCAGCTTTACTGACTTACTACTGGAGGATGAAGATGCCGGAAACAACTCGTTACACTGCTCTCGTTGCCAAGAACGTGAAACAGGCCGCAACAGATATGTCGAAAGTTTTGAATGTTGATATTGAGGCTGAGCAGCAGAAGGTGGAGCAGTTTTCTCCAAAGCTAAACAATGGATTCGGTTTATTCTCAAAGGAATTTCTACGACGCCATGGGCTTCACTTGCTTGGCACGACCAGTACTTGGTTCTTGCTGGACATTGCATTTTACAGTCAAAATCTGTTCCAAAAGGACATTTTTAGCGCAATTGGTTGGATTCCAGTAGCAAAGACCATGAATGCCATTGAAGAGGTATTTTTAATAGCAAGAGCACAAACTCTTATTGCTCTATGCAGTACTGTGCCAGGCTATTGGTTCACAGTGGCATTAATTGATAAGATTGGTAGATTTGCAATCCAATTGTTGGGTTTCTTCATGATGACAGCATTTATGTTCGCTCTTGCCATTCCTTACCACCATTGGACTCATCCAGATAACCGCATTGGATTCGTCGCGATGTACTCACTCACTTTCTTCTTCACGAACTTTGGCCCTAATGCCACCACATTCGTTGTCCCAGCAGAGATTTTCCCAGCCAGATTGCGTTCAACTTGCCATGGTATATCAGCTGCATCTGGTAAACTAGGAGCAATGGTGGGGACGTTTGGGTTTTTGTATCTGGCTCAGAACCAGGACCCTGCCAAGACAGATCCAAGGTATCCTGCAGGCATTGGTGTCAGAAATTCACTTCTAGTGCTTGGCGTTGTCAATCTTCTCGGCTTGTTGTTTACGTTCTTGGTTCCTGAATCAACAGGCAAATCATTGGAAGAGATATCAGGTGCAAATGAAGAATCTGTCGAGGCATGAACACAACGACAACAGTTCTAAAATAGTCCAATGATGACAAAGTTTTGATTTTATCATCTTCTAATCTTACTAGTTAGTTTATCTTTGTTCTTTTTTTTCTTTGGTTTTTTAGAAGGTATTTGTATATGTTAGGAGACGATTTGTCAAAGCGTCTGTTACATGGTGCGAAAGTTTAGAGATAGCAGATTGAAAGAGGGGTAGAAGAAGATCTCAAATTACTTAAACGGAGATAATCAGACGATACTTTGTGTGTATGGAGCTTACAAAGAGACAGTTCTTAACAAAAATGAATAGAGTCGTTTGATCTATATAATCAACCCCTCCTAATAGGACAAGAGTCAGTTTGATTTGATTTGATTTATTTGTAGTAGTTTAGATTCAGCTGTAACCTATAACTTTGTTCTTTAGATTTTTCTTTTTTCTTTGTCTATGTTCTTTGAATTTTTCTTTTTCTTTTATTTTTTTGATTTTTTTGAAGGTATTTGCAGTAGTTCAGATACAGTTGTAACCCATAACTGCAATATTTTTGGTAAGTTGTATGGCCTTTCTTCTATTACTTTGTAGGATGAGATTTGTATCCTCTTATACTATTACAATACTAGCAATCTTGCTGTCAAAGATGATCAACTTTATGACCAAAAAAAAAAAAAAAAAACAAAGATGATCAACTTAGAGTATCCATTCACTACAAAATTGTTCCGCTTAGAGTATCAATTCACTCAAAACTGCTTGGCTTATGATAACCAATGCTGTGATACCCCGAACCCGGCATGTATTTAATAGCATTTGACTGCATTTAATTAAGTGTTTAATTAGTTAAATCATCCATTTTGCACTACTTTGATATTTCTTTTAAAAATATTCAAATAATTTTTATATTGATTAATTTAAAAGATTATTACCTATTTTTATTGTTTATAGTAATTAGATTTATTTTCTTGCATTTAATTAAGTGTCATATTAAATATTAGTATTTAATTGTATTTGATTACGTGTTTATACTAACTTGTTCATTCGTATCCTACCATTAATTTCATAATTCTTTAAATATTCTAGAAATAGTTAAATTATTTATTTTTAAATGAATATTGCTTATTTTGATTATTTTAGTAATCGATTTTATTTTCTTACATTTAATTACTCGATTTTTAATTAAATGATAAAAGTAACTCCGAGCCCGGAGTGAATTTTAAACTATTCTACTATTCTACTTTTCAAAAATTATATATTTTTTTAAGAAATTGTTTATCATTCTAATAGTGATCGTTTATTGACAGTTTGATCGAAGCGCATAAAAAACGAGAGTTAAAGAAATATTTCTCGAATTTTGTGAATAGTATTTCTAGTTTTATTTAATTAGTTTTTAGTTGATTTGCATTAAATTGCATTGTTTTAACTTGAATTAAACTAAATGTTAATTAAATAAGCTTGTTTGACCATTATTAACTTGAATTTGACTTCTTTTTTTTACCAAAATGCCCTTGAGCCTTGTCATCTTTTAAATAGCCAAAATAAAGCAAAATTGACAAAAAAAAAAACAAAACCAAAAATTCCCCATTTGTCCCCCCATGGCCGAAACTCAAGGGAAAAAGAAAAAAAATTGATTTTGCATTTTTAAGCTAAAATCTTGCATGGAATCGGACGAGGATCGTGGCTCGGGTCCTTGCAAGCCTTCCTCTTCAACCTCTGTGTGGGTTTTCACGTTTTTGTGCATATTTTATGAATTTGATTATTGTTTTAAATTTTCAGATTTGATATATATTGTGTTATAATGCCTATAATTGCTCGATATAGCTTCCTTTGAGTTCGTAGAGCATTGTTTAATAGTTATTTAGGGATTTTTACGGCTAAAAATGCGGATTAAAATTGGAGAAGAACAATGAATAGTGATTTTGAATAGTAAAACCCTAGATTTTTGGATTTTTTATCCGAATCGCGTTTTCTTGATTTGGTTAGGTGCCATTAATGCTAGAAAGATAAAATGTACAATAAAAACAGACCGGCCTTTGTTAAAATTGAAAATTAGACAAAGAAACATAAAGGGGACGTTTGACCAAGAGTTAACTGTGCTCGAATTGAGTTGGGGGTTTTGCTATTGAGGGCATGGAAGTACTTTTGGAGCTGTTGTGGCGTTGATTGAGTGTTCGGTTAGCATAGCTGTAGTTCAAACGCAGTAGGTGGACTTTTGGGCTTCGGGTGAGAAAGTGAAGTTTCGTGACATAGAAACGTGCCTTGTAGTGCCTAAGTGAAGATAGTGAAATCGGTTTCGTAATCCCGCAACTCGTTTGCTCGTAATTGTCTTTAGAAGTTAGAGATTGAATAGTGATATTTGTCGTTTTCGTGTTTGAACTGCTATTACCTGTTTAATTGATGTTCTTGTTGATGTTAGTGATAATCATGTTTGAAAAGTTAATTGAATGCTAATATTGATTGTAAATGCTTGATATCTAGTATATCGCCACTAATTTGTACTTTTGTGCTATCGCTTGTTTATTGCTCGTATCCTGTATTGCATTGCATAGTATCAGGCGTGTGAGTGATAGGCCTTTCTGGGTAGTCTCGGGCTACCAGGGTTGGTTTGCTCTAGCTCCGTGTCCTATTCCCATTCTCGCTAGGGGTGCCGCCTTGGGATATTTGGGTCGTATATATATTGGGGTACATCCGGAGTACACCAGTGGAAGTTATAAGGTGGTTGCGTGCTTATTGTCATCGTTGTCAACATCAAGCTCGAGATTGATGTATTGCTCGCGAAATGGTACATTGCTCGTATGAGTGAACCATAGCCTTCAAAGTATGGTATAGCTTTGATGGGTTGTGTTAATGCTTTCTTTAATTGTTTATCGTATTGTTGTTTATATTGATTGTTGTTCTTATTGGATATATGGTTTAACTGTCTTATTTGCATTGCACGATCTTCTTTCTGTCCACCTCGATATCTGTTTCGCCCTCACTGAGTATACGTGTTGTGTATACTCACTCCTCACTACCACATTTCAGGGAATACCATGTTAGCTGGAAAGTTCGTGGTTATGTGATAGATCGTGCTTGAAGAGTTGCCTTGCGTGCTATGTGGCTTAAGTTGTCAAAGATGTAAAGATTTTTACTTTCATGAGATGTATATAATCATTATGTAAAGAAAAGTCATTTAAGTTTTATGTATAAGTTAGTAAGTTCTGGATTCAATGCATGTTTGTATTGTCTAAAGAAAAGAGTTAGAATAGTCTGGGTACTTGGATATGTATATTTATTTGTTGTGTTTAATTGTTGAGAACCGGGGCTCGGATGACCTTAAGGAGTTGTGAATGGTTGGACACGGTTCTGGTCCACTTATATGTTGCTGCAGGTTTGCATTTTGCCTAGAAACAGGGGAGACTCCGTCCGTTTTCCCTAAATTTTATGCCCGGGTTCGGAATTGGGTTGCGATTAGATTGATTAATAGAACTCCCGGTCTCGAGAGAGATCGGGGTATTACAGGTAGTATTAGAGCTTGTTTAGCTCATAAGCCGGGACAGGGTCCTCGATCTGGTGGGTAGTGATCCTTGAATGTGTGCTTGTTAAGTGTGTCTTGAAAGTGTATGCTTGTATGTGAGATTGTGTGTCTTGACTTGAAGGTATGCACCTATGTGATATAGTTATGTGTTATGTATTAAATGTTTCTCAAGTAAAGTGAAGTGACTACTCGTATATCGAATTGACATCGTGAATCGAATCGACCTCGTGAATTGTTATTTACTTGGAGTATTGCTTGTAATGTGTGTATTGGAATGTCTTGAATTGGTTGTGCCGTGATTTGAATTGATTATGTTGTGCTTGACTTGATTGTCGTGTTTGAGTGACTTTGTTGAATAAACTGTTTTACAAACATACTTGCATAATAGATTAAGGCATATATGTATAAATGTGATATTTTGACATTCATACATGTCCTGTTGAAATGGTAAGAAAGACGTTTTCCTCCCCTGAAGAGAAGTGGTTAGTAGCAGGCCCTCCAAGTAATGTGGATTGACGGGAATGAACTGTATTTGACTAGCCTTTATTTGGGAGTTGGTGTTCACTTTTGGAGCTCGGTTATTGGTGAATCTCTAAGGTCCTCCTCTGTGCTTAACAGTTGTGAAAGAGTAGCTTTCTTTTGGGGTTCTATTTGGTTGTTCTTTGGAGCATTCTTTGGTTTTTCTTATTGGGTATTCTTTGGAACTTCTGTTGGCACTTCTTGGTAGACTTGGCTATTGTGGTTTCAATCGGACTTAATGCATGGTATTATCTATGGCATATGTATCTCGGTCTTTATTGGTGTGTTACTAGCATTCCTTATTGGAAATTCTTCAATGGCATTCTCTAGAATTCTTAGTGGCCATTTATCTAGTACTTACTTATTGGGCAATCCTTGCTACTTTCTTACTGGAGCATTGTTTCAGGTATTTTCTTTAGTGTTCCTCAGTAGGTTTGGTATTTGGAATTCCTATCAGACTTATTGTATAGTACTACTTATGATATTCTTTGGAATTCTTAGTGGGCATTCTACTAGTATTTCCTTGTTGGCACTATTGGAAATCTTACACTTGGAATCTTGTTCAGACTTATTATCTCATATTGCTTACGCTATGCTGTGGAATACTTTGGGCTTTCTTGGTGGTAAGTTGTATAAAGTTTGCACTCGGCAAATGGCGATGAGGTCTTGGAGTTGGTCTTATATGTGATGCATCTACTCTGGCTATCCTTTGACTTCCTTATTTGGTACTTGTTGAACTTCTACTGGAGATTCGTATGTGGGGTATTTCTTCGGCATTCTTCTTGTCAATAATATGTGGTATTGATAATATCTACAGTATCCCTGCTTCAGTCTTTAGTTGGTATTTTCTCGGCATTCTTGGTTGGGGTTTCTATTTGGGTTTTCCTACGAGCATTCTTATTCAGAGTCTTGCTTAACAACCAATGAAGAGTAGTTAGAGTTGGATTTCAGGTGATGCTGAGTCCTATTGGAAGAAGAATTGCGAGGACGCAATTGTTTTAAGGGGGAAAGGATGTGATACCCCGAACCCGACATGCATTTAATAGCATTTGACTGCATTTAATTAAGTGTTTAATTAGTTAAATCATCCATTTTGCACAACTTTGATATTTCTTTTAAAAATATTCAAATAATTTTTATATTGATTAATTTAAAAGATTATTACCTATTTTTATTGTTTGTAGTAATTAGATTTATTTTCTTGTATTTAATTAAGTGTCATCTTAAATGTTAGTATTTAATTGCATTTGATTAAGTGTTTATACTAACTTGTTCATTCGTATCCTAGCATTAATTTCATAATTCTTTAAATATTCTAGAAATAGTTAAATTATTTATTTTTAAATGAATATTGCTTTTTCGATTATTTTAGTAATCGGTTTTATTTTCTTACATCTAATTACTCGGTTTTCAATTAAATGATAAAAGTAACTCCGAGCCCAGACTGAATTTTAAACTATTTTACTATTCTACTTTTCAAAAATTATATATTTTTTTAAGAAATTGTTTATCATTCTAATAGTGATCGTTTATTGACCGTTTGATTGAAGCGCATAAAAAACGAGAGTTAAAGAAATATTTCTCGGATTTTGTGAATAGTATTTCTAGTTTTATTTAATTAGTTTTTAGTTAATTTGCATTAAATTGCATTGTTTTAACTTGAATTAAACTAAATGCTAATTAAATAAGCTTGTTTGACCATTATTAACTTGAATTTGACTTTGTTTTTTTTACCAAAATGCCCTTGAGCCTTGTCATCTTTTAAATAGCCAAAATCAAGCAAAATTGACAAAAAAAACAAAACCAAAAATTCCCCATTTGTCCCCCCATGGCCGAAACTCAAGGGAAAAAGAAAGAAAAATTGATTTTATATTTTTAAGCTAAAATCTTGCGTGGAATCGGACAAGGATCGTGGCTCGGGTCCTTGCAAGCCTTCCTCTTCAACCTCTGTGTGGGTTTTCACATTTTTGTGCATATTTTGTGAAATTTGATTATTGTTTTAAATTTTCAGATTTGATATATATTGTGTTATAATGCCTATAATTGCTCGATATAGCTTCCTTTGAGTTCGTAAAACATTGTTTGATAGTTATTTAGGGATTTTTACGGCTAAAAATACGGATTGAAATTGGAGAAGAACAATGAATAATGATTTTAAATAGTAAAACCCTAGATTTTTAGATTTTTGATCTGAATCACGTTTTCTTGATTTGGTTAGGTGCCATTAATGCTAGAAAGATAAAATGTACAATAAAAACGGACCGGCCTTTGTTAAAATTGGAAATTAGACAAAGAAACGTAAAGGGGCCATTTGACCAAGAGTTGACCGTGCTCGAATTGAGTTGGAGGTTTTGCTATTGAGGGCATGGAAACACTTTTGGCGTTGTTGTGGCGTTGATTGAGTGTCCGGTTAGCATAGCTGTAGTTCAAACGCAGTAGGTAGACTTTCGAGCTTCGGGTGAGAAAGTAAAGTTTCGTGACATAGAAACGTGTCTTGTAGTGCCTAAGTGAAGGTAGTGAAATCGGTTTCGTAATCCTGCAGCTCGTTTGCTCGTAATTGTCTTTGGAAGTTAGATATTGAATAGTGATATTTGTCGTTTTCGTGTTTGAACTGCTATTACCTGTTTAATTGATGTTCTTGTTGATGTTAATGATAATCATGTTTGAAAAGTTAATTGAATGCTAATATTGATTGTAAATGCTTGATATCTCGTATATCGCCACTAATTTGTACTTTCATGCTATCGCTCGTTTATTGCTTGTATCTTGTATTGCATTGCATAGTGTTAGGCGCGTGAGTGATGGGCCTCTCTGGGTAGTCTCGGGCTACCAGGGTTGGTTTGCTCTAGCTCCGTGTCCTATTCCCATTCTCGCTAGGGGTACCGCCCTGGGAGATTTGGGTCGTAGATGTGTCGGGGTACATCCAGAGTACACCCAGTGGAAGTTATAAGGTGGTTGCGTGCTTATTGTCATCGTTGTCAACATCAAACTCGAGATTGATGTATTGCTCGCGAAATGGTACTTTGCTCGTATGAGTGAACCATAGCCTTCAAAGTGTGGTATAGCTTTGATGGGTTGTGTTAATGCTTTCTTTAATTGTTTATTGTATTGTTGTTTATATTGATTGTTGTTCTTATTGGATATATGGTTTAACTGTCTTATTTGCATTGCACGATCTTCTTTCTGTCCACCTCGATATTTGTTTCACCCTCACTGAGTATACGTGTTGTGTATACTCACTCCTTACCACCACATTTCAGGGAATACCATGTTAGCTGAAAAGTTCGTGGTTATGTGATAGATCATGCTTGAAGAGTTACCTTGCGTGCTATGTGGCTTGAGTTGTCAAAGATGTAAAGATTTTTACTTTCATGAGATGTATATAATCATTGTGTAAAGAAAAGTCACTTAAGTTTTATGTATAAGTTAGTAAATTCTGGATTCAATGCATGTTTGTATTGTCTAAAGGAAAGAGTTAGAATAGTCTGGGTACTTGGATATGTATATTTATTTGTTGTGTTTAATTGTTGAGAATCGGGGCTCGGATGGCCTTGAGAAGTTGTGAATGGTTGGACACGGTTCTAGTTCACTTATATGCTGTCGCAGGTTTGCATTTTGCCTAGAAACAGGGGAGACTCCGTCCGTTTTCTCTAAATTTTATGCCCGAGTTAGGAATTGGGTTGTAATTAGATTGATTAATAGAACTCCCGGTCTCGAGAAGGATCAATGTGTTACAAATGTAATTTAGGAGGAAACAATGAAGGACATCAATTCAATCCATGGATTTTTGAATTGAGAGATGTCAATAATACTTTTACTTTCTATATTATCCATCCATCTTGATCGATGTGACAAATCACAAAGATTTTTGGATCTACTATCCATTCAGTTTTTCCAATCCCAAGAGTCATCGAATGGATCTCAAAGACCCATGGATTAAACGTTTCTTCTCTAAATGTTAACTTTCCTAATATATGTCCATGCCATTAAAAAGTAGAACTCAACAGTAATTCGGGATTTGAGTAAATTGCTTGCTGCCCCCTTGTGTTTTGCCTGAAATACTCAGTCACCTGGTGTAATTTTAAAATAGGCTCAATACCCTCCTGTATTTTTCCGATTGTAGTTAACGCACCCAAAATCTCTTATTCCGTTAACAAACGTTACGAATTAGTTAATTGACTGTTATACCCTTACATAAAGTTAAAACAAAGAAAATGTCAGATTTATTTTGTTTATTCTGATTCACGAAGGCACACAGACTCACACACACTCAGACACAGTCGCACACACACTCACGCACAGTCGCACACACAGTCGCGCACACACTCACTTCTCGCATCAAAGACGACACTGAAGAAATCTAACAAAATCGTGACTTGATGCAGACAAAATCGTGTTTGCTATTCATTGAGATCTTGAACATAAAGTCGAGTACGCACTCTTCGAAGTCTAGGTATGTGTTTGACTTTGGTTTTTTCCTTTGTTTAACTTTTGTTTATTCTACATTGTTGTGGTCCCAATATGTTTTTTGCTTTATTCTTCTTTGTCGTTTTCACTTGTTGATGGGTTTGTTGTCATTGTTAAGAGGGACAGCCTCGACATTCTACCTGGGGTTTGCAAAAAAATCATAATTTTTAATATGTTGCTTTCCATATTAGGTATATTATGGCTTTGCTTAATTAAGGTACTCCAAATTAGTTAGGGTTTTCTCCTAATTAGGGTTTTGGTAATATGGCACCAATAAGCAGCAATTACGCATATGGTCCGCGTGAGATGCACGTCTAGTTCAAACTGATGGAAGTGTTAATGGATGGAGTCGGTGAGCTACAATCAGAAAAAAACAAGAGGGTACTGAGCCTATTTTAAAATTATAGGGGGTGACTAAATATTTCGGACAATATACAAGAGGGCGGCAAGCAATTTACTCTTCGGGATTTTATGATCCACAGACTGAGCAAATGAATTGCAAATTGAACGTTTTAGACTAAACAAGCATTGTGATATTTACACTTTGATGGTTATCGATCGCACACAGATGAAAGCTGTATATCTTTTCATTGTTGTTAATTAAGTGCTTGACAAAGACAAGAGCCGACTAAGCTAAAGCCTTCATCGCAATTGAATGCAATAGACAACATCATTGTTATAAGAGCACTCTTAACGTGGATAAATAGTAAAATTTTAAAATAATCTTATAAGATTTTAAACCATTTCATTTAGAACCCCACTTAATAGAATTTTATGCTTCTTAACACAGTATTCTAATTGAACCTTGGACCAATCTATTACATGTGCAGAGTTGGATTTATTTATTTATTTATTTATATCAAAGAACTCACCCTATAAAGAACTACATTGGATTCCCGAAATACAACATAGTCCTTAATGCGTGTTTCAAGTCAGTAATAGTCAGACAATATTTGTGATGGCAAGTCATGAATTTGAACTTGTCACATTCATCTTCAATAAATCACTATCCGATCATTCTACCCAACAATTAGAAACAAGGCAAAGCTGGACTTTGAACTAGTTTGCTTCATCCAAGTATTACCGGGATTGAAAGGTAGTAATAAACATGAAATTCTAAACGACATTATAAGATTTTGAACAACTTTGCAGAGCTTCAATTAATTTTAAGATAGATTACTATATTTTTTAACACGGTGATAAAATCTTACGAAGAAAGTAGCCTTGATATTTGATACTGATTCATAGGCCTAATACTTAGATAGGCGCACGACGTGGCTTGGAAGTGTTAGCACGGTTGGCAAAGTTATGTATAAATTCAAATGTTGAAATCTTCACAGGCTAAATGATCGATCGCTGAGTTTCCTGATGAGGGCTTCTTCTTGTGACCTATTTATTCGGTGTTCGACTTGGGGCGAAAATACCTCATGATTTTTTGAGTAAATTCAAACCACCCCCATTAACTTTTAAAATTTTCTAAATTCTTCTATGTCAACTTATATCATTGGCAATTTTTTTACAGAGCTAAAGCCAAAATACCCCATGAGTTTATGAGTAAATCCCAAATAACCCCATCAACTTTTAAGATTACTCAAATTCTCCCATAGAGTCATCTGATTAGAAATTTTTTACATAATACAGTTATGCCCATGATCCAAAAATATATATTTATTAAGGCTTGTTGAAACACTAATGTTCATACTTGATTAATTTCCCTTTAATTTAGAATATATGACACAAATTATATCTTTTATATTATTCTAAAGTAATGAGATTCAAAATCTAAAAAGAAAGAAGTTGAGTAGTTGCAACTGTTATGATTTAAATTTTCCACACAAAAATATTCATATAGCTAAAATATATGATTTTAATTCAAAAACCACACGAGACTCCAAAATAATACCCAAGATAATAAACATTATTCTTGAATTGTATCTTATAACAAACCACAGTGAATTATAATAATAGAAAATGAAGAATAGGTTTTTTCGAGGAAAAAAAACCAAAAATTATCTATTTTACTTAAATAATATATTAAAAATATATGAATAAGAGTTATTCATAAGAATAAATATTTGGAGCATGGGCATAATCATCCATAGATGAAAGAAAATATAATAAAATTATTCAACATATATGGAAAATTTTGGATAATCTTAAAAGTTCATGGGATTGTTTGGGATTTATCCATTAACTGATGGGGCTTGTTGGCTTTTACCCGATTCTAACAGGAGACTCCAAAAATAACATACCAATATAATATACATCAAAACTGAATTGCAACAACAAACCACAGTGAATTATAATAATAAAAAATAAGAATAATTTTTTATTTTCTTATTTTTATTTAAAAAAAGTAACTAAAAGTTTCTAGTTTGCATAAATAGTTTATTAAAAAATATATATATATGGGTAATTTTCACAAATTATTTTTAAAAATTTTAGAGACTTTGATACGCTAAGGCTTATTCTTCAAAATACACATTTGGAGTATGGGACAATCACAAATATACAAAAGAAAAAATAATAAAATTAATCATGAATAGGAAAATATGGGTAATCTTCAAAGTTCTTGGGGTTGTTTGCAATTTACATGTTAACTCATAACGCAGTTTTACTTTTACCTATTTGGAAAATATTTTTCGCTCGTGTGAAAAGCTTATAAGCTCTTTGAGTACTTACAATAGTTATGTAAAAATTATTTGAAATTATAGTAATCCCTACAAAACAATACTCTTAGAATTAATAAAAACTATTGTTTTAGAAGGGTTATAAATTTATTTGTCATTAAATGAATAGTTTATCAATTTTTCAATAACTGAATATATTATTTTAAAAAATTATGTTTTTAGCACTTGTATATATACAACATTATCTTTTTGATAAAGATATATACATTTATGACTTACAAATATAAAATAATAGATGTTTTTAGAAGTTAAATCTACATACATAGAATCTAGAAATTGTTAACATGTATGTAAATACACTAATGTACAAACATAAAGTTAATAAGTACATTTGTACACACAATGGATGTGGTTTCAAAATCTAAAGTTAATAAGTGTTACAAGATGTTTCATGTACATAAAAAAGGCTTAGATGCATATTTTAGGAAGAGCTAAAACTGAAAAAAAAAAAAAAAAAAGTTATCATGTAAAAAATTTCCATAAGTATATTATGGATTTTATGTGCTATTTCTTTACGTATTTAATCAATTATTAGTTTATATGTCGTTCATGTTAGAATTCAAAGGATCCTATACCATAAAATAAAACAGTGTTGCAATTAATATAATTAAGTTGATTAAATCAGAAGTGTACCTTTATATCAAGTCATTGAAACTACTGTTGCGATAATCCTTTATATGAAATCCTTGAAACTAATCCTTTATATGAAATCCTTGAAACTACCGTTGCAATAATCTTGTGAAAAACTTGAGTGGCGTCCTGTGTAAAACTTGAGTGGCGTGTTATGCCTAGATTAGGTGTTTCATCTCTCTCTCTAACTTCTGTATTGTGGCTCTTAATGAGGTAAGTCAACCTTAATACCTTTATTTATAGGCTATTAGTATTCTGAATGGGAGAGATGACCTAGCCTAAAAATTATATTGGGCCCATCAAGTTGCCCTAAAATTTAGCATACCACACCACTAAAAAATAATATTCATGAGATGAATCTACGCCTAACTGAAGTGGATCACTATAAAATTATGCTATGGGAATTATCGGTCAACATCAACCCGTTTTCTAAAAATAACAAAATATTCAATCATTGGTAGCCCCTAATTTAAACATTCTAACAGTTCGGTTTAAAGGATTTAAAAAAATGAATCATTATTACTTAATGCATTTTGCCAGGTTAACATTTAAGTAAACTAACCCGAGTGGGAAGTGAAAGATTTTATTATTTAAGCAAGATCTTTAATTTGTCAAACATTCATTTATTGATGTTTCACAATATATATATAGATAGAGTTGTGTAAACTTTTAAGTCGAACTGTAAGAACTGTTAGGCTTATAATAATAACAATAATGATAATAGTAATGCTATTAATCTTAACATCGTCATCATTTTTATTATTAGTTATGTAAACTTTTAAGCTTATAATAATAAAAAATAATGATAATAGTAATGTTATTAATTTTAACATTGTTGTCATTTTTTTATTTTTGAACTGTTATTACTAAAGGATAAGCTATATACTTTTAAAATAAGCTCCTTTTCAACATATAAATTATTTTTATCAATTAATCTTAACTGAAAACTCCTCTTTGTAAAACATATATTGTGTATTCTTAAAATCGTTTTCTTCCTTTTTCTTTTTTCACCTTTCGAGAAATGATTAGTTATAATATCATAATTGATATAAATGTAATGGAAATATATATATAATGGAAATTATATCATTGGATCCACCTTCAATCGGTGAAATTCATAATATTTGTTACCATTTTGTCACGAAATCTATACCTCTTTCTTTAGCTTTCTCTTCCTTATGTCAATAAAAGAAAATTGGAATAAAATGTTACATTACATTTTTCTCCTTTGCAATTGTTTTACAAATGAAAGCATACAATATGGAGGGAAGTAAATGAAATTGTTATAGTTATGCAAAATGTTAATTTGTTTCTTTGGTCAATATCATTGTGCAATTGGATACCACGAATTAATTTGACACATTCCACAATATAAATATGTGAACTCAACAAACTCCTCTGTACTCTCAACAATTTCATATGTTGGGATTATACCAAGCAATATCATAAATGGAACCATGAGTATATCCAATTTAATATCCTTAATTAGCATTGTTATGATTATATATTACCATATGACTTCATTGGCTTTAATTTCTTAGTAAATAAATCAAATATCAATATTTTCATCAAAAGAACATACTGTAATATCCAAAAAAATCAACACGTGATAGAGTAAATATAGAATAAAAATAAATCACACAATTATCGTTGCATCACACGATCATCCTAGATACCCTCACTTGAAATCCAACACACAACATCCCATGGTTGACTCACTCGCAAAAACAAGTAAAATCTAGGTTGAATTTTTGACAAAAGTGCCCGTACCATGTAACATAAAAGAAATAATGAATAGTTAGAAATTTGAGTGGTGGTGTGAGACAGAAGCCGAAAATGGAGGGGAATATACTGCTGAAATCCAAAGTGGCTGCGCAGTCCTCGTGCTGTATAAATACTTGGCATCTCCCCACTGCTTTCTTACACCTCAAAACACCCATCTCATCATCATCATCATCATCATCATCATCATTGTTGTTCATTTCTCAACTCTCTTCTTTTGTCTTCTTCTTCCCTTTCTCTTCACCAAATCTTTTTAGAGAAAGAAACAGGTCAGTTTCTGCATATATAAAACAATGTGTCTCTATAGATTTTCTGTCTTGTCTTTTTGTTTGTTTTTGTACGCATGTTATTACACATTTATGAACATGCATGGTCGTATTATACCACTTTTATGTGTTGCGTGTTTGTTAGGGTTATTTTCTTGGGTCTTGTTGCATGCAAAAGTTATGTTTTGTTTGTCTTGTAGAATGGCAACGTAGTATCACTTTTTAGGTGGAATCTCTTAAATAATCTAGTATGTATAAAGATGATGATTTTTGGGTGAAAATATTAACTAATAATCGGTTATAATTAAAAAAATTAATTTGAATCACAAATTGAGCTTCTTATATTAAAAAAATGATGGTTTCTTTGTCCAGTACAAGCACAATATAAAGTAGAAGCAATTCTTCTTTTAGTTAAACCACCCCTTCACAACAACAACACGCCCCCCCGCCCGCCGCCCCCACCCAAAAAAAAAAAAAAAAAAAAAA
Source organism: Ehretia macrophylla (assembly GCA_037974665.1). Lineage (NCBI taxonomy): Eukaryota > Viridiplantae > Streptophyta > Magnoliopsida > Boraginales > Ehretiaceae > Ehretia > Ehretia macrophylla. Next base: position 47,237,078 of record CM075782.1, on the reverse strand, counting down.
AATGAAGATCATTTTCACTTCAATCTCTCTGCTATAATTAGTTTCAGTGTCGGAGAATATAATTATCTCATCTTGCTATATCATAAATTTCAAAACCATTATATATATGAGATTTCAAATTATTCTATTTACCCTCAATTGAGTTTAAAATAAAACTCGGTGTTTTTTGACATTCAAAATCAGAGAAATAATTTTCATATCGTTATATCTTCACTTTTACTTCCGTTTAATTTGTCCAATTTTTCGGGATTAACAAAGGAGACAAACTTTGGAACTTCTCCTAATTATAACTTCATAACTTTATTATATCTAGTATACCAAGTCATTATATATTTTCCTTACTATGCTTGTACCATGTTAATCTCTCTGTAATTATGATCAACTTCACCTATGACTTCGAGGTCAGCTTTTGACATTTTAAATTCCGCTGATCTTGAAATTGATCCCGAGTTTGCTCAATAATCTACATAATGAAATGAACTTGCACAGATTCTTGACAAGTGACAAAACCAAATTGTTTGTCTTGTGGGACATTCTAAAGCCAGTTATAATAGCTGAAATTAGGAGAATAAATTTTGTCACAACGTTTTAATGATATAAGCAAGATCAACGTGTTGTAAACTTTTGACACAATTATAATGAAATGACGTAGACACTTCACAATCATAAGATCCCTTTCATAACGCTAGAAGTTATAAAAGTATCCTTACTCTAGCGAAGAACCATGAATTGTGTGCAGCAATTAAGATGTCATTTTGTTGTTCTTCCGTCCACAAGTTTACCCTCTTTGTCTAACGTTTGTGATAACATATGTGACAGGATGAGTAATGGCAGAGAACAACTATAGACATTTTCTAAAGCAATTTTGATAGATTTGGTAGCTGTTTGAAGTTAAATGTGCTGGAGATTGATATTGCTGTTTGATTTTTGCTAATAGAATCATCAGGAAAGAGAGAGTGAAGAAAGAAGTTGTCGAGAAAAAGAGAGTATAGAAACAGAGTTTCTAAGGTTGGCAACAATGACAGGGGACAATTTGAAAGTGCTAAATGGGGTTGATGTTGCAAAGACTCAAGGGTACCATTTCACCGCAATTATCGTTGCAGGAATGGGCTTCTTCACTGATGCCTATGATCTCTTCTGCATATCTCTTGTCACGAAGATGCTCGGTCGAATTTACTACCACCATGATGGCTCATCAAAGCCCGGAAGCTTACCCCATAATGTATCTGCTGCTGTGAATGGTGTAGCCTTCTGTGGAACTCTTGCTGGGCAACTCTTCTTTGGCTGGTTGGGTGACAAGCTCGGGCGAAAGAAAGTATATGGAATGACACTTATGCTCATGGGTCTATGTTCCATTGCTTCAGGTCTTTCATTTGGTAAGGAGCCTCGAGCAGTTATGGCTACACTTTGCTTCTTCCGGTTCTGGCTTGGGTTTGGCATTGGTGGTGATTACCCTCTTTCCGCCACCATTATGTCAGAATATGCGAACAAGAAGACTCGTGGCGCGTTCATTGCTGCAGTCTTTGCGATGCAAGGATTTGGGATTTTGGCAGGAGGTGTATTTGCAATGATTGTCTCGGCTGCATTCGAGGCGAGGTTCAAAGCCCCTGCATATGAGGTTGATCCAATTGGTTCAACTGCTCCAGAAGCAGATTATGTCTGGAGGATAATTTTGATGGTTGGGGCACTTCCAGCTTTACTGACTTACTACTGGAGGATGAAGATGCCAGAAACTGCGCGTTACACTGCTCTCGTTGCCAAGAACGCGAAACAGGCTGCAGCAGATATGTCGAAAGTTTTGAATGTTGATATTGAGGCTGAGCATCAGAAGGTGGAGCAGTTCGCCACAAAGCCAAACAATGGATTCGGTTTATTCTCAAAAGAATTTCTACGTCGCCATGGGCTTCACTTGCTTGGCACGAGTAGCACTTGGTTCTTGCTGGACATTGCATTTTACAGCCAGAATCTCTTCCAAAAGGACATTTTCAGCGCAATTGGTTGGATTCCAGCAGCGAAGACCATGAATGCCATTGAAGAGGTGTTTTTGATCGCAAGAGCACAAACCCTTATCGCTCTATGCAGTACTGTGCCAGGCTATTGGTTCACAGTGGCCTTAATTGATAAGATGGGCAGATTTGCAATCCAATTGTTGGGTTTCTTCATGATGACAGTATTTATGTTCGCTCTTGCCATTCCTTACCACCATTGGACTCATCCAGATAACCGCATTGGATTCGTCGTGATGTACTCACTCACTTTCTTCTTTGCGAACTTTGGCCCTAATGCCACCACATTCGTTGTCCCAGCAGAGATCTTCCCAGCCAGATTGCGTTCAACTTGCCATGGTATATCAGCTGCATCTGGCAAACTAGGAGCAATGGTGGGTGCGTTCGGGTTCTTGTATCTGGCTCAGAACCAGGACCCTGCCCAGACAGATCCAGGGTATCCTGCAGGCATTGGTGTCAGAAATTCACTTCTAGTGCTGGGCATCGTCAATCTTCTTGGCTTGTTGTTTACGTTCTTGGTTCCTGAATCAAAAGGCAAATCACTGGAAGAACTATCGGGCGAAAATGAGGAATCTGCCGAGGCATAAGCAAAACAAGAACAGTTCTAAAACAACCCAGTGATGACATAGTTCTGATTTTATCTTCTTCTCTTGCTAGTTACTTTGTCTTTGTTCTTATGATTTTTCTTTCTTCTTTGTCTTTTTTTTTTTTTTTTGAGATTTTTCTTTCTTCTTTGTCTTTTTTTTAAAGATTTTTCTTTCTTCTTTGTCTTGGTCAGATGAGTAGGTATTCGTAATTCTTAAGATTCAGCTTTCAAACCATAAATGCAATAGGGTTTTTTGCGCCTAACCCCTTGTGGTTGACTATAACTGTACGGAACTCTCCTGTGATGGATAAATTAGTTAAAACTTTCCCTGTGGTTAGTCCAAAAGTTGCAAACGTGCCCTATCAACTGACAAACGTTAAAAAACTGAACTGCTAGTGGTAATTAATTATTATGCCCTTCAGTGTTTGGAAGACAAACCTCACTCTAACCCCACTCAAACCACTAAATAATTAAAAAAAAATACAGACCAGCCACCACCACTACCCAAGCCTACCACCACCATCACCATCACCAAACCCGCTACCATCCCTCTTTCACTGTGTGTGGTGTGTATGTGTGTGTGTGTTTTTTTTTTTTTTTTTGAGAGTGTAATTAAGGTGAGCACACAAACCCAAGCAGCTACCTGAGTAATAGGCACAAGCAACACAGGAATAATTATTCAAGCAGCTACCTGCACAACCTTCCTCCAAAGTGGGTGCTATCTCGGCAAAATCAGGCACTTTCACAATCTGGAGCTTTAGAAATCCATCCTGCTCGCGCTGTTTATCAATAGAATTGTTTCTCTCGCATTGCAGTGCAGTCATTCTAATAGAACCGCTGGACCAATTGCCTCTGCTCCATTCATCCTTTCGTTGATTATATATATATGTGTGTGTGTACGCTTGTTAATGTGCTTGTATTTTCGCGTTCACTTGTCTCTGTTTTATATATATATATATGTGCATGATATATATATATATATATATATATATATATATACACTTACTTGCATATATATAAACTGTGTAATTTGTAGTTTGTGAGCATATTTTTGTAAATTTACACTCAAAGTAACTTTTTGATTAGAATATTGTGAAAAAAAGTTGTGATTTTGATTAATTTGCAGTGGTTTTTTTTAATGTAATAACCTTATGAATGGAGTTGTATTAAAGAGGCCAGAAACTCACGTCGTCATTTTGGTACGATTGAGGAAGTCAATTTTTTAACAAGTCAGATCCTGACACTGTCTCCATGTGACTTTTCAGCTGAGATATGCATCAACGAATTTTTTTAAAAAAAATAGTGTGTTTTGGTCCAAAAAGTCTTCAATAAAGTAGAAAAAGTCATTTTTTGGTTGCAACATCGCATAGCACGCGCATCTGCCGCACATCCAGTTAACTTTCACGATTTTGTTAATGGAAGGGGTCTAAGTGCAACTTGTACTACAGGGGAGGTCTTAGCTAATTTAACCATCACAGGGAGATTCTGTACAGTTATGGTCAACCACAGGGGGGGGTCAAGAACAAAAAACCCAATGCAATATTGCTAGAAGTTTGTATGTTCTTTCTCTTCTTATTACTTTGTAGAAGGAGATTGTGTAGGCAAATGAGCATTGTATCCTCTTCAACTATTACTATACTTGCAATCTTGTTGTCAAAAAGGATTATATATATTTATATACATATATATAAGAAAAAACTGTTCAATTTAGAGTATCCATTCACTCAAAACTATTCAACTAAGGATAAATCAATGTAATTTGGGAGGAAATAATGAAGGACATCAATTCTTGTCCATAGATTTTTGAATTGAGAGAGGTCAAGAATACTTTTACTTTCTACATTATCCATCCATCCTGATCGATGTGAATGATCACCAAGATTTTCTTATCTACTATCGATCTAATTTTCCAATCCCAAGAGTCATTCAAAGGATCTCAAAGACCCATGGATATTAACTTTGATTAGACGTTTCCTCTCTAGACGTTGACTATCCTAATATCTGTATTCATGCCATTTGCCATTAAGGGGTGGAGCTCTATAGTAATTCGGAATTTTCTAATCCACAGAGTGATCATATAAATTACAAATTGAACGTTTTATATTATCAAACAAAATTAAGTCTTATTTAACTAGGTACGATTATTTAATTAGGTGTAGTTAATTATATAGATCCATTCATTTATCAAGAGCCGACTCCTCAGTAACATCCATGCACGTGAGTTATTATTTAACTATCTCCATCTAATTCATTTCAAGTCTTCTTCTCTGATTCTCTCTCATTGTTCAAATCTTGAAAAAAAAAAATAACAGTTGAGAAATTGGAAGGAGCACAAGAAATTTATACCAAGTATCGGTATGTCACTTCTATTGCTTCTATTGTTTAGCTTTTCTAAGAGTAGTTCAGTAGACAAATGAACAATAAGAAAGTTTTTCCTGTGAAATTTCGCAAGACAAATGAGGGGTGTAAGACCTACCGTTCATCTGGCCCAATATCCTAGGAGTTCAAAAGCACGTTTAGACTGCGATCACTAGTGATCGCGAAGATTGTTTAGAACCTCAAACGTGCGACCGGCTAGAGAAGTTATCTCTATGAAGCCAGGGAACCAGAAAATCATGTTTGAACATTCATTCTCAAATTGTTTTCCTATGCTTAGCAGGCACTATATTTAGTACAGCTACATAAAATTTTCTTTCAAAAATGTAAACCATTTAGCTATAAGGTACATGTACAAACAAGACCAACTGACTCCATAGAAAACGGTCATTCATGATTTTTGCAAAGATTTTTGCGATACCACAACTAAGGCCTAAATTCAGCTAGAGCAGCAAAGAAGTTACGAAAGAAGAGGTTAATGTGCGAAGAAGGTACCCAACACAAGCATCGATCTATAACACAAACTGTCACATAAGAGTTTCTACATCATATCTGGATCATCTTCATAGTCAAAGTCTGGTTCACTAGACTGCCTCGATCTTTTTGCTTCTCTTGGGCCCCTACCCTTCTTCGGCTTCCCACTGAAAATATTAGAATACATTAGTAGGATGAATTCATTGATGTCAAAGTTTCAGAGAGATCAATATTATATATTGTCTGGAACAAAATGCAGTATATGAGGAAATAGATCTTCAATTGACTAGAATACAAAGTTCTATTGCCAGAATTATAAAATACTTACGGTCCATTGGCAGATATACCTCCACCATCTCGTCCAGCAGCCTGCTCTTCAGCCTGAGGCACACGCAAACGAGTCATGTGATGGCACAACCTCTATCCAAGCATCACATAGTCCTAGAGTACAATAACATCTACAGGAGAAACTAACATACTAAATTCCAGAACAAAAACAGAAACTAACAAAAGAAATGAGATCCAGATAAGCCCAAATCAGAAAGAGACTCCGCATAAAAAGCAAGGTTAAACATACAATAAATATCAGTGGCTATTAACTTTGTCAGTAATTGGATAAGAATGGAAGTGGATATAGCTCGACCCTGGAGCTCATGGTCTCAGAGAAGGCAGCGTCTATAACTGGATAATTGTCAGCAATTTCTCTAACAAATGGTAAAACAATCAACATCCTTTGAGCTCATGGTCTCAGAGAAGACGGTATCTATAACCGGATAATTGTCAGCAATTTCTCTAACAAATGCTAAAACAATCAACATCCTTCTAGAGCCATAATGGGTACAGCATTTCTTACTCTATTGTACAGGGATGCTGCCAACTTTTTGTCCAGAAATCACAAAAAAGACTAAAATCAGGCAAAATAAATATAATTTGATTTATATATCAGTAGATATGGATTAAAAAGCATTTCTGCTAATAACTGGGAGGCAGCAGAAGTGTTTTTGTTCCTTGGACGTAAGCGGGAAAAAAGGATGCTTGGTTAGGTGTCTATCGTCGCCAATGATCTCCTACCCCCCCCACCCCCACCCCCACCCCCACCCCCCCCACCACCACAAACCCCAAAAAATGTATAAATGACACCTTTGTCTCTAACACATTATATGAAATTTCTCCTACAATCCCCAGTCAGAGATGTCATATCCACTTATATATTGACCTTAAGTAATGTCTGAGCAACCCTGAACTAGATATGTTTTAGCATTTCCATGAACACAGTGCTTGAATCCCAAGCCAAACAATGTGGTTGAGGAAGTAAGTTTCAGTTCTCCAGGTCAAGGGTGGTCCAAGAAAGAAAATGAACTATTCTACATTATGCTGACTAAGTTACTAGCTCTTACTCTACACGACCTAGAGCCTTTAAAATCCAAGAAGCTGACATGAAGAAATTAAGAAAGACAACTTCTATATTATGCAACATTGACTAAAGATAACTCAGCGACGACATGCACATACAACAGGTTTCTTTCACAAGTCTGTCTATATTATGGAGAGTATGTCTAGAAGATGAAAAGCAAGACAAATAGCAAATGGAGAATGATATTTTGCATCACCATTGAACATCAATAGATATACATACCGCAGGGGAGGTCACAGAAGATAATGAAAAGAGCCTATCTTCAGGTTGAAATTTCCTAGATCGTTTTAAGCTGTAAAAACAATCGTAAAAAGTCAATGGGAAGGAAAACAAAATCGTTATAGTAATCTAAACTCAAAACTGTATACCATATTCAAAGAAGATGAAAAAACAAGAAACCAAATGGAGACTGTTTATTTGCTGATCTACAAAGCGTTCATCATTAAAAAGAAAGATGTGTTTTTCACTTCATAGGCCTACCTGCCTCCATTAGAACTTGTTACCCCTCAAAATTCAACAACTAGAATTCCGGCCTTTATAGGTGTGCAAAGCTGGTTGTTGTCCATTTTGATGATCTTATCCTTTTTTTTTTAACAGCCTCTCAAGCTCCCATAATGGTGAAAATGGAAAAGCAAGGTGCTTTAGTTATAAGTCAAGTTGAAAGAGATCAATTGTCCTACTTTGTTTTCTAATCTCTTCACCGTTTTGACAAACATCTCAGTCCATTACAACGTTATTACATACACTCCCTTGCCACCACCATTCACCTTCCGAGACTGAAAATGGAACATCACCTCCACAACTGAACAGTCCCTTAGTGACTCACTATACGGAACATCAATAAGCAAAATGTAGTAATAGCCATGTTAAGCTAATTCATCTCAGAAGGCATACATGCCAATTCTTCAAGTTTTCTTCTCTCCTAATATTGCTTTTCCAATAAATTAAAACTCCATTAGCAAACATTCTTGAAATGCTCCACTCCCGAAAAAGAATTTCACTTTTCATGTTAATTAGACTACGATTGCTATAACAACTTGATGCCCACGAAAATAAAGAACAGAAAAGGACTCCAAAAAGTCAATCCCAATGAACCATTCCCTTGGCTCTTGCAGATTGAGGCTACTACTAATTTCAGCAGATAAACAAAATGAAAAAAAGGCACATGTATTAAAACATAATAAAAAGAGGCAACCCAGTGCATGAAAACTTCCGCCAACATGGGTCCACAACTCAAACCCATGAACTCATGAATTATTACTACAACAACTTCTGTCAATTGTTAATGTTGACACAAAGTAGAGAAATTGGTTTACAGTGTAGTACTCTTGGACGACGAAAGAAACCCTTCGAAACCTTTCAATACATTGCCACATTGGCTTGGATCTTGCAAATAACTTGTCTCCATATCATATACCTGCTTCAAACCAAAAACAAGCACAATTATCAAATAAAAAAGTCGGCCCCGTACACAAAACTCCCGCTATACACAGGTTTCACGAAAAGGATCGAACCCAATTTGGAATCTTTCTACGCAGCCAAATCAAACAAAAAAGAGACATTAAAAATTGTAAAGGAGAAACACGTTGATGACCTGCTTTTCGATGTTTCGAAGCTCCTCGTGAAGCTTGGCTCTTTTGCAAAGAAGAGCAGCCAACACAGCAGATGGATTCGATGATGTTCTTTGCCCTATAACACAAATATTAAACTAGGTCAATTGAAATGAGAATCGTAATACATTATTTTTGCTTTAAATTGGAAAACAAGTACGAGGTTGTCTTTTCAAGATTACCTTCGATGTCCATCTATGGGATTGTTCACAGTTTTTGGTCGTATCGCGTCGTTAGATGCACGTGTGTTATAATTTGAATCGGGGGTGTATATATAGGTTTTGTTTATGTGGATTGAAGTCCCTGATCGAGTAGTTTTCTCCTAAAACCCTTTTCAGATCTTCGGCTCTGATCGTAGGGCCGCTGTTGCAGTTTTTTTTTTTTTTTTTTAATATCATGAATAGTGCCTTAATTTTTTATAAGAGTAAATGTCCCAAATGTTTTGGTCTTTACACTGGTCCCGAATCTTTCAAAATAATTTTTTTGGTCTATAATATCTTCTAAACGTGATGTCGTTGGTCCATTTGATTAATTCATCATTTTTTTAATATTTTTAATACGTGACTTACACATATCAATCTAATTGTAATATGTAAATGATACGATTTCACATGTTTTAGAATTTTTTTTCCAATTTTGCCCTCAAAAGTTTAGATTTTTATGCGATAAGTGCAAGTCACGTGCTAAAAAAATTAAAAATAAAAAATAACGAGTTAAGCTAGTTGAACCAACGGCATCACACTTAAAAAATATTAAAGATCAAAATGATCATTTTAAAATATTCAGGACCAAAGTGTTAAAATTCTAAAACATTTGAGGCCACATGTGGCATTTACTATTTTTATAAAATAACATTTTAGTAATCGATGTTTACCTAAAAGTCTTTTAATCTTTACATGTAAATAAGATCTTGTTATTTTAGATAATACTTTTTAATCAAAAATATGAGAAATGGAAAAATACCAAGAAAAAATTATTTATCCCCTTGCTAAGAGGACCAATATTATTTGTACTGCCTGCAACGTTGATGTTAAGATCCTAAGGTCAACTCTAAGAGAGTTCTTACATGACTCTCTATTCTACATGTAGGAAAGAAATTGGAGTAATTGTACTCCAATAGATCTCCTACCCCATCCCCTAAATTGTAAGGGATTTTTACACTTATTTTCATCTTCTCTATATGTAAGAGAAAAATCATCATCCCCTACTCTATCCCCTAAAAATTATTCACTGTCATAAAAATATTAAAAAATAAAATAAAATAAAAACTTTAAAAATTAAACTATCCAACGATAACAAATATAATCAAAAAATTAAAAATTATTGAAAAATTTTTAAATCAATCAAAAAATAATAATATTTAAAAATAAAAATTTATGTTGGTAATTAAAAATAGAAGGTCTTCGAAATATATATATATATAAAATTAATGGTATGTTTAATTGAAATAAAAGAAGAAAATATTTGAATAAAATAAAAATAGAGAGTCTCTATAATAGGAAAGCTGTTGGAGTGAAATTGAAATAGGGATTCACTAAACTAATAGATTAATTAAATGTAAGGAAGCTGTTGGAGTTAAACTCAAATAGGTGATCCCTAAATGTAGGGAAAATGTTATAAATTCCCTACATGTAGGGAGAAAAATAGAGAAGCTGTTGGAGTTAACCTAACACAGTTTGATACTTTTTGTCTACCACTCTATGATTATTGTATTTACATGTTCATCTTATTAAAATTTTCACTTACCGAGAAAAAAAAAAGTGAAATCTTTAACTGATTTGTCTTTTATCTTCCCTTTCATAAATTATTAGTGTTTGGGCATATATATTAAGAGTTTAGACTTTAGTATTAGTATGCAATTTGAATGAAATCTTTTCTTTATATACAAAAAAGTTAAATGAACTAACAAGTAATTTATTACTTAAAACATGAAGTAGAAAAAGCATAAAATAAAATAATAAGATTAATATCCCATTTCGTAAGAGAATAAGATCACAACATTTTTTAAACTCTTTCTTGGGTTCCTACTATTGAGAATTTATCTTAACTTACCTAGTATATATCTTGGGTCGAATCATTGTATCATAAAAATTTTAGTTCACATTCAACCATTAGGCTAATGAGGGACGTCAACGTGTCCCATCCGATGTCAGTTAGTGGTAGTTAATCCGATCTATATCTTGTGGGTTAATTAAGTGAGGATATTTTTTGCAAGTTAGCAAAAAAAAAAGATTACAACATTAACATGTCATTTCGCAAAAGAGTAAGAGATTGTTTGTTGTATTAATTTTTTTTTTTTTTTTGGTTACTTTCATGGCTAAATCAGATATGTTCCCCCACTATTTTACTATTCTACAGGACTATCACTCTATTTTCTGAATTTACATCAACCTTCTTCATATTCGACTTTTTTTTTTTTTGTTACTTGAAAATTTATTTATTTTTTGTTAAGCTACTTGGAAACTTAATTTATCTAGATAAAGATATAGACCAGAGGAACAAAAGGTCCACCTGAATCGAAAATAATAATAATAATACAACTAGGCTTAGCCCAATAAGAAAAAGGTCAAAGGACCATCGGGTCCAAAATGGCTTGTAACTTATAGAAAAACTAATGTTACCTTTATCAACTTTCATATTTTCCTTTGGGAAAAAAAAAAAAAGTTATTTCAGAACTTGAACTTAGTCTAATATAAAGATAAAGACTTAGCAATCAAAATATGTAATGAAAAGGCTCAAACTAAAATAAAATTATTTTACACGCTATTATTCACGAAATACTGATGATGTTACTATTAATCCTATGTGGCATTTAGTTGTTTCTATTATGTGAGTATTTGAACCTGAATTTTGTGTTGTTTTGTATTAATACATGACACTATTCTCGGTTACAAGAATTAACAACTTTAAATTCTAAAATTATTTATGTAGGTATGTAAATTTTAGGACCAAAAAAATCACATCATAAGAAAACTCTTCATGTTGAATACACTAGCATATATATTACAAGTTAACGTGTCATGAATCTATTATTAAGGTTCTTAAAACTCGATTTTTATTTTTCAACTCACTTATCACTTCTTTAGCATGTATCGACATTAGAGGATCTATCTACATATAAATAAAAAATAAGTAAAAAACCACATCCACCATTGGAACATAAATTAGAAAAAATAATTCTTTTTGTCTTGGTCAAAGACCATTGGGCGTCACTAATTGCCACGTGAGATGCAAAGCAAAGTAACATTGTTATTTATTGAGTTTAAGCCTCTCTTTACATGTTTTGATTGATAGACTCTTAATTTCATACCTAAAATTACTCTTTTTCCTTTTTCTTTTATAGTTTTTCAATTGCTAGCTCTAATAAATCAAATGCTGAAAAAAGAAATCTACTTCGTTTTCATTGGGTTTATCCTTTTGGGCCTCTAATGTTTTGTTCATTGATTTCGAATTATGGAGCTAGATGGAGTGGCATGAGATTGTAGCATAACGCTAATGGAGAAGATGCATCACGAGCACTAACGGAGGCATTTTATGTACATTTTAAAGATATTTTTTGTCTAAAAAATTAATTTTGCCCGTGTTAAAAGAAATTATTAGCATACGAGTATTATATTGTGTGTTTTAGTTCCACTGAGCAAAAATTATGTATCCACCACTATTCACGAGGGTGACTAATTGCTGCATATGCTGCAGATATAGAAAATACTGTTCAGGAGCCGAATCAAAGTATCACGCAAGAAGCATATAAGAGGATCTGTACATTCTGTTCTCTCAATTTGTCACTGAGCTGCAGGCTAAAGGGCAGGATACTAAAAGTTCTTTTTCACGGAATTTTGGAGACATCTAACTAATTAACTATGTTATTCCTTACATTGTATCTGAGCATAATTAGCAAAAATGTCCTTATCGTTTACCATGGAATAGCTAAAAAAAAAAATCTTAAACTTTTAGATCAAGTGATTACTTACATGGTATCTCAGCATAACTAGCAAAAACATCATCAAAATTTACCACAGAATAGCTTAAAATTCTAATTTGCACGTTAGGGGGCATATAGACATCAAACTTATAAAATATACTGTATCTAATAGCTTAAACCAGCAATTATTAGCGATTTTAGGTCAAATGGTCATACTCAACCAGTTTTGCTTTAATTTTCAATATCATTTGTCATATATCAATCTTAATTAATTAGGTGCTTGACAAAATTCATGCATATTTAGCATCTGTTCTACCATTTGCTTTTTAATCTATTGATACAGACAACTTTTCTTAGGGCTTTTCGAAGGGGTGAATTCTATATTGTGGAAACGAAATTTTCATATGCTAATGATCATTGAAAAAATGAAAAAAAGCCATCAACTTTGGTCTCAGGTTGCTTTAAACTATTTCAAGAATTACGTGCCTACTAGGTGTTGAGCAACATCAGCATGTGTGTATATTCTTAATTTTACAAGTTTCTTTAAGAACATTATCCCTAATTGATGGTGCAGTTTACTCATAAGAGCTGGATCCACTCCCTACTAAATGTGTCGGTGAAACTTACTGCAGAAAGAGACTCTCACCTTTTTTTTTTCTTTTTTTTCTCTCATCTCTGCTGGTCCCTGGGCTGCGTTAAAAGGAGGCCTAGTTTGTTGATTATCTTACAATAATTGGCTTTTTTAATGATTCCATTCAATGCTTTGTTAGTGCGTGCAGTATCTATTTGATATGGAGTTCATAAGGCTATCCTCAATGGAGTCTTTAAAATACAAAACTTTCTTAATTTGGGTATTTTTAAAGACTCTAGTCTCTAAAAGCAATACTATTTATAGCAAAAGTACGTGAAGTCCACCACTTTTGACTTAAAAGATGCCAATATAGAGACTCAGTCTCTATTTTCTTCAACAAATACTTTTGCCATGAATAGTGTTATTTTTAGAGACTGAGGTCTCTAAAAATACCCAAATTAAAAAAATTTTACATTTGAAGACTCCATTAAAAATATCCTAAGCCATCTTCATTTGACTTGACTTCACCTAATTTTCGGCAGTTGACATTGGACAAGTTGCATGCAGGACAGCAAAATGAAAATTAGGGTAAGATGTATCTATGGGGTTGAAACTCTTCACTTTTGTTTTTTGTTATTTTTGTGTGTTTGTTTAATTCGATTTCCATATTGACTATGGGTGTGTTTGTATATTCATTTAAGTGAAAACGTCAAATCTCTTCTAGATTTAATTTGATGACGATAATACTTTTGAAAAATCTTTCAAGCTCATATGAGGGGCCAAATTTTATGAATTATAACTTTACTTGAAAGAGACATAATTCAGATTAATTAATCACAAGACATACAGCCTCTTGACTAATTCAAATCTAAAATAAAGGCAACTCTAACACCCAAACGCTCCACTATTAGATTAACAACATTAGAGCTACCATTTTATGATCTGTCTATGGTAGAGGCCTTAATGCATGCTGATGAGATTTATTTCCATAGGTAGCACAATGGTCCTCCCGGTACACACATCAAAGTATAGAGGTACCTTATTAATTAAGGGGGTAAGACTCTCATCTAGTCGTGGGCGCACTATCTTATTAGTTAGGGTGATTACCACATGTAAAGGATTTCATTTTCTATGAGTATAAATATTTTTTTATTAGTTATTATGTAAGAAAAGAAAGGATGTTTTGCAACTTGATAAATTATTATTCTCATTTGTTTGGATTACTATTGCCCTTAAAAGTTCTAAAAAAATACCTCTCCACATTTTCTTTTTGCTCATTTTCACAACCCAGCACTTTTTTAGTAACAGACCAAATAGGTTCACTCACAGCAAACAGTAATTCTGCAATGACAGCATTAAACAGAAACTACTTATGTTTAACAGTGATTTTAATTAAAGTTCTACTACTGAAAGCTTTATAACTCAACAACTAAAATTTTACAGCTAAACTAAACAAACCCTAAGTCAACAACAATGTTTTACTAAGATATGGATATTACATATTAATCCATATCAAATATAAGTCCATCATGTGTGATTTAAGCCTTCCAAACTGTACGTCCAAGTATAAAAGAATCGCGGTTTATGATACTATGCTTAACCAAAATATACTTTTCATCAATGTCATTAATGTATAGTTGCAAAGGAAAGGGGTCAAGTGTCATACAAGTTAGGGACATCGAGTATTTGATGACATTATACAGTGATGAATCTATGTAGACAAGTAGGTCGTTTAGAGGAATGCTCCTAATTGGTATTAAATTAGAGTATCTTGATGTATCTTTTCTTCATTATTAGTTAGTGTTCTTGTACCTTTTTTCAATTTTATATGTTCTCTTTCTAGGTTGGATCTTCAACATATACACACTGATGAATCTATGTAGATAAAGGGATGTGCTCGTACACATTCTTAATTTAAAAAAATTATAATATTAGATATTATTGTTGTAAAATTATATAAATTAAACTTTTTTTATTACACAAATATACACTTTAAACTTGATGTTATTTATATATATATATATATATATATATATATATATATATATTCTCAACTTGTCCTTTGCTTTGGCAGTTTTGTCGTGGCATCATGAACACATCGGTATATACAGATTCGTGTAAGTCAAAGAATTGAGAGCTCCACACACCTCGTAAAGCATATTCTCTAGTGGCTGCTTTACTTTCTAAAAAGTTAAAACTTTTTTGAGGCTGCTTTGCAAAAATGTCTTCATTTTATATGAGTTAGGCATGCCCAGGAAGTTGACATGTTTGGATATGGATGGATTTAACGGCATTAATCATAACTATGTCTTCATACATGTCACCTAAATGGAGGAATGAAAAGGGCTTTTTGTACTTCAAAAAAAAAAAAAATGAAAAGACTACGGTTCATGGTCAAACATTTGAGTTTAAATTTATGTCTTTTTATTATAAATATTATTTTATTTTTTATTAATTTAAGTATGTACTGAAATGCACTTTTATATTACGAAATTTAAAAGTTTAGAGTAAATTTAACATAATCCTGTTTAAATTAAATTTCTTTTTATAAAGAAATGAAAAATGAAAATGAAAAGGTTGTCAACAATTTTGTTTTAAAGATAACGATATTTTTTAGATACTTTTAACCTGAAATATTAATTAGTTCTTACTAAATAAATAAATAATTATATACAATTCAACTTCCTCCCCCCACCCCACCCCACCCCACCCTACCCTACCCTACCCCAATTTGATGTACATATACTATTGATTAATTTCAGTAGTGGTCCAAAAAGAAATTAAAAATCTATGCTTTTTTGGCATAAAAAAAAATGTAAAATATCTATATATTTAGGTAAAAATATTAGTTAGTCCCCACTATATATATATATATATCATTTAATTAAAAAATTAAGTGTTACAGTCCCATTGAGAAAAGATTTTAGATACAACCCTTGATTAATTTGTGTTACAAAATACTGAAAAATAATAGCAGCTCGGAGCCAAATAAGTCTATCCTTTTTTTTTGGCTCTCATATCCTCACACTCAAATGCAAGTAGATTAGAAATGGAATTGGATCATGATAGAAAATTGAATTTTATCTTTTGTCTTTCCGTATAATATTCTTTTGAATGACTTAAAAGGCTAATTCTTCGACGACATCAGGGAAATGATTATTAAATATTTTAACTTAAGACTATCTGTACTTTCAGATGCTACGTACAAATATATACATATTTGTTGTAAAAAAAGATACGTACAAATTAATATCTCTGATTTCATAAAATTCATAACAGTTTCGTAATCTTTTTGGGTAAATATAACAGTTTCATAATAGTTAAGAGATTGACTTCAAATATCTCTCTATTAATGTAAATTTTATCAGTACGTAAAATTAACGTGTTAAAAAAAGTGTTTCAAAATGTTAAATATTCATTTTGATGCACAATCTTAATAGTTAAATTTGTTATTTCAGGGTAGCATTTTTTCTAGTGCATGAACTTCGTGTATTGGTTGAGATTCACGTTAATTGAGAGAGATGTTCAATACCGTTGTTCCAATCAAATCTTTCTGACATGATTAGTGCGACAGACAACACATGATTTCTCTGCAAATTATAGTCGTTTCTTAATGTTCTTTATTTTGTTTGAGTTGTCTTTGACTATCCTAAAAAAAACAAAAAAAGAGCAGTGGTTAGTTTGAAGTTCAGAGTTTCACAGTATTCTGAAAGTACACAGGCATCATGCAGATTCAAGTAAAATTTCAATCGGGAATGGTAATTAACGATTATGGATTATTAATATAATTAACTATAATAAAATGATATGTAAATGTACAAATAAGATCTTCTTTTTCTTATATATAATTTTATAACGTTATGAGAGGATTTTTGTCTTATTTCCATCGCTAATAAATGTTGTATATAACTTGATTTTTTTTTTTTTACAATTATATAAAATATAAAATCTACTAAATCATTTTTGCCACGTTTATGTGGGTTAGATTTTGTTTATTGGGGTCTTTATGCATTAAGGTTCACTAAACATTTTCACATTCAGCTAACTCTCAGTTAAAAGTCCACAATAACCTACCCATGCATGCTTGTAGATCGACAAGTTAGGATTCAATAAGTATATTTAAGGTTTCGTGTTTAAATCTCGTTGTTATACTATTTACGTTTATCTCATGTTACCAAATCAATATATCAAGATTCAATAATTACGTTTGAGGTTTTGAATTTAAGTTTTGTAATTATTGTATCTAATGTCCTTGAAGCTGGCTGGTTTTATGAACAGGTGGTGGATTAATTCGAAGTGCACATAAGTTGGCTCTGGGGCATCGAACACCTTAAAGTATCTAGAAGTAGAGCTACTTCTCTTCCTGTCTAGTTCTTCAAAGGTCAGAAGCATAATATTCTTGCTGGAAAAATTCAATTGTGGACGATTCTTGGCCATAAAAGAGGGTTTGGCTACAAAATATTTTGTCAGCCCCACAATTCATTTGTGGTGCATGAGTACACATATCAAGTGTAATCCACAACTTGTAAAAGTGGCATTTCAAACGTTTTCTAGCAAATTCCCATAAAAGAATAGCAGCAATATATAAACTGCTAACCTTCTAGGTACTTTGCTGCTTCTTTATTTATTGCTAGTTGCTTCATGTTGCCTGCTTTCACCATGATTGGTTGCATAAGTTGGTTGTGTCTACTATAAGATGAGGTACTCGATGAATTTAAATTTTTTCATAACGTTATTTACTAGTAGTAAATTATCAATTTATTTGTATGGTTCAAGTTTAATATATCTCTTTTACAATATTATGACGTTAGTGAGATCCAAATCTAATACAAGCTGACTTAGGTTTCTCAAAATTGGCATGCAATTAATTTTGGTAAAATTGTCGAGAATGAAAATGAATTTAGAAAGCTCGTAACGTTTATTGAGAGAAAAATGGAAGAATAACGATAGAAAAGATCTCAATTGGAGGTGTCCACACAGATTTGTATAATAGGATCAAATCCAATATTCCTGTAGGTCCACTTGTTGCAGCGATAGAGTTGGAGACGTGCCTAATTAATGTGAAAGTCCAGCGTTGTAGCCTCGATTCCTGTAGCCATAAGGCAATTTGACCACGTTGCAGTCATTTTCTGGCATTAAAGTTAGCAGGATATGATCAGAGACGGAGGTAATTAAGGGGGGACCGAGAGAGAAGTCTGGCATTTTCCCAAATTTTTATTTATTTTTTATCATCGGTCCCTTAATTGAATTTTGATTTTTAAATATTAAATTCTTAATAATTCTCCCTTGACAAAGTGACACACAAAGTCACTTTTGGTTCTAAGTAATTGTGTCTTTGTCGAGGATATCAGATGCTCAATTAAGATGATTATGATATCTCACATTGATGGGAATCATAAAGTGAGAAAAAAATTCATAAGTGACTATCATGAATTTAAATAGTAACTCGAGTTGATTATTTTAAAGTTAGTGAATTTGAGATTCATGATAATTATTCTTATTTATAATATTAGACTAGCTTTGTTAAATGTTGCGAGTTAAGTAATAACTCGAGTTGATCATTTTGAATTAATAAACTTGAGATTCACGTAAATTATTTTTACTTATAATATTAGACTCGTTTTTTAGTTTTGAAATTCTTAACTTAGCGCATGAATGACATGAAAACGCCCGAGAACTCAAATTATGCGAGTATATGATAACATATAACATAAATCAAGTTGATAATGTAGCAAAGTAGAAAGAGCTTATTTATTCGTCAATAACAAGCCTTTACTTCAAACAAAAAGGAATAGAATCGGAAGCGTGGTTAAGTTAGCTGGTCTGCTCTTTCTTGTTATGCTAGTCTAATCAACTTCGGGTGATTTGTTAGAATTTTTGGATCCAAGTCGAAAACAAGAAGTGATAACCTATAGCATAAATCATGTTGATGATGTAGTAAACACACATTAACATTATATATCAAGTTATCAATCAATGAAACCAAATACTCCAAGTTGGCATTTGTAAAATCTCAAATTGCATTTTTACAAACAGTTGGAGAACCAAGAACAGGAAGAGTTAAACACAGTTAACGTGAAAGAACACGATTCCCAATGAGATAAAATTGATTATTATTTGATAGTGTTGTACCATAAGGTTCATTAAATTCGATGAAAAGTTTGGAGGGGACGACAATGGCTTAAATTATTCCTTGCTATGAGTGTAATAATTTGCTTCTCTTGCAACTTCAAAATTAGTGTGCTTTGTCTTTAAATTCTGAAGCGTGACAGATATTTTTCATTAATTTTTTATTTCTTTCTAGAAAGGAGAGAAGTAGTGGAAATTTTATATTAGAATTTTTGAATATATAATTGAACCCTTAATTGCTGAATTAATTGTAAACCATATTCGATCATTCTCAATAATTTCATGTATAGCAAAAATTTTATATAAGTATCTTTTTAAATATTTGTTGCACAATATATAAAATGGGTGAGGATCTTATCAATAATTTCTCTATAAGCTCTCTCACTTTTGTAACATAGTATCTTGGCATGTGCTATGTATGCTTAAATTTACAACTTGAGATATCAGCGTGTGTGAAAATTAAGATCATTTTTTATTAAATATTTTAAATTCGTCCTTAGATTTTAATAATCGATTGTGAATGGCTTCAAGCTAGTTTTTAATATTTTTAAATGAGTGGCAATGAGTTTTGAACCCATAATTTTTTAGTTTCTAAACTCTAATACCATGTTAAATGACCACCTCATCTAAAAAGTTAAGCTATTAGAAATGAATTTATTATATTATTTATTATTTTTAATATAAGACTCCTTATCAAAACTATATTAAATTTGCCCTAAAGTTTTAAACTTTAGAGTGTAACGGTGTATCTCTACAAATATTTTATATCAGTCAAGAGTCAATAATACTTATAATAAAAAAATATAAATTTAAATTTAAAATTTTAAATCATAATAAATCACTATTCGACTACTCTACCTCTTCTTAAGGCTCTGTTTGTTTGCCGTAAAATATTCTTCCGGAAATATTTTTCTACTTTTACGGTGTTTGATAACACCGGAAAATTGGTCAATCGGAAAACATTTTCCAGTCAAAAATGGTGGGCTACTTTTTGGAGATTTTCCGGTATTTGGTAACACCGGAAAATATTTTCCGGTAAAAAATGGTAAGCTACTTTTTGGAGATTTTCCGGTGTTTGGTAATACAGGAAAATTGGTCAACTAGAAAATGTTTTCCGGTCAAAAATGACGGCTAGTTCAAAATTTGGAAAAATATTTTCATTTATTTGGGAGATGAAAACATTTTTCGGAACTTAACCACCCCTATTTTATGTGTATATTTTTTTTTTATAAATCTCATGTCGGAAAATATTTTTTATTGTACATCTAAACACCAGAAAATATTTTCCAGTATTCTATTTTCCAAAAAAATATTTTCCTCTAACAAGTTATTTTACGGCAAACAAACGGAGCTCAGGAAAATATTTTCCTCTGAAAATATTTTCTAAGAAAACATTTTTCACTGAAAATATTTTCCACAAGTAAGTTATTTTATGGTAAACAAACAAAGAAAAATATTTTATTTTCTAAAAAAATATTTTTCACTAAAAATATTTTTTACAAACAAATTATTTTACGGCAAACAAACGGAGCCTAAGTTCTATTATTTGGAGGTAAATTCCAAAATTTGTTTAGTCAACACCACGCGGTACAATCCTGGTCCGTAATCTGATGGCTCAAAGGTACATTTTTCAGGCATTCACATGAACTATTTACCACGTGTATTTTGACCATTCCAATCAATAATTACACTAGACTCACAACCTTCTAGGAAATTGCAAAATGTGCTATGCGTGCCTCTATTAATTACACCATTTGTTTAATTCACATCTTGGCCTACACGGTGGGCCACTATATATTTTAAGCTTGCATTGAACAAGATATATAGCACCAAGTGGGCTTCACAGGGTTGTTGTATAGTCCTCGAGAGCTGAGCATCAATAGAGTGAGGCATTAACATCACAGACTCTTCATCTTCTGCAAAATGGGGAGAGCTCCATGCTGTGAGAAGAAGGGGTTGAAGAAAGGTCCGTGGACAAAGGATGAAGATCAACTGTTGATCAATTACATCGACCAAAATGGCCATGGAAATTGGAGAGCACTTCCCAAAAAAGCAGGTAATACGAGGCTACTCAATTAGATTCTTGACTCGAAATGTTGGGTCTTAATAGGTTTTGTACCTGATTAATCTAGATCATTTTGTACCTGATTAACCTAGATCATGTCTATTCCGGATGACACTTCCAGTATGAACCCAAAAGACTTGTCAGGGGGATTTTCCTGTCTCTGGAAAAAAGAAAACATGTAATATGAGGCCACAATTACACTCTTATTTTGAAACCTGAAGGGCTTCTGGGGGGGTGGGGGGTGTTCCATGTCATCGGGAAAAAAAAAAAATTGTTTGGTTTTGATAAGAGTGAAGATTTATGAACTTTAGTAGTAATAGGTTTTGGTTTTTGCTTTGTTGAACAGGTCTTTTGAGGTGTGGAAAAAGTTGCAGGCTGAGATGGACAAATTACTTGAGACCAGACATCAAACGAGGAAACTTCACCAAGGAAGAGGAGGACACCATCATTGAATTGCACAAAGAATTAGGAAACAAGTGAGTAGTGTTTCAACTCAAAATATGTTTCATTCACACATAAGTTCGGTAAAATAATTAATTATTAATCTGTTATAATTAAAAGTTCTGAGATTGAGTTATAATTTTGACCGACATTCAATGCATTTTTAAGCTCAAACTATCCACTCATATTGAGTTATTACTTACATTTGCAGATGGTCAGCAATCGCTGCAAAATTGGCAGGTCGCACAGACAACGAAATAAAGAACATATGGCACACCCACTTGAAGAAGAGACTTGTCCCCCCACCCGAACCTGTAAAACGCGTTAGGAGAAGATCAAAATCCAATTCAGACACCAAGAAAAATAATAAAACCGAGGTGTCAGGACAGGAAAACACGCACACACACAAAGCAGCGGAAACCACAACGGAAACCACCACCCAACACGAGCCCCTGGATTCTAGTATGCAAGTCGATTCACACAATTCCAAGGACGAGCCAAATTCACCATCACAGTCATCGAGTGAGAACTCATCAATCACTACTGCTACCACTAATGGTGCTGCCACTGAATCCACAATGTCAGATGTGATCTCCGAATCATTAGAGAAATTTCTTCAAGTAGACGATGATGATTTTTGGTCAGATGTAATTTCTGGTGATTATTCAAGCATCACAAGTGATCTTCCTGCTGTCAACAGTGAGCCTGATTTTCGACCGTTGTGTTCTTCGATCGAGACAGCACTGGTAGACGAGTACGATTTTGATCCAAAGATGCCTGACGACATGGAATTTTGGTACGACATTTTCACAAGAGATGGAGAGATACAAAAATTGCTAGAACTTTAATTTGATCTGGAAACTCTTCCATACATTACTTGTTCCGTTTCGGCTCTCTATATGAGATTCACACCATGGAAAATCCACTTTATATTCACACCCGAACAGACTGCTGATGTTTGGAAACTTTTTCCAATTTGATCATGTAAAAACATTGTAATTGTAATGGTGGTTTTTAATTTTTAATTTTCTTCTTTTTTGTACTTTTCTTTTTTTGATATAGCAGCGAGTGATAGTTTTTGTTAAACAAAAAAGAAAAAGACTAAAAATATATGTGGAAGCAACAATGAGTGTCACCACCAACGGTGATTGTAAATAAGAGAAATAACCAAAACGATTACAACTTCATATTATTCCGTATTATTCGAAAATTTGTAAAATTTATAAGCTATAAAACTTGTTGGACAAGAATATAAAACTTGACTAATAAAAAACCTAATCAAACAAGGAAACATGGAATTTCCTTAATTTTAGCCTTAATTAATGTCCCTAATTATTATGAAATCTAATTTTTTCCAGAGTCCCCCTCAAACTCAAGTAGAGAAACTTGAGTTTGATAACTGAATTGTCAAGATATCTTGAAGTCATTGTCAACATACGTAGCAAATCCACAACAATACATCCACCAAGTGAAAAGAACAAAAAACCAACGCCCGAAGGCCAAAAAAAGAAGACGAAAACCAATGTTCGAAGCCCAAATACCCGAAGGCACAATAAACAAAAAAGAGAATGAAAAACAACTACATCAATCCCAAAATTCAAGTCTCAACAAGAAAACCCAAAACTTTAAGAACACCAAATTTAACAAAACAAGTTTCAAAGTCAGATCGAGCTTATTGAAAAAATTCCAATAACACCCAGAACATCTTCTTCATATCATGCCCAGTATCTAAATTTGAACTCTGATACCATGTTAATGTTAAAAAGACTAAAAACATAGGCACGGTAACTCTAAACAAAAAGAATAACCAAAACGACTACATCTTCATATTATTCCGTATTATTGGATAATTTGTAAAATACAATAGAATTATCTATTTAGAAGCTACAAAACTTATTGGACAAGAAGATAAAACTGGACTAATAAGAAACCTAATCAAACAAGAAAACCTAAAATTTCCTTAATTAATGTCCCTAATTATTATGGAATCTAATTTCTTCAACTTAATTTCTCTGTTGAACAAAATAATCAAATCTTGAAACTATCAAAACCTTGTTGTTGGTCAACCAATAATTTTTTAAGGAAATGATGCGAAGGAATGTACATTGTGGATTTTTTTTTTTGGGGTCAACCTCCAACTAGTTAGTTGAGACCTTGCATTGAGGGTTGCAAGTTCATATTGCAGCAAAACTCTGGATTCCAGATGCGTCATATCTATTGGGAATGTAATAAATGTGCGAATTGAGATTGTTAAATATGATTTGAAACCAACCCTTTTTTTTTTATCAAAGAAACCAACCCTTGGGAGGTGCCAATATTGTGCATGCTTCAGAGGCTCTTCTTGTTTATTGGCAGAAAGACAAAAAGAATGAAATATTGCAAGATGATCAGTAGGTTAACATTTTGGCTAAGCCTCTCTTCAAACATATATCACACACAAAAAAATAGTCAAATTGTTTAGAAAAAGAATTACTCAGTGTATAAAACGAAATCTAGAAAAGGATTGAACATATTTGGACATTCTTTTCTATTTTTACAGAAATTGTTTTTACGATTTGAACTAACGACCTTCAATTTTTATTTTTATTTTTTTTATGACATGAGAATCCAGTTGGAAAAGTCCGACCATCAACTGGTAAACCCCCTAATGCAGCAATGTGCCTCAACACATGCACCAAGTCAGTCAAGAGTGTAAACCTAATATATGCAACCAAAGAGTTTCTAACCCAAACTAGTTCTGCCTCTCTTTGTTGCCACTAGGCTACCTCCTTGGGAGCTAACGCTCTTTAAGTTATACAACAATAACTTTATCATTGCATAGAAACTCTAGCTACGCGCCAAATTGTTAAGTGCTTGGATAAAATTGTAATGTCTCTTTTCAACAAATCTTCTATTCCAAAAATATCACATTTTTGTGCATAATGTACAATAGAAAAATTCCCCATTGTTGATTGGGATCACATTTTTTGGTTTAAACACCACACACCAAACATGCCTTTTGTGCTTGGATTGCTCGACTTGATAGACTTCCAACACGAATCAGACTTATTGGTTGGGGACTTCAGATTGCTTCATTGTGTTTGTTATATCAACATTGTGTTGAGTCTCCAAATCATCTCTTTTTAGAGTGTGGTACGACTAGAAGAATATGGCAGAACGGTTTGTTGTTATAGAACGAACCTCCTTTCTTATACTAGTGGGAGCACATTGAGTCTTGGCGGACAAAGAATTGCATGAATAGAGACCTTAGAGGTACGATTATTAAGCTATTTTTTTTGTGCTAGCATTTATAACTTATGGCGTGAAAGGAATAAGAGACTACATCAAGATGCGACGTCAAGTGAAGAATTTATTTTCAGTCATATTTCTTTTGATGTGAAAAAAAAATTATATATCTCTTAAAAGTATAAGAACAGTGAATTGAACAGAGTTATATATCAATCCTCAAACAAAGATAGTTGCATCTTGGTCTAGAATTGGCACGGTCACTAAAACGTTATTCCACTTTTGATGTGGGATAAAATCCCGACTCCGAATTGATCAAATTATAGCTCGGGCCCTCCGGGGTGTCTCAAGGACTTCGGGAAGCAGTTATAACTAACTCTGACACAATCTCAAAAGATCAATGAAATATTCTTTTAGAAATGTATAAATAGCACTCTCACTCTTATTATGAAGGTAACTCATACACACTATATTTTTTTTTTTAATACTGATCTTCTTCTTCAAGTAAAATTAATGTATTAATTTAAATATCAAAGTATTTATATGAAAAGACCTCACATCGTTCTCTTTTACAAATCACCTCGTGACACACTCTGAAATTTTAACGTTTAACAACTTTATATATACTTTTTGATTAATCAAGATTGCTTGCTTGCTTGCTTAAAAAACAAAAATGTACAAAAAAAAAAAGTTGTGGACATCAACCAATAGAAAAGGTCCGGACAGGAAAAGACACTGTGCCTAGGTCTCTCGTGAGCACAAAATATTCCAATATTCCAGCATAGTGGCAATGATTATGACTTTTTTGAACAGACTCATCATCTGCTCTCTCTCTCTGCCTGGCTTCAACCATCCCAGTGTACATATGCTACACGTGATGTGGCTATTTATTATGGCTTTTTGGAATAGACTTAACATTTGACAAAAAAAAAAAAAAAAAGACTTGACATCTAAATCTTTGGTGTGAATCATTCTGGGGTACATTCTCCACGTGATATGGACATCATGACCTCATTGTGCTGTAATTGTTTTTAAAAAAAATGTATGGAATAAGTCTCACAGATATATAAAATTCACTTTCTCTTTACGAACTGGACTAATATTAGTTTCTCACATATATATAAAGTTGTCTAAAAGAAAAGAAGACCTCATTGTAATGTTATTCGAAAAAGAAGAAAATAATCTATTAGAAGTTGGTTTGTGGTTCGAAAATATCTTCATTATCGACCTTTGATTAATTAGAAAAATGTGTTGAAACACATTGTTACATCACTGAATTTTAGTCATAGAATAAATATAATGTGATTTTACTGAGATGAGTTTATCATCATTAAAAAAAAAAAAAAAAAAAAAACTATTATGAGTGTTTGATATGGTCCAAATTTATTCACAGCATTTTCTATTCGTTTATGTGTTGACATCCGTGATCGATGTAAGGTTAACTTTAACAGTTTCTTTATATTTTTTTCCATGCGTAAAGAATTTAGATCATTTCTCTACATCTAGTTAAATATATGTGTATTTATCCAAATTGTTTTTATAAAATATGTGTATATTTAGCACAAAAAATTAAAGTAGCCCTTATTGGAAAAAAATATTAATTTAATATCCTGTAGTAAAATTCTAGATATACCTCTGATCATACTCATCATCCTTATGTAAATTTAATTCGTTCAATTAGCAATCAAATTTAATATCATTAATCATATTAATTCTCTTGCTCTATTTTCACACTTGACAATAATTTTTATGCACTACTTTCTTCAGTATTGCAATTAAGGATATCCAACAAGTGTAAATTCGATCGCGTTAAATATTTCTCTTATGGGGCAATATCATGTCGCACTGAGGAGAAGGGAAAAACAAAATTAAATTGAAAATGGTGAATCAAGAATTAGGCTTTATTTGGCCTAATTGTAAAATTTTAATTTTTAATTTGTAAAGCTTTTAACAGTAGAGTTTTGGTTAGAAGTGTTGTTGAACAAAAATCGTTGACTGTTTGGTTTATATTGGACAATGTTGAGCTTTTAAAAAAATTTGAGAGTAATACTGGACTTTAAAAATATGAAGGGGTATATTTGAAAAAAAATAAGAAATCAGTTTCCCGTATTATATAAAAACAACTTCTTAAAAACATATTTTAAAATGCTCCAATTTGGAGTTTTGTATTTTTTAACTTTTTTTAATTTCAACTTTTATGTAAAATCACTTTCAGAAATAGGCTAAACATATTAGTTTCAACTTTTAAACACACAGGAAGCACTTTTGAGTGTCAAAAAGTTAAGTCAAATAAAGTTTTAATCTTTTAATCGAGATTCAATAATAGTGTAGTGATGAACTATTCTTTTTGGTAATTAACAAACTAGAGTTCAAATTTTAAAGAATGTGAGATAAATAAATAAAAAAGAAAATTAATTTTTTAATCTTTCTATACATACGAGGATATGACTCTATAAATTAAAATTATTGAAGTCGTTATCATAAGTGTATAGTGAATCTTTTATATCAATTATTGAAGAAGAATGATAGCCGCCGGACAATAATGAGAAAACAATTCAACAACTTGATTTATGTTTGCTTCTTTAATAATGGCTACACATGTCGCAACATTTCTACTCTTGACTTGGACATTTTTCTATACATTTTTGACTTAATGTCCTTTTCATAATTCCACCTTTTGTTTTTTGCTCCTTAAATATTTTTTTTTTTTCTAGCTAGATCTCTCCATGTGAATCCTGTCTTCTTTTATTTTGGATTCATAAGGACCAATTAAGAGAGTATTGTATCAGGGTTTGTTGATATTTTCATGGGTCAGAAGGATTATAACCCACAATTACTTTGAGAATGAAATTATTAAAGAGTAATTTAAGGATTGTATTTTTTTAAAATCTCTTTATTTTTAAGTTAAAAAAATTAATTTAATTTTCACTGAAAAATTACTCATATATTAAGGTCTAGAATCCAGAGATATACTAGGGTTCTAAACCCCGAGATACAGCAGCATCAACAAATGCATTCAGGAGCTAGTGTGGCTATAACTGCCATGACTTTGAAAGTAAAATTATTAAGGAATGAGTTAAAGTTATATTTTTTTAATATCATCTTAAAGTATTTTTAGCTAAAAAAATTATATTTAATTTCAACTGAAAAAATTACTCGTATATAAAAGCTAAACTATGTTTTTTGCTCCCATGAAACAAAAATTATGAATCCAACCGAATACAATAGAGTTAAAAACTCCAGAACACATAACTTATTTACATTCTATTTAAAATAGTTCCACGTTTGCTTTTTGCTCCTTATATTTTTCTTGCTAGATCTTTCCAAGCTTAACTCCAAAAAAAGATTTAATTAAGCTCCAGCCAGATCTCTCCTTGTGAATTCTGTATTTTATTTTTGAGATTCATAACAACCAATTAGAAGAGCATCATGAAGCTGACGTTAGGGATTTTATATCACAATTTGAGATCAACTTCTACTATGATTATAGGTTGAAAATGCTAATAATACAATATTGCTCCTGTTACAGCTGTCTTCTCTATTAAATTTGGCTTTAAAAAATTGTAATATTCTGCAACAAAAGAAAGAATTCAAGTATATAAGTTGGCATGTTTATCAAGAAAAGATCGTGCAAAGTTGTCATCAACAAAGACAACAAATCGTGCAAAATTGATCTCTAATGATGAGATCTTTGAAATTTAATTCAAGAATATTGCATTCAGAAAAGAAATTCAATAAGCAACTTCGAATTTATCGAATTTCTTGTATCAAATATCAAAGTGGTATTGCCACCAGGTGCATAATCCAGTGATAGTGGGATAAAATTATTTTTATAAACTCGCAGGTTTGATAATTCTCACTGCTTTGGAATTCCGTCCTTAATTAACCTAGTGCATGTGTAGGCGCACCACTGCACCCGAGAGTTTACCAATTGGTGGTCGGGCTCCACCAGCTGAATTTTTACCTCATCCAAAAAATATTTGCAACACTCCAGTTGGAAAAAAAAAAATTGCAATAAGACCAAAAACAAAACCATTGCAATAGATGTCTTCCTGTAACAATTATAAATGTTGTATAAACAAAAACTTTTTGTAGCGGTTTTATTTAATTGCAATGATTAAATTCTTTTTATTACTTTTTGTTAATAAATTTTAATGATAAAATACTATTACGAAATATCTTTAAAAATTATAGTTTAATTGCAATATTTTTTAAACTTGTACTTATGATTTACAAAAAATTGTTGCAGTAGAGAATTTGTAGTGGTACTATATGCAATAGTCAAGGTAATTAGCAAAGATTTGTACTCTTTTTGCAATAATTTTAAATGTTGTACCAGATAAAAATTGTGATACTGTAGTTATGATTTTTTTTTGTATTTAACACATACATAGAAATTTTGTATACTGAACTACTTATATGAAAATAAAAGAAATAGAATTTTCCATTTCCCTTGCCGACGTGTGACGACAAAGTAACAAGGTCTCTAGTTAAACAGCTAGCACTCTAGGTCATTAGATACAGGAAGTCTTTGTTGTCATGGAATCTAAGTTATTGCATGATTGGTTGAATTTTATATTATATTAATGATTCAAATA
Source organism: Ehretia macrophylla (assembly GCA_037974665.1). Classification (NCBI taxonomy): domain Eukaryota; kingdom Viridiplantae; phylum Streptophyta; class Magnoliopsida; order Boraginales; family Ehretiaceae; genus Ehretia; species Ehretia macrophylla. The sequence continues at coordinate 47,207,661 of CM075782.1, read as the reverse complement.
TTTTGTAAGGCTGGGTCTTTCATTACAATGTTACATGTTTGAACCAGGAGAATCAATTGGTAGATTGACTCCATATATTATGAAGGATATTGTTTCATATATGACAAAAAAAAAAAAAAAGACAAGAACAAAAGGGAATTATTTAATCTCATATTTTAAAGACCAACTACTATCATATTAGTCGTGATAATGTAAAAACTTGCTCGACTAGACTCCCGAGCTAGACTCCTTTGTCCCGAATTGGATTAACTGCAAGACAAAGAAAGAATCAAACTTAGGATATATTCTAAAAATAATTTTAATCCTCAAGTCAGTATTAATTGGATAAAGAGTGTTATAAGTGAATAAGAGACTAGTTTAGCTCGAGATGAATTATCTTATTCTAGCTATTTATAGGTGATTTTAGGGTAGGCTTCCCGTGCCACATCATACTAACAGACAAGATGTACTTATAAGTCGGGACATTTTAGCGTTGAAAATTCTGTCTAATTAACATAACGATTGTACCCTTTTTTCCTCTTATCAAGTCGCAATGCGAATGATGTTGCGGACTAGACAACTTAACAGACACTTAGATTTTGACTTACTCCATATATATATATATATATATATTCAAGGAAGGTCTATAGCCATATAATAGATATGTAACTAACAGGAATTAAACTGATAACCTCTTGTAAATAAGCGAGTAACTTTATCACTAAAATAAAACCTTGTGCCAATTTACTTCATATAACTAATAAAATGTTCCTCGATTTTTGTTTGCCTCTTAATTTAAAAGTAAGATAATCACCTAACCAAATCCAATTTAATATATTGATTAACCACTTAATTTTGAATTTTTTTAACTTTGGTTCATGACGTATTAAACTACCAAATCTAGACGACCAGTTCAAGATCGATTAGAGGCCTAATCAATGTTTATAGGGCTGCTATTTTTTCCATTTCACATTTATAACTTTACTTTTTATTTGGTGTTAGACTATAGAAATAGATGAAAAAGGCTTCAAGTTAATTCAAATATATGTCCTCTCATCATACATAATATCAGATTTTTACTGATGTAGCATATGTTAGAATACTCTACTACACCACGAGATTAATGACTTTAAAGTGGAACTAATAGAAGGTTGTATAAGATGAGTTTCTAGTCATAAAAAACAAAGAAGAATGAATGTTTGGAAAGCATGCCAATCTTTACTATTTTCAAAATAATTGATGTGTGAAATCAGGCAAATTAATGATTTGCCTTTACTATATATACGTAAAGATACGTAAACAAAATAAAAAAAAATTAGGAATCACGTACCTAAAATTTAAGGGATGCATTGTACTGATCGGCAAAAGTACTCTTGAACATTGATTTGGTCTCATAGAAAGTTAAATTGTCACCTCCTAATAGGACAAGAATTAATTTAATTTGATTTAATTTCCGATATTATAAGCCTAAGCTGGAATGCAATTTAAATTTGTTATTAGGACAATACTTTTCGTACACCATAAGCCTTGGAATGCAATTATATATATGAGAGGAGTGAAAAAAATAGCCACATTAAACAAAGCTTATGTATTGTTGATCTGAATCGTTATGCATTGTTAATTGTAATGGGGTTCATGTGCTTAACCAATTAAATTGTTAATTTAATTTGAATTGTTCTGCATTGACTATTAGTTATTATTAAGCGTGAGGCAGGCCAAGGAAGAGTAGCTAATTAATCTTGCATAAGAATTAGTTGGAAATTTAAAATATTTTGGCACCCAAAATGATGACAAACTCCCTACATGTGGGATACTAAATATATGATTGAATCCACAAGAGCACTTGACCTAGATAAACAAATAGAGCTTCTGATTGGCTTACTCGAAGAGTTATAGATGTTGAAATATTTTAATTTGGGTGTGTTAATTTGGGTTTGGAATTATTTGTTATTGTATAAGAATGAGGTATTTATACTATTTTAGAAAATAATCTCCAGATTTTTCCAGGTGCCAATGTGAGATCCCGGGGCCTCAGTAGTTCAATCATGAAGGCAATATTCCCAGACAAGACTCCTTGAAATTGTGATCCCCACGCAGAAATTTTCCCACTATTAAAATTTTTTGAAAAATAATAGGGACTAAATTGACTAATTTTGAATAATATGAATGAATTAAAAAAAAATTTAAAAAATAATATGAACTAAATTGACTAATTTTAAACAATAATAATAATTTTAAAATTTTAAAAAAATAATATGGACTACTTACGCAATTTTTCCTTTTACAAAGAAAATAGCGTGCAAAGTTGTCATCAACGAAGACAATAAATTGTGTAAAATTGATTTCCCATTAATGCAATAAGCAAGTGTCATTTTATCGCATAATTTCCTAGGTCATATACTAAAGTAATTTCACCCTTTTTTCAAGTTATACACATAATAAAAACTTCATGCACCAAATTATTTATATTAAAATATATATATTTTTTTAAAAACGTTCGGACCTAACATATGTGTAGAATTTGGACCCACGCGATACACACACATCATAACGTTTTCTGAACTAACCCTAAAACATAAGAAATAGAATTTGCATTTCCCTTTTCATTGGCTCACTAGATACTGGAAATCGTTGAGGGTACTGGCAGATTCCTCGTGGTTGTCATGGAATCTTAGTTATTATGAGATTGGTCGATTTCTTATTTTTTAAATTAATTGTGTGTTGACCAAAAAAAAAAAATAATTAATTATGTGGACCTTATTTTCCCCTCTCATCTGTCAATTAATATATATAATTGTCTCAAATAATATCTAAGAATGTTTTTTTTAATGCAATGTCACATGTTTGAACCAAAAAACTCTACTACCTACCACGTTCAGATTTCATTTTCAAAAGATCCAAATAAAAAAGTTTCACTCAACAACAACCACTCAGATTTTGATTTGCCTCTAATTTTAAGAGTGGACCAACCAATAAAATATTCACGAGAGTCTTAAATGAAGCCATTGAAATTTATTCGTAAACCAATTGATTTTTAATTTTTTAATAGTTTGCTTGATGTCTTGAAATACCAGATCTAGATGGTCAGTTCGAGATCAATTTAATAAATTTCATGGTGCAGCGACGTGTTTTATCATGTACTTTAAGTCAGTTAAGGGTCAGACAATATTTGTGATTGAAGGTCCAAATTTGAAACTTTTAAATAAGACAAATCGCTATTCGACTACTCCACTCAACTCTTGAGGTGATCTTGTGAGCATTCTTGCCAATTTGCATGTGATTAAGAAAAGACAAGGCTTATGCAATTGTTGATTTGCATAGTTATGCATTGTTAATTATAATGGACGATATTCGAGAGATTATGACAAGATTTCTTAATATTAAGTTCTCATGTATTCAAAGAACTGCGAACAGACCGTATGATTAGATTGCTAAAGAGAAATTGAAGGAGTCGTTACCTATAGATTGGACTTCTAATATCCAATTGTGTTTGTATCAATTATTGAACTTGGACTTCCATCTCATGGGGATTGGTTAATTTGTTTGTTTTTTATGCAATATATTGTCTTTTGACCCCAAAAAAAAAAAAAAATTATAATGGGGTGACGTCAAACAAACCTTAAGTAATGTCACCTGAATAATCATTCATTATTAATTATAATGAGTTGGCACATCAAACAAAGCTTAAGCATTGTTGATCTGGATGGTTATATATTGTTAATTGTAATGGGTTTCATGTGCTTAACCAATACCTTGTTAAGTTGAATTTTTCTGCATTAATTAAGTTGTTACTTGTGAGGCAGCCCAAGGAAGTGCAGGTAATCTGTCGCTAGCTAATAGTGGTTGGACATGTGATTATTCTAAATCTCGGGATATTAAATATCAAAACACATGATTTAATTAATTTGTGCGTGTTAATTATGTATATAATAACTCACACATGATAAGAAAGTCTTCATACTACAACTCACTACGCAACCTACGTAATAGTGAGAAAGAATATATGAAAGAGAGGTTAGGATAATAATTTTTTGGGGTAAATTGCAAAATAGTCCTTGTCATTTACTGAAATTATATTGGATTATTTGTGGTATCGTAAGTAGCTCATGATTCTCTAATAATAAGGTAGTTAGTGATTTACGAGAATGCTAAAAATAAATGATGTAAGAACCCCATTTAAAAAGACAATAAATACTTGAAAATTTGTCACGTTCTAAACATAAAAAAAAATACTTATAGTTCCAATATTACTATCTTAACTACTATACGAAAATCTCATTGTCAACTTATTTTTTAACATTAAATACCCAAATGTCTAGGGTACAAAGTCTAAAAATTATTGAGAAACTCTAGTGTTATAAGTCGAACGAAGCCAATTTTATTAATGTTGTAAATCAGTAGAGACAAGCCAAAATCTAAATTATTTGACTTTGATTTGATAGCTTAGTGTTTTAAAAATAGCATCAAACGTGATTCGTGAACTTAATAATTTAACTCAAATGAGTTTTAATTGACTCGTACGATGTGAACTCAAATAACTTGATTATTCAATTATATAAAGAATAAATTGTTGAGCAAAACTTCTTTAAATTAACAAACTCCAAAATACATGATTAGTAATTTAATGTAACGAATCTCAAATAAATTTTCATAAACCAATCTTTAATAAAGTCATTAGCGATGTCACAAGTAGTTTAATCAAGTCATTAGACCCCTCTAAACCTCAAAAATAAAATTAATCATACAAATAAACCCATTGAAAAATAGTTAGGAGGTCATGTGATGATATGAATTCAGTCTAAAGAAAAGGAAAAAATGAAAGAAGAAAAGTGATGGCGTGATTTATTATTATTTTTTTGGGTCGATGTGTTGATGTGAACTTGGACCACGCACCTCTCATGTATATTGTTGGTCGATTACCTCAAATCCAATGCAAAAGTCCTCGACTATTCTTTTTTTTTGGGTGGATCTTCTCTACTATTTGATCAAGTCAGTTCGTGAATATATTGCAAATACTTGCTAGTGAATATGTACCCTTCTTTAATTTATTATAAATACATGTCACACTCCGAATCTAAACTTTCAAGCTTGATTGGGAGTTATAGATTTAAGAAATAACTACAAATAACTACTTGAATCCTGATCCAAAATAATTAATTCAAGTTATTCCTTATACCCACAACACCAATTAATAAACTATTCAAACACACAATCTCCTACCGATGCGAGATATTATACCCCCTCCCCCCTTCCTTCCCCGTTAAGGATGTTGACCCACTCAAAACCAACTAGGCAGTGCAGAATTTTAAAAGTAACTAGTACGAGTTTAAGAGGTGACTCCCACCGCCTTTTTGGTGTAGCAATTTGCCCTACATAGTACTTAGCTCATACACTGGCTAGTGAGCCTAAACCTCTAGGCCCGCAAACGCAACTGGCGTTGTAAGCATAATAAATAACTACTTGAACCCTATTTTCTATTAGTTCAAAATAGTTAACCCAAGTTATTTCTTACACCCATAACACCTACTTATAAACTACTCAAACACATAATCTCTCACCGGTGTGAAATATTACAGTACACAATTCATTTTCATTCAATTGGTTTGTGGGGCGGGCTAATTTTTTTTTTTTTTCAATTTAAAAGAAGTTCTAGTCGATTTCTGATTATATCAGACAGCGACTTGTGGTTGTTCAACAATCATAAGTGGGAATGTAACTTATTGACGAAGCCTTTCACTTCATCCATGATTGCCTTAATCTTCTGGTTCACATGGTTCACAACAGAAGAAGAAATGGAAATAGATCAGTTGACTAGATGGCAAAGTGTTGTTAGATATAATTCTTTATCCATTGACTGGATAACTATCCTCCGACCGATCTCTTAAACTTTTCAATTTCTAATTTTGATCTTAGATATTGTATATGTTCACATTTTCCATTCAATGGAACTTACATATTCTGACAAAAAAAAAAAAAGAAAGTATTGCTGTGAAATTTTTTAAATAAAATTTATTTTTTATTGAAACCCTAGGAAAAAAAAGTTAAATTAGAAATAACTTTTACTAAGTCAAAATAATAATTTTTGATTGTTGGTATTTGGAAACCAAAACGTAAACCCATAACATAAAAGAAGGAAAAATAACAGAAAATGATAAGGAGTTGAATATTAATCATTCTCCGTCTACAAATGTAGGAAGTGAATAGAAAAAAATAAGGAGTAAGTTGAGAATACAAAGTAAAATACGAAAAAAATTCTTCGCATAGGAAAAAAAATTATCTGAAGTACAGAATTCAGAATAGGAAAAAATTTTAATCATGTCTTTTGTATGAAGTTATTTGTAGAGCATGAAACATCGATAAAAAACATTCTTCTATAGTTAACAGGTGGTAGGGCTCTTCCAGTTTTTTGCCCTCTTTTGCAAATGTTTTTAACTTGGGATTAATACAACTTATTGCTTAATTATCAAAAGGAAAAAGTGGAATGCGATTACTATTGGAGTGAATTTATTAGCATTTTTCTGCATGTTTTGGCTAAGAAGCCGAAATTAGGAGGACCACTAATACTTACAAGCCCAAACGCTTATTTCAAGGGAAGGTTAAGAGGACCACTGACCATTTGGTCTAATAGTATGATTTTTATTTTAAGTGTAGAAATTTTGAGATCAACTCAATGTAATATTCTTGTGATGTGAGATGTAAAATTAACTTAGACCTCCGTTTAAAAAGAATTCTTTAATGGGTGTCTCCAATAGAATTCTTAGGTGTTGCTGTGCAGCCCACGGTTCTGGAGACCAAATTTTGCAGGATTTGGATTTCTTGTTTTGGGTTAATCCTTGGGTTATTAGATTGGGCCTCGGGGCTCTTATTTATTTCATGGAATTGTGTTTTAGGTGTGTAATGGATAAAACCCATTTTCCTCTGGTTTTAGTCTGGACTCGATCCAATTGTTTATAGTTTCTTTTGTGTGAGCGCCTTTCTGTATAGTTTGGGCCAAATATTTGTAATTTTGCCTTTAGTATATATCCAACAAGAATCACACAAGTCAGATTAAAAACTTATGGTAAAACCTCCGCCTGTAACCCCAGATAAAGTACATTTTAGTCTAAGAATTAGCAACTTATTCATTTAGGCTCCATTTGTTTGCCGTAAAATATTTTTTCGAAAAATATTTTTTGGATTTTATGATGTTTAATAACATCAAAAAATTGGTTGATTGTAAAATATTTTCTTGTCAACAATTTTGGCTGTTTTTTCTTAATTTTACAGTGTTTGGTAACACTAAAAAATTGATCAACTGTAAAATATTTTGCAGTCAACAATTACAGCTAGTACAAAATTCTGGAAAATGTTTTTATTTTCTTTGGAGAAAGAAAATATTTTAAGGAACTCACTGTACATCCAAACACCATAAAATATTTTTTAGTATTCTATTTTTCAAAAAAATATTTTCTCAAAACAAGATATTTTATAGCAAACAAACGAAACCCTGTAAAATATTTTATTTTTTAGGAAAATATTTTTCACCGAAAATATTTTTCACAAGTAAGTTATTTTACAGCAAACAAACAGAGCTTTAGTGGTTTTGGCACTTGACTTTTGAAAAAATAAATGGATACTATCGGGGTTTGTTGAAGTAAATAATAGACAGTTTGTTGGCATTTCAACCTTCTTCTCCATCCTGGGCTTCTCTGAAAGTAAACTCAGTACTTCTTGATTGTGAATATTTAAACTAGTTATTTTTTGTTTAACATAGGGCAGTTTCACAGAATAAATAATATATTGTTATGTTTGGTGTAACTGTGAAATTTCATCTTTTGAATTGTAGAGTTTTAGTTAGAAGCGCTGTTAAATAAAGGTTGTTGTCTTTTTTGCGCATGTTGGGCTCTATTAGGCTTTTAGAAATTTTGAGGATAAAGTTAGGCTTTCAAAAATTTGAAGGTGTATATTTGAGGGGAAAAAAAAACGAAGGTTATATTTGAAAACCTATTTTCAAAATTTACATTTTGGAGTTTTTATTTTTCAACTTTTTTTAGCTCCGCTTTTACCTAAAAATTTTCTCAGAAATGAACCAAATAGGTCAGTGTCAACTTATAAACTCATAAAAAATACTTTTAAATGTCTAAAAGTTGGGCTAAATAGAGCCTATATGTGTTAATGATATTTCATTAAAAGAAGAATGGCTTTACCAAAGCGAAAAAAAAGGAAAAATCGTTAAAACAACGTCGTTTGATTCATTTATAATGGCCAAATCCAACTATTATCTAAAAGAATATATAGAGATAAATCTTTGTCCAAAGCTATATTTGTAGCTTGTTGTAATGCAACAGGATGCTTGTATGATGCGTTATTAATTTTGTACTTTATATTCTATTTCCGAAATGCCCTCAAATTTGACTACACTTTTGGGTAGAAAGGACACATGACGGCTTGTCATTCAACGTTTATTGATGCAATTATGTTTTAACCCTTTCATCTCGTACAAGTAAACACAAAGGATTCTCTTTAATGTGAAGCAAATGGCAACACTTAATTATAAACTATGTTTTTTGTTTAATCATCGATCATTGTAAGTGATCTTATCAAAATTTTAAGAGCATTCCTAAACAATGCTACATAGAGTTGTCTATGAGAAAAATTGGTTCTCGAAATTATATACTAATAGAATCTAATATTTGACTTTGTGTTTGTTGAAAGTTAAAAGTGACTTATATTTTCTTAAATTAATTTGAAAATAATGAAAGTAAAAGATGAGAACCACTTAATTATAATCACTTAATTTCCTATCACTAGTATATATATAAAGAAAGAATGTCATTTTTTCCTATGAGTTTTTACCTAAATTTCAAAATTTCCCACGTGATTTTAGTTTTGCGCAAATTCTCTCATGACATCAAATTCTATCAAACAAAGTCTTAAAATTAAATGACACTTTGGTCTCTTTTTCTTTTTTTTTTGTTGAGCTATTTAATTATTTTTTATTGCCTTTTTTTTTTTATGTCCTTAAAAAGTTAGATTGTTGCAAAAAAGTTAAATGTTGGGTTAGTAAAAAAGATCAGATTTAATTTGAGATGTATATACATGTATAAGGGAAAAAAAAAGTGAATCTAATTTTTTCCTAATCTCGTGCGTAACGCGATTTTTGCACAATAAGCAATTTTTTTAAAATGTTTTTATAAGATTAGCTCATTGCGAATGAATTATAATGAATCAAGTCAATGATTGTTTAGAATGACTATTCGTCACATATGCTCCTTGCGATGCAACAGAACCATGACAATTGAATTAGAAAAAAAAAAAATCATATTTAATTATATATATATATATAAAAGATAGATTTTAAAGTAAATATTATTTTTCTTCAATCTCACACATAATGCAAATATTGCAAAATAAGCTATTTTACATTTTTTTTTATTTTTTTAAATTAATTTTTTTTATGATTTTCTTTTTGAATGTGGACCTTTCTATTGAATGGTTTTTTTTATCAAATTATTATTTTTTCTTTTGTTTTTGTTTTGAAATATAAAAAGATGAAAATGCATAAGATTTTGTTTGGCAAAATTTGATGTCAAGGGAGAAAAATGACATTCTCTATATCTATATATAAATATATGAATAAAATTCCGCAGATTAAAAACAGAATTTAACAGATCACTTAATTTGATCCTAAATTGTTCATCTCCATTAGGGTTTGTTGCTCTGTGCACGATTCAATTACCATAGTCCATTCAAATTCTCGCCCAATTTCGCTAGGGCTTTTTCATCCACAACAACACCAACCATGGCTACTGCTTCAGGTACATCATACTTTGATCATACCTTATCCTTTTAGCTCTAGCTTCACACTGTAATTAATTCCACTAATTATCTATTTCTTCAATAGACCCAAAGTGGGTCCGTGCATATCGGTAGTTTTGTGCACTGGACTACCTTATTCAATTGCGTAAATTTAAATATTAATAAATATAGGTGTGCCTTTTTTTCTGGATAATATTGTTATGTTGTTAATTAAATGCTTTCTTTGAAATTGAATGTTTGGATTTTCTTTATGGATATATATTTATATATTTTATGTTTTAGTGGATTAATGCTAATTTATGATGAAAGATTGTACCTTTACGCCCTTGGCAAAGATCAGTTGAGAAAGAGAGAAATTAAGCGGCCTGGTTTTGTTAGTTAAAGATGTAAACTTCAGGTCGGGGTTTAGGTGATTGGATTATGATAGTGTAGCTAGACGATTATATAATCATCTAATGTTAGCTTTGGTTCTGGTTTCAGGAGATTGGATTATTATAGTTTAGATCGATGATTATATTATCGCCTAATGTGATCGTGAGATTGATGTAGCTAGATGGTTATGTCACCTAATCTAAACTTCTGTTCGGGTTTTAGAAGATCGGGTTATTATAGTTTAGCTCATTGTTTTAATATCGGCAAAGAAAGTAGTGTTTTGCTGAGGAAAAAATTAACCTTTGAGGGGAAAAAAATTGTTTCTCTCTTTCTTTTTAAATGTTTTGGATTGATGGTATTCCCCTTGTTTTCTCAGATGTAAACATTGGTTTTGGTTTTAGGAGATTGGGTTTTTATAGTTTAAGCTAGATAATTGAATATTGCCGAATGTAGTTTTTGCTGAGGAAAGAAGTAATTTTTTGAGGGGGAAAATTGGTTTTCTAAAAATGTTTGGGACTGACTGTGTGTGTTGTGTTTTCGTGTTTAGTGGCATTTAAATCTAGGGAGGACCATAGGAAGCAACTGGAATTGGAAGAGGCACGTAAGGCTGGGCTTGCGCCAGCTGAGGTTGATGAGGATGGAAAAGAAATCAACCCTCACATTCCTCAGTACATGTCTTCTGCACCTTGGTATCTCAACGCGGAGAGACCTGTATGTATTTTTTTTTTTTCAGGATTTTCTAATTGTTCAATCATTTGATCTTGAGACTGGAAACTGTAAAATCTTTTTGTTGTTTTGCTTCTTAGAGTTTGAAACATCAAAGGAAATGGAAGTCAGATCCAAATTATACAAAATCATGGTACGATAGAGGTGCAAAAATATATCAGGCTGACAAGTACAGAAAGGGTGCTTGTGAAAAGTAAGTATGATCTCCATCAATCTATTACTTCTATCTTACAGTAACTAATAGTGTCGATGTAATGTTCTTCGTTATTCTCATTTTCTATTCAATTTGCTACCATCACTCTCCCTTCATTTTTATGTTGGCAGGATGGCAGTTCAAACATGGGACTATCCACTGTTGCCTTCTCCTGGCCAAAACATGTTTTTGGCTTGGGAAAGAAGTTGGTGTTTTCGGTTTATTTTTTCGGGGTGGGGTGGGGTTGTTAATAGAAACGTGGCTGTGATGATTCAGCATCTGTACTTTATGAAGGTCAAGAGTAGTATCCTGTAAAACCAGATATGTTTCATCTGATTTGCTTTTCAGTGATTTTCTCCTTTCTTTCGTCTGCAATTATAAATTAGCTGCCGAACACATAAGTTACTTGCAGAAACAGATGCCCGAGCTGATTTACTCAAGATAACCCCCAGAAAAAAGGGGGAAGAAAATAATTCAATAAGACCAATAAAATAATAACCAAAAGGTATTGGAAAACCGCTTGAGTGTCATTCTTTCCTATTATTGTATGTGAATATTACATTGGTGTTTGTGTGAATGTTAAGATGTATTTTTCTGTTCCTGTGAAATGCAATATTTTGGATATCTTTCCTCTGTGTAATACAGGGATTTGATTCGTCTATATCATATCTTTCTTGTTATCTCATTATTAGATATTTCTGGGCTTTATAATTGAGCTGCTTTGCTATGGGCTGCACAGCTGTGGAGCTATGACACACAATGCAAAGTCATGCATGGAAAGGCCTCGCAAACTGGGTGCCAAGTGGACGGGGAGACATATTGCTCCAGATGAGAAAATAGAGACCTTTGAACTGGATTATGATGGGAAACGTGACCGCTGGAATGGGTACGACACTGCACAGTACACACATGTCATTGAAAGATATGAAGCAAGGGACGAAGCAAGAAGGAAGTACTTGAAGGAACAACAGCTCAAAAAATTGGAGGAGAAGAACAATAATAAAAATGAAGAAGGTGGAGCTAGTGACGATGAAGACTATGAAGATGCCTTAAAGGTTGATGAAACCAAGGTTGATGAAAGCAAGCAGATGGACTTTGCAAAGGTTGAGAAGCGTGTCCGTACAACTGGGGGAGGGAGTACTGGGACTGTTAGGTGAGTTGGTCTGTTATTGTGTTTTTTCCTTTCTTGTCTGAATATATAACTTCGATTGTCTAAAGGTCAGGGACGTATTTGGTTGAGAATGGGTGTGGGCCTTTTATTGTGCCTTTTCCTTTCTTGTCTGAATATATAACTTTGATTGTCTAACGTATATGGTTGAGAATGGGCGTGGGCATCGTCAGACATTGTATCCTGCATACAGTACATCTTACATCATACGTACATAATTATATAGTCCTCAATGCTGCCTTCTTATTTTGTCCATTTCATCTTTGTTCTTTGATGGGACTCAACAAGAGTACATATATTGATCCACCTCTTTTGCTCAGGAACCTTCGTATTCGAGAAGATACAGCTAAATATCTTCTTAACCTTGATGTCAATTCTGCTCATTATGATCCCAAAACTCGGTCTATGCGTGAAGATCCCCTTCCAGATATGGATCCAAATGAAAAGTTCTACGCTGTAAGTACACTCATAACAATCATGTAATTTACTTTCTAAGTCGGTAGGCATCTCACCATCAGTTCTATGCTAAGTATGGTTTTGCATGTTACAGGGAGACAACCAGAATAGGATAAGTGGGCAGGCTTTGGACTTCAAGCAGCTCAATACTCATGCTTGGGAAGCATTTGACAAGGGTCATGATGTTCACATTCAGGCAGCTCCTTCCCAAGCTGAGTTGCTTTATAAAAATTATAAGATTAACAAGGAAAAACTGAAGACCGAAAACAAGGACACTATAATGGAGAAGTATGGAAATGCCGCTGAGGAAGAACCGCTTCCGAGAGAACTTTTACTCGGTCAAAGTGAAAGAGAAGTTGAATATGATCGTGCTGGAAGGATCATAAAGGGCCAGGTAATATTAAGTGACACTTAATAATTCTTTTCTTCTGTGAATTTCTTTGGGTCTCAGCTTTTTACTTAATGCAATGTCCATACAGCCATAAAAAGTGTTACTGCTAGTTAGTGCAGTATACAGATTTTTGAAATTTGCCTTTGTAAATTAATTGTTCTTATATGTTCCCCGGTGTTGTATATGTATAGTTAAATATTAGGATCAATGAGAATATGTAAAAATGTGAACTCTGATTATTAATTAGTGCTTGATATACAGATTTTGTTCATTGAATTAAGTTGGTAAATATTGATTTCAGGAGACATCTCTCCCAAGGAGCAAATATGAAGAAGATGTTTACATCAATAACCATACAACTGTTTGGGGATCTTGGTGGAAAGATCATCAATGGGGTTACAAGTGCTGTCATCAAACCATTCGAAATAGTTATTGCACTGGTGCTGCTGGTATTGAAGCTGCTGAAGCTGCAGCAGATCTTATGAAGTCTAACATTGCACGGAAGGAGGCTTCCGAAGGTTAGTGTTCTTCCTTGGATAATTATTAATCTGTTCTCTGTTTTGGGCTATTCTAGAATGATTAACAAAATTTTTAATATATTGTGTAAGCAATAAGATATACTAAACGCACCTGGCCACAACTCCCACTTTTTTACTTTTTAAATGTCCAGAAAACCGAAAAATATGATTGAACCCACTCAATACCCCACTTACCTCATATTATATTTGTTCTTCAACTATTTTCCTGATCTGTGTGCCGGGTCAAAGTTTGGAACGGAGGGAGGAAATGGTTGCTGGATTCAGTTCTTGTTCTTTTCTTCGTAATATTCTGGGAGGAGGGGTTTACCTGATGATAATATCTGTTCTTGCATCATTGCTTTCCTCCTGAGACAACCTGCTATTAACTCGATACTGATCTATTACTATTTGGGCATGTGGTTTAACTACAAGCTCTTTTATAATTGACGTATGTCTAGGAACATGTGTGTATAGATAGGTGCTGAGATCTAATGACACTGAATGTCAGAAATGTATTCAAGTAACCAAAAACATCATCCTTCACATTTGATTTTATACGATCAGGGTTATGATTAATAATTGGTGTATTGTAATCATGTGAAGCATATTTATTGTAGATGTCCTTTATGGATGGTGATCAACTTATTTGTAACTCTATGAGAAGGACTTGCCTGTTTTCTTTTTTTTCTTTTTTTTTTTTTTCCCTCTCTCTCTCTCTCTCTCTCTCTTTCTTCCGTAGATCCTGTTAAAGTGTCACAAATGATGTGACTTGAACTTCTATGTATTGGGCTTATTTTATATCAATGGCTCTGAAACTGTTTCTGTGTTACCAGACGCACCTGCCCCAACAGACACAAAGAATCTTGCTACGTGGGGGACTGATGTACCTGATGATTTGGTTCTGGATCAGAAAAAATTGGCCGAAGCACTTAAGAAGGTAATGTTTCTCCTGCCTCGTTTTCCCCTCTTTTTTATGCCTCCACAACCTGTCCTTTTCCCATCCTTCTGATGCAGCATTTGTTTATTTGTTTAATCTCAATTTATTGTTTTTGTTGAGGCAGAGAGAGAGGAAGAGAGAAAGGAGGGATGGGCGGGGGGGGGGGGGGGGGGGGGGGGTTGTTATGTGATTTATATAAATTGAATTCATGATGTTTGGAAGTGTGTTAAGTCTGGATTTTAATTTTGCTCTGCATAGGAGGACGAAAGAAGAAGAGAAGAGACGGATGAAAGGAAGCGCAAATACAATGTCAAGTGGAATGATGAGGTACGTCCATGCTTCCATTACCAACTTCGAGGAATATCAAGATCAAGTCCTTCTATACGTTCAATGTGTCTCACCGCGTGTGTCATGCAGGTTACACCCGAGGAGATGGAGGCATACAGAATGAAGAGGGTCCATCATGATGATCCAATGAAGGACTTTCTGCTTTAGATTCCGGAAAGACTGCACTTTATCGCGTATCTGCTTCTGCACCTCAGAAAGATCTAGGCTGTTGCTGACCTCTGTCTTTCTCCTTTGTCGCGAAGTTGGAGAAGCAGCCGCGTGTTGAGACGGCCTCTATGGTTTGTGTATTAGTCGTTATTGTTCAAAATCTCTGTTTATGCAACTGAAGTTGGGTTCGAGGATAGTTGTAAATGATGAATCCTGTCCTCGATGTTATGATTTTAGATACGTATTATATGTACGTCTGTTTTATGCATAATGTTTAAGTTAATGAGAAAACGTGCACGAAACCTTTTGTTTTTTACTAGGCAAACAAGTATTTCATTATCCCAACTCGGAATAGAATTGGAAACTAACGCCTGTCTACCTCATCTTAAAGTCTATATTTATTTGTTATTTTCCTGTACATGTTTTTAAATGGGTGACAACTTGAACTTATAACCTTTTGTAATTGTACAAAAGGTGATGCAATAATCGTTGATGGAGTTATGGTGAAATGATGTGTGAATAATTTATAATTGAATTTCGCTTATAACATTATTATGTTAGAGGAGATATTCACAAAACTTCCTCGAAAGCTTTTGTTTTCACCTCCAAATTCTATTTCTATTTCCTTTTGATCCAAAATATAATTATTACCATACTTACAAAATCACAAATACAGTCTACTATGTTGTCAAAATCATACAATCTGAAAGTGGTACGTAAGTACATGATGAAGAAAGAAACTTTACAAGACATCAAAGATTAATCTGAATAAGCACCCAAGGATATGGTCAATGGTAGTGAAGGTGAAATTATTTTTGTGAGATTGTGAGTTTAACACTCTTCATTACTTTAAAGTTCCATCCTTGATTGACTTATTACTGCACTTAAGGTTTAACAGTTAGTGGTCGAGTTCCGTTAGATGATTCGATAGTCGAGATGGTTCCTACATCATCCAAAAAGATTAATCTAAAGAAAACATTCGCTATTGACGAGCCAACATCTCCTGCTGCTGCATCTCTGCACGAAACCTTGCAATGAACTCCTCAGCTCTTTCATTGATGCCATGCATTTGTGGCGATGCTAACACCATTGATTCCCACATATCATCTGCTGAGTGCATCGTTTCGTTTTCATCCCAATCTTGCTTGCTTGTTCCAGAAATGCCATCTTGCTGATGATCACCAACGACCTCTCTTTCGTTTCGACACGACGAACTCAGCTCCTTGCACCCCTCCCTTGCTGCTATCTCATGTACTGGCTCTACAAACAACTGATCAATATATACCGCCGAAGGTTTCTTCTGCATGAGATGAACGGGATGATAGTAGCAAGACTTCTGTCTCCAGCATCCAGCTGTCTTGAAGTTAAACTTTCGTTTTCTTCGTTTGTATTGGAGAGAAAAGGCTGGCCAAGAAACCCTCCTGCCAGTTCTACTCAATCGACCCTTTGGTGGTGTTGGTTTCTTGATTGCCTTTGATGTATTGAGTTTGTGAAGTTTGCTTTGTAGTGTGTTGGTGAACACTTTCCACACCTTTCTAGCTGATGTGAGTCTCCTCATTGTCCTCAAGTGCAAGCAAGACACTAGAGAGGAAGAAAAATAGTGAGGGTGGCTTAGTAGGTTAATGGAGATAGCATATAATAATATGTTTCTTTTATAGGCAATGCTTGGTAATAGAATAAGAGTTTTTCACATTCGATTGTAGCCTTTGTGCATGATATAAACCGTGTCGACTTGATTCTTACGCTAGTTACTTGATGCGAGAAAGTACAAGAATTGGTAAAATAATCGAATAACGATTTATTACAATAAAATTTTTTAAATTTTAACGTTTCAACCTGCTTTGATTGTAAGAAGCAATTGGTATAGTATAGGCAAAAGCAAGATGCGTCTCTTTTTCTGCAAACGCTGAAAGTGACTTTTAACCACTTGGGATTCCCTTTATCCTTTACAGGGTGTTTAAACTAAACTTTGCATCTAGATTCACGAATGGTGACAGATTTGGATGGAGTTAAAGTGGTTTATTTAATCGGTATAATGAATGGTTTAGATTATTTTATTATTATTTTCTTGAGAGTGGAAAGAAAATTAAAGAAAAGTTTGATAAAATATTTCAGCAAATGAATATCAACTTCTTCTTTTTTTTTCTAATCCAACGAAGATAAAGTTGTTCTACAAATAATAGGAAAAATAAAAATGACGAATAAATTTTGCATCTAAATTCTAGAGGCGATGATAGATTGAAGATGGAGTTTAAATAATTTTATTGATTTTCACAATTAATGATCCAAAACATTTCATTATCACTATCAACATCATTGATTCCTCTTATAACGCATCATCTTTTACAAGAGAGGGAAAGGAACATAATGACCAGTTAGAAATTCGGACAAATGAATATTGATTTTTCTTTTTCAATTCAATGAGAATTAGGTTGTTTTACAAATAAAAGAGAAGATATATATCACGCATAGATGACCTTACTTACACGCAAGCACACCATGTCATTGCTTAAAACAAATGAATATTTAATTATTTGGCAAGAAAGTAAAAGAGAACAAATGGGAAAAGAATAAATAAAGTTTCCTTTCTCATTGCATCCCACGATGTGTTTCCGGATATAGCACATTTCCGGCGTGGGGAACGTATCCCACGCCCCGTCTCTTCATCTTAAAGGTTATTCGGACGGATTTTCAATGAGAGTGTATCCTCACGTTTTGTTTTTTTACTTAAAAAGTCACCTCAATACCCGCTATGTCCTTCAATTCTCTATTCCCGCCTAGTTTTTAAATACCAGTTGAAAATGAAGATTATTCATAGGATTTTTATTTATTCATGTTGAGTTTAATTTAAACTATATAACTTCAAAATATAAATTAAAAGAATAATAAATGATGAATATAAATATAAGTGTTAAATAAATGTCAAATATGAACTCTATATTAAGTTTGTGCTTCCAATTAGATGGTAAAAGTAATATTATAATAACTGAATTTCAAGTTTTAAAATAAATTTCGACTAAAATTATTATGTACCTGCCTCATCCTACCACTGCATAAGGATTAATAGTTAATTTTCACCCGCGGCTCCACTCTCTATTTTCTATTCCAATGCCCTCCCCATTTGGGCCGGGGTCAAAAGTATAGCCTAATGCCTTACATTATCTGTTATTAGTCTATCCGTCTATTCTTCTTGCCTAAACAAGGAGTGTTAAGCCACTTAAGCTAAATACAATTAAGAGAGAAGCTTGGCCTAAGAAGACAAAATCAGATAAGGGCCTGGACACCAAATTGTTGCATTTCTCTTAGCCTCCAGATTGGGTAAAGCGCGCCTTCACCGAGTTCTTCAGGGTCCAGTTGTTGCATAGCCCAAGCATAGTACATGGTATGAATGGTGTCCTAGTACATCATCGAATGAAATAAGCCAAGGTTAGAATTGAAGAACGGATTCCATTTTCCTTAGGACTCAAACCAAACCGTTGCAAACGGTAACGGTTTTCCCTCATCTTATATCTGATTAGGGTATTGGCACCAAAATGTCGACTCTACCATGCATAACCACCCATTTTTCCTCGGAACTAAACCATCTCAAACGATTCTTTTTCATCTTATATCAATCATGGTACCCCATGCTGAGGATAAGATGAAGGAGAACTGTTTGAAATAATTTTGTCATATTAAGAGAGGAAGGGGTGTAGACACCTATTAGAAGGTACGAAAGCATGAAGGTAATACATAAGAGGGGCAGAAAAAGACTTAAGATGAGTTGGATAGAAACACTTAAATGAAATCTTGCTTGCATGAATCTAATAGAGGATATGATTCTCGACAAAAATGAGTGGCGTCATCATCTGTATAACCAACCCCATGTAAAGGGAGTACTAAATTGCCAACCCCAAAATTGATATACCCATCCGTTTCATATGCTAAAGTATTGGAACAAAATGGTGTTTAATCATTCCTAGCTGAGGCACCTAAAGTTGAGTCTTCTTAGTTTCATCTATAAAATGTCAGCGTCTTGATTTTCTCCAATTACAACCCACAGTATATGCTTAGAACTGTATTATAAACAGCACACTTAGCCACTGGCCATTTGGTCTCGTGGTATGATTCTTGCTTTCGGTGCAAGAAATCTCAAAATCAATTCTCTCGTGTAACATCCTGAGCGATGTAAAATAATTTAGGCCACCCTTTTGAAAAAGGTATAACTTACCTTTCCACCTTCAGTTATTGAACCATGCCTATCTCGTACACAATAGACTTGTTGTGTCTGGAACTGCACAGATAGCCCAGAAGAAGTTCCATCAAAACGTGCACATATGCATACACGTACGTGCAAATATACACGGGGATGAAGCAAGAGAGGGAGAAGAGATCAAAAATGAATGCTGGAAAAGTGCATACCGCCAATATAATTGTAGGACTGTCTCCCATCATTTTGGTCTCTCGAACTTCAACTTCAGAAATATGTAGAATCTGCACAGGAGAAATAAGTATGATGCTATAATTTCTCGACCTGACACTCTTGCTGATGAGAATACATTTTTAACAGAACTTCAATCGATACTAAACAAGTGCAAGACGAAACAACTATGATACAACTTATTGTATTTGCATACATTTCACAAAAAAAAAGAAATTTTCAAAAAATACCGTAGAGCTAAACCTCAGCATTAAGTATCGAGTAAGGACTGTAGATGATCAACATGCCTGATACTGTGGTCCACTATGATTCTAATTTCACTTACGATACTTCCTTTCTTCTTTTTCTTACTTTTTTATCTTTCTTCTGCATATGTCGGTATATATAGTCTAAATCGAGAAACCTGAGCCAAAAGATGGTAATGCGCTCTATAGCCGAAACCTCAACTTAAGAGTAAGAATTTCGAACTCAAGAAAATTTCAGCAAGAAGTTAAATTCTGAAACCATGAATTCACACCTTGTGACCAAAGAAAATACCCTGGCTTGCATATGCATTGTGTTCTGCCTTGCAACGTTCAATTAAATCGGAGCTACAATACTTCTTCAGAACTTCAACATCTGCCTATTTAAACACCCAACATTATATAGGGATAACAGATATTCGAGACCCTCGTCTTTGGCTGAAAGGAGAGAATAAAATACAGAAAAGCAAAAGAAGCAAAAGGGAGGTGAGCAAGTTTTCTTTTCATTTCTATTTTTTTTTTTCTCGTGATCTCCTTCTTCCTTTTTCTGTTTCATGGGGGCTCTTTTTTTCCTTTCTCCCGGGTGGGTAGAGGGGGAAGAATACAAGAAATCTCTAGCATCAGGGGAAACTTACTTTGAAGTAAGCATTAAGGACTGGTTTGGTTGCCTCTTGAACCTCGGCTACAAACTCTGGCATAGAGAATGACCTGAAAAAGACACTTGGATTAATGACATGATCATTGCAAAATAATTAAGAACATCAACAACAAGATTTGTTGTCATACGGATCTCTGCGACGTATTTCCTTAACTGACATTGCAGTAGCTGTTTCTCCAAAAGCAGTTTCACTAAGGCTGCTACATCAAGTTGCAGAATAATTAGGCTCGACATAATATGAATAACTACCACTCATTCAGGTGTATAAGAGGGGAATAATCACATACTCCTGGATCTTGTGAACAACAGGATGATCACTAGTCTCCCATCTCTCACGCATCTCCTCTGCTATCTGTGAGTTTAATGCACAAAAAGATAAATCAGGAATGTCAAAAGAAACACGGTAGCAACCAAATTGCTCCATTCCTTTACAGCTTAAATTTGTTAGATCTTGCAACAGTATGGAAACATCACCAAAACAAAATATACAGAACGCCCAGCAATGAACCAAAAATGACAGATCAAGAGTCACAAAGAGTAATAAGAACAGCTAACAAGATCATTCTACAAGCTAACACAATAATCAAATTTATTACAAGTTTTATCCATCCATAGCAACTACTACACAGTCCATGGCCAAGGTCTTCCATTGATATGTCTGAAAAATAGTGGTGTCGGAAACAATGTACACTAGATAGATGTTTTAGCTTTGGAAAGACAATGCACCAAGTAAATACCATATAGAAATGACATATGGTATAAAAGACCATGAGAATGTGTGTGTCATGGAGTGCCTTATACATAATGAAAATTGATTAAATAATTATGAAACAAGACTCGAGTAGAGAAAATAATATTGCAACACAGGAAAACAGAATACCTCCTGACTTTTTTGCGCAACAGGTTCACTTATCCCACTGACGCGCTTAAATAGAGGATGGCCTCGCATCTGAAAGGTGAAAGAGATTGATTACAGGGAAGATTATGGAAGGAAAAGAAAAAAGTTCATCCATCATAGACAAAATAATGTCATCACTAACAAGTTACCTTTTCCTTTAATTCTTCCCATTTCTTACTAAATTTGGATTGGTTGGAGGGTAACACGACAACATCGGTCCTCGTACTCTTTTTGACCTTTGCTGAAGAGGCTTCGGAGGAAGCTTCGTATGCAATGTGCTTTCTCTTACCAGGGTTGCCTTTCAGCTCCTCCTTTAAAATGTCAATACCCTTCTTTGCCAAGTCAATGGGCTTTGCTTCCTTTAATTTCTGGAAGGCCATGGAAACCTTCGGAGAAATAGAAGAAACACCAGATTTCATCCTGCTAAATAAAGATTCTGCATCGGTGGATCCGGATTGTTGTTGTTGCTCCTGCTGCTTTTCTCCTCCATATGCAAATTTTCTTCCATTTTCCTTGTTTGCACCATGATTTCCTGAAGCACCAGTGGATACCGGGGACTCTTGCTTCCCTTTTTCCAAAGCTTCTTTGATCTAAATAACAAGATTAGACATGAATGGTTATTGCACTTTTCATAAACTCACCATTTCTGCCAGTGCATACATCATAAGCTATGCAAATGTAGAGTTCCACACACCTCCACTATCAGCCCCAGCCCCAAAACTCCGAACCTAGAAGCTAGACTAGTGTCGTAGACTTAAAAGTAACTGTTTTAGGTTTCAAATCAATTGACTGAAAATGATTAATCCAATTTATTACCAAAACCTAAAGCCCTCACTTATGGACCACACACTTATCATGTTTGCCACCAATGTGGGGTATTTAAATCACCCCCACTGAGAACGTGATGTCCTCACCAAGAGAACAATCACTTAATAACAAACCAGACCTTAAATACCATTTTGTCACGCCTTAAGCTCGGAACACACAAGTAAGACTAAAGTCATAAGCTTAAAAATAACTATTTTTGACCTTAAATCCATAGGCCAAAATAATTAACCTAAATTATTACTTAAACCCACAATACTCGCTTATAAATCACTCACTTATCATAACTCCCATTAATGTGGGACATTACATCCTCTTTCACGGATGAAATTTTGCAACCTGGAGACTTATGGTCACTTAAAAACATGTAAGGAATAGTGTGGGATATGTACAATAGGTGCCTATTTGCCATCAAATTGACAAACTTAAAGTAATTCTCTTCGCAAATGACAATAGATGATCAAATTGCCCATTTACATTCACAACAAGTGATTCTTATTCACCAATTGATGTTTAGTATGCAAATAAAGGTCTAGAGAGAGAGAGATTGCCCCGTACCTTTTTCGCGGCAGCCCCAATGTCTGTCAAAACACCATCGACACGCTTGTTTAGCTGCTCACTTATCTGCTCCGTTCTGCATTCGCCAGTTCACCATCTCAGGTTCCCCATTGAAGTGTCTGCCAGCCTTGACATACAAAAGTATGTCTCAGCCTCTAAACAATTAAACCACAAACTTTAACAGGAAATCATGCTAGTTAATAAAAGTACCTACTAGCCTCTAGATCTTCTTTCAGCCTTTTAAGCTCCTCTGTTTTCTCCTTCAGTTCCATGACTGACAGTGTAAGTTCCTGATTTCTATAATCACGAAAATAAAGAAAACAATTCAAGAAATTCCCACATTAATTGTGACTAAACCCACAGGAAAAAAGGTACTGCTCAAGTCATCAGCGAATATGAAAAAGCTTCAAACTCCACATGATAGACCCAGTACAAGCTTCGAAGTAAGCTCTTCTATTAGCTCCATACAAGCAAAGTCTCACCTAAATGTCTCCCTGCAACTCATCTTAGATTTTTCTCTACCCGTAGCTACTATCTCCATGCATTTGCATCTTCCAACTAGTACCTCCATAAGTCATCTCCTAATATTTTCATACCATATCAGACGATTTCCCGTCATTTTTTTACTCAATTAAGACACTCCCACTTTTCCTCGTATCACTTCATTCTTAATCTTATCTTTCTTGATTTTATACGAGACCCTTATTAGCATAAGCTCTAAAAATACAACTACATAACATTACACGTATTAGTATGTAATCTAACAACCAAAAAAGTTCCTACCTTTACGAATAGTAATCATGCAAATAAAAAAACAAAAAAGCACGGGTGCACAAAGCTCAGTAAAGGGTCGTACCCACTAAAAACAACAAAAAATAAAGAAAAACACTGGAAAAATACCTCTCATCTTCGCCTTTAACTTTGTTGAAAAACACATTAAATACACTAAACTCACGCCTCAATATATACCCATTTGGCCGAACCAACTGCAACCTTGCTGTTCTACTTGACACCTATGCAAACATAAATCAAAAATCAAAAAAAAAAAATTGCATTAACATAAAAGAGTAGTAACCAAACAAGGCATAGTGGTTTGTACACAAGAAGGGAAGCAACAAAAACAAAACCTGTTGAGGTAGTAAAAGGTGAGGAATAAGGGAGTGTTTGGAGAGGAATAAATCACGTACTAGTTTTCTGCTAGCCATAGTAGGGGTGTGTGTGTGTGTGATTTTGTTTCCTGTTTTACAGAAGAAGAAAAAAGAAAAGCAAAATATTGTTGGTTGGGTTTTGAGGGTTTTTTTTTTTTTTTGGGGTTTGGTTTCTTGAAGAAGAAGAAAAGTGGGGTTCGTGTGGTGTGCTTGGGGAAAATTATAACGTGGGGAAGGGATTTTCTCCCTCTTTCTTTTTTTTTTGGTAGTGAGTGTGAAATTGTTCATGCGAAATTGCGAGTTTGATATTTTTTATTTTTTTGAAATTTTGTTATTAACTGACTTAGTGCATGTGTGAAAACGCATCGCTACACCTAAAATTTTACCAATTGATGATAGAGTTTTGTAGGATAATCTGATGGTAGAGTTGGCCAACTGAATTCTGCACATCATCCAAAAAGCAATCGTTTTTTAGTATTTTCTTATGTTATTCTTAAAAAATTCTTTTATCATTTCAGACTTATATCAGTCCGAGAGATTATTATTGTAAGTTTGTTTAAATATAACTGTACCAATGTAATTTTTTTTTTCAACCACAAAAAAAACAGTCATACTAA
This sequence comes from Ehretia macrophylla, assembly GCA_037974665.1. Classification (NCBI taxonomy): domain Eukaryota; kingdom Viridiplantae; phylum Streptophyta; class Magnoliopsida; order Boraginales; family Ehretiaceae; genus Ehretia; species Ehretia macrophylla. The sequence goes on along the minus strand of CM075782.1, from coordinate 47,183,262 downwards.
TTTTTCTATTGCCAAAACTCCTTTCCCGCCTTGTTGTTGCATGAAGCAATAAATATTTACAAACACAAAAAAATTGCTTATCCACGTCACATTTGAAGGGCAAGAATGGACATTTTAATGTATTATTCTTTTTCTTATCAAAAATCACAAATATTATCTAATCTTTTCATAAACTATGTATAGAGATACATTACAAAATGTATAACGAGTGAATTTAATGTGATCTTGTTTAAAATAAATTTTTAGTATTAAAAAAAAAAAAAACTCAACAAGGTGCACACACAAAAACTAAAAAATTAAGAGACACAAAAGCTAAAAATTAGCATGCGAGACTCATACTAAGGGAAACATTCGCATCTTTATTTATTCAAACATGAAATCAACTCTTCATACACAGTACGTAGTGAGAGATTAAACTCGAGAAAATGCTTTTTTATTCTTAGGCTACAAGCAAAAGAAGTTAACCCGATTCGAGTAGTCATTTATTTGAGGAGAAACTTTCCATCCACAAACACAAAGTTTTAAGTCTTTTCTTTTACATGCATAATTACATTCTTTAAGCAGAAGCAACCCTCTCGGACCCAGAACGTCGCGACTCGAAAATGAGGGTGTGGTCCCTGCTAAACTTCATCCTCCTCGCCTCCTCTCGTGAAATCTGGTAAGAATTGGCGATGACATCCACCGGCAAGCCGCGGATGGCGGAAGTGCGTCCGCTCAAAGTGTTGATCATGGCGTTGTCGTTGGTGTTGAAGCCAACCCATTCAAAGCCTTGGCCTGAAGCTTGTTTCACTACTGCATAGTTTTGTGGCACCACCACGATTTGTCCCTCACGGACCTGGCCATCAAACACAGCTTGTCCTCTGTGATCAACTATTTGAACTCTTGATTCACCCCTTGTAACGTAGATCACATTGTGGCAGTTCGTGTACCAGTGTGGTGCGAAGAGTGCATTCTGCCAAAACATTGTATAGAGTTTACGAGCGTCAGAATATACACTTGTATAATGAAGAACCATTCATGGGGATGGTACTTTCCTTTAAACCCCACGAACGAAATTATTAAAATTGTATTTTTTTTTAAATGTATATTTTAAAAAAAAATTATATTAAATAATCAATTTAACTTCTATTAAAAAAATTATTTATAATAAATACTAAAATATATATTTTCAACCCGCATAGAACAATAATACTGGATTCGTTTATGCACTTGTATGACATAGAAAAATCATAAATTCAAAATCGATATATAAAATCCTTGACTACTCTTCCTCGTTAATTTTGAATACTCTTCCTCGTTAATTTTGAAATGGAATCTCACGGAGTATCAAGACTGAGCCTTTGATCCATTCATGTCTGCTTTTTCAAAGGTAAAAGGGTTAAAATATACATTTGTCTCAATTAAAAAAATCATAAACTCTAAACTATTATAGAAGACCATCTAAACTACTATATAAGACCATAAAAGATTCTAGGTTACTTCTCTTAATACTAATTAATTTTATGATAGAACGAGAAAGCTATAAATATTACCAATTTTTTAAGCAGTATATATCCAACAAAATTATTCATTTTCTTTTTCCCTGGAATAGCATAATTTTGACCCAATATTATAATGCTTTAATTCTGACTAAATTGAGCATTAAAATGGTAATAATCTTTAAATCTTACCCTGTAGAGAACACCCCTTTCAACACTCAGTTGAAGGAATTTAAGAACCGGAAGGGTGAGGCTGTTGAGGGTGCTAAACCGCCCTGCCCGGGGGTTGTAGACATCGGCGCGTGACGGTCTGTCGATGTTCTCCCTGTACCTGGCGGAGCAAACCGTCTCCTCGATGCCGTTTCGAGGACCGTAAGGCTCTTCTTCCTCTCGACCTTCTCGTCCTTGGTGACCACCAAATGGTGGCCTGATCACCTGGAGGCCTTGCTCAACTCTAACAATGTGGCCTCTTTCATCATCTTCACCTTGAAGCCTCCTTGCAGTCCTTTCGTCGATACCAAATGCCTCAACCAATGTCTGCACATCAAAGCCTCTGAAAACGTTTCCAGAGCTCGTCGTTTCTGGTTGCCCGCGTCTCTTTTCGCCGCTTTGTCCTCGCCATTGTTGCTGCTGTTCGCCGCCTTGCGGGTTTCCAGCAATGAAGAATCTCTACATTTTTACGTGCAAGCAAAACTTGAGAATGCTGGTTCTAAAGTACGTGGAAATTGACACTAGTCAAAATATGTTTTGGGTTGTTGGGTTGTTTTTTACCCTTTGGTTCCGATCAAGTTGATTAGCATTGTTGCCAGTGTCGAACAAAACAACTAGAACTAGCTCGCTATCTCCATCGTTGTATGTCCAGTGAGCTGCCCCGGCCGGGATGGCAAGGACGTCGCCCTCCCTGAGTTGCTCGATCTTCTGATGACGGTCTTGAAATCTCTGGCTTCTCTCGCCTCTGCCTTCTCCATACTGTTGAGATCCTTGAGAGGATTGGAATGTCTCGGGGCAACCAGGCATCAGGATCCCATGCATACCACTACCTATACAAATCAAATTTCCACTTTCATTATCAAATATATATATATATATATATATATATAAATTTACTAGCTATGTAACACTACATTAGTTGCTATATATTTAATTACTCGCGATCATGTCAGTACTAGTAACAGATACAATATAGGACTACAGCTTCCACTGACTCTATAAAATTATTTAAAAATCTCTTAGTACTACTAATTTTATAATTAGATTTAGTTAATTCTTCCTTAACCCTCACTAATAAAATATTGTAAATCCGTCCGTGTGGTACATGATGGATTACAACTACCTTGTAACAAAAAGGGTAACAAACAAGAATTTCTTTTGATGCAGATACTGAAAAACAAAAACGGAGTTACTTTTACTTAACCCCTACTCACCTTAATTTTTTTTTTAAATACATGCATATTAAAAATATTTTTAAGCTGAAAATCATTTTAATCCCACTAAAAAAGAATTATCTACATAAAAGTATTAAATTAAGTGACTTTAGCCCCACTAAAAAAATTAACTATATAAGAGTATTAAATTAGATGATTTTATCTCCACTAAAAGGTTCTAAATCTACCTTTAACAACAAGGGATCACTACCGACCATTCTAGTCAACTCTTGGTAGAAAGAAATAAGAAATTTTTACTAAGAATAATATAAACACTATATTATAATTTATACCTTGGACAATGTAGACAAGTAAAGGTGCATTATGGTAGTGAGGCAAAATTAGCCCTCTGGGCTGGACGATGTGGCGAACAGCAGCAACACCAGCACACTGGAATTGCTCATTGTAAGGGTCCCAAAACTCAGACACTCCAGCCTCAGCTTGCATGCGATATGTTGGTTCAACAGCATTGATTGATCTTATTCGGCACTCGTTTTGCTGCTGCTGGCCTGCATTTCGAGCAAAGCAGCCATGGAAGAGCAGAAGAAAGCTTAGGAAAGTGGAGAGGAAGAAAAGGTTAGCCATGGTAGGAGTGAAGAGGAGGAGGAAATGGTGTGGGATGATGAGAAGTGAGGAGTGGGAAGTGTTGGGATTTATAGAGGGAAAGTTTGGGTTTAGGAGTTGACACATATGAGATAGGTGGTGAAGTGTTTGTGACATTTTGCAGTTTGCATGGCTACTTAACTCATGCAGCTTACACATAGTTGCATCTTCAAGGGCAGGTGGCTATATACTTCTGAGAATAATACAAATCGCTCTGTTTGTATCTGTGGTTGTGTGTGACAATGTCGAATATAATAATTTTTTTTTAAATATAAAAAAAATAATATATCACTTATTTCGTATATAGGTTCACTCCTGCTTCTTGTAATTTCTAAAACGCTTACATCCCACAATCTCATATTTTCTAAAAACATATTTAGCTTAGGTTCGAAAATCATAGAGAAACTATGAGAAGGTTTCAAAGACACATATATTTTGCACTCCCAATAATTTACATAAGAATTTAGTGTCGTTCACCGGGACAAGAATTCTCTCATTTCTTGTTTTCAAAAAGAACAAATCTGAGAGCTTACCATGCACATCATTTTCAAAATGATTGAAACAAGAAATGAGAGGTGCCTTCCCCCTTTGATGTGATGTCCTGGTGTATACAGGTGCATCATTTGCTATGATTCTTGCATTCATTGATCGTTATAACAAACTAGATATACATGATTGATTTCATCTTTCATTGATGAGCAATGCAGCAGTGGATGCAGTCAACTATTCAGCAATCATGAATCATGCACGGCAAAAATTTCATCCACCAAATTACCAAAATATCACTTACTTGGTTACTCGCAATTTTGTGTTATTCACTGTTTACCTCAAGTAATAATGATAATGCACGATTGACAATATAATAAGAGGTAATAAAATATAAGCATATATTACCCTAATTGCCAGACTCACATACACAGAACGTACCCTTTTAATATTTTTGTGATCCTATGCCTTCTCTATCGTCGATGTAACATTATATAAAGTTCTAGACAAAGGCATGCGCCCCAGTATGAGCCCGAAAAGTTTTTAAGAAATCCTTTTCCGTCAAATAAAAAAGAAACAAAAGTTAATAAAAAACTTAAACCTCCACGACAATTTTCACCGCATAATGCGATTATTAAACATTAAGAAAGAGCATCCATAACTCATAATTCCAAGGACTCACAGAAATCCCCCGAGTGGTGCCACAATCTGTTCGACGTACAACAATATGTTAAAGTACTTCAACAAGTCTGTGCGTGAGATATCTAACATATCTAACATCTGATGTTTGTATAGCAGTATCCATGACCCCTTATCATAAACGATGGAAAAAGAACAAGGCAATCTCCCTATCAAATAGACATCTACAGGAATTAGCTTATCATCCGTAAAATCTTTAGACATAATCAACAAGACTATTGAATTATGTACATTGATCCATGAACACCATCCTAGACCATCCATAGGCTTACCAAATTAAAACCAACCTAAATCATGCATCATGCATCACCTAATTCTGGTTTCTAACATTGTATATACACTTTGACATGGATCAGACACCAGAGAGCCACCAAGACAGCAGCAGCATTCCCAGATTTAAGAGTCACGATTCGCGGTACTTGGTCAAATCAAAAGTCAACGTCCTCGAGCAACTGGAAGCACAAAAATTTCTTGATTAACATACTGTAAGACTGGTCTTAACGCGATGAAACATGAAAAGACTAAGTGGGTGACACGAAAGATAATAACATTAGAAACTGCAAGTGACGAAAGGGTCTCACCTTCTCTCAGAATCCCTGTAAACGCCGACTAGAGCTTCAGCCTTGTCGTAAAACGTGTCCTTGAGTGAAATAACAATACTCTGGAAACCACTTCCTTCCTCGACATCCTGATTTGCCCTAGCTCCCTGACATGATTTTGACCGGATGAATCCAGCTACCTTCGCGACATTTAAATTGTCTAGTGCAGCATCCACTTCGTCTAATATGAAAAACGGTGAAGGCCTGTAGCTGAAATTTCGAAGACAAGTGTAAGATCAGTGGTTCTTGCTTGTATATACGAGAAGAGGAGGGGATCATATCCATGTTCTAATTCAAACATTGAAGAAGCTTAAATCAGACCGCTTATGTTAATTACAGCTGTACTCCGACCAATAAAATGACGAATTCAAGTGGCAACTACACAATAAAGTGTATGAAGAGAATTAATAGGGAAATGTGCAAAAGGCTACCACTTCCCCGCGAGTTGGCCTACAATGATACAGTCCAAAAGCTATAGATTTACTTCCATCTCAAATTGAATGTAAATATTTATATTATACACATACATGTATGTTGCGGTTAGAGATAGCCATCGGCTCATTATTCTAGCATCATTTTCATCTCATCAAAGACGTTTATCTAATTAGCATGGGGAAACCAATATACCTGTGAATTGAGAAGAGCAATGCAAGTGCTGCAACAGTTTTCTCTCCACCTGAAAGCTGTTCCATATCACGAAAGCGCTTCGTTGGGGGCATAGCAGTGTACTTGATGCCATGCAAAAATGGCTCATCAACATTCTCCAAGTTCAAATATGCAGTACCACCCAGCCGGTGGGTCTCACTCTTCGTAAGTTGTTTGTATATTTTGTCAATATTGCCAGAGATATGTTCAAAAGCTTCCATAAACTTCTCATGCCTGAAATCAAAACATTCCCCTGATACTGTATAATAGCAATGCAGAAAGTCCAGCAGGACTACAGGAAAAGAGGTGAAAAAACTTCACTCTCAGGCTGTATAAGCATAATATGTGATGCTCGTCTCTACATCTCACGAAGTGAAAATTTTTCTTTTCTAGGTTTCCTATTAGTACTCTAAAATTAAAAGTTGTACTTTTTAACTGGGTATCAACTTGTAGGTGGGAGTTGGGGAACGGTATCGCCTAGAGTCAAAGAGACAAGTCCTGAGTATATTTTATTTGCAAGTTGCAACGCATGCAAGAAATAATCTATAAATATCTAGTACCTCATCTGCTTTACATGATCGAACTCATCAGTTACTCTTTTCTCAGCATTTTTCGCCTCATCAAATTCTTTATTTGCAGCAGCCTTCTTCACCTGCAGGGCTTCATACTGATCCAGGGCCTTCAAATTTGGAGCTGTTCTTTCAATTTCTGATATCAGGGCAGCAATTTTCTGTGAGAATTCTGCCTCAAGCTTCTCCCGTTCAGATGGTCTCATATTCTGCTGATAAGATCTACTCAATTTACTGAAATCAAAAACTGGCCCTTCTGTTGACGTGTCAGTATCCATTGGGTCCGATATAGTTGGAATGGTTATGTGCTCTAGTTCACACTTTTCTAGTATCTCCTGCTTCCGTGAATTAAGCTGCTCTATTTGCGCTTCCTATTAAAACCAGAACAATGGGTCAAGTCTTTCACCAATTACTACCAGAATAAGAAGACTTTTAAATGCCTTTAACTGAATTAAAATCCAATCAGAAGAACAAAAAGGGATCAAACCTTTGATTTTATTTGACGATTATGTTTGCTTATATTTGTAGTAGCAGCAGAAATCCTTTTCTTCCATTCCTCAATATCCTTTTCACACTCTTCTGCTTTGGACTTCCACTCTGTAGAGAAACATTTGAAGCAAAAGCTTCAATTCTCCGATGACCCAGACTATCATACAACGAAAGGAGGACATATGGAAATAAGAGGTACCCCAGATACAGTTCTAGATTGACCCCAAAATATCAGGGCATCCAACTATGAAATATCAAAATATGTTGGAAAATATGAAGAATAGACGATTCATACAGCAAGCAAGAAGAAAATTCACTCAGAGATAATGCCATAATGGGATAACCATTTATTCCACAAGTTGCTGAGGATATTAAAACTATCGTCTACATTTCAAAATAAAGCGAGATTTTTTCATTTGTCTAGAGATTTATTAGCAGGCTTAGCAGAATTCACTAGGAACTCACCCACTACTTCTTCCTTGAAGCTCTCAATCTCATTAGTAGCCTTCTCCATCGCCGTCTTCAATTCAATCTCTCTTTTCTCAACTTCCTTGAGAGCATTTTTCAGGTTACTGAGCGTAGATTCAAGTTTGGTGATTCGTGAGTCCAGGTCACGCTTCTGCTCATATTCCAACCTGGCAAAACATACAAGATATATGAGCAGAAAAACATGGCTAATCAAGAGCACCCAATGTGATCTTACAAACACTAAATGAAATCGAATGCAAATAAATTATTTTTTATCATGGTCCCTATCATCCTTCTAAAAGACTATTCATTCAAGCATTTCTAGGCAAAATGTCTATCCTTTACACTTCTTCATGTTACTTCAGCCTCAGAATAACCATTCTGCAAATGTCACAGGTGAATGAAACATATATGAGAACACATACTTAACATGCCCCTTTTAACTTACTTCGCCACAAACTACCAACTCTCGAAGGGGATCAAAGGCAAATAACGAAACAAAAGAATTATCATTTTCAGAAAGAAGACAAGGGGGCATCAACTGACCTACAGCTCTAAAAACATCTACTTTTTGCGCTTACAGATTGAGATCAAATTTGAAATGTAGTGAAGGAATCAAGAGCAAACAAACAGAAGAATACAATTCTAAGGGTTTTAGAAAGAAGATATGGGACATCATCTCTAATGGCCAAGAATATTTGGGATTCACGAATGTTATAATTTGACATTGAAAGCTTCCCTGTACAAGTGTACTATTGATAAAACCACTCACTGAATTACAAAACCATTATGATTACATATTGATCTACGAATTAGGAAATGAGTTAGGCATCCAGAGAACTTACTGATACTTTAATTTTGATTGCTGATTAAGCAAGCTAAATCTTTGTTCAGCCATCTGCTGGACAGCCTTTAGCTGGTTTTCTTCATATTCACGAATGCTCTTCACCCCAACAGACTCACTAAATTTCTTATAGATTCGGTCAACAATAGTATTAATCCTGTCCTCTAGTGATGAGATAGTCACAGCCCTTTTCTTAATGACATCTTCCAACTGCAGAAAACTTGTGTCAATTGTGGTATTATAGAAAAAAGTGTAAGAAAATGTTATGACAAGAATCAAAAAAGCACCTTCTGATGTTCAGGTTTTAGACGGCTAATTTCATCATCTATATTAGCCTTTTCAATCTTCAGTTTTGAAAGTTTATCCTCGCTGCTTTTCTGCACGGAGTGTCAGAATAACAAAAAGGTTCAGAGAAGCACTATATTGGAAACAAACCCAACTACAAGAATCACAAATGATCAATTAGTAGCCATGTAGGTGGTACAGATATGATAGTTTCCTCCATTCCAAATTAAATATCTTATGATTGGGCCCAATGCTTTAAATAAAAGATTTAAACCTGTAATGTTTACAAACAAGTTGGGCCTGAAGTGAGGAATTTGTAAAAGTTTTAGACTCGTTTGAATGATTAGGTGGGTTTAACTAGATTGCTTACATGAAATATTTAAAAATTGATTTTTCAAAAAGTAACATATTCAGTTTTAAAAAAGTGGACATTTCTTTTGGAACAGCGCAAACTAGAAAGCAACACATTCAGTTTGGAATGGAGGGCATCTACTACGAAACCAATTAAAGTACCCAATAATAGGTCATTACAGATGAAATCTAAAGCTTATTACAGAAGTTTTGGTCTTCATATGCTAGGATTACGGGTTGGCATCTAAAGATAAATCTTGAGGCAGTCATCAACAAGCTATCTGCCTCATTAGTACCTAGATCCACGTCTGGCAGGCAGTTCAGACCTCTACATACCTACAAGATACTACCAAAAAGGCACTTCCAGGAGATCAGAACAGTTATGGTTCAGAAGTATGTAGATAAGAAGCGTGGCAAACAAAAGGAGGACCCACCTACTATCTTCTCCCTCCCCCCCCCTTTCCAAAAAAAAAAAAAAAACAAAAGCTGCAGTTAACAATCGAAGTTACCCTCTTCGCAAGTGACAATTAAGAGACAGGCAATGTATGAGCCGCCTTTTACAAGCCAGTCCTACTATCTTGCTTCCACAATTAAATGAAACAAAATGAGCATCAAACTTTATGCAAATTTTAACCTGAGCTTGTTCTTGTCTAGCCTCATCAACTAAACCCCTCCAACAAACAATTTACAGCATGGCATCAGATCTTGAAAATTTCAAGCGCCTCCAAAAAGATAAATCCACCCGATTGGTTCACCCCTACCCTCATCCCCCGCCTGCAAAAGTCAGATCAGCTGTCTCCCTCCCTTCCTCCTTCTTTGCACCAGACGCACCCCCTCCCTTCTTCCTCTGCTCCTTTGCTCTCAGGGTACACCCTACCTCAGCAAAGGAGAAGGTACTTCAAAAGTTTGATAACCCCAGCCTCCATAACCAGCATACACCATGAAGAAGATAGTTGCAATAATATTGAGATAAGTCTCCCGGCTTTTCTATTCTCTGTCTAATTTTTCTTTTTTGTGGGAAGAGAGCTAATTAGGAAGGCTCACTTCAAAGGTCAAACAGCAGCTATATTTTGAGCTATCAGTGTGGTTTGGCAAGGGAGAGGCTGCAGGAGAAAACAAGGAGGGGATTCAGCATAGGGAGTGGTGTAGAGAGGCTGTTGGAGTGTGATATTTGGCGGCCCCCTGTTTTGGCTAAGCAGCCCTTTAGAGTTGTTCTTATGATGATAATGGAACTATATGTCGAGATTCCAAAAAATGCACGAGCCCGCCCGCCCGCCCACCTCGAATATGCCCTTTCATTACATTTAAGACTTGTCTCAGTTTTGCTTTCAGCCAAGCAAATTTGTAAAGATCTGTGCAATAAGAAAATCCAGCAATATGCAGCCAGTTTTGAACACCTTGGTATTCTGAGCACTTCAATTACATCAAACTAAAAGTGGATGTTACTTCATTATGAATTTCCTCCAGGCAAATCAATTGTTCAGAAAATGATTTATCTTTTCATGTCACTTTATCAATACAGAGCATCATGGGGATGATCGACAACAACCGACACTCAAATTTCTAGAGTACAGTAATTAGAGAACAAAAGATTTAGAAATTCAGTCCAAATTTGGATGCAGCATGCAGATATAGGCGTATACTTCAGTCTAGTCAAAATTCATCAAAAGGGAAAAATCTGGAAATTAAAGCATGAAAGTCATGCTATCATTGAAATTACAAGAAGTTTACTTACCTTCTCGATTTCTGCATACTGAATCTTCTTTTCAAGTCCACTAATTTTCCCTGATGCTTCGGACTCCTTAAGCTGCATCTCTCTAATTGAACCAAGCTCTTCCAACTCTGTCTCAAAACCCTCTTTTTTCTTCTTGAGTCCTATACACAGCAACATGTGATATTACAAGGATCAAGTATAAATTTCAAATATCACTTAATATCCCATATTATGATAACTCCACAAACCTTCAATCTTTTTATCATCCCATTTATGTGAACGAGCTTCCATTCCACCACTTGTACCCCCAGTCATTGTGCCAGACTTTGTCAACAAAATCCCATCAACAGTGACAACTGCAAGCACATTCAAAGCAATTAACAAATAACTATATCGCTATGAATTAGAAATTAAAAAAATATATTATGTTTTACCCTTGAACCTCTCCCCACTCCAGCTTAGACGCTTCGCTTCGTTGAGGTCATCACAAACTAAGGTATTTGCAACAGCAAATAAAATGGCCCTTTCCAGTGCTGGATCAAATCTGCCAGTTGTTAAGCATGAAACTTACAGAATATGATTGATTAGCAGGCATTCTTTTGAAGAATAAAGATAGTATCTCTTTCCTCCCACTTCAGCTAGCACTTTTTTCCTCTTTTTTTCTTTCTTTCTATCTGAAAGGGGTAGGAATTGTATAGAGGGAACTATAATTTCCATTACATGAGCCAGCAGAAGATCTAGATTTGGTCAAGTCAACTTAATTTCTTCTTTTTCATTCCTCCTCTTCTTCAATTCATGGATTATGGATGATGAGTAGAAAATGACGCATATATTAATCTCCAGTAAATTAATAAAAGCAGTCTGAAGAATTACAAAATATAAACAACAAAAAATCATTCTTTTATAGTGAAAGATTAAAAGGAGAGCGATAAGAGATCTTTTTGCATAGTAATAGGTATAAAATCTAACAAGCGTCCAATAGAATTGAAGAGAAAAGAAGGCCTTGCACACATGGGTGTAACATGTTACAGATTCATCTAAATTAGAAAAGAGAAGCAATAAGGAACTACTTTTCAAACAAAAGTTTTAAATGAAGTACCATAACACCGTATAATGTAAAAGAATCACAGATCTTCAGAAAGGATACTGTATCACATCAAAGACAAGCTTTGCAGTTCCCCCCAACGTGCGCAGCTTCTCGATTACTGGCCTCACACGAACTGATTGAAGAGGTATAAATGTCTGAGGTGGAAGCCTTTGTTCCTTCAAGTACTGTGAACAAGCAAAATGCAATGTCACAGACAGGGTAATTTGAAGTGATGTAATCCAAGGAAAACTAAAACCCTCCTTTTTATCACGTTTTCCTCAAAATTCTGACACTCCAAAACAATACTTTTGTTTCTTCCACAAGAGAAAAATCACAACAATGTGATGAACCTGATGTTCCTAGGATGATATGTTAATCAGCTTACATAGGTCTACACGTAAAAAATACTTCACAAACAAGTTATATGTGAAGACTATCTCTAGTAGACTGGCGTCAATGTCCCTAAGGGAATGCCACAAGTATAGACAAACCTCAAACCATAAATGAACAATGAGTTTACTCAACTATTTGCATATGTCATACCTTGATGCATTCCTTTCCCGTTTGTTCATCCTCAACCACTACTGCATCCATAAATCTGCCCATAGCAACAGTAACAGCGAGATTATATTTCTTCTGGGTTGGCCTGCATAGATCAGTCATGCGGCCATGAACACCAGGAAAGAGGCGCTTGAGGGTTTCAACTGCTTGAGACAACCTCGCATCCCTTTCATTCTCATGCCTGTCAGCCTTCAGCTCACGTAATTGGTTTTCCACATCACTAATTTTTGCCTTTAACATATCATATTTGCGCCTGAAAAAGAAAGAAGACCAACAAGTGAAATGACATGCAAAATATGCAATAAGATGGGGCAGATGCAGAACCATAAGCCCAGCCTAAAAATTACAAAATGAATATCCAGATCATTGAGATGACTAACCTCGAATCAGCAAGCTTTTCTTTCATCTCTCTTTGTTCTTTTCTCGCTCTTGTGAGCTCTTCCTTGTGCTTTTTAACTGCATCAAGAAGCTTCTTCAGTCTATTCTGCATTTGTTGCTCCTGCGACTCCAACTCTTCCTTCCGATTTTGCAACTGTTGAAGATTTTCTTCCAAATTCTTCTGAGCTTCAATATCAACGTTTTGTTGCCTATCTAAGACCTCCTTCTCATCTCTTAACTTAGCAGTTCTCGTACCAGCCTCCTCTTTACTGCAGAAAAGAATTTAACTCATTATTCTCGAGATTTGATTGTTAAACTTTATATTTTAGCTCTTTCACATGGAATGTCCGACAATAACACTATGTGACCCAAGAATGCACGCCCGTCCGTGTGTGTGACCGCATATACAAAAAGTGCATCACTGTCTGGGAAATGATTTAATGAAGAATGTAAGGGATCATTTGAATTGGATTAAATGTCAAGTCAAACAAACTTGACAAATTTCATTTATATAACTCACTCTCAGTGGCCCACTTTAAGAGTAGTACTCCAATTTTCAGTAGTTTTCAAATGGATAGAATTTTATGGCCTCATTCCAAGTCAACTAAACTTGAAGTACCGAACACCTGGACAACACGGCCTCAATTGTTAGAGAACTGTGTAGTATAAATTGCGAACTTGACAAACAATTATTGGAAGGAGGCTAAAAGGAAAAGCAACTAGGCAGCTTCTCCCAATAAAAGAAAGGAAAAAGAAATATATATAACACGTCGATAGCATAAGTCTCCACTCATAATAGTAAACATGCATCACGTATTTGACAATATCAGAGTATAAAGACTCACATTTGGTGATACGTCTCCAATTCACTCTCAGCTAACTGAAGTTTGTCACCAGTATCTTGACCCCTTTCCCGCAAGTCATCCAGTAGCTTTGTGATATCGTTTAGATCATTTCTTAGTTTTTTCACCTCCTCTAAATGCTTTCGTTTTTCTTCTTTCTTTTTATCAAGCTCTTTACTGCTACTTTTGATTTTTGAAGTTATACGAGACATCTCCTCCTTTAGCTTTAGAAGCTCCGGTTGCTGCAAACAGAAAATCAAAAACATTACAGTACAATCTTTAAATCACTGATAACTCAGAGTCTGCCATGAGAAATAAATTCCATTTGCACAACGTAGTGGAAATTCTTCTACGGGCAGGGACATTGAGCACATACCCAACTGCAAAAGTCATGCATCAATAAGTGCATTCACTTAGAAGCAAGACACTTATAAATCCTCACTAATGAAGCATATCATAAGTTCGAACATACAAGTCCGACAACCTTCATCAGATAGAACTGAAAAGTGATCAAACATGAAGCATGTAACACAGAAAAAGGGTGACTAAACAGTTATAAAGCATGGAAACATCTTACATTCTTATCAAGTCTATTCTTTTTCTCTGAAATCCTCTTCTCACAGAGAGCAATTTCCTTCAAATATTTGCTTTGTTCTTTCTTCTTTTTGCTTGCTTCACTTTCATAATTCCCCAGTTCATCCACAATTTCTTTCCGGCCTGTCTCTTCAGCTTCAAGGTCCTCATTAGTCTTTGCAATATCCTTCTCTATGTTGAACAATTGCCATAGATAATGTTCTTGCTTTAAAGATTTCTGCAACATAAGAAAAAAGGGAAGGAAGGAGAGCCACATCAAGGTGAGAGTAATGACCAAAAGTTTTCTACCGTAAGCAAGAGCAGCTACTCTCCCCCTCCCCATCTTGTGCTACCTCACAGAAGAGTGAAAAAAGAAGAATAATAAGAGTTGAAAAGGAGGAAAAGGAAAAGGCAAAAGGAGAGAAGAAAACAATTTTCAGAAGAGAAAGACAAAGCATTTAAATATCAATACCATTCAACCATAAGAAAATCTTGACTGACAGAATCTCACAGAAATCCATGTCCAGTCCTCTTGAAGCACCAATGTTGAAATTAAAAGCCATATAAGATCCAGGAAACAATCTATAAAAGAAGATCGACAGGGACACACTAAATAAGTTAACAATGGGATTAACCTTCTATACAAAAGTACTTACTGTGCTCAGCAGAAAGTGAATTCTTTACTACTTTATATACAGAATATGTACGTGACATCATCCCATAAAAAGTTCATTAAAAACCCAACTTTAGTTTCACTTTAGCCAGTTGAAGTTAACACTGAGACTTGCCGACCATACCTAGTGGGGTAAGGCTTGGTTTGATTTGAAGTTAAAAGGGTACTTGAAAAAATGCATGAACAAACTATGCACATTTAACAATGAAGAAAACATGAATATAATGAGTAAACGCACAGATCTAAGAGTTAAACTATTAATTGTAGTATAAACAAAGTTTCTGATGCATACCAGTTGATCTTGCAAGCGAAGATGCTTCTCAGCTTCTTCTTTCTGTTCCTTCTTCTGCTTCAGCTCCATCGATATTGTCTTTTTCTTCTGATAAGCAAGAGCACTTTTTTCTTCAGCTTTTCCTTTTTCTTCTTCCAATTCCTCATACCGTCTCTTGTACTCTTCGGACCCCGAGATTTGCTCAAGAAGCGCAGTAAGTTCTTTTGGATTTTTAGACGCAATTGACTCGACATCACCCTGCATCAATAAATTGCAATTACAACTTTTCCCACCTTTTCTCCATTTTGGCTGCTGAATTAGAACAGTTACTAAATAGTTCATTTAATCGGTACCTAACATCCCACGGCCCTTCTACCGTCAGTCACATATATATGCATACACACAGTCTCGTACGCAAAAATAGCACACGTTCAGACAAGTGCAAGGTGTAAACATGTCATCTCACATGAAGAGACAAGATATGCTTTACTGAATTCTGTCAAAAAAATAATAATTAGACAAAGGAAAAGATTGAGCAACGCCCTCTATTCTACAGCCAATTTCACTTCGTTGCCTTTGCTAATCCTCCTCTAAAGCTTTAAGTAACTTTACTGTTGAGATTCTTTAACCACACCCCACAGAAGCTAGCCAAGTCATTCTCTACTTCCTTAACCAAATCTACAGTTTCTAAACGCTTTTTCCACTTTACTTTTCAACCCCAAAAGAGAAGAGGAAAGAATTGGAACAAAATAAAAATCTCTTCATGCAGGGGTGGATCCAGGAATTTTTCTCAATGAGGGCTAAAACACATAATTTTTAAACTATATGAGTACTTTTTTTTAGTGGGGACTAGTTAATTTTTTTAACTAAGAATATATGAATTTTTTTTTTTTTTTGAAAAATACATAAAATTTTTAACGTTCTCCTGGGTCAGGGGGGCTGCAGCCCCCATTGGCCCTATAGTACATCCCCCCTGTCTTCATGGCCATAACTCTTCTTTCCTTTTCCTATTTTCCTGTTATACTCAAATCATAAATTAACCAACTCTAACACAGAATTTAAATGTAACTCTAATAACAGAAAACCAAAGAAAAATATTTATAATCAAGTAAATTTAATCTAATCATAGTTTAACCAACTCGAACACAAAACCTAAATGTCACGAAAACTACTACAATTCTAAATACAGATAATAATTTTCAGAAAAAGTAAAATCACATAAGTTGCTCTAATCATAATTTAACCAACTCTAATATAAAATCTCAATGTTATTACAACTACAGTAATTCTCATTACAGAAAATACATACAAAAATAGAATAAAAACAGGTTAATTTACACTAAACATGATTTAACCAACTCTAAGACAAAATCTACATGTTAGTAAAATTACAAAATTACATAAAATAAACGCAAAAAATGTAAAATCACGTAAATGTATGCTAATCATAATTTAACCAACTCCAACATAAAATCTATATGTTAGTAAAATTACAATAAACCTAATTACAATACAATAAATGCAAAACAAAGTAAAATAACATAAATTTACTCTAAACACAATTTAACCAACTCTAACATAAATGCTCAAAGTTATTTAAACCACAATAATTCTAGTTACAGAAAATAAATACAAAAAAAAATGTAAAAATTAGTAAACTAAATTCATTAACAGAAACCAAAAAAAATAAAAAAATAGTATATTATAGTCTCCTGAAAATCACCTGAAAAACAAGAAAATTCCGCGCTTTAATGAGAATACCAAGGGACCTCAATTTCTGATTATACTCATCCCAATTCACAGTTTTGCCATCGATTCGATACTCGCTGCCACCGGCACTAGTAATAATTCTCGTGAACTGAATTTCCGTACCATTAACCAGCTGATAAACCAACCTAACAAACGCCTTCCGGCCTCTCTGCTCCTTTTCACGGTCATCGAACGCGTAAATCAAGTCCTTCAACTGCGCGCCACGGAGCTGGCCGGTGCGCACGCCGAGAACAAAGCTGATAGCGTCCATTAAGTTGGATTTCCCCGCGCCGTTAGGCCCGATTATGGCTGTAAAGTCGTAGAATGGGCCAATTGTTTGGAAGCCTTTGTAGGACTTGAAGTTTTCGAGCTCCATTCGGAGGATTTTCCCCGGCGAAAATTGCAATTGCGCCGGCATTGTTGCTGAAACCTGAAACCCTAGCTAGGGTTTTTAGTAGGTGGAGCTGTGAATACTTTGTGGAAATTTTAGGAAATTTGGGGGTGGAAATTAAGAAAATTAGGGTTTTGAGAGTGTGAATTAATGGAAATTTTTTGTTTTTTTTGGCGGGAGATGATCTTCGAACGCAGAGTGATCTTCGGGGCTGAGGTGAGAAGTGTGTGGGAAAATGTGGAGAGTATGAAAGAAGAAAGAGAGGGAAAACAAATTTCTACGCTATGATTTTGGGTAGTTGCGTTTGATACCAAAAAATATATATATATAGAAAGGGTCAAATATCATAATTACCAGATAACGATCCTCTACTTTATTAATTTTGCGATAATTGTAATTATAATGAAATAATTATATTATTATTTATTATTGCTAATTTTTTAATACGTTGTGATCCAAATTCTCTTTATGCCCCATTCTTATGGGAGGAACTACAAAAAAAAGATAAAATTTAATGGCTCTTAATATATACCTTATTAAAAATGAAATAATTAGTAGATAAGAGGATCCAAATCTCATGTTAAGTATACTTATTTTTTTTAACAATAGAAATTGAAGCGATTATTTGAACTCAAAACTTCTTATTATAAAAAATTATATTTGACCATTTTACTCTTTTGGATTCATGAATGAAATAATAATAAAGGAAATGAAACTATTAAATAAAAAAGGAAAGAAAATAGTTGAAAACATTTTTATTTGGATTGAATAAAAACGTCAAGGCCAGTATTGGATTTTGAAGTTTTTTTTGTTTAGATTGAAATACATTGAAGAGGATGATAAATTGTATAATTAAATTGACATATTTACTTTTTTAATAGTTTAATTTAATTTCCTTTTTCATTTCATTTTGATCAATTTTTTCTTTACTTTACATTTTATTATTTTTCACCCTACTTTTATTTTTCATTTTTTTATTTCCTCTCTTTCTCTTTCTCTTTCTTTTCCTTCTTTTTCTTCTTCTTTTCATTATGTTCTACTACACCACCAACGTTCTCTACTTCTTGTTATGATATTGCTACTACGTTCCACCGCCGCAACCACATAATTGCACACAGACACACAATTTACAAACTCACAAGAACAAATTTGCACAAATTCACCCACGTAGACAATGGTGGATCTATTTTTATGTGAATGTAGGTTGTAGTCTTCATTCAACCGATTTTTTTAAAAAAATATGTGTATATTTAAGGTATTTACTAGGCTGAAAAATTAATTTAACTCTCACTAATTTATATATATATTATATACATATATATATGAGTGTTAAACTATGTAATTTCAGTATCCACTTAATATAAATCTTACATACGCCCTTTTACGCGCACACACAAAGATAAAATATTTTACACGTACAGTACACAATTGCACCACTCAATCACTAAAGATCACAATTTTAAGCTTGTTCAGTTGGAGAAATGGAATGACATGGATGTGAATGTGCTAAAATTGCAAGAGCAAAATAGGTATAATATGTTTTGATTTTGTTTTCCTTAGTTTTACACCAATTTGGGGAACAAATAATTAGACTTGAGAGGTATTACGTTCACTCTATTTGATTTCTCTTACTAAAACTTTTAAAGTGAACATCGCAATTATTCATTTTCACCCATTTTTTTCTTCCCAAAGAGGGTGTTAAGATCCAACCAAATAATTCGACAAATAAATTAATGTCTTATTCTTAATGTTTAAAAATATATTTGTATATATTTCAAAATATTCACCAGTAAGACTATGTTAGTTGAGATTGACTTTTCAATCTATTAACATATAATATTGATAAGTAACTGGTGTGATGTTAATGAATGACATGACGTATTATGAATATTTGTTCCTTAAAATAAAATTTACGCCTTAGGAGAATTATTCAGTAAATATTATAGCACTCATACTCCTACCATATCTTTACTAGTTGTTAATGGTTTATCATTACATTTTAATGATTTCACCATCTAAATTGACTATGGTTTCCAAACGTGTGATGTCATATCTTTGCTAATTATTAACATATGACCATTACATTCTAATGATTTCACTTATACTATCATGTAAATTAAGCTAGGGTTTTCAAACAATCGACACGCGATATATCACATTTTTCAAATATTTTTTATATAATTAGAAAAAAATATATATTAAAAATATCAAAATATATTAAACTAAAAATACTCGATTGGAAAGCACATTTTGTAACACATGCACATGGCATGACAGATAAATGGTTTCATGATTCAAGAAATGAGTTACCTTATAAAACAAATAAGACATCATGTTTATCTTGTAGCTAAAATAAGGGAATAATTGAACTAATTTATCATGCTGCTAGTGCATGAATTGTATCAGTATTTAGACCTCTTAACTTTAGAAAATGATGTGATAGTTCCATCTTGTTACTATAAATTGTAATTGTAGATTACGTTGAGGTTTCAAATATTTGGAATAATGACAATTAGCCCTTGAATTTCTATAATTGTACTTGGGTTGTAGAACTTGTGGTTAGTTTTTTTTTTTTTTAATCAATATAGCATTAGTATTGGGTGGTTAATTATTAACATGTTTCGAAAATATCAAGTGCGGAGATGAAAATATTGAGATAAATGTGAGTTAATATTAAGAAATATAAAATTAGAAATTAGGTTATACGAGAAAAAAAAAAGTTAAGGTGATCTTAATTGCGGATAAAAAGAGAGAGAACAATGATGAGGGTAAATTGACTTATTCTTATCAAGGAAAGACATATGTTTTTTCGCTCAAATCTAATCTCTATTTTAGACTGAAAAGTATATATCCAAAAAAGTAAGCATCATATATATCAAAAGAGGACGTCAACATAATAATATGGTAAAGACTTTACAAATTGCATATCTCGATGACATACCTACTATGACGTTGCGTGTGTTCCTAGTCCTTGAAGGACACCCCACAATGATGACTCCTCACCGAATGATAGATCTTCCCCTACTCGAGTTAGCTCTTAAGTTGTTATAATTTTCTCAATTTTTTAGGCTAAGAGATGTACCTTAAAATCGTACAATTTTTTTTTTTTTAATGCAATTAGCCATAAGGTAAAGCACGGGGAAGAGGGATACAAACACCAAAGCATGGAAAAGCTAGACAAGTTAGCTTTAACAAGTATAAATAAATTAGTAGAAATAACTCATATAAGGACCGAAAATGAGAGGTATAAACTCTTGAACATGGTCATATGGTAGTGGTATTGGGACTGGAGGAAAAAAAACAAGTAGGTGGTGCTGGATGTGGGGGTGGTAGCAGTGATAGTGGTAACGATAACGGTGGAAGAGAGAATAAGAAAAAGAAAAAAATAGAAAAAGAAGAAAGAAAAAGAAACATGATGCTAGAGCACATGATTCGTAAATATGCATCGCTTGCAAATAATTTTTTTTGCATTATATGTATAATACACGTGTTCTTTACGGTTAAAAATAGACAAATTTTTTCTAAAAAATTATCTCTATTTTAGTGAATTAAAGGGTTAAAATGCTCAATTTTGAAAGTTGTGAGACCAAATCGCTATTTTGCTCACACTTAAAGGATCAACTAACTAAAGTATTTCCCTTTTTTTTCTTTCTTGTCAATACACAAATAAGATAATCAAGTAGAAAATCTCTTTATGGCTCCAACTCAGAGCATACGTAGACCCATCCTCAACCGTGCGATAGGTTAGTTGTATTCATCCTTTTCTGGGCGCCATTACATTTAGTGGACCCCACAATTTTTAAGAAGGGTAAAAAAGGCAACACCACAATAAAAAAAAATGTGTGTGTGAATTTGAAGGGTTTTTTTTTTTTTTGCTCATAGAATTTTAAGGGTTTAAGGGAACAGAAAAGAGATCTAAAATCTCAATTTTCCAGCGAGTGCTCACAAACCCACAAAACCAAAGCTTCGCAAATTTGAGCAAAAAAAAAAAAGCTTCGCAAATGGTTTCAGCAGGCACATGGCTGCGTTACATAGCTCACAAGCTCGATTATGCCGTCACTGTCAGCATGAAGGTCACCCCCTTATACTTCTGTATTCTCTTCATTTGTTACTTTTTCATTTTTTTTTGTTGTTGTTGTTTTCTGTTGCACCAAAATCCCGATATGTGTACGTCGGCGTACGGGTCAGGCCTAATTTAGATGTATTATTCATCGGTATTTGGATTTTGCCAAACTAATCCCGTCATGGGTTAGGAGTTAATGGCGGGGTAAATCACCCATATCGTTAAAGGACTCGAACTAGCGTCCCTTGAGAAGCACAACAAGGGTTAACATCAACTTTTTATTGTGTAAGAGTTTATTTTCACGAATCAAACACGTGGCCTCCAGTGATGCTGCACGGCCTTAATGTAGGATTTTCTTGTTTTGCGGGGGTCAAAATCTTGAGTGAGCTGATGGGGTTGATGTATTAGCTCTATATATGTTTCAAGAGAGTGATGGGTCTGTGAAGAATATAGTAAAAATCGATTTTTTTGTTACTTTCAAGCATTTGGCACTGATAATGTAAAGGAAGCACTTTTACTCTTCGATTTTGGGTGTATTTTTCTCACATTAGTACATTACTGTTGTTGAAATGATATGATTTAGAGAGAAAGTGGTAGTGGGCCTGATTGAGGATGGGATGACGAAGACCAGTTTAAGATGGTTTGGATATGTTAGGACTAGGAGGCAACTATAGGAGGCAGTTGTGAAGCTATGGAAGTGGAATACCGTAAGAGGGGTGTGGGACGACCTAAGGGTAGGTGGATTGCATGGATCTTATGGAGTGATGGCCCCTCAACAGGAATGGCTGACACTGTCAACCCCACCAAGTGGAGTAAGGCCTGATTTGTTTGCTTTGCCCTTGTTCTTTGTTAAATATTAATAAGGTCGGCTTGTTGCACGAAACTCTTGATATGTTTCGGTGTGCAAGAGTCGGACCCAATTGGGGTATATTGGGCTCTATGTTACCTTGTATTTGCTCAAGAGGTTATTTTTACTAATTCAACCCTTGACCTCTAGGTCATGCGGCAATAAAGGCTCCCCCTTCTTCTTTGTTAGACATTAATGTGGGGTTTTTCTAATGTTAATAGATATACACCCCTTGTTTTTTTGAATCAAAATCTGAATGAGCTGATGGGGTTTTTATGTTAGCTTCATATATGTTTAATGGGAGTGATGGGTCTGTCAAGAGTAGTGTAAAAATCGAATCTTTTTGTTACTTCCAAGCATTTGCCGCTGATAATGTAAAGGAAGCACTTGTACTCTTCCATATTGGGTGTATTTTTCTCACATTAGTACATTCCCGTTGTTGAAATGACATGATTTAGAGAAAAAGTGGGGGTGACTCTAATTGAGGACGAGTAGGTAGAATGGTTTAAGAGGGTCTAGATACGTTTGGAGGTAACCGTAGGAGGCAGTTGTGAAGCTATGGAAGTGGAATGCTGTAAAAAAGGTAGAGGATGACCTAAGAGTAGGAGGATGGAGACGCTCATACAATATTTCACTTGCATGTATCTTTACGGAGTGATGATCCCTGAACAGGAATTGGCATTGTCAAATCCATACATGCAACCCTACCTGGTGGAGTAAGGCCTGATTTGGTTTGGTCGATTAAATACATTACCATAGTCAAGAAGAATCAAGGCCGCGGATATCTCTATTTCAAGATAACTAACTACTTTATATATTTTGTAGAGAATAACTAGAATCATGGTTTTATCAATCTCCTATTGTTGATATGATACTTAAAAAGTGATTGTTTTGTTATCTTGTTAATGTGATTTTATTGTCGTCATGCTGATTTTCATCATTTTTCTGCTAGGTTGTCCTCTCATTTTCTGCTAGGTTGTCCTCTCACTAAGCCCTGAAATATTGATTTCCATGGTATTAAATTTTGGTTTTCGGCTATTATATCACGTGAAGTTCAGGTCATGTTTCAATTAAGCTGAAATTGTCTCATCTTGATGTTGGTATGCCTGATTAGACGGATAAAAATGTTTAAGTTGGTGCCCCATAAAATATATAATATGGCTAAAATTATTACTTCTCTGAAGTTATGCATTATCCTAATTAATCTTTTGCTTTGATAGGAAACAGTGAGGATATAGTCTCTGCTATTCTTTGGGGTCGGTATATTAGGCCTCATCGATGTATTTCGAATGTCAATATGAAATGAGTCTGCATTGGTCTTAATTTTGCTGTTGATATATGCTATCATTGTGTTAAAAGTTCTTAAGTACAATACTGCTTTTCACGACTTACCTTGTCTTCTTCAGCCTTATGTTTTTTTGCTAAATTTGTCTCCTTCAGCTTTCGTACTTGCTTGTAAGAAATATTTTCATTTTCTTTCAATACTTGCTTGGTTACTGATGATCATTGATGGCTTTGACTGTCAACGTGGAAGGAATCTGGATTGGTCTAAATTTTGCCTTTGATTTATACTATCATATGCTATAAGTTCTTAAGTACCAGGGTACTTGGTTGCTGATAATCATTGATCGCTTTGAATGTCAATGTGAAAGGAGTCTGGATTGCTCTTAATTTTGCCCTTGATATATATTATCATTTTGTTGTAAGTTCTTAAGTACAATACTTCTATTAATGAGTTAACTTTTTTTTTTTTTTTTTTTTAATGTCACCACAGTGATTCCTGATTTCTATTAATGAGTTAACTTCTTTCCTTTAGCTTTAATATTTGTTTTTATGAAAGAGCTTTTTGTTCTTCTGATACTTGTTTGGTTTCTACTAATCGTGCCTTATTTTCTTTATTTAGGATAAGTTTCCATAGTCCTTTTTTGACTTGTATCTGATGACTTCTTCCTTTTCTACTTTTCTGTTATCTATAAATTTTTTCTTCTTCCTCTTTTTTGTTTTTTTTTGTTTTTTGTGTGTGTGTTTGTTGTGGGGGTAGGGGTGGGGGGTGGTGGTGTTCAAAAAACCAAAGACGTGGTTTTATTTGGGATCTACACTAGAAAGGCACAATTTTTTGAACACCACCACTCAAAAAACCAAAGACGTGGTTTTATTTGGGATCTACATTAGAAAGGCACAATTTTAACAGTTTTTCACAGCTCGCATTCTTCTGCATGGACTTGCTACATTGTGCCACTCTATCTCCGGCTTTAGTTTTCCTGACCTTGTACTACTTCTGTCCTTGTCTTTTCTTTTAATAAATGGAAGTTGAAGAAAAGTGCATCCATTTGGTGAGAGCCATGGAGTTTGGAAAAAATGAGTACCTCCTTAATTTTCTACAGAAATCTCTGAGTCTGGAATAATGTTAGGATCGTTGAGAAGGAAAGTGAAATACGCACTTTAAGATGAAGGAAGAATTCAAATTATGAAAACACATATACATACCGCACATTAGTTCCTTATATTTCTTTAATTCTGGTGGAGAGTTGATTATCTTTCTTCCATAAACTACCCTGACAGTTTTATTAACTTGACGCAGAGCTACAGACAAGGTCAAATCACAGAAAAAGAAGTTGGTGATGTCCTTTGGAAAAATTTCTTTCAGGGAAAATTAACATATTTGCACTGGAATAAAGGAGAGGAAATGGCCCCGACAATAGGAGCTCAGGGTGGAACTCTCCTTGTTCGGAAATTACCAGCGGCAGATCCAACGTAATGTTATGCAACACAACTATATGCAAAATTATTTCAATAGTTATTATTTAATTTGACTAAACCACTGAAATGTGAACCCACTTATATGTCAATTTAGTACTACTTTTGTCACAGTGGACATTTTTCTTAAACCTGGTTTCAGTAATGGTACCAAAATTGAGTTTTCCAGCACTTTGACTATGTCATACAATTGCCACAACTCTCTCTTGGATTAAAAGATTGCATTGTTTACGAGGACACGGAATGCTTGGAATGGAGAGTGTATTTGCCATGAATTGGTATACTTGCACAGTTTATTCTGTTGTCTATACTCTCATTTCGCTCCTGCATGTATCATCCTTGTGGCTTTTTCTGTAAACAACTATTAAGATTGGGATGATAGGACTTCAATGAAGAAAGATGTATTCATGATATATAAACTAGATCTTTATCCTTAGATATTTCTAGATAGCGTTGTGCAAAGAAGTATAATTACTGATTACCGATTATCGGATTTGTTATATATCCTAGAGAAAAAGGCTGCTTATCCAAATAAAAAGAAATGTTTAAAGGCTGATGCTGTTTGAATTTTCCATCTCATTGTGGCCAAACTGATCTTAATGAAATCCAATAGCAGTATGATTCTTTATGTTTGTATGAGGTTGTACACATGTTGTTCGTTCTCTAAGTTGGTATTCTGAAGTTTATCCGAGCGTTAGTTTTCATTGACTTTAGCGTGAAATAATTGAGACTATTATATTTTATGGTTAAACATGCTTTTAATGTTGATGAAGGCTGGTGACTTCATTCTTTTCTTCACTGTGGTGGCTACAGCGATAGCTTTTCTGGGTCTTGAAGATATATTTCTTTTCCTATTTGCTAACTCTCTGCACCAATTCTGACAGGCGAGTTTTTGTTGGAGATGTAGTGGTCCTAAAGGACCCTATAAACTCGGAAAATTATCTTGTTCGGAGGTTGGCTGCTGTTGAAGGGTATGAGATGGTATCTAAGGATGAGAAAGATGAACCTTTTGTACTTGAAAAGGATCAATGTTGGGTGTTGGCCGACAACGAAAATATAAAGCCCAAGGTACTTGCCATCCATCTTTGACAAATTCCTTTTTCTTCTTTTTTTGGTTCTTTGTGATAGAATATATGATCAATTTCTTTTTTTCCTGGACTTTTAAGAGTGCTAAATACAAGATGTAAGCTATGTTCAGCCATTTAGACACAGATAGATACGCACACTGAGTTCTTGAATTTTGTTTTCAGCCTTCATCTCTTTGTGATGTTCATACCTTTTTCTTCTTTCCCGTTTCCCATTTTTATGTTCTTGGAGCAACCATTGATGAGAAGCTCTGTGTGACTCATGAATGTTTTGGTCGAGCTTGATAACACTCAATGTTTACTTTGTCGCACTTACTCTTCAATAGCAGGAAGCCAAAGATAGCCGAACATTTGGTCCGGTTACCATGTCAGACATAGTTGGTAGAGTCATATATTGCCTGAGAAATGCTGTGGATCATGGTCCTCTCAAGAACAGGTTAGCTTGTGACTCTCTCAATACGTAATCTACTGCATACATGACAGAATCGTACAGCTATAACTACGATTATGCTACTGTTTGCAGTCACTTCAGCGTGCAGAAGGATTCACCCGTGCTAGAGGTTGAACTGGATGTTGACGAGATGGCTAAAAATCACAAAGAATAGGTTGTCTCAGCAGATGTACTTTCGGATGTTCTTGTCCATTTTACTTAATGGACCTCCTCTTCCCGAATCGGAGTACAACAAAAATAAAGTCGGTAGTCTTCAGAATGCGGATCTCTTTAGGTCCAATGGCTCGGTAAAATTGTTTTCTTTGACGAGGGTGAGCTTTAAATTACTTTTTCTCCAGGCTGTATCGGATCACGCCTTGGCTTATTTATCTTCACTATTTATTTTACTGCGGACTAACATCGAAATTGTTCGAGTGATGTGTGTTAAAGGAGGCTTAGATTTTAGAACTGCTTTTGTTTTCAAGACTGAGTATGATGAATTTTTTCGAAAAATTTGATTTAATTGTTGTGTGTTGAGTTATCTCTGGGCATGATGGTTGGTTAACTTCTCGTTTCAATTTTCACTTAGTACCTAGTTATTTTGTTGTTGGGCGAAAACACTTAGACGAGACATCGATTTACGGAGCTAACGGAGAAGACGACTATCAATAGGAATTAGTGCGCGTCAACAAATACCTATAGCGGGCCCCACCTAATAGAAAAAGGCTAGCTTTGGTTTGTTAATTATTCTGTTCTGATCTTTTTTATGCATGATCATTAGTTAAGTTTTGGTTTAATTTCACGTGGTAAACTGCATCTATAGTTATCTCCCTGCATTTTCATGTAGTGGATTGACTAATTTT
This sequence comes from Ehretia macrophylla, assembly GCA_037974665.1. Classification (NCBI taxonomy): domain Eukaryota; kingdom Viridiplantae; phylum Streptophyta; class Magnoliopsida; order Boraginales; family Ehretiaceae; genus Ehretia; species Ehretia macrophylla. Next base: position 47,156,038 of record CM075782.1, on the reverse strand, counting down.
CTGCCGATAATTAATGTATATACCATGTCATTTCAATCTATCATTGCCAAATAGATTGCATTAACTCATATTCACTTTGTAACTTGAAAGTTATACATCCCAAATAATAGTGGTTATATTAGGAGTCGGGTGGAATGATTAAGTAGTGATCTATTGTAATAAGAGTTTCTAAATTTGAACTATGACTTCGACCTCTTAGTTATATATGCAAATTTTTAGTTGAGAGTGTGTTTGTATATACCATTAAAACCATGTGGCTGCACCACTGGAAACATCACTGTATAAAGGAGATTTTTTTTATTTGGGCAGTGGGGCTAAAACCAAGACATTTAACAACATTGGCCATGGTCTAGTGTAGTCTTATCCATTCGAATGAAGGAGAATAATGAGAAATTTGCATATATAGTCTAAGTTGTTGTCTATTAGATTGTTGTTACTTTAATGAGAGGTGTCATTGCTTAGACTATGGGACAAGTAGAGTAAATATTTTCTCATGATATTATAATATTATGAATTGAAAATAACAGTTGTAAACCGTATGTATTATTTTATCGTAACTGTATTAACATTTGTAATAGATCTTGTTCATAATTTAATAATTTTTTGAGTAAATCCATTCTAAACAGCTTGGTCTCGACAAGGTTACCTTTCTTGCCCTTTCCCTCCTGATGTGCAACTAGAAAAGAAGATTAGAAAACACACACACAGAGTCATACTCTTTCAGCTTGTTTGGATTGTTTTTTTTAAAGGAAAGTAAAGGAAGGAGAGGGATTAGGGAATCCCTCCTCCTGTTTAGATTGCATTTTCAGATTTATTAAAGGATTTGGAGGTATTCTAAAATCCTTTCATTTCTTTTAATGAGAAGGATTTTCGTGCTCTCTCTCCCTTTTCTCATATTAGAAATATCAAATTTGGGGACACATATTCTTAGCAAAAATATGGTCTACATTAATTAAATACAAAGTCTACTATTATTGATCTCGAATAAATTAATTTTTTAATTAATTTAAATAATATATTTTTTGTCTATATCTTAAATACGTAGTCTATTACTGAACTTACCGTTTTGATTATACCTTTTAATGTTTAGGCATCGTTCTTGTTTCAATTTTTGTTGCCAATTCCAAGTGGACATCACATCAAGGTCAAGTCGAATCCATAGTTCTCTACTCCAATTCTAGTAACAATGGGGGTTAAGGGGGCACGTGGCATGCTACCAAGATTATAGCGGATGAAGACCATTAATGGCAACATAATTGATGGAAAAACACACACACACACACACACTTCACATGTACCACGAGCAAAATCGAGCAATTTAAGACTTTGGAATCGAGTAGGTTTTCAATTTTAGTGCATGCACCTAGCTTTACTTGGGGAAACTTGAATTGACCTTTCCAATCTTATAAGTGAGACAATGAATATATCCCCTGGATAGCGCATGTCCAAATGCTGACAAAGAAAGGATGTACTATAATAACCTTTAAAAACATGATTTTTTTTTTTAAAAAAAAATTGGTGTATAAAACTTTTTTTAAGCGAGTGTTGAATAAACGTCGAATTTAATTCAAAATCTATTTTACACGATCATTCTTTTTATTTTACAATGCATAGAACTTTTACTAAATAAAATTTAAATTAACGTCGAACACACTTTAAAATTTATTTTACAAGATTATTCTTTACATTTTACAAGAGCCCAACTATAGCTTTCTTTAGTTGTAAAAGTTGAAATTGTTCATAATTAAGTTTGTGAATTCTTAGGAGGACTTTCCCTCAAGTAACTCCAACCAATGAATGGATTTTTTTTTTTTTTGTTGGTCAAACCAATCAATGGATTGGTTGCATTATTCTCCAATCGATTGGAAGGGACAACAACGAGCATCGAATCCCAAATGTTTCCTTTTCCCTTTATAAATGTCAATTTCTGAATATATCAATTTCAATATGAATTAACTCTGCTATTAGTTTGACAGACAGATATTCAAGAGTGGTTTAGTGTTGGGTTATTTCTTATGACAGTTGAGAAATTAAGACTCGAATCTCATGGGGTGGGGAGTTTATAAAAGAAGAAGAAGAAGAAGAAATACTAATTAATATTATCTGCATTCTCTCTCAAGTTGTTAGGTAGATACAATTTTCGAATCTTTGAAATTGAAATTGTCCATAAAATGTATCTTTGAAGTGAGATTCTCTAGAATTATCCTTCTCTTTTTAAAAGAAACTGAGAACAATGTTGTTGTTCATGCTTTCTTCATTGTCAGACATACCTAACAATAAATCAATAATTGCAATCCGAAGAGATTAGTCTAGTGGTGAGAATTTGTGGTATTGATAGAAGACTTGCTCACTCTCGAGTTCTAATTAACCAAAAGGTTATTCTCCTCTTAATAAGCTTTGTGCCTAATTCACATGAATCATACCTCTTTCGAGTGTGATTATGTGTCTCGGAATTCATGTTGAACCTTAAGGGAGTCCAGAGGACTTCATAGAAGTGTTTCTTGTTATCAGAAATAAGAGTAATAATTGCAAAAGAGTCCATAACCCAACGCGTCAAAAGTAGCAATGTTGTTGGTTTTATTTATTTATTTAAGAAAGGCCTCGCAAGAATTAATCTTATAATCTCTCACATTTAGAGCGAAAATTTCATTCCCTTTCTTTATCTTTTCCTTTCCCATGTGATTCACCTCTAATCTCTTGAGAAAATCCTAATTAAATTTGGTGTTTTATGCTAAAATAGATATTTTAGAGTCCACTCAAAAATTAACTTTATCTACAAATTCTAATGATTAATAAATATTCTTCATCACCACTCTTCTTCTTCCATGATTTGTAGCGGTTTTTTAATGATAAAATCCTCTTTCTGGCTCCAATTGATAATTTTTGGCAAGGTGATTCACCATATGCTTTTTGTTAATAAGGACAAAACCTTTTATTAATTATTTCTTTGCTAGGTAATCAAGTAATTTCATTTATGTCCAAAAATATTTACAATATATCATTTACACAAAAAATCGATTTAACTAAGAATACTTTCATCAATGTTCCAAACTCTATAAATAGACCTATTGATAAAGCTATTTTTGTAGTGTCTACCCATGTGCAATTTATACTTAAAGTTAAAATGAATACGACTGAAGAGTTGTTCCTCCTTCAACATGCCATTTAGATAGATTCTCCGATTTCTTTCTCCCCATATATAGAAGATATGGCAGCTTCAAAAAACAGGTTCATGGTAACTAACTTCATTTCTCTAAAAGGGCATGAAAATACTATTTTGTAGGTCACCAAAGTAATGATTTCTTTGTTTTGAGAGTGGACCACAAGCTCTACAGCCTAATAATATTCTTTCGGAAAATTTTGATGGGTCACTCTCTTACATACTTAATAGAACCCACATGTGTGAGACCCACTAATGTGTGAGAAACGGATATCAATTCTTATTGATTGAAAAGTTTCCCTATTCTTCCAGATCCAAAGAACCAATTTTTTTTTTTCTTGTATTTTGATTACAAGGAGATGAAATCCGAGATTAACTAATTACAAATTCAAGAAATTTCGCACATTTTTTGTCCATCTCAAAAACTCATGCAACCGTGTTGGAACGTGCTCGAGAGAATGACTACCACCAAATTGCCTGAGACCATAAGGCTGTTCTTACCAGAGTCTCTATTTAACCTTAGTGAGAGACCAACTTTTATATTCTCAATCCCATTGCAAAAGGGCACCCAAGTAATTTAGCAAGATGTTGAAGGACAAAACTACGGCAGTTGCTTAAGCCAACTAGTTTTAAGTGGATGTGGAGTGTGGCTCATGAGAAGGTAACTTAAGTTGAGTATTCTCCGATTACTACCTAATTTGAGAAGATTCACATCTATTTAAACGACAACATTAGCTGAATGCAAAAATTCTAAGCATATTTTAACTTAACATATATTAATTGATAAGTGCTAATTAAGCATACCTTGCATTTACTAACAAGAGAGCAGGTAACGTTTATTATCAATAACGCTCCTATACTTTTGTACATTTAAAAAAAAAAAAAAAAATAAATGAAACACTTGCTTAATTACCACAAAAAACATCCCTACACTTTAATAAGCATTAATGCTTCTCAAACTCGAGTAAAACTATTTAAACACGTGATACTTATAATCTTCTTCCTACCTTAAACCTCTCATCAAACAAAGTAATAAAAAATTACAGGGAGAAAAAAGGGGTCATTATTGTTGTGAAACAACATGGCAAATCTGAGCTCTTTTTTTTGCTGCAAAAGCTATGTTCCTAGTCATTACAATTTTGGTTACACATGGAATATTGGCAATTGAAGGCATTGAAGCATCCGAAGAAGCACCAGCACTATCCCCTGCAGAGCCTTATACGGGTTATTATGGTTTTGTCGATAGATGTCTTAGAAACTTAACTGAAGAGTGTGGGAAAGAGGCCTATGAACGCATCTTTGGAAACTCTAGTAGAATTTCATACCCTTGTTGTCTTAGAATTATGGCTATGGGACAACGTTGTCATGAAGAACTTACTCGGGCCGCTCTTGCTCTCCCGGAATTGGCCAAACTACCTGTGCAAAAGACTATGGAAAAGAGCGTATTTGTTTACAAGTTGTGTTTTTTTGCTAACATATGGTATAATCAAATGTAAGGGATCTTTTCGTTTCTTATAAATTGCATAGAATCGCCTGTTTAATTTAATTCAAATTTGTTCGACTCAAATTGTTCTTTATACATGATGGGAATTGTGGTCTAAATGTTATGAGTTTCACCATATTGTAAAAAAATTATTAAATGGAAGAGCCTCTTCGTACATTAACCAAAAGCTAGTCTTTCTCACATTTAATTTTGAATATTAATTTGATCCACCTGAGGCTGAGTTGTCTTTCGGGGTCAATTTCAATTAATTGACGTTTGTTAATTAATATCATCATCAACAACAATGTTGATGTCCATGTTCCCTTCATTGTCAACGTAAGTCACGTAACTAACATTCAATCAATAATTACAACATTTTTTGTTTGGTAAATAATAATTACAACATAGGAATTCTTTTTGGTGGATCGTTTAAACGTGGATAAAAGATTTGTTAAAAAATTGAAGGAATTTTGGAGTAAGTGAGAATTGGAGCTCTCCCTCACCTCAAATTTTTTGTTCTTTTTTCAAATATGTTTATTTTGAGATATTTTAGTCTAAAAATCTAATTTAACCCCCTTTGAATTTTGATATATGAGTCTTAAATGTGTGTTTTTAGTCTCCGTTAAATAAAAATTTTGAATCTGTTTCTATTCTTGGCTCAAGTTTGAATCAGCCCAAAAACTATTTTCGTACTCTTAAGTTGTGTACCTAACTAATTTAAATCATATATTTTTCGAACAAAATCATGTATCGTGAAATTTAAGATAAACCTATTGTGAGCCTAATGAGCTTCACATGAGTGTTTTTGGAGATAAAAAAGAAAATAAATAGTAGCGAAAGAGCCTATACCTATAAGCATCGAGGAAACAATCCTTTTGATTGCGAAAATTTCAGTCTCTTTCTTCATCTTTTCCTTTTCTATGTGATTAGCCTCACTAATAATGCTCTAAATCTCGAGAAAATTATTGGCAAAATTTGGTGTTATATGCAAAAATAGATACTTTAGAGCCCACTCAATAATTAACTTTATTTACAAATCCTAATGATTAATAAAATATTCCTTATCACCACCTCTTAATTTTCAAGATTTTTTCCTCGTTATTTTAACCCAAAAACCTCTCTTCTGGCCCCATTCGATGATTTGACACTCTGATTAACCACATCTTATTGCTAATAAAGCCAAACCTTGTACGGACATGAATTATATACAATTGGGTAGGTTACTAGTGGTAATGACTTTATGTGCCAAAATTGTGACAATTACTCGAAAACAAATCGGAGAAATTTAACGTTAAATAAACAGTAAAGAAGAAGACAAACAAAATTTACGTGGTTCGATAAAATTTATGTGTACGGGTGAAGAGCAATAAATCTATTAGATTAGTCAACTTGTTAGTTAGCATTTGACAAGGCAATCCATTTACGACAATAATGAGTGATCATTTCACATTCTTTTTCACAATGCTTAAATCAAATGAGCATACCCCTTAATTAAGTCACTGACAATTTTTGGAAAAAATAAGGTGTTCATTATAAAATATGGTGACTCTTATTATTTAGAGTTTCGAACCTAAATTTAAATATTCATTTGCTAACACATCGTTTGACATTGTTGTGGCACATATAGATGTCTAGATCTGCTTCTTGTTTTTGGACATATGAATGAAACGACTTACTAGAAAAAAAAAAAAAAAAAAAACATTGTTGTGGCAAGTAAAAATCGTGTTAGATTATTCATCAAAATGGGTTGGTTATCATCAGTTGTGTCCAAGAAAATTAGGTGTATTCTTGTCCTTCCCCGGAAGTCTCAATTAAATTTTCAAATAATAAATAAATCAGATCTAATTTGGTTGAGTGAAAATTTTCTCCTAACATTATAAATTTATGAGCCGAATATGTTAATCATTAATTATCCACGTTATTTCTTCATAGCTAAATTAATAGTTTATAACTATTAGATCTTACTCATCACATTGTAACGTTATAAGTAGATCTATTCTTTATTTAATTAGCCATTTTACACGTTTAACACTAAAATTTAGAATAAAGATATATATGTGAGAAACATAATTAAAAAGTCTTATAATTTTTGTTCAAATCATCTCGCACGTTGAACGCCTAAATTTGTAATACAAACCCGTTTTAGCACCTTATGTGCAGTATCAATCCTTAATTTATGTCTTGTCATGAGTGATTTTACTATTTAATTATTCTGACTTTTCATTGACTTATTGTTATAGAATGTAGGCTTCTATACTGTTAAAAAAATTTGTCAAATCTGTGGCAACATGAGGGGACAAAGAGATTGCATTTATGAAGCTCTCCTGCCACAAATGCCCTACTCATTTTATTTCTTTACCATAAAAGAGAGATAAAAATAAATATGTGAGAGACATAATTAAAAAGTATAAAAAAATTTCAAATCATCTCGCATATTGAACGCCTAAAACACAAATTGTGAACCCATAAACATTTGTAATACAAACCCGTATTAGCACCTTATGAGCAGTGTCAATCCTTAATTTATGTCTTGTCATAAGTGATTTTATTATTTAATTATTCTGACTTTTCATTGACTTAGTGTTATGGAATGTTTTGGTCTTGGAGCATGAGGCTTCTACAGGCACTGTTAAAAACATTTGTCAAATCTGTGGCAACATGAGGTTACAAAGTGATTGCATTTATGAAGCTCTCCTGCTACAAATGCCCTACACATTTTTTGTCTTTACCATAAAAGAGTGGAAGTTTTTTGGTCAATGCAAGCAGAACATTAACTCATTCACATATAAGTAGATTTTACAGTTTGTGACGCTTATCTTTATGTGTCTAAGATTGATGGTCAGCCCGAAATATTCTAAAAAAATTTATAAAAGAGAAGAAAAATAGACTTTCTGATAGAGTACTACTCTAGTTTCTTTTTTTGGTCAAATTGTAACTTGAAATCATGAAAATTTTGTGGTTAGTTTAGACTGATTGTTAATCTCTCACCAGCAGGTGAATTCTGTATATATGAGTTCAAACAATAATGTGAGAAATTGATAATTAGTCTGAACTAACTCAAGTAATTTCCCTAATTCAGAATTGTCATTAGCATTAATAGAGGTTTGGGTTGCCATTAAATTAGAGGGCTTGGCCATTGGTTTGGTTTCCAAACAGGGGTGGACTTATACAAAGTTGCATCCCCTTAACTTGAAAAAAATATATATTTTTATTTTTATTTTTGGATTTTTTTTTAAGAATTATTTTATTAGACATTTTTATTATATGATAACACATTTTAACTTCTCTTACTATATGAGTACATCCTTAAACTTGAATACAAAAGTCCGCGAGTGTTTCCAAATCATTCGATCCAATGGTAAGATTGTTTTCCTTAAATATGTTGTTGGTCTAAATAAATTAATCGATCCAATTGTTAGATTATTTTCTTTTACTTGGCAACTAACTTTATCTAGTGGAGCACATCATTGCATGGATCACACAATTCTAAAAAAGAAGGAACACACTCTCCTATGTGCTTAGAATCTTTCTATGCTCTTACAACTTTTTGATAAAATCGAGTTGGACTTGGAACAAAACCGTATATGGAACAAAAGTACAGTGATTGTCCTCATTCGCGGATTTACTTAAGACAACATCACTGGTTTGAGTTACTATTCGATTAATTTACACTAACATTAATTATTTCACATAAAATAAATTTTATATACATGTGAGATTTATTTTTACTTTCATGAATTGATATCGGTCCAAATTGATAGAAGAGATTTTTTTACTGATTCAAGAGCGGAGTTATTAAAAATTTTAAATTTACCTTGATAGTCCTTTAAATAGACTCATATGTATAGCTCAACAAATGGAAGAAAAATTCTGAATTTACATTGATAGTCTTCTAAATAAACTCATTTGTATAGCTCGAACAAATGGAAGAAAAATCCTGAATTTACCCTGATAGTCCTTTAAATAGACTCATATGTATAGCTCGACAAATGAAGGAACCCAACAAATATCTTATGAAAATGACTACTTGCTAACTTTTCTTTTTCTTTTCTTTTTCTTTTTTCTGCCCCCATTACTCATAAAATTCGAACACTAATTTTTTTATTATAAAAAAAAAAAATTCATTATTAGATTACTTACTAACTTAACAAAAGAAATGAACTGTTGATCTTAGTATTTAAATCTGTAAGGGTATCATTTAGAAATTAAAAATGACATGGTCACAAAGAGGCAAAGAACAAATAAAGGAAAATAGGACCAAGTGTGGGGTAAAACATTGAAACGCACCACGTGATCCATATGTACGTCCTCATACATTTTGCCAGGGCCGTGTCTTTAGGCATATATGGCACGACTAAAAGTGAAACATAACCTTTTTGTCTAATCCCTGCACCTACAAGGTTTAAGTTTCCGAACTATCATTTTATTACGGTATCTTTAATACAGTCTTCAAATATAATTTTTTTTTAATTTAGATATTTTTAGAGACTTCAGTCTCTAAAAATAATACTATTCATGATAAAAGTACGTAGGATCTACTATTTTTGACTTAAAAAATACTAAAATAAAGACTGAGTCTCTATTTTCTTTCATAAATTTGTTAAAAAAATAGAAACTGTGTCTTTATATTAATATATTTTAAACTAAAAGTGGTGGACCCCACGTACTTTTATCATGAATAGTATTGCTTTTAGAGACTAGAGTCTTTAAAAATACCTAAATTAAAAAAAATTTATATTTTAAAGACTCTATTAAGAATAGCGGTAAAAGTTGTGGTGTAAAATTTACTCGTTATAAATATATAATTTGATATTTTGAACCAAATTTTGAAAACGCTTTTGTTGACATTTGTGCTGAACCATATATTTAGAGTTATTGTAATTCCATTTGTAACGTTGACTAGATTATTTTTCTTGATGTTTGACCACTTTAAAGTTGATAGTCAAGGAGATATAAAGGAATCTAGCTTAAGATAAGATAATCCTAAGACCTAGATGGATCATCACTTTGTCTTGTCAAACTTTTTTTTTTGTTTTTGCCCTTTTAAACCATTTTCTTTTATATTTTAAAATGAATAATACGCCTGTAATTTTTATAATTTAAACTCGATATCTTATATATATAATTTTAGGGTCTCGTGACATTATCTTATTTTACGTAAGTTAATACATCGTTGAGCGTTTTATATTCCTATACCACATTTATTCTTTCAATATTATAGTAAAATTTCCACTACACACTTAACAGATATACAAATCTTGAATCTTGTGTATTTTTTTGACAAAAAAAAGGAAAAATAGTGTAATAGAAGAATGTCTCAAATTGACTAGCAATGACCTTATTATAAACCTAGGTTTGGTCGCAGGATGATGACATCATGTAAGAAGTGTAACAAGAAAATGATACGGTGAATAAAATCACTTCATTCACAAAAAATGCGAGTTACGTTTATATAATATTATTATTTTATTAAAGTTACACGTGAAAACTTACAATATCATTATTATCTAATATTTGAAGAATGTTAACCTTTTTTCTTTTTTCCCTATGTCTGGTAACAACAAAATTTTCTTGCTACATTTGCACTAACAAAAGATTTAACATGCAACTTCAATAAATACACCAATCAACAAATGCATAGAGCTTTTGTACGCTTTATCAAGAATAGAAAACATAAAAGGGAACAAACAAAAGTAAGCTATATTTGAATTAAAAAATAATAATAATAAGCTAATATGATATCCCTTTAAAAGAAAATGAAGGTCAATCACAAATATTATCCGACGCTTAAATGATCTGGTATATATGTTGAAGCACAAAATTACACCACTGACATTATAATTTTAGGGTATTCTCAATAGAATCTTCAAATGTAAAACTTTTTTAATTTGAGTATTTTTAGAAACTCAATGGCTTAAAAAACAATATTATTCATGGTAAAAGTATGCGGGGTTCACTACTTTTGACTTAAAAAATATTAAAATAGAGATATAACCTTTATTTTCTTTCACAAATTTGTTGAAGAAAATGGAGACTGGGTCTCTATTTTGACATCTTTTAAATCAAAAATAATAAATTTTACGTATTTTTATCATTAATAATATTATTTTTAGAGACTAAAATCTCTAAAAAAACTCAAATTAAAAAAAATTTACATTTTAAATCCTATGCATTTCGATTTAATTTAAGTTCCTCGTCATTAGGAATGAAAAAAGAAATAAAGGTATATTAATCATTAAATACATCACTTTACATCTGGGAGATAAGCATGGTACTTGTCTGCAATGTTCTTGGATATCATTGCCCTTTTCATCAGTTGCATTAGAAAAAGTCCTCACCTTTATTAGCTTCTCCTAATCACAAATTAAATTCCTTAATCAAATTTCTAGATTCCTTGATCAAATTTCTTGGTTCTAATCATTCATCATCATCAATCTTTTTATTTAATTTATAATCATCTCATTAATTAAATTCACCCCATCCAACAACAAATCTGCAACCACGACAAGGGTCCTACCAATTTAATACTTTCTTTCTTCTTTTTCTCTTACATTTCTTTGTTCTTTGTACCTTTCCAAAACACACACACACACACACACACACACACACACATACTATTTGCAATGAAGCATTTTGAAGAGGGTTGGCATAATCTTGGAAAAACAAGAAAAGGGTCATAATAATTTTTGGAAAGATTTCATATTGTATATTGTGTGATCAAATCCATGATATTTTCAAGTTAAAATCAATATTTGCTTTGTGGAGTGTCATTTTCATTAAGATCTCTTCTTGGTTTCTCCATCCAGCAGGTTCAGGTACATATATGCTGCACATATATATGTCTGTGTGTGTGTTTTGATTCTTGCATGACAATTTTCTGTTTTGATGGGAAAGATGTAAACTTTGTTTGGGTTTGTAAGCTTTTATTGGTTTTCTTCTAATTTTAGAATGTTAACTGCAGACTGCATTTCAAAAAATTTTATATGTCTCTGTGTGTGTGTGTGTATTTCTTAATTCTTGCATTACAATTTTCTGTTTGATGGGAAAGATGTAAACTTTGTTGGGTTTTTAAGCTTTTATTGGTCTTATTCTAGTTATAGTATGTTAACTGCAGACTGCCTTTCAACATTTTTGTGTACGTCTCTGTGTGTGTATGTGTGTTTGTGTGTGTTTTTTAATTGTTGCTTGACAATTTTCTGTTTGATGGGAAAGATACACTTTGTTGGGCTTTTAAGTTTTTATTGTTTCATGCCAATTTTAAATTTTAATTATTATTTTTAATTTAAATTCTATGTTTTCGTTTCATGTAAAGTATTTACAAGGTAGTTCTCTTGTTTGAATTTGTTTGTTGCCATACTTTTTCGTGCAGAGAAATAGGAAAGATTATGTTGATGGACTGAAAGTTCGCTTATGTACATGTGCTCGAGAGAGTGAATACAGGGTATGAAGAAGGATCTTCATTCAGTAGATTTTAAGGTATCTAATTGGTCTACATTTATTAGGAGTTTTAATCCAAACGAGACTAGAAATGAGTTGCTTACGGAATTTCACATTTGCTTTATTCCTGTTGGTTTCCCATATCAAAATGGGGTTACAGAATTCTTTGTTGAATCGATATAATCAGTATCTACGCTTTGTTATAGGGACTGGAAAATGAAATTTTGATTGTTTGAAAACTGGTAGTATTCGAAAATAAGTGCTTCAGTATTGTTGAAATCTTGTATTTTTCCAAATCTGCATTCAAGTGTTCTTATTATAATCTCCCGACTTCTGTGACACAGGTCAATGGAATTAACATCTGTTAGATGCCTCATAAACAGCATATCTCGGTTCATTCATCTAGCAACATGTTGTACATCAAAAATGCCTACTCAGAAGGATTTCAGAAATATAGCTAGTTGCTTGAAGCATTTGAAACCACCACTCGATAATCTTGTTGATAACAAGATACCTTCAGATGAAACTGTATGTAAAGAATGTGAAGAACTGGATGTTGCTGTTAACGAAGCTAGAGAATTCCTAGAGAAATGGACTCCAAAGATGAGCAAGATTCTCTGTGTAAGCACCTCAATCAACTCAAATTGCATTACTTGCCCCATTTGACTTCATTTTCTGTGTTATGAAAACTCAATAAGCAATTTCCAAAGTTTTAGAAGTGTTGTCTTCGGACCTGTTCTTGGGGCATTTTCACCTCTGGATCCTTTTATGTCTCTTGGGCTTCATTTGATTTACTTCAAAAAACACAAGAGGAACATTAGACGATTGTTATTAGAACATCTGTTCTCATTAGTTTGCTTTGCGATGCTAGCAATTAAATATAATATATAATATGCCCTTGGAACAAAAGGATCATAAAGAGGGGGATAGGGTCTCTGATGGTGCAATCGATCTTTTGCAAATTTCTGAAATTTCGATTAATTGTATGATGTCTCCAGGTTCTGCAAAGTGAGCAGCTGGTTCTAAAAATCCAAAGCTCCTCCCTCAGGATATCTCACATTGTACATGAATTACTGGAATCATCTCCATCTACTTTGAGTCTACCTGATGTCCAGGTAAGAATGTAGTTCAATTGGTTTCTTGCTTCCTTTGTTAAGTTCCCACGGCTTTTCTTATGATGAGCTCTTCAATTATATGTTTACGTATTTGCCGCTTTTGCTTACGTGCCTTGTCGTTGTCTTGGCATTGAAGTAGCTGTATTGTCGCAGTGATGTAACTACATCTTTTTCCTGGTTATTTTCATTCAACTCATTTTGATATTCTGTTTCAGCACTGCATGCAGGAATTTCAAAGTCTAAAGCTGGAAAAAATATCAGAACATATAGAAGAGGCTCTTGAAAGTCAAAAACACGGAAAGATTCCTGAGGGTGAACATCTTAGGGCAATAATGGAGTCACTCACCTTCACATCAAAGCATGAGCTATTGAATGAGTGTATTTCCTTGGAGAAGGAGAGGATCAATGCTGAAAACAAGAATTTGAAAGGGGATTTAGATAGAATCAGCCACATTACCGACCTTATCTCGTACATTCGTGATTACATGGCTAAACTTGGAAGTTTTAATACCATCAATGGCGTTCAGATTCCTTCATACTTCCGCTGTCCTCTGTCGTTGGAAATCATGTTGGATCCAGTTATTGTGGCTTCTGGCCAAACCTATGAGAGAACATCTATTCAAACATGGCTAGATAATGGATTGAATACGTGCCCCAAAACCCACCAAAAACTCTCACATACAAATCTTATCCCCAATTACACAGTTAAAGCTCTGATAGAGAATTGGTGCGAGGAGAACAAAATAAAACTTTCCAAAGATTCTGAGTGGCCCAATAGCGTCTCAGTTCTGTCTCAGTCTGCATATACTGGTCATGAGAATTTCCAAAGTACTTTACGAAGTGAGAATTCAGCCACAAGATCCTCTAGTGATGCTGGACATAATTCTGAGAAGCAGAAAAATGGCCCATCTGGATTTAATAAAGAAGAATTCTCTGGTTATCCAGAAAGGGATGCCGAAAAGTTTGCCCACTCATCCCCTGAACATTTATATAGTCTCAGCAGGAGTGAGTCAGCATCAAGTGCTGTTTCTAGCGTTGATTATGTTCCTGCAGCATCAACAGATGTCTCAAGGATATCGAGTAAACATGACAATGTTAGTGACGTGTCAGGGGATATAACATCTGATAGCCGCACTTCTTCTCTCAATAAATATCCTGAATTCTCTCCTTTATCTACAAGACCATATCACAGCTCCAAAACGTTACGTGAATCGGCTGTCAGCTTGAACTATAACCTCTCCAGAGGCCTCTCATTCCAGACTGAATCAGGTTCTAATGATTTGACCACAACTTCCCATGTCGAACGACTTGTTAAGGATTTGAAGAGTCAATCAACTGAATTGCAAACTTCAGCTGCTGCAGAATTGCGATTTCTTGCAAAACACAACATGGAAAATCGTGTCATTATTGGCCATTCTGGGGCTATTGTTCCATTAATCTCTTTGTTACATTCAGATGTTGAGATGACCCAAGAGCATGCGGTCACTGCCCTTTTGAATCTTTCAATAAATGAAAATATTAAGGCCAAGATCGCAGAAGAAGGAGCACTTGAGCCACTTATCCATGTTTTGAAAACAGGAAATGCAGGAGCAAAAGAGAATGCAGCAGCTGCTCTATTCAGTTTATCTCTTCTGGAAGAGTACCGGATTAAAATAGGCCACTCTGACGCAGTCAAAGAGTTGGTCAATCTTTTAGGATCAGGTACTATCCGAGGGAAGAAAGATGCTGCCACTGCTTTATTTAACCTTTCAATCTTTCATGGAAATAAGGCTCGTATAGTTCAAGCTGGAGCCATCAAGTATCTTGTTGAGTTGCTGGACCCTTCCAAAGAGATGGTTGACAAAGCTGTTGCACTTCTTGCAAATTTATCCACCATCTCTGAGGGATGCTTGGCTATTGCTCGACAAGGGGGCGTACCTGCGCTGGTTGAGATTGTTGAGACAGGATCCCAACGTGGAAAGGAAAATGCTGCTTCAACACTGTTGCAACTGTGCATTACAAGCCCCAAGTATTGCCGACTCGTTTTGCAAGAAGGAGCTGTCCCACCTCTTGTTGCATTATCACAGTCCGGCACTCCAAGAGCAAAGGAAAAGGTTTGTAACTCTGTTCTTTTGTCTTGGCTTGTTGGTATCCACATTTGCTGCCCCTTCAAATGAGTTTCGCCCTTAAGTTGACCCAAGTACATATTTATATGTATATGGCTTTTAACAAGCCATATAATAAACATATGAAAAGATAGGGAAACAGGAAAGATGATACATATTTCTTGTCCTGACAGGCACAACAGCTTCTCAGTCATTTCCGTAACCAGCGTGAAGGTTCTACCGGGAGGGCAAAGTCATAGAAAAGGTGGAAATCACAACCAATTTGTTGATGTTCAGTTTTCATTCTTTTAATCGTGTAAGTGGTTATCATGGAGATATTATCTTCTGCAGCCGTTTCTATAATATTCTTTATGCTTTTCGGTTTATATCTATTTCCAAAACCATCATGCTCGCCTGATACACAAATGTAAGTAGATTACCTTATAGCTTTCAGAATCTCCAATTTCTGGCGATGGGGATTCACATCTTGTAACCTTGGATATCGCAAGTAGAGTTGTAAAGATGCCTAAACTCTTGTAGAAAGATTTTGTTGATATTTGCTAGAGCATCCTTTTCATCCTGAATTTGGAAAAAGGTTTCTTCCTGCAAAGAGATGTCTCTGATATGTATAATCACTTTCACCACTGAAAAATTGATGCTCGCATCTTCTATCCGTTTCCTCAAAGTAACTTGTCTTATAAGTTTGGTTTATATAGGTAAGGCTATCGTATATTTTTTCGAAAAAGTTGTTTTCGGTCTTGAAAAAACATGGAGGAGACAGTAAGAGACTGCTGTATTCTACCTTACACTTCTTGATATCAGGTTAAGCAGACCAAGAAGGATAGCAGTCAGTTGCTGTTACCCAACATCGAGAAGTGCTTCTTGCAGTTCGTTAGCAAAGGAATCCGTCAGGCTTCATCTAGAAGTGAAGATCTGAACGCCAATATGTTGCGCGGCTAATATGGCAATACATATTTGAAGATTAGTTTCCTCGATGATGACTTCCACAATGTCAATGTGACACTCTATTACCGCGTTATATCCCTGTATACTGTTCTGTAGGGGCTCTTCTCGATGTTGGGTAACAGATGGTACGATCAGGCTCCATTTGTGAGCCTCAACGCCATCTGTTTGCCTGGTGATCATGGAATAAAGGTCGCAACGGTATCATTTAGCTTCTAAATCTCCAGAATTAACTCTGCAAAGTTGCAGCAGAATGAGCAGCTGAATAGTGAAAGCCAAAAGGATGACAAAGTTTGATGCAAATGCTGCTCAAGGGGTTGAAAATTGGAGCCCTTTGGGTTTAGGAAAATGTTTGAAAACGTTACTGTTGGATGACCGGCTGAGTGGAGAGTAGCCCAACCCCACACTTGGCAAGATGTAACACTCCAAAGAGTTTCCCTAGAGCTTGTTCATTTGTTCTAACATTGAATAGTAGTATAGGAAGAGGAAGTGTGTGCAATGAAAATGTAATGAACTAGGATATTAGTAAAAAATAAAGCAGAGTTTTAGAAAAAAAAGAAGAGGAAAACTATAAATTGTCATTATCCAATTTGACGAAAAATTGACATTTTTTAATTTTCTAATTCTCTACATTCATCTTTTATTTTTATTTCAATAATCTTGGATCTAGTTTCTAGGCCTTAGAGGGTAGCCAAGGGCACACTAGCACATTTTTTATTCGTTGAAACGCTTAAAACTATTAAACAAGTGAAAAAAATGTTGCAAATGACTTTAATACTGTTACATATGGTTTCATTGTTAATTAACTGTTGTAACAGTTTTTTTTTATATATATAAATAATAAGTAACATTTTTTTTTTAATTATAATTTCGAAACATGTTGCAAAAATAATAATTTCATCCGCAATAATTAACAAAAAAATTGTAAGAAAAAATGTTGAAAAAAGTTTTAGTTTATGAAGAAAATTGTTGCAATATGTATCTTCCAATGGGCTTTATTTTATTTTATTTTTCAGTTGAAACATTGCAAAAGAGCTAAAATGGTATAGAGGCAAAATGAAGTGTGGGGTTGTGGGAGTTGTAGTCTTAATTGATTTTATAAAATACTTTAAAATATTATTAAAATATCTTGATATATTTCTTTAATTGAAAAATCATTTAATTTCACAGCATTATAGTATCTAAATTTATTTAGTCTCAACTGATAAAATATTTTAAATCCGTCATTGAGTGCGGATTTCAGACTCTTGGTATAACGACCTAGGATAAACTGGTCCCTGAATGCTTTGTAAAGTAACTTAAAGGAGATGATTTCTAATTGATTCCCACCTCTGGTTGTTTCTATTTCTGAGTTATTTTTGCTAAAAGAAGTAATTAAATTTTTTTCTTTTGATTCAAGGGAGACCTAAACCGTAAAATATATATTACTAATAAGATTTGATTTCACAATCTCTCACATTTACTATGAAAAGTATACCACTAAACTAAAGACCCGTGAAAAGTATACCACTAGACTAAAGGCCTAATTGAGAAATAATTAATTGCATTTCAAGAACATTAATATAGTAGTTGAGCAACCAAGAAACCACTTACATCTCCTTAAAGGCTTAAAGCTAAACTTCATTCTGATGGGCCTGAGTGTGCTTAAAACATAGAGTCCTTACTTTCTAAGTTACAGGATAACCTCTTTAAATTAATAATGTTAGACTACTTAAATTTTATTAATTTAACGAGATATTAATTTATTGGTAAATTAGTAATTAATTTTTTTTTAGCTTAATAGTAAACATATTACAATTTTCGTTATTATAAGATATGATTCATGGAAAGCATAACCTTTGAGACGTTTGATGAACCCTTACATAGAACACCATTAATGAATTGAGGGACATAATCAATGAGTTGATGTACCGTAAAAAAAATAGATGTCAACTACCTCATAAATTTTTCTAGTCAAAATAAAACTAGTATAGAGATTTTGAGCGTAGATGAGATCATTGATAATATGGCAGGGCATTCTCAAGATGAAGGTAAAGTTGAAATTGATGATCATACACAAGCTTTGGGATCGATGTCACGTAGAAAGCACTTAAAACATCAATGATACTCAAAAACTTATTGTTGTAATACAAAAAAAAACCCCAAGACTTTTGGATGCATTACAAACAATTAAGAATGAAATTCAGTTAGATTTAAACTTCAACAAAAAATAAACTACTATTGATTCATATTTTGAGAGTACCTCATTATCAATTTATTATGTATTTTTTAGTTAATTATTAAGTTATAAATATTTGGGCCTATAAAATACAAAAAAAAAAATATTTTAACTATATTATTTTATAATTTTATCAAAATTATTAATTTTTTTATACTGGTTCTAAGTCAAAACCTAACAATTTTATTATTTAAAAGAGATTATTGATTTATTGAGTATTAATTTTAAAAGTAAAATTATATACTCGATCGATTATGAAGCCTAATTTTAACTATTCTGTGCAGTATTCATTCTCGTTCAACTCTACGGTACCATAGATGGATAATGTGTGTGTACATTTAATTAACCTCGAGAGGTACGGGGATTACCATTGGAATTTGTCCTTGTCTCAACCATAGATAACGTGTGTTCATTAAATAAACCACAATGGGTACGGGGACTACTATTGAAATTCGTCCTTGTTCAAACCATGGATAATGTATATACATTTAATAAACCACAATGGGTAAGAGGAGGACTACCAATGAAATTTGGTTTTAGGTTGAATCCTACTTGGACTTTCATGAACCCTTCCTATTTGAATCGGCCATCGGGGCAGGACCATTGTAATGTATGCGGAGCTAATAGCTCTTTGATTGAATTGAATTTGTAGAAAACAAATTACAGATAGGCCAACTATTTGAGTCAATTGGAACTCATGAGAAGGGAAAGAGAGAAGAGAGTAGTTGCTAAGCAATTGATTACAATTTTAAGAGATACATCTTTGAGCCTCACTGTGTAATATTTATACTAATGCTTCCCTTTGTCTTTTGCAGCTGAGTTAGTTACGAAATCATCAAAGCGATATGGCATCTTTTTGGTGCGGTAACCTCTCCTTTTTTGGTGCGATGACATCTCCTTAACAAACTTGTTGCATTCTGTTTCAGCTATATTTCCACCTTAGCATTGTCACATTTGAGGATGGTGTCAATGGTATGACAATACTCCCCTCGTCGACTGGAACCTTGTCCTCAAGGTTCTGGACATGTGCTTGATCCTCCCAGGTAGCGTCTTCTAAAGGCAGACCCTCCTATTGCACCAAAACCTGATCAACATGATATCCTTGGCGATGAATGGTGCGATTTGCTAATATTGCCACCGGCTGGACAACTGGAAAAGAAAGTGTAGAGTTGTCTGGTAAAGTTATGGGGACAGAAGGAGCATCACCCTTGAAACGTTTCAACAATGAAACATGAAAAATCGGGTGAATCTTTGATGTAGGAGGGGGGTCCAATTTATATGCCACAAAACCAACCTTATCCAGCACTTTGAAAGGGCCATAAAAACATCTGCTCAGTTTTGAATTGAAGGGACCTCGTAACGAAAGCTGACGGTGAGGTTGAAGCTTGACAAGTACTAACTCACCAACATCAAAGTTTTCTTCACGTCGTTTCTTATCCGCATAAAGTTTGATGCGAACTTGTGCTTGTTGTAAATTGTGTTTCAATTGTTGTAAAATATTATCCTTTGTGCGCAATTCACAGTCCACTAAATCATTTTTGGACTCCCCAGGAAGGTAACGGATCAATTCCGATAGAGGCCTGCCATAAATGGCTTCGAAGGGACTCATGCCGGCGGATGTGTGATAGGATGTATTATACCAGTATTCTGCCCATAATAAGAATTTACTCCATTTATTTGGAGTATCCAAAACATAATAGTGAAGGTAAAGCTCTAGGCCCTGATTCACGATTTCAGTTTGACCATCACTCTGTGGGTGATAAGCACTGCTCATAGAGTGTTAATTTCCTTGCAGCCTAAACAATTCTTGCCAAAAATGGCTAAGAAAAAAAGGGTCTCTATCATTGACTATAGTACGAGGAGTGCCATGAAGTCGAATGATTTCTTCAGTGAATTTAGCAGCTACCTTGGCACTTGAAAGAGGATGAGATAGAGCTAAAAAATGAGCATATTTGCTTAGACGATCCACAACCACCATGATAATAGTTTTGCCATCGGAAGTAGAAAGGCCGGTAACAAAGTCCATGGAGATGTCTTCCCAAATTCGGGAAGGAATAGGGAGTTGTTGGAGAAGTCCTGCAGGAGTCAAATGGGAGGACTTCATTTCCTAACATATGCGACAATGAGCTATAAAAAGCTTCACATCATCACGCATTTTTTTCCAATAGAACCCAGTCAATAGGCGTTGAAAGGTACGTAAAACTCCAGCATGGCCGCCAATTGGAGACGAGTGGTACTCGTGTAGTAATTTGTGATGGAGAGCTGAATCACTAGCAATAACAATTCTTCGTTTGAAAACCAAGATGTCATCCCACAAAGCATAATCAGAGAACTGAGAGGGATTGTCTTGCAACTGTTGTCACAGAGAGATTAGTTGCGGGTGTGACTGATTTTCCCCACGAATTTCATTGAGTAGACCAAAACAGGGTTGAGAAAAAGCATAGAAGCATTCCGTTGGCGCGCGAGATAAAGCATCAGCAACTTGGTTCTCGCCCGGGCTGATAAAGAATCTCAAAATCATAGCCAAGAAGCCGAGAAAGCCACTTTTGTTGCTCAGGGGTTTGAATAACCTGAGCCATGAGATTCTTGAGATTGCGTTGGTTCGTCTTGATGAAAAATTTGCGCCCCAAAAGATACTGTCGCCACTTGTTGATGGCTGCAATAATAGCTTGCATCTCCCTGTTATAAGTTGAAGAAGATTGGAGATGAGCAGATAGCTTTTGGCTGAAATACGCCAAAGGATGGCCCTGCTGTTGTAAGACTGCGCCAATGCCGGTGCCAGAAGCATCGGTCTCGATAATGAACGGAAGAGAGAAATTAGGCAGTGATAAAATTGGGGTAGTAGTCATAGATGTCTTGAGTCGAGCAAAGGCTGACTGGGCGGCTTTAGTCCATATAAATGCATATTTCTTCAACAGATCAGTTAAATGGCTGGTGATTTGGGCATATCTGTATATGAAACGGCGGTAATATCTCGTTAAGCCCAAAAATCCACGAAGGGCCTTGACTGTAGCTGGAGTAGGCCAATCCATTACTGCCTGTATTTTGTGAGAATCCATGGCTATACCTTGGGCCGAAATAATGTGGCCTAGGTATTGAACAGATTCCTGACCAAAAGTGCACTTTGATCGTTTGGCCACGAACTGATGCTGTAATAAAACCTGAAAAACCTGCTCTAAATGGACCACATGCTCTTCCAGAGAGTTACTGTAAATTAAAATATCATCAAAGAATACAAGCACAAATTTACGTAAATAAGGTTTAAAAACCTCGTTCATGATAGCCTGAAAAGTTGCCGGGGGGTTCGTAAGACCAAATGGCATCACGAGGTACTCGTAATGGCCTTCGTGAGTGAGAAAGGCAGTCTTATGAATGTCTTCATCGTTGACTCGAATCTGATGGTAACCGGCTAACAGGTCCAATTTTGAAAAAATACATGCTCCGAACAATTCATCAAATAGTTCATCTATTGTCAGAATAGGAAAACGATGTTTTATCGTAATGGCATTTAAGGCCCGGTAGTCCGTGCAAAATCTCCATGTCCCATCTTTCTTCTGAACCAAGAGCACAGGAGAGGAATACGGACTTGTGCTTGGGAGAATAATCCCGTCAGTGAGCATTTCATTAACTAGACGCTCGATTTCAGCCTTTTGGAAATGAGGGTATCGGTAAAGATGCACATTGACCAAAGAAGACCCTGTATGCAGTGGAATGGCATGATCATAGGCTCGCTTAAGTAGTAAGCCCGTAGGTTTGGTAAAGACTGCTGCATATTGACTTAAAATAGAGTCCAAACCTAGGGAAAGATCAGGAGAATTTTCAGAGCTCAGTTGGAGAAATTCCAAACAAAAAATGTAGCAGCAGCATCTGTATCATGAAGGCAACGGAAGCCTTTGAACTGCATGTGTTCGATGGAAGATTTAGTATCACCAACTAGTTCTACCTTCTTGCCTTGATGTTGAAAACCCATTGTCAAGGTAGAATAATTCATCTGAACAGTGCCCAATGTCTCCAACCATGATATGCCCAAAACAATGTCTGAGCCATGTAAGGGAAGGACATATAGATCTGTGATAATGTCATGCCCTTGAACCGAGATGCAAGCTTGACGTATACAACCCTCGGTCCGAAGATGTTTGCCGCTTTCAACCACCACGACAAAGGTCGGAGAAGGCTTAATGGGCAAGGATAAGTGTCGTGCGACACGAGATTGGATAAAGGATAAGTGTTGTGCAACACGAGATTGGATAAAGGAGTGAGTGCTGCCTCCATCAATCAACAACTGAACAGGAGCTCCAACAATTATGCCGTTAAGACGAAAAGTAGTAGGGGAGTGATAGCTAGCCAAGGCGTGGTAAGATATTTCAGTGAGGGGTGGTGAAGGGGTTTCGTCGGAAGTTGCAAGATGCAGAGGAGAGATAGGTTTATCAGGAGGTTCAGGATCAAAATCTAGAAGTAATAGTTTAGGAGTTGTCTTACAGCAATGATTAGCAGACCACTTCTCATCGCAGGAGTAACATAAGCCTTTCTCACATTTGGCTTGGATTTCGAAAGGAGAAAGTCGTTTGATTGGAAGGGACAAATTGTTTGGAGATGGCGAAGGAAGCAATGGAGGTTGAGGACGATGGAAAATAGGGGTAGTGTATGGACTTGGAGGGGCGGAATGAGATTTAGTATGTGGGCTGGAAGAAAAGGACGAAAGAGGAGTGTTTGGGCCAAGATAAGGAGGAGTGGATTGTGGGCTTCGGTGAGACGGAGTGGGCCGAGAATAGAGACGATGAAGTTCAGAGAGCTTAGCTTCCTAAAGACGAGCCAAGCCCAAGGCTTGGGTCATGGTTGTAGGCTGGAAAGCTAAGATCTCGGTGCGGATTTCGGGCCGGAGCCCAGAGATGAAACAATTAAGCAAAAATTCATCCGATAAGCCAGTGGTGCGATTGGCAAGGGATTCAAAGGTGGATTGATAATCGGCGATGGTAGAGGTTTAAGTAAGTTTGGCAAGAGAGCCGTGAGGACTTTCAAACTCGAAAGGGGCAAAACGGGTGAGAAGGGCTTAAGGGAGGTGAGTGTTACGGATGAGCCATTGGTACCGGTGGAGAGCTGGACCATCCATATGAAATGAGGCCAGTGAAAGGCGTTGAGAATCGTCGATGGAGTAATATTCGAAGAACCTCTCAGCTTTGAAAAGCCAGCCATTGGCATCTGACCCATCAAAGCGTGGAAAGTCAAGTTTTAAGGAACGGGAAAAGGAGGTGGCGCCACCAGAAGAAGCGGTGGAGTTGGGTCCTCTCAACGAAAGCACCAATGTAATGTATGCGGAGCTAATAGCTCTTTGATTGAATTGAATTTGTAGAAAACAAATTACAGATAGGCCAACTATTCGAGTCAGTTGGAACTCCTGAGAAGGGAAAGAGAGAATAGAGTAGTTGCTAAGCAATTGATTACAATTTTCAGAGATACATCTTTGAGCCTCACTGTGTAATATTTATACTAATGCTTCCCTTTGTCTTTTGCAGCTGAGTTAGTTACGAAATCATCAAAGCGATGTGGCATCTTTTTGGTGCGGTGACCATTCCTTAACAAACTTGTTGCATTCTGTTTCAGTTGTATTTCCACCTTAGCATTGTCACGTGTTGAGGATGGTGTCAATGGTATGACAACCATACATAACATAGAAATCACAATTTACGTTAAAGAGACGAATGCACATGAAAGTGAGTGGGAGCTATCAAAAAAATGTTAAAAATTCTATGTATTTTTTTAAAAGAAAATTAGATATTTATGTATTTTTAGTTAAAATAATTAATTAGTCTCCACTGAAAAAAAATACGCTTATATAATTAAAAAATTATATATTTTAGCTTCCACTAATAAGAATTCCCGGATCTGCCCCTGTGTTAATACCCTTGCTTGTTGGATCATAAGTTATTTCTTGTGAGTTGACTTGCATACGGGCAGGTAGCGCTCTAATATGGCGGTATTAACATTATAAAGTACAACTTACAATTTTTTTTTTTTTTTTTTATGATAGGAAACTCTTTTAGGGAAGTTCTTCTTTCACACCAAGGTGTAAATTTCGGAACACAATGATTTTGTCTAGAGGGGTTATGATTGAAATTAATCAAGTATAAGACTTACTGTGAATAATCTCAAGGAAATTAGCTTCCTAATTAATTCAAACTTAAGACGTGAGTAAATCTCGCACCAACGTTTCAACCACGCCACTATTAAGCTATCCCTTAGGATTAAATCCAACCTAGAGTTGTTAAAGCTAACATCTCAAATTTCAAAAGTTTGGAATTTACTAGAATTGATCTCAGGGATATTAGTTTCTTAACTAATTCAAACTCAAAACATGAGAAAATTATTCACTCACGGTCTAAGTACTCTACTATCACTATTAGTGGGCGTTTGGTTCGCGAAATGTTACAAAATTCTCTGGAATATGAAGTCTGGAATATGATATTATCATGTTTAGTGGTGTGCTGTCGTAGGCAACCAAAAATAAAATCTGTACTCCGAAAAATATATGTAGTAGTATGAGTAAGGATCGTTCCCATAGAGAATATCTAACCTAATTTTATGTTACGAAAACAAGGTTGGGGGGTTTGAGTATATAAAGAAAACATAAGAAAAATTATTGAAATTAAAAAAAATCGAATTTAATCAAGAGACGAACCTTGGTCTAAGTCAATATCCACCATCGGAATCTTGTAACTGATCATTGATGCAAGTATATATCAATTCAAACTTTAAATATTCACGTTGGAATTATTTTTCTATCTCTCCTTAGTCGTAGTTAATTAGAATACACGCGACCTAATTAACCCTAACCACTAAACAACCTCAGCCACGCGCTAAAGGTTTAATCTAGTAGCAGCTTTAAGAATTAGAGGGATCGATGAAGCTAAACAATACAAGCACACGCGGTTGCATTTAATTTAGTTGAACGTTCTTCCTAAAATCTAATAATTTCTGATGCAACAAATTATTAAATCTTAGTTGCTTCACAAATTAGAGGGATCAAACAATTAAGGATTTGATATTTAACTTAGTAATAGATTATAACGAATAATAAACTAGTATGCCTCCCTAGCAATCAAATGAAAGAATCATGAAATTAACACAGAAGAACATTCAATACTTAAAGCATAAATTGAACAATAAAAACTAATTAGATCTCACAGTTTTCTTGATTCCGAGGTTTCAGTTTCCTTCAACCAAGAATAAAAATTTAACCACGCAGAGTCATGATGAAAACTCGAAAACTAATAGGAGAGAAAGAGAGGAGGTCCAAATTTTATGATTTCTCCCCTTATTTATAGTTTGTCAAGCCTACAAAATCCCCTAAGATAATGAAATCATAATCTAAATAGAATAATAAAATATTAAAGGTAAAGTAAACTTCTAATATAACTAGAGAATCTTAAAACAACTAGAAAAGTCCTAATACAGTTAGGATAGCTAAAATAACTGAAATTTTCATGCACCACCTCTTCTACCATCAACTAGAAGCTTCTAGATAAAGAACATTCCAGAACATTAAACAACACAGGTGCAACAACTTCACATCCAATTTTGACTTTGATGCAGCCTTTATTTCTCAAAACTCAAAACATGAAAGTTGTAGATCTTCTTTTTGGCTTTCCAGAACATCTTGAATTGCCTCAATCAGAGTTCGAATGAGAAAGTTATGTCCAAAAAAAGTAATAATGTTAGAGCTGTCCAGAATTGCGCGATTTAACTTCGTTTTGCTCCTTACGCCTCCATTTGCATCCTAAATCAAAATATAAAAATGATGAGTGTATTTAGGCATACAATAGGTTTGAAAGATTAAACATTGAGGGAGAAAAACATGACATTTTGCATTCTTATCATTTAGTTCGTGGAATAAAAAAATATTTATAGGAATATCACATTCATGCTAATATAATATTCCCATAATTTGCCTAATTTCTATTCTCATGTAGGGGTAAGAATCTCATATTCCCAAGTGGTGAAAATGTTTTGAAAAAAATAAAAGACACAAATACTCATCTTAAAAAAATACAAAATTAAAATAAATAAAATAAAATAAAAATAAAAATAAGAGATAAAAAATAAAAAAATAAAATAAATAAAAGAAAAATAAAATAAAAATAAGATTAAATAAATTAAAAATAAAAATAATAAAAAAATACAAATAAGATAAAATAAAATAAAATTAACAAGAATAAATCAAATAAAAGGAACAAAATAAAATAATAAAAATAAAAAACAAAATGAAATAAATAAAAATTAATAATTTTTTAAGTTAAACTAAAGTTTGATAAATTACATGTAAAAAATAAATTTTTAATGCTAAATTCAAAATTTTAAAATTTTAAAATAAATTTCAAATAAAAATAAAATTAATTTTTTAATTTTTAAAATTCAAATTTTGTTTCTTTCAGTAAGGGCATTGTTGAAAGATTACTCAAAATTCCTAAAAATATTGAGTCTAATCCAAACATAACAAAATAACATTACTAAAAATTTGATAAAATATTATGAGGGATATTTTTAACATACCAAAAAATTTTAATCACATTCTCATAAATGAAAATCAATTCATGAACCAAACGTTCCCTTTAAGCTAACCTATTGGGATTAAATCCAACCTAGAGTTTTTTTTTTTTTTTTTTTTTTGTGCTGGGAAAGCAAAAATCCGACCTAGAGTTGTTAAAGCTACCATCTCAAATTTCAAAAGCTTGTAATATGAAGTTCCTACTCCTTTTTTTATCTTTCTTTTATCGAGGAAGAATAGAGACAATTCTGCCCAGTTTTCTCCACTTTTGCCTGCTTCCTGGAAACTATTTAGGGACATAACGTCTATCTTTATTGTTGTAAAGTTTACGCGTTAAAAATAAACATTAAAAATATTGGACATTTTTAAATCCGCCCTGACTATTTATGAAGAAGTACATCACGTGTTTATATCAAAGTGAAGTAAACACTTTTTTTAATGTTTTATTATATGTCTAATCTCACTTTTTTCTTCTCTTTTTTTTTAATGGGGAGGATAGATATTGGATATGGAGGGGTGCAGTACCATATATATCATACTATATTTAGTACTTTCTGAAATAGAAAATACATGACCTCTGCAACTTCCTTCTTTGGGGATACAATGTTTTATCATCACCATCAAGAAAGGCGCAGTAATCAAAGCCAGTCAACATTGAAGCAAAATTGGCCATTGCAAAATTTTGTCACATGTAAAATGAATTATAGTTTATTTATTTATTTATAACGAAAAACACATCTTAATATTGAGTCTACTCAAAGTTATAAACTTTTATTGGTGCAGCACATGTCCTAATTTATACTTTAGATTAGTCAAATACTAGACCGTATTTATAATGAAAAGATGTATGTTTGAACTTGAAATTTTGTCACATGAAGTCACTACTTGACCACTCTATTCAATCATTGGAGGTGAACCATAGTTTTTTATGACAGAAAATTTAGTGTAAGCAGGATTATATTGGATTCACTTCAAAATTATAAATTCATAGTACATCGGCAGAGAGATTCAGAATTGTGCTCAGTAAGAACTAATATCACACAATTTAACATTAATATATAAATAATCTATTTCACTGGAGGCTAAAGTTATTTTTTGTTTAAAAATATTTTTTTTAAAATAAATATTTTCTAAAAATAAATTGAATTGAGTGAGAGTTGCAAGTATGGCTCTATCATTGTACAACGATGCGACTCAACACATTGTAAAATGAATGAATTTTTTTTTTTTGCTAATTTAGAAAAGAATCAAATTTGTTTGCTCGAGAAGCCACCACCTGCATTTACCAATGTTTGCCCATTGTAATATTTATTTTGTTTTCCCTGAAGGTGGTCAGGCGTGGATTACAATAGCAACTCCACATCTAATATAATATACTACATTTTATATATATAGTCATTAACAAATGATTATATTTCTTTTTAGGGTGTGAGAATTTATTTGATGGAATTTGATTATCGATTAAAATTGATGGAGCACCAATTCACAAAATTTGGTTTGACCACTTATTGGTAAAATGAGGGTGCAACAGTGCACCTCAACACATGTACTGAGACAGTTAAGAGAGTGAACGACCTAATATACAATCAAGGAGTTTTGAATCTAGGCATGTTGGGTTCTGTCTCTCTTTATTGCCAATAGGCTACGCCCTTGGGGGAGTTCTTTTTTGTTTTGTTATTTTCTTTTATTTTATTTTTTATTCAAGTATGGAAGTAGTACGTACCGTAAATGAGATAAGATGATTCTCAATAAAAATAAATAGCATAAGCAGATTTGATACTCAAGATAAGGTTTTGTTTGGTTTAATTATTTTTATTGTTATTATCATTATTTTTAAGGTGCTGACTCTAATATACTTATTAGCAGTAAAACCATGTCCAGGAGAGTGTTATGGCTCTTGCTGCGTAATAAATCTTCACTTCCGCATATCCCATGGTATTTCAACATGTGATAAATAGTATAATATTTTATGTCACTCTTTTACTCCTTCACCCTTCATTTTTCACTCCTCTTTTGTATTGTAAGAATTCATATATTGAATATCAAATCTCTAGTGTATATGATAAAAATTATATTATATAAAGAAGAGTAATAGAGTAAAGGGGTGATATATAGTATTGATCGGATAAATATTAGATTGTGGAAATTTAACGACTGATATTCTTAAGATTTTTCCTGTAGTTATTTAGCTATGTAACTTTGCGTCATTAAGGATGATGCAAGTAGGCCCGTTTAATATTCATATAACTGAACTTAATTGGTAAGGATCGATCCAGGACTTTTATTTAATAAGGGTTAAAAATTCACAATTTAATACTTATATAAGAATAAATTATTTCAGTGGAGGCTAAATTATTTTTTAACCTAAAAATATCTTAAAAATATGTACAATTTTTTTAAAAATAAAAATAAAAATTGAAATGAGTGAGATTGCAACTCCTACTCACTTCAACATAGCTCTGCCCTTGTCAATGGGTCAATAATTAGTGAACCTTGAGAACCACAATAGGTACGTCCCAATGGGTATCCCAACCGTCAAATATAACATATAAAATTAAACTAAATCAAACAAAGTCTTATCCATCCTACTATATGGCAGTATATAGCATATATGTAAAGGAAGAAAAAGAATATATACATCGAAATAACATTTTTAATATACTAAAGAAAGAGACATATAAATTTTTCAAGTTGTGGCAGTAAGAAAAACAAATTTTCACATTAACATCGAGGTTAAAATTACACTTGTGCTTGAGAAACAAATATCATCATCATTCAATGATTCTAGTCGTTCAATAGATTTTGTTTAAGATCTAATTAGGCATGGCTCGTTCGTGAGCAATATTGATTATTTCCTAAGTACTTTCGTATGAGTTAGATCATAATTCCTTAATTATATCATAACTTTATTTGTGATCTTAATTAATGATAATCGGTTTCTGATAATTAATTATAAAGATGCCACTAATATAAGTAATATAATGACGTGACAGAAAATGTTTGAATTCTAATAACAAGTGCGATCATAATCTGAATTTAGACAAAAAATAATAATAATTAAAAAGTACAACCGGGGTGCATAGACTCTTTGAAGTCCTTAGGATACTTTTTGTTCCAAATTCAGCTTATGTAAATTCTTTACGGATTTCACTTTGTTTGTATTTGAAGTAGGAGAATTTTTATTCGACAAAAAAAGAAATTGGAGAATTTTCAACTTAGCCCGTTATATTTTTTAGAATAAAATGCATCATATCCCTTTGTGTTTTTACAAAGTTGCATCATAAACCCTGTGTTTTAAAAAGTCGCATTATAAATCCTGTGTTATGGAAAACGTTGCATATAACCCCCCGTCGTCTATTTTTCTGTCAATTTTAACGTGAGTGTAATACACACGCTTGAAATGCAAGTATGACATTTATCAAGCTTTAAAACACATGCAGAATGACGAAAATACCCTTTTTAACATCAGTTGCTAATTGCCCCTTGTATTTTCGATAAGGT
Source organism: Ehretia macrophylla (assembly GCA_037974665.1). Taxonomy (NCBI): domain Eukaryota; kingdom Viridiplantae; phylum Streptophyta; class Magnoliopsida; order Boraginales; family Ehretiaceae; genus Ehretia; species Ehretia macrophylla. The sequence goes on along the minus strand of CM075782.1, from coordinate 47,125,535 downwards.
TGTAAATGACTCCTTGTGTTTTCGATAAGATTGTAAATTGCCCCTTGTATTTTTTATAAGGTTTCTAATTGCCCCTATGTTTTTTTAATAAAGATGTAAATTGCCCCTTCAAAGATTAAAAAAAAAAAAAAAAATTGACAATCCTAGAGAGAAAAACTATTTCAAAGTGATTTTCCTTCGATTTGAAGTTGATTTTGCACTGATTTAAAGATTTTAATCTACTTGTAGAAGAACGTGATTCTAAAGTCAAGGTACGATTATTACTAGTTGCAATATGACTTTGAATTTCAAGTATAAGATTTACTTTTTTTATGGTGGACATCAATGTTCTTTTATATAAGCTATACATTTTTTTATTCTTTTAATTAAATGATATTTATTAGTTTAAGGTTGTAGATCTCCTTAGAAGGTAGACTAGCACATAGTTCTGATATTGCAAAATGAAAAATGTTGTAAATACCTCCCTCTAATATTAAAAAAGTGATAAATACCCCATTCTGATATCAAAAAAGTTACAAATACCCCTTTAGATGGATTTATCTTTAAACGAGGACAATTTTACCTTTTTACAAGGCTAACTAACAGAGTTAAACAGAATTTGAGTTTGGGGCATGTATGCAACGTTTTTCATAACACAGGGTTTATAACGTGACTTTTTAAAATACAGGGTTTATGATGCAATTTTGTGAAAATACAGAGAGTATGGTGCATTTTACTCTATTTTTTATGACAAAATTTTTGTGGGAATTATTTTATCCAAACTCATTTCTTAATTCTTACGTTACGTACTAATTATATAACATATTTTTTTTTTCAAAGTATATCTTGGTAATTATACAAACAAGTTTTAAATCATATTAAGTTTTTCAAATCTTAACAAGACATCAACAAGAGATTGCAATATTCTCTTGCCCGATTTTACGACTATAATGAGTTTTGCATTTCCTATTTTGTGTATCTTATGTTAAATTCATTATCTATAAAAGATATATTAATATTTCGTTATTTGTAATAGATACACTATACATTTTTCACAATAAAGTTCTTGATCATGATGTAAAATAACATACAACTCCTTTCTCTTGGTCATTTTAGCCAAATAGTGCATTTTCATTATAAGACAACTCTAAAAGCATAGAGTTTTAGATTGAGTAGATAAAACACATGGTCTATGCTCCAACAAGGCAGACTAATTGATCCTGATGTTAGTTCCAAAATCAAAGCAGAAAATATTTTCTCACATAAAAACATCGTTTAAATTAAAAGAAATTTATTATAAGATAACCATGCAAAACGTTGATTTTGATCTATGAATAGGTGTGTGCTAGATAGTGAAATGCCTACGTGTGTGTGGCAAATATTGAGAATATTAAGATGTATATGTAACAATTTGAGAAAGATCAATAGTGTGCGAGTGTACTAAGAAAAAATCAAAATAGAAAAAATGGAAATTGAATTTTCTAAATCAGTTCAACTTCAATAAATTTGAGTCATGAAAGCTAGGGTATTTTGGTACGAAGTGTCAATTAATCCTGTGGATGACAAAACAAAGTCATGTTATCCCCTGTTTGTTTTCCACTCTTTTAAACTTTTTTCCTGTCCCCATCTCAACCTTCTGTCTACCACTTTTCATTTCCACAAAAAAGCCCCAACACAGTCTCAGTCTCTCCCTGAATACCAAAAAATAATACAAAATATTGGTATATATTATCCGAGTAATATTCTTCCATCTTTATATGATAAGTGTTGGGAATATGACACACCCACACAATGCAACGAAAAGTAATTACATGATATCTTTAATGTGGTTCGGCCTTCTACTTATATCTACGACCTAAGTAATTGAAAAATTTACTAATCAATTAACACCATTACAACGCAACAGATCTTTTGGATGAACAAAAATCTAAACCCTCCCCTCACTCACATGCTCACAATTTTCAGGAAAAACTATAAAAATCTTCCCAAGAAAAAGTCTAAACCCTCGTTAAAAGACTTTATCTATGGTTAAAGTCTAAACCCTCCCCATATTAGCTTTTTTTTTTTTTCTGGCATGGCACGAAAAACACTTTCAACTCTTAGTCCATCCCTTACCATACCCCCCATGGGATGAGGCTCTTTGTAGTAAATAATTACAAGCTAGAAAGTCTTATTTATAGGCAACTAATCCTAATTTTACTAAGATTGGGAAACCTACTTCTACTCCTAATAGACTTCTACTTATCTTCAATATCTCATTGGGTTTAGCTCAAGCCAGTAACCCAACAAATCATCCCCTTGGCGAAAAGTCCAAGCTCCCTCGCTGCTACTGAGGCCTATTCTCAGTCTTCTTCTCTATCTACAACACCAATGAGAATCTCTCTCTCAGTCTCCAATGCTCTAAAACTTCGTTCCACAGTTATCAACATATCTTCACCGATGCATCCTCTCCTATTCATGCCCAGTCCCCGAGTCTGGGCTATGATACCACTTGTTGGAAATAAGACACACACACACACAAAGCACACAACGCAGCAGAAAGTAATCACATGATATTTTTAACGTGGTTCGACTCTCTACCTACATCCACGATCTAAGTAATTGGGAAATCCACTAATCAATGAATACCATTACAATGCAACAGATTTTTTGGACGGACAAAGATCCAAAACATCTCATTACTCACACGCTCACAGTTTTTAGGAAAAACTATAAAAAAAACTCTCCCAAGTGACTTTATGAACGGAAAAAGTCTAAACCTTCGTTAAAAGATTTTATCTATGACTAAAATCTAAGCCCTCTACATATCGACCTTTTTTTGACAAAAACACGAAAAACACTCTCAACTCTCGGCTTACCTCATACCATACCCTCCCATGGGGTGTAGTTCTTTGTGACAAATAATTACAAGTTAAAAATTTCTATTTATAGACAACTAATTCTAACTCTACTAGGATTGAGAAACATATTTCTACTCTTAACAGACTTCTGCTTGTCTTCAACATATCCTTGGACTTGGACTCAAGCCAATAATCCAACAATAAAAATAATTCTTATATATATATATAATTTAATACATGAATTTTTATTATATAAAAGAGGGATGAATCATCGCTCGAGTAATATAAAATATGCTAGTTAGGATACCAATTTAACTCGCTTTATTGTATTTCTCGTTCTTTTTTTAGCATAACAACTAAGCATAAAAATAAGATATGATAAATAAGTGATAAAAAAGAATAGTATCTAGTAATACTCAAAAGATAAAAAGAGGTGATTAATTTTTTCCTCTAATAATTTAATAAGAAAGGGTGAAACATCACCGAAATAATATAAAACATTACCCAACCCAAAAATCTTAAAGCAATAAATCATTAAGAAATAAAAGGAGGTTAGTAGTTTCCTCTAATTTGATAAGAAAAAATAAAATATCACTCAAATGACATAAAATATTAATCAAAAAATACAGAAGTTTTAAATTATTAAGAAATAAAAGGAGACCAGTTTGTGCCCCCTAATTAGGTAAAAATCCAATTGCTCAACAATTCAGGAAACAGTACCGGTTACTAAGACCTCCTGCACTGTAGTCTTCTAACATTTTCTAGCATTGCTACAAGAAACTCCAAGATCACAACAGTTTCTCTTCTCACTTTCCCATCTGTCTCATCACCCCATTTTAACATCACATCTTCACCATCAAAATTCTTCCCTATCTAGTCTGAATCTTTCATCACAAATATGGAAATCTTTTGATGCATCAGTCACTACCCAGAATTAATTTTTCTTCTCCTCTTCTTTTTTGCTACTTTATACTCATGTTTTTCATCGTCGATAGTTGCATAGTCTCTTGATCAACTATCGGAATGGATCTGTTTGTAACGAACTAAACTTGTACTAAACCTTCCTCCTCTGCGGGCTTCATTCCGTACGGTCAATGAAACCCTAGAAAGAAAAATAGTAAAGCAGGTCTAGAAAGGTGAAAACCAAAGAAGTAAACAAGTAAATATACCACGCCGGCAAACAGTAGCTGTAGACATTCTCTGCTTTCAGAAATATCCAAGAAATTAACAAAAAGCGACCGTGCAGTGTTATCCGCCTTGCGAACACTGTCATGGATTCATTTCAAGAATTAGAGAGTTGTAACTCTGAGAGCACCAGCATCAGCACAGGCAACAACAACAACAACAACAGTAGCACAAGCTCCAGCACAGGAACGCCTTCATCTTCCAAAACATCAAGCCGATACGAGAACCAGAAGCGTCGAGACTGGGACACTTTCGGGCAATATCTGAGGAGCCATAGGCCACCACTCACACTTTGTCGCTGCAGTGGTGCCCATGTTCTGGAATTCCTTAGGTACTGTTAGCGTATATACATACCGCGTACATCCCGTGTACTTCTCTCCGTTCATGAGTATCCTCTCCTTTATTTTAACAGGTACTTAGACCAATTTGGCAAGACCAAAGTGCATACACCTATTTGTCCATTTTATGGCCACCCTAGCCCACCAGCGCCATGCCCTTGTCCTCTTCGACAAGCTTGGGGAAGTCTTGATGCTCTCGTAGGACGCCTCAGGGCTGCATATGCAGAAAATGGAGGCAAGCCAGAAACAAACCCTTTTGGGGCTCGAGCTGTGAGGCTTTATCTTCGCGAAGTACGTGATTTTCAGTCTAAGGCTAGGGGAGTAAGTTATGAGAAGAAGAAACGGAAGCGGCCGCCACAACAATTGCCTGCACCACCAGCAGCACCACCACCTCCAGGTGAAGCTAAAATACTAACCTAAATTTCTCAATCACTTTTCTATGTTCAGAAATGTGAGAATTGGGGGATCTTTAGCACCAATAGTTGTTTAACCTTTATATGGGTACTTTTGATCTAATTCTCATCTATATTATGTTAGAGAAAATTCTTACATTAGAACCTATCAGTTTTTCGTGTGATCAATGTGAGTATGGATTGATCGAGTAATTTTCCTTTTTAAGTTATATCATTATGTAGGGCTAGTTAGTCACTTTTTCTGCAGTGATTCAACTGTTCTCAGTCTCTGTTAACGAATGGTGGAATTTGAGGGTATGTTTCTCGTTCTTTGATGCAAACAACAGTAGTATCAGAAGCACTATTTTACAGTCATAGTCTAGTAATAGTTGTACCCAACGCTGGATGATTATTGATCATTCGCCAGATTAGATAGATTTATCTGTGTGGTATTAAATAGATTTTTCTTTTATAACTGTAAGAAATTTATCTTAATTAAGATCATATTAAATTTATTCTAAAGTTATAAATTTTATGATGTAATAGCATATCTGATGCATGTTCTTGGTTACTTAGATAATATTAATGATGAGATAGGATAAATTTAAATTTAAAATCTTCAATAATAATAAATTATTATCCGATCACTTTACCTCTTGAGCCGCCTGATTCGTTTGTATGTAGCAGATTTTCATAATCTTTCTCTCTGACTATTTTTTTCTTTCTCACTCTTTTTCATCTTGTGTTCCCACACTTTGACAGCTTTATTGTCTGAGAATCAAAATTTGTTATTAAGTAAAGAAAAGGCTAGTGTCTGCACATAAAGTTTCATTTGCTACAAGTGTGAAGGTCAATACGTTTGAGCTCATGCAAAATAATTGTCATAGTGCTTGTGAATGGTTGATAAATTTTATGGATTTTGGTGCTGTCATTTCATTCCAAGAGTCGATGCAGTTATGGAAAATTCTTCAATATGGTCTTTGGCCATTTGGTGTCATTTCATTCCGACGAACTTGGTGGAAAATTCTTTAATATGGAATTTGGCCATTTGATTTCTGAGTAAAAAAGTTTACATATTTGTGAGGAGGTCGAATGGTCAAAAGTTAAATTGGGAAATAATGTGACCCTAAAAGAGTGAATATGTTAAATTTCCCAAATGGAAGACAAATCGATAGGCAATCTACATAGTCACTACAACTAGGTCGAATAAATTTATGCCCGAGGAAAATTGTTATATACTATATATCTTTAGGTAAATTGAGGAAATATATACATATACTTGTAGTTCAGAGATGTTTGCTTAATCAAATCTGGCCGACGACATGTATATTATTGGCCAATGTTGGTGAATCACTTTCGACCATGCTTGAAGAATAATGCTTGTTTGTGTCCTAAAGATGATCAAGACTATAAAGGGTGTGTGCTAGAAATTTTCATTCCTATCTCTTTGTTGTTTATTGGGAGGTGTTAAACAAGTAAAACTAACCCAATAGTTTCTCTATTTTTCTTTTCTATATTTAGAGAATCAAATATTAAATTCTATCTTTAGGATATTTTTATTATTATTTTCGTTTCACTCTAATATCACTCTATATTCTTTTAATCAATTCTGATTCTAGAGATTTCCTATTTCAGTTTACTTAAAACTTCTTATTTCTTTTTTCAGTGACATCCATTGGGAGTTTCGGCAGTGGATTCAGCTTCTCCACATTCAGGGAAGCTGAATCTTAGTTTGAAAATTTTTTACTTTTAGAGAATGAGGTAAGAAAATTGTTGGAGTTCCAGCTTCCGTACATTTAATTAGAAAAATTAGATGATTCAGGATGCTGTCGGAGAAGACCTAGTTTGATACATGAAGGATCTATTCTTTAATCATGTAAGATTCCTACAAAAGACCTAATTAATTCATGGCTTGAAAGGGATGATCGTTGTTCTGTCATTTGATGTATCATATGCAGGCATCTTTGAACAAGTTTACTAGTTCCAGTTTAAAAGCTGTGTCATCTTATACAATCTGTATTGGGAAAATGCTACAAAATGATTGCGTGAGTCTCACACGTCAGACACGTACACTTAATTATCTGGAAATGATAATCGTTCTTAAACAATTTTCTCTTGATAGACCTAATCATTAGTAGTAGAGCAAATGAAAGTTTCCTCTGAAAGTTTGATAATGCAATATAGTCTGATTGTTAACCCTTAATGTTAGCATCAATATCGTTTCGTTAACCTTTAGCATCAACATTGATTTAATTGGATAAAATCGTGTAACTAACTTGAAGCGCTGAGTCTTTCCGAGAGCATGAATACGCTTTCTTACTGTACATTTGTTCTGGTAGTGCCCAATCTTTCCGCACTTCCAGCAAACTGGAGCCTTGTCATGACTCTATTTTCTGTGTGAGGTTGAAGCTTTATCAGGCTTCTTTATAAACCTCTTTCTTTTCTCATACTTCTTCTTATGAAACGGAGACCGTTTCCCTGTCATACTCCTTTCTTTGAGATTGGTGGTATGACTTCTTTCTTTTTTCTGTGTGTGGTTGAAAGCCCATCTGTTCAAAGAAATCTCCCAAGGTATGCTTGCCTTTGAGCTTCTGGCTGTGAAGATGGCGTTTGAGCTTTAAATCGTTACAAAGATGCATTCCTTCTGTAATTACTTCAGTTGCCAGTTGACCAAACGTATATTGGGAGTATGGAATTGTTCCTCCATTTTCGTCTTTGAGACGAGTCCTAAGCTTTTGGGTGAATGCCGCTGGAAGACCATCGATGAACTTTTCCTTCCAGTAGCTTGCAGCTGCATCATCTCTAATATAGAGCTTGCTCAAGAAAACATCCTTATACCACTTGAAGTCTGCTAGAGATCTGCATCGTAGATTGGAGAGTTGTTCTCCAGTCTTTTCTTTCAGCTTGCCAGTGTAACCGACAAATGCTGTTGTGATCGTATAGATCAAGGTATTGACAGCATCGACTTTTAGCCTTGTCTGCATTCCACCTTCATAAACTGGTATTATGGAATTATAGATTTGATCTTTAGTAGTTGCGCTAAGATAGTTGTCCCATCAACCCTGTAGTTGACCAGAGAATCCAAAACAATAGCTCTGGCAATATCCTGATTTCCTTGTCCTCGAAGCCTGAATGCTTGAGCGAGCATGAACATCTGTTTAACAGTATTCATGACCATTTGTTCTGAATAGCCGTCGATGTTCCATTCGACTATATTTTCACCAGAGAAGGAAGAATTTCCTTTGTAATCTTCATGTAGGAGATCTAGTGGTGATGACCTAGAGTAATAAGGCTCATTTGTTTGTCTCCATGTGACTGCGTTATTAGTCAAGACATTGAGTGTAGAGGTTTTGTCCTCTACTTCCTTTTTGGCCTTATCTTTGATTTTAATTCCTCCAACAAGACTAGTCAGTTGATCTACAATTTCCTGCTTGACTGAATCTTTCAGAGTGAATTTCTTCAAAGATATAGATGGTGATGGCTGGATCATGGGTGGTGATGGTTTTTCTTCTTTTATCTCTTTTTCTTCATCTTGATTACCTTTTATGGTAATCACTGCCACAACTGCAACCACATGATCTATTTGTTTTCCAATCGCCTGTAAATAGAGATTGGTGTAGTTGCTTTGATCTATCAGAGGGCCAATTAGTATAGGTGCATCCTTTGAGGATGAGGCTGAATCCTTTGAGGATTCTCCTGGTTGCTCTATGCTGCTATTGAATGGAGTAGCGATTGCTTCCTTAGAACTTCGCTGTACAGCAATAGTGCAATCTGGAGGATACTTGGATTTGACTATTTCTCCTTTGAAAGTCTTGTATCCTTTAACAGTTGAGCTGAGCACATTCAGAAAAGATTAGTCCTGGAAATTAGGCCAATTAAACATTTTCTTTGTGAACACCATTTCAAGCCATTTGAAGAAGTCGGCTTTGCTCTTGATCTTTTCCAACCATTCTTCAAATCGATTTGCATAGAAACTTTGAGTTTCTTTACTTAGTTTCGTAGTTTACCAACCTCTGTGATATTGGTACCTTTCATCAAAGAATTTTGACTCTTCTTTTTCGTTTTTAAAGTTAATTTAGTAAGACAACATCAATCTTGATAACAAAATTTATCTTTTTCTTATCATTTTATCATGTGAACTTTTTAATTTTTAAAATTAATTTAATGAGATAACTTCAATCCTGGTAGCAAAATTTATCTTTTTCTTATCATTTTATCACGTGATTTGGGCTCTACCCTGATATCCAAAGTCGAAATGAGTCACCAAATTCAAAAGTAGCTTGTACGAGAACCCCGCATTTTTCGGTCAATCCAATGAGACTTTCGATTTGACCGCTGATGGGACCCAAATTTTGCAACCCATACAATTCCTCCCACGTGCATCTCTGCTCTCATGTCGGCTACGGTTAACACATCGACCCAATCTAATATTGGACTATTATATGACGTGGCAGTATCTCACTGCCGCAAACTGTTATTCTATAAAATTTTATAATAAAATAATTTAAACAATTTAAAATTATTATATATCACTTGTAATAGAATAATATTATAATAAAATTCTCACTCGTTGTAGATATCACATGAATTTGTTTTTTGATAAAGTGAGAGAAAAAATTTAATCACTAAATTATATAGCAAAATTTAACTGCTAATTAATAAATTTTTAAATATAATAATACACTATCACACATATTTTTATTAGGCTGTCTTTACCAAAGTCTCTAAAATAAAAACTCTGTATTGTTTTTGTACTTTTTAAAGATCCGAACCTATTTTTGATAATTTTAATTTTTACTTTATAAATTTTTATTTTTACTAAATAAATTATATTATATAATAATTATACAATATCAGAGTCTTTATTTTAAAATTTTTAATAAAAATAACCTTACCATTAAATCAAAACTCTAAAAAATCATTATAAAAGAATTTTTACTCACTCTTGTTGTGAGAGTGACCGTACGTAGACATTGTCTCGTCCACATCCAAACACTAACTTCACTACCTTATAAAGGGTCCCAGGGCTAGTAGAAATAAAGCCACTGAGATTCGTGGGGTCCTATTCACTGACTTTGTTTCGTCCACTTTCAGTGGTGAAATTAAAATTTTGGATATACAAGGCGTAACTGTGGATTCAGGATTTTTCATTTTTTTTAAAATATGGAGTATAATACATAATTTTTTAATTGTACGAATCTCATTTGCAATCTCCATTAGCTCTCTTGTAACCCCGCCTTTACCAACACGTTCATAGTCACAATGGTGATATATAATGACTAAATAACATTATGAAAAAGATTTAAATGTGGTAAATTAATAATATAATTATGATAAAATAATTAAAATTATTAACGATCGTTAGATATCCTCCATAACATTATGTGTTGTGAAGAGACCAAATCTGATATATAAATTGGTGTACCACATACAGATCGATTATAATTTAGTATTATTAAGGTGCAATTCCGTTGATGAGTCTCGATACTAGATGAACACCAAAAACCTACAAAACAAAGTCCTCAGAGTTGCGCCCGTGGGACCCCTCCAATGCTTAAGTTAGCAAGGATGGGTCAAAGTAATTTGGAAGTATATGATAAATGTATAAAATATCAGTTACATTTCTTTAGAATGTGTGCCTTATATTTATACTAATGCTCATGAAAGGATCATATGATACCACGTGTGCCGCTTTATGGCAGCTTAAGTGCATCGGGTATCCCTGTAGATCGAACCAATCCTAGAGATCGGGGTGTGATTGCCAAGTGACAATAAGAACCTGCTTTATTATGCCTTAATATTTCTAGGGTTTTTATGTGTCTTTTAATGACATGAATGTCATTTATACGCTTATGGGATTCATCACCCCTTATCAAGTATTATAATTTTTCTGTTACAAACTAGGTCAATAACTTTAAGTCCATTTATTGGAAATATAGTATTAGTCTAGCTTATTTATTTGGAAATCTAGGCTCAAGACGTGAGTGGAAAACTCATTGACGGAGATAATTGTAATATTTTATATCAATGGAAAACATAATTATTATAAGTTTAAATAATAACTCAAATTAATTATCTTAAGTAATTAAATTTGAAATTCAATTCAATTATTTTTAAATTTATGACACCGATAAAGCCGAATCTATCAACAGACCAAAGAAATTAGAATTTTTAAAATAAATATATTTTAAAGATATTTTATACTAAAAAATTAATTTAATTCTCACTAAATATATGTTTCATTAACTCTCTAATATCACGATGAGACGTCTTGTCAACTGTAGTGGGGACTGGGGAGCCAACCGCGGAGCCAGACAAAGTAGATGAATCTGCATACGTCCAACGAGCCATCAGACAACGAGATGCAACGCACATTTTATGACTACTCCACCTCGCAAAGACAGGGTAGACAATAATAGAAAATCTATACGGGTTATTAATATCTCATATGACTAGTTGGATTAGCACGTGTATATCTTATCGAAATATAAAAAATTAATCTTAATTTAAATTAACGGAAGAGTTTTTCGGCAATATCCTATTTTTGCATGACTAATTATTTGTCTTCGTTCTGCTTATGTAGAAAGGAAAAAGTAAATAAAATTGCCAACAGTACTTAGGATTCCGAATAGTTGATGATTTGTCTGCCCTTCTTTTTACCTAGGGAGAATATTATACTAAGAAAATTATCTCTTAGAGTGTGTTTGGATTGAGGGGAATGGAGGGAAGGGGAAGTTTAGTAAAGGAGGGGTTTAGTCCTTCCCTTGTTTAGTTTAAAAGTTTTCTAAGGGGGAAGTAAAGGGAGGGGTCAAAGCAACTCCTCCCAAGCTCACTTTTTCTCTCCCTCCAATTTGGGATAAAATAGAAGGGAGAGAGAGTAATTCTCCTTTATGAAACTCATTTTACACATAAAATTCATCCCTCCCTTCCATTTTCTTTCTAATCCAAACAAAAGACACTCATACTCCTTTATGATACTCTCCTTCCCTCAAATTACCCAATCCAAATAAGATTAATCATCTCCTCTCATCTCCTTTATAATACTCTCCCCTCCTCTCCTTTATTAAATTTTCTCCCTTCAATCCAAACACACTGTTAGTTTATTCGAACTCAAGATATAGTAGTTAAAATTTGGCCTCGCTTAAGACCCATTTTTTAAATAGTGAATTGAGTTTGAAATAACTTGAGCTTACACAAGAAGTTCAGCTTGAATCACAAGTTAAGAATCCCTGTAATTAACCTTGTTAAGGGAAAGACCCTAATTAGACACGGCCCTTCGTTCTCGCCTTTCTACCATCTCCAATACTATCATCTCTTATACAATACTAAATTATAATCGATTTGTATGTGTTACACCAATTTATACATCAATCATTTTACATAAGATAGGCCTCATACACGTGAGATCCACTTTCTCTCTCATAAATTGATATCAGTTTTGACTAATTGAATATGTTACTAAAGACAACTTACATTGCATGGTTCTCGCCCGTGTCCCTACATGCAGAAAAAAGTTTTAAAAATAGTGACAGTACAATTTTCAAGACAAAGAGTAACATGTATTACTATCACATGCAATGATAATAATAAGTGTTACTAGAGACAAGTTGTCGTTTCACCCGTGCTATTTCTAAGAAATTTTCCTGAATTCCATCCTCCCGCGCACCTTCCTGTTTTCTCTTGTACATCTTCCTAAGCTTTCGGAAATTGTCGCCTGCGGAGCAAGCACCGCCAGGTAAGATCTGAAGACTAGTCGTAATCCAGTACTTGCAGATTCAATAATAGCTAGGTGAGTACTAAATTGCTTTATTAAGCTATTGCATAATTATACCACGAAAAAGTGAGTATTTTTAATTTTTTTTATGATGTGAAACTCAACTGATAGAGTTCGATCATCGAATTATCTAACAGAATCCGATCATTAACTGATAAACTCTCAGTAAAACGGTACTTCTATACATGCATTAGATCAGTAAATGACAAAATTTCAAAATAATAAATAGTATCAAATCCACAACTTTACAAAAATAATTTCATCTCCATTATTATTGGACCATGTCCGGAGGTAAGAAAATGATGGGGCATGGGGCACATGTTTTCTTTCCATGACAATGTTAGGGATTTAGTACTATGAGTGGATGAGTAGGTAGTGATGTGATAAATGATTTAGAAGGCGGTTGCACCTTCCCTCTACATGCTGGCTTTTTTTTTTTTTTTCCCACCTCACTTCCATGATATCCAAATCGTAGTCTCCCGACCGTAAGAAAAAATAATTCACCACTAGACTATTCTTAAATATCCTCTTTAAATGTTAGTTAAATGCTGGAATAGACAATATTAGTTCATAATATTATGACGTTGTGAAAAACAATTCAATGGTAATAAATTTTTAACACAATTATAATAAAATGATACAAACAATTCACAACTGTTAAATCTCACTCATAACATTATGATATTATAAAATAATCCTTACTCATTCAATTCCCCCATATCATTCCCCTTATTAAATTACTGAGTGCTTCTTCCTGATTTAGTTTAGATTCCCGACGCAACAAGGTTAGAAGAAAAATTAACGACAATAAAGTGATAATGCAATTATTTAATCTTGCCACTCAATGGAGCGAAGGCAGATAAACTAACTAGTTGCAGGAGGCAGGAGGCAGGATGCAGGAGTGTAAACCCAAAAGGCTTTTCAGGGAAGTTCTCTGTCCCAAAATAAAAAGAGAGAGGGAGAGAGAAAAAACAAACCAACCAACCGAGAAGTGATGTAGGGCTTCATTATAATGTGTGAACAAAATTCTGATGGAGTTGCATAATATACCAAAGAATCTCTGCTACAACAAAATTTGAATCAGTATCAACCTAAACTTCCTCACCTCGAAATCAATGTTAACATGCTGTAATTTCTCAGGCAGATTTCAACTTAGCCGATGTCGACGCAAGGTACGAGAGGGTCCTGTGTCCAACGAACATCAAGAACACTCCCAAGAATCCCAGTGCTTTCAATGTTGTGAATAAATCCAACTGCATTCACAGAAATAAACAATCAATTGGGAGAGATATGGCAGTTAACCGAGGTTGATAATATATATTAACAGTGCGGGTTTTACAGCTCGTGTTGCTTATAGCTGATTATGTTCAATCGCGTGCCAAAGACGAGCAGCGTGCAACCATAAACCCTCTAAAGTATGCATCTCATCCTAAAAATCCATCTAAGAATCTAGTAATGTAGGAACGGATTGCAGCATTTATATATACACGCAAAAAACTGGAATATTTTCTTCCTCAGAATAGGCCATCTTGTTTAGAAGAATGGAATTGAATTTGAAAAAGAAAAAAGACTGTAAAGATGAACCATGAAGGGTTAAAATATAGCAGCTATGTGGTTGTAATTTGTAAAGTCTCATGACAACTTTGTTCTAATGGTGGTACAGGCAAGGTCGAAAATGATGATGGGACAAGAGTTCATGTTCCCTCAAACCAACACCCAACCCCCAAACCACACCCCCACCCTCTCTCCTTTCTTCAAATGGCAGCATGATTATAAGGTACCGGACACAGGTAGAGCAGTAGTGGCAAATGCAGGGCAGGGAGAGAGAGATCGTGAGGAGAAAAGAGTTCTGCACACGCATTCCCCCTTGTTAAGCTGCCACTCCTCCCAAGAAAAGGAAAACTTATATCGCAATTAAAAGTTAGAATTGAAGAAACCCTATTGAGATAGGGTTCCAAATTGAAATTAGGACATTAATGACTTATGCAAGACTGCCAAGAAATCAAGGATCCAAGAAAACAAGCAAGTTGCAAGTGCAAGACAAACCTTCAACCAGAAGAGGAAATATAGTGAGAGAACAGCTCCAATGCCAAGATGGAACAGAATGGCAAATACAGCAGGCACGGTTGCTGTTGGAAAATTCTTCAAATTCACACGGAGGAGCAAAAGCTGTCAGCATAAAGAAGAAGATATTAGTCAATCTCTTCTGTCACCGAGCATCATTAGAGTGGATCAGTCAATACAGTCACAGCCAGCGGATCCCATTTTCTACACCGCTCTCTTCCCCAAAAAGAAGGCACAAGTCTAAAGAAATACACACTGAATGAGAAATGCCTAAGATCGAGACCTACCCCAACCAAAAATCCAACCAGTGGCAAAAGAACAAGAACCAAGAAGGCAAGAGAAAGCTCGCTAGGAGGTCTCTTCTCTGGAGCCCTGAATATGTGGGTGATCTCTGCCTTGGGACCATATCTGGAATATGGGTCAACAGGTTGTGTAGGAGGGCGAGGAGCCTTCTCAGGTGGATCCGGAAGGTCCAACTCAACATGGCCTAGAGGTTGTAGGAAAGAATTCTCCTGAAAAGTAAACATATCATTCAGCTTAAATCACTTGCAACTACTAACTAATATTAAGATGGAGAGAAGGGCATCATATTTACCATAGTCGAGTCACCAACTGTAAGCTGAAGGTCATATCTGCCTGACAGGTAATAAAATTTTTCAACCAGTCCGAGAAAATCCTACAAGATAATATGCAATAAGTACATACAGTTTACTAATGGTGATGATTTGTGTTGAAATGGTAGGCGATGGTGCACTATGTATTGCAATAGAGGAATATCAACCTTCTAGACATCCTAATGTGTATCTCTGCAGGGGGCCAACCAAGACCCCCTAATAAAGCTTAGTAAAAATTGAAAAATTACGATTTATAGTAATTAATGATAAAAGGAACTTAACTAATATGATCTCAAACTTCTTCCCAGAGTTCCCCACCACAAATATATGCTCAACGTTGCTCTTATGTCTCAACTTGAGGAATGCCTGCACATCAACAAAAGTTCATTTCCATCAATAAAGTGAATAAATAATTTGCAGAAGTAGATAAAAACTAAAAGCTATTTGCCAACCTGGTGTGGTTTAAATGCATGTCCAAGAGGAGTGGCCAGTTGAAAGGATAACCGCAGTTTCTGAAGGTGGTTTGCAGATAAGGCAACAGCATTCTGTCCACCTAAGTCTAACCTGAATGAAAACACAAGGTAAAGGGAAAGGAAAACGAACAAAGTTCAGATATTTTGTTAGATATACGTGAAAATTGTCAGCATATTGTTGAGGTAGTATGGTTGCCAAAAAAAGCGTGCAATCTCTCCACATACAGTACATTGTTTCACTACTAAAAATTTCATCGACACAATTTCACACGTAGTTAGTCATGAACCTAACAAGAATTCAAGTTGAATTTTTCGTATTTTTGTCAAAATTCAAGTTGAATTGGGACCACATTAAAATAATTAGGCAGCACATAGCACATACGAGTTTACAAAACCAAATTAGCAACACTAACTAACACCTCACCCCTACCACCAAGCGATAAGAATAAAGAAATTATAACATAATGCAATTCCACAAAAAGAATCCAACAAAAAGACAAAACAAAATTTTGGAAACGGCCCAAAGCAGTAGTCTGCAGCTAGGCAGTATGGTCGACTTTCCCCCAAAAAGAACAACTCTTCTAACGCTCAAGTCATTGTGCCATATAATTAGAACAGTCATGAAAAAAGAAGCAAAAGGAGACGGAAGATACGGATATGGAATAAAAAGACATACTTCTTCTGATTTTCTACACTTCCAAGATCACTGTCAAGTATTGCAATTTCTGCACTATCGACTTTGATAACTCCCGTCACATAAACAGGTACTTTCGTTCGTCCACCAGTAACATAGACTTTCTTATGTTCAGGATCATGAAGCACAATCTATCGGATGAAGAAACAGAGGTTATCAGAAAATCAACAAACAAATCCTCACTTCATTTTCATAGAGTTACTGAGCGAGATAAAGGAGGAGGAGGTAGAAGCAAATCTAAATCGGTAAAGGAGATTACCTCAAAAGTGAAAATGTAATTTCCTACATCAATACTATCTGGCAAAGCGTCCAAGTAATACAACACATTTTCGGAGTCAAATTTGAGTTCCTGAATCACAAGGCACAGTCTTACAAAGATGAAGAAAAGAATGACAGCGAGAGAACTGCATGATCTTAAAACATCCTTGGACAATCCAAAACAGGACAAAGAAGACTCGTAATACCTGGTCAATAACAGAAGCATCCTTTGACCCAGAGGTAAAGATCTGCATGAGCTTGACCAAAAGAGGAGGTGCAGCAGATCCTAAGACAGTATTCACTAGCACCTGAAAGCATATGAGCGGAGAAAATGGAAATCCACAGGACAATAAAGGGCCGCATCAAAAATAACAAAAAAAGGACCATAAGCATATAACAATTCAAAAAAGAGCAAAGTATTGGTGAAGAGATGAGAAGCAGGCAGTTTTACTTGTTGATTTGGTGTATATGTGCAAGTGTTTTACTTGCTAACTCACTTTACTATGTTAGAAGCTAACTGAGTATTTGATCCTTCTCCTGATGGAATGAAAAATCTAATCCACCGCAAACATATAAGTAGAAAAAAGAAAATTGAAAGGGAATTTCATCTCTAAAGAAGAGGAAATTTATATTTACAAAACAGATATATATATAAGCAGTTACAGATCATTCAGTTGTTTCACCACCCCCTTACATTCCTTTCTCCTTACCTTTTTCTGTTTGCAATAAGCATGCATTACCACTCCATGGTATGAAACTAATTCAATGCAGCGAACATAGTAATATTTGAGCAAATAGATGGAGCATCTCTTTAACTATATAAAACCAGGAAACAAAAAGTTAGCTTGAGGTAACACACCTTAAGCTGGTCTTTCCTAGTCAATGAAAGCACCATAGTAGGGAGAGACAATATCAAAGGAACAGAAAACCTGTACAGCAAAGAAAAAGGCTTACATAACTTGGGGAATTAGTATAACAATCTAAGGTCAACTGGATATAAGTGAGACAAGTTCCAAAGTGAAGTTGGAAGGAGGAATTTGTCGTGCTCTTTGCATATTTCCACAAATGAATGTATAAACTTACAGATGTCAAGAAACAAAATGTCATGAGCTAAATAAAGCAGTAGAGTGTCCCAAAATATCATGTCTGCCAAATTCCCATTTAAAAACACAATTGGAAAGGTCTCAAATGACTTGCGGACTTATCTACAGAACAAACAAAAGCAAACACTTGCCTGTTGTTTTCCAAGCAAGCCAAAGCATTAATTTGGTAATACAAGTCCTCGGCATTCCCCGGAACTCCGACAGCAAGGAAGAATTTTGCCAAACCATGAACTTTGTCCCCAGGCAGCTGCACGTTTAGAACCAGAGTTAAATTGCTTTCAAAGGAAAAGATGCTTGGAAAAAGGTGAACACATCTGGCACTTCCAACTTAAGCTCTAACTAACATTCAAACTTTCAGAAGTGGCTGTTGCAAAAGCAGTGATGCCACAAACTACTGAGGAGGAAACAGATAGAGGCCCCTGATATCCACGAGCATCAACAAGTTTTTCATCAAAGTAACAGGCCCCATCATCTGCAAGAGCACAACTATAGCATGCTATATCAACGACATTTTGAAAATATGCTTTAGAAGCGACGTGTGACTCATTAATGAAGAATTTAAGTTAGAGTAATTCCTCAAGGGAAATTGAGCCACAAGGAAAGAAACAATGGAGAACTTGGTTTGCAGAATGCTCAGTCCAGGTTATAACTTATCATTAAACTATTCAAATATATCACCAAGGATCTCCAGGAAATAATTTGCATGATCAGATCCATTCGCATTAAAATTAAGGACTCAGACTAACTTTTCTCTTCTTAGTTTTTCTCATAGCTACCTTTTAAGCAGTCAATCATGCACCACAAATCAAAAGAATGGGATTAGGATAAATTTTCTGTCTATTTTATGGTATTGGGAAAAGGGAAGAGGGAGGGAGGGAGGGAGGGAGGGGGGGGGGGGTGTGTGTGGAGGAATGAGAGACTTGTTTATTCTTCTTCCCCCAAATATCAGAACCTAATGCAACAATTTAGGCAAGAATTAGTTGCAACACTAATCTGTCTGGATTACAAAACTAAGGGCAAAACACTTCTAAGATTAAAAGAGAGAAAGGTCAAAGAAATAGCCATGTAAATTATTCATGCAAATATCATCGAAGAATTTAAGCAGGAAAAGCCAAGAAGAAGCACATACCATATTTCTCAGTAGCATCAAAAAGTTTTAATATGTCAGTTTTCAGTGTATCAATCTGTAACAAGAAGCCAATGTCAGCACAGTGTGCAGATAATAACCTCACTATATCATTGATGCAATCATGCCAGAGAAAGACGACAGAATATATGAGAGATAGAGAGAAGGGTTAAAAATTACCATTCTAGAGGGAGTACTTTTAACATTAAAGACTTCATGCCTTATTAATATTACTCTAAGGTATCACTCATTTACATCCTACTATCATCTATCAGGCTCTCACAAATTCTAATGGCAGAAACTCAGTCGGTCAGTCCAGTGTAAAAGCGAAGTGTCTGGAAAACCAAACCATGGTCCCATGACAGTTCCACTAACTCTAGTCACCAATATACTTCCCCAAGATTGCTAATTGTTAGCAAACACAAAAAGTTCAGAAACTGCCACCATCATTATACTAAATTGTGTGATTCTCAGAGTCTTGGAAAATTTTGTTCCCTACTGTTGTTATTGTTCCTTCCTGTCTCCTTTTTTGAATTTACTCAATTTTTGAAACGTATTTAGCTACAGTATCACTTTTCTTCAGGAAGGACATCAGGGTCTGCTCTCCCTTAGCCTAGCCAAAGCATAATGAGAGACTTCTTTAGTAGTTATATCCCATTTCTTTGTTGCTACCAGTCAGAAATTGACTTTTAAGATGCACGGTATAAGACAATATGTTGTATTTGTAGAAAACACTTCATCACAAAGATAAGTGTAGTGTTCATATACAGAACATAACTTTATCATAAAGATAAGCGCGGTGTTCACATATTCCACAAGCTATTTCAGAAAAATAACAACATGCTGCAAAATAAGCAGAATGACAGAGAGCTGTAAAGACTATTATGACTGCAACAAACATTTATGTTCCATGCATTAAGTCTCAAACATATCATAAACAAGAAGGAAGAATTACTTTGGCTACATTTGAGTTTTATTAAGGAACAGACTTCTAGGAAGAGGAGTCGTCAAGATGTCAGTTATATAACAAACTATACTTTCACAGTGAAAGCATAATTTACTGACCAAAAAAAAAAAAATGTGAAAGCATAATTTACACAAACCAATCCAGTAGTACAATCATGGGACAGAGAAATACAATTCTCTTTATGAAGTGAACAAAATGAAGCTGTCATTCTTTAGCCTACCCAACTGCATAAGAAGATAGAATAGAAACACGACTCCTTGTGAACAGCCGTGTCCACCTAAACTTGAACTCCATCATAAAGGCATATAATAGCCACAATTTTTTTTCTTTGAGCGGCGGAAAATTTCTGCAAACTGTACTCAGAGGTATACTAATATTTACGACATATAACTCGCCCTTTAGAAAGCAAAAAATCATACTAAAGTAAAAAATAGCTTAAATAGAAATTAATGAAACTATTCAAAAAACAAGATCAAAAACATCTCAATTTATCACTACATTTAGGGAAAGAAAAATGCAGCGTTGCTTTTCCATATTGTCTGAAGATAAGCGTCTACTTTTATAGCACTTTTCAACTTTGTCACAAATAGAAGAAGAATGCAAAGAATGATCAGCTCACCAAGGACTGGTCAATCTCTGTAGATGCTAATGAAACAACTCTTCCAAGGGTCTCAAGAGCCATTCCTGCAAAAGGTTTCTTTTACACTTCAATAATAACTTAAATCAATCAAAGTAAGTCGACAATGCATAAAAGAGTTAGCAGCCCAGGACAAGAAGGTTCTTTCATTAATTAATAACTTAATAGAATATCAGGAAAACTGGAGAACATCATAAACAAATAACTACCAGCAGCATAAGTACTAGACTCTGGGTTATTGGAATTATAGCGCCACCTTCCATCACTTTGGCTGAGTGCCTGTCAAGAACATGCACTCTCAATTTGACATTCTAAGAAAAAACCTCATAGTATATTTGTACAGGCCTGAGAAGAGAGAAAAAGCAGAATAACATGATATGCCACAGGTGGAATTTAACCTTTATGGAACGGAAAACACCATCAGCATCTTCAAGATGCACATCAACTTCAGAACTCTGATCCTGCACAAAAAGTAAAAGACAACAGTGACATGGAGCCGATACAACTTAGGTTGCCTTATTTATTAGGAAGAAGAATACAAGTCATTCTACGTAAAGCAATTGCATAAGCATTTAGAGTGTGTAAAACTATATTCACCAAAACTGGAGGCAAAAGCACTATTAAATGTAGATTCTTTTCATTTTTAATTCAAGCAAACATGTTACCAGACAAACTATTTGAAAGTAAACAACCATATGAATATTCCTTCATGTCTATTACCTTGATAAGTTGTAAACTTCCAACTATGTAATAGAAGTCGTGAAGTGAGCCGGCACCATTGAGAAAATCCTTAAGTCTTGAGGCAATGCCCTGACAAGAATAAAGATTCACATACAGTATTAATGAACAATCACTTTTAAAATAAGAACAACCACTCAGCACAGGGAGCTTCAAATTACCGCAAAAGCCTCATCATTGAGCTTGCATTTCAGTACACCATTGACTCTTAGTGCCTGGAACAAATCCTTTAAGTCAGAAGAAGAAGACCTGAGAACATCCACCACAGATTTGCAAGTGGAATCCTTTATATCTGCCTTTTTCTCAATTCCAAGAACCTCAAAAGTCCTTAAAGCCTTGTACGTTTCTTCTAGTCTGGAAATAATCATCACGAGTGAGGCTAAAGTCAACATTAACACCTTCCCTCAACCAAACATAATGACAAACACCAATTGGTGCAGATGTACAACAGCAAGATAGTGGAGAAAGAGAAACGATGTAAACTCTTACATGATTAAATGCATACTTAAAACTAACCTCAACTGACCCAAAAGAATGAGATAAGGGGATGTGTATCATTTCTGATGCAACCAAGTTAATCTTGGTACGAAAAAGAAGATCCTTTCACTTTTTCATTACTTCCTTCAGTATCATAACAGAATCCAAAAATATCACAAATCAGACTTGTCCTTTTCTTCAAACAGACAAGATATTAGAATTATGAGCACTGTTTGTGACCCAAACTCGATACAAGTCGTTAAGAAACCCCAAATTGGCAATGACGAATTGCTTCGCATTAGGCTTTCGTTTGTCCACGATTATAAGAAAACATAAAGACAATAATACATCAAAATCATGTTTTTCTAAAACAATCAAACATTCAGCTAAACGATCATTAAAAAATTACCATCAAGTACAATTTTTCTTTTAATTTTCATATACATCAAGAAAAACTCAGCCAATGTAAGCAAATTATAGCGTAATCAAACCATGCCTTCCCTTTCAGAACACAGATAATATAAGTACGTTATCCGAATCCAAGTGGTCTAAGTAATACTCGAGTTCGCTGGTAAAATTCAGTCAAAATATTGGCATACATATACTTCATGAACCTCCAAAAGTTGATATACACATACATAAACACACATAAACATGCGCGCACACACACACATAGATATATATATACTTGAGCTTGCTAGTCAAAATTGGTCAAAACAATAGCATCTGAATACTTGATCAACCACACACACACACACATATATATATATACATACACAGACACACACACACACACACACACACACACACACATATATATATATATATATATATATAATTTTCAAAGTGCTCTAGTGACCCTCGAGCTCTCTGGTCAAAACAATAGCATTGTTATACTTAATCAACCTCTAGAAATTGACAAACACACACGCGCATATACATGTATACATACATATACATATACACACTCACACACACACACACATATATATATATATATATATATATATATATATATATATTTCATAGTGCTCTAAGTAACACTCAAGCTCGCCAGTCAAAATAGTAGCATTTGCATACTTAATCAAATTTTAAAATTGATACACACACATACACATACAACATACGTATACTTAATCAACTTCTAAAAACTGAGACACACACGCACATACAACATACTAAAAATTGGCACACACACACACATATATATACATATATTTCCAAGTGAGGTAATACGCAAGCTCGCTAGCCAAATTCAGTAAAACAATAGCATCTGTATAGTGTATACTCAGTGTACATTTGACCTACTATGAGGTAAAGAATTGCAAAACTGATACATACATACATACGTACGTACGTACGTACGTATATACATATACATATATAAAGACACACACACTCACACACCACACAACACACACACACATTGACGACGTATATAGATAGAGAGGGTTTAGCGACGGGTTTAATTTGACCTTCCATATGATGATCCATCAGACGGCGAGAAGAGCTCCAACGCAGCGGATCGATGAGAATCAGAGATCGGATTGAAGATCGCAGCGGATTCACATATCGATCCAATAAACAATAATGATAATAATAATAATAATACCAGAAATGCATAATTTCTGGCCATTTCCTGAAATTAAAAATTAAAATAAAAACAAAAATACGAACGAAATAAATGAGAAAATATAATTTATTTTGATTAATCTAGGTTTGAGATCGTACGGAAAATGGAGAAAATGTGATGCTGAAGACTTCGAGTGAGTCTGCGCCACTGTGATTGACTGCACTGTGGAAGCAGTAAGTGAGAATATTGGGCCTTGTCTTGGGCCCAATACAGAAAGAGAAGGCGAAAAGAACACATTTGGCCCATGAAAATGGTGAATATGTTTTGGAAAATTACAACGATAAAGTAAGACTGCTAAAGTAACTATTGTATTCGATATGGGATGCATGAGAGACATACTAATCATGTGTGAGCTCGTCCAGTTAATATTTTTTCTATAATTGAAAACTTTATAAATAAGATTATAGCTGTAAATAGTTTTAGCACTTTTTACATGAATACACAAAAAATAAGATAGTTACACTCAAAAATTGATTAGAACGGTCGGGTAGTAACATATTATAATCAAATATTTTAATTCCGACCAACATATTATAATCAAATATTTTAATTCCGACCAACATATTATAATTAAATATTTTAATTTTGAATCACGACTTTAGTTTCTATTATTAAAAAAACAAATTAACAAAGTTAAATACAAAAACAAGGGTATTAGCTCTACAAAATTCTATAGTGCTAAAAACGTTAAATGTGAATATATAACTTTTTGTTTTTCTATTTTCTTTTTCTTATCGTGAATACACTTAATTTGATATTGCTAAATTATTTTCACAAGCAATCTTATGTCTAAATGTCGAGCAGTGTTTGCCCATATTTAAAAAGTTTTAGAAACATTAATTTATTGCTCAAGGAAAGCCCAATTTATTTGAATATCTTTTGATATTCATTTTCATTCTTATATTTTAAATTTATAAATTTATAACAGGTCTAAAGTCACAAATCAAAAAAATTAGGTAATTAAGCAACCAATATGCATCTTATAAATTATAATTGAAGTAGAATTCTATAGAGTTAATATATTTATATTTGTATATGACCTTTTTATTTTTGTATTATATAAAAGTGAGAAAATGTATTTCTATGATATGTGGTTTGAAAGGAACACTATAATATATGGTGATGAAGTTCTTTCTAAGGATCAGCTGCAATCCAAATTTTTTGCTATTATTAGGCAAAAAATTAGACGTAATTGTAAATACCATACTTCAAATATGAATATAACAAATGCATACTAATTGAGATTTTTAGTTTTTATATTATTTTCTCATTAACAATGATATTTAACATATGAATATATTATTCAAACGCATACTAATTGAGATTTTTAGTTTTTATATTCTTTTCACTTTAACAATGATAGTTAAGATGTGTTGATGCCAACACCTCCCTAACAGGATTTTTTTTTTTTTTTGTTAGGCAAGTAATTTCTTTCACTCCATCTCAAAAAACAAAACAAAATGTATGAGATCAGCACATACTAATACGCCAATCCGTACAAATGATACTATTTTGAAGACTATTACTATAATTACGTTGAATACAAATTTTTCCTCTAACATCCAAAATGAATTTTTCAATAATTTGTTCATCTGTGTTCGCAGTCGAATTATAAAGTTTATTGTTATGTTCAATCCAAACGTTATAAACACAAGCACAGAATGTGACTTTGATAAGATCGGACTTCAAGCCTTTTTTCCTACTCATACAGCCAACTTGTCAATAATGGAGCCCCAATCTTAACAAACTGCACCAAAAAAATAATCTCGCCATTCAAAAAATAATCTCGAATACCGTCAATTTTGTTAAAAATAATCTCGCCATCCAAAAATTATTTTTTTTTAATTAAAAAAAAACTTAAATCATTTTACATCACATGTCACACACAAAAATTGATTTTGAGACCTTTGCATTTAAAACAAAAATTATACCACTAAAGCAAATGACTAGTAACAAGAAAAGTAATTTTAATTCTCTTTATTTTTGGGGGTTTTATTTCCATTTTACTTCCTATTTGCTGTAATCAAATAAGAGAAGGACAAAAAATAAAAAATAATAAAAATAGTAAAAATTCATAGGAAATTTGTTCATGAACTTGCAAGCTCTACAAATAAACTTAGAGACTGGATCAATCAAATGACAAACTACGATAAGGCTGCAAGAAATTCATCTTCCATCCTTAATTCAACAAGACTAGACATTCTCCGAAGTGAAAACCCTCCCATAATGTTATAACATTATGAACATGATCCAACAGTTATAAACTGTCCACATCAATTCTTCATAATTTTAACAGTGATTTACAATTGTTAAACCTCATTCATAACATCATAAATTATGAGCAAATTCGTTCCCCTCTCCCCTACCATCCTCTTCACTTAGAGGTGTGTTATAAGGCGAGCACCAATTGACACGATGAAGATTAAAATCCACCGTGTAAAAGGAAGGAAAAAAAAAAAAAAAGGGAGAACAATAATATCATCCATGTAAATATGGCTATGCCTTACATAATGACAGATTGTTGAACAGACATGGAGTTCAATGCTCTACTAAAAGATCATACCCCTACATAAAGAACAATAGTTTTGACTAAAAAGAGGACAGAGGGAAGCTACATATTCAAGTATTCCGATTAAGCAATGCCTTCCAGCACTTAGTACTTTAAGGGTGACTGTTGGGTTGGCAGCAAGCCAAAACGCTTCTTCAGAAGAACCCTCTGCCTTGAGTATTTGTCATCGGGGGAAAAGCGTGCTGCAAGATGAAAAACAACCATATAAAAATTAGTTGCACATAATTTCTACAGAGAAAACCAAAAAGCATCCATTCCACCAATTCTCAGTGCATTATTTTCCCTATCAAAAATATATATATATATATATATTGTACGATTCGTTTTTCTTTCTTTTACACTTGGCATGCTGTGTGCAGCCATGGAAGGATACTTCTACTTTAACATTGATGACTTCCTACTCCTAGCTGATTATGCTAGGATGAAAATAAACTTTTCATTTGTAATAATGGACAGACAGAGTTTAATCCCTGACCCTCCTCCAGTAAGGCAAGCTTATACGATTGGAACAATCAAGTCCTAGGCTATGCTAGGATGAAATAACCCAGCAAGACCGTGACAGCAGATAACTTTGATCATATTGTCCTACAATATCAATAATAAGTAGCCTTACATTCAGTAATATCGATATTATTATACATCATGATGAACACGAGATGGTTTCATCTATCATGTATTAGCACAATATAAATGCCTGTACCATTAAGCATAAACTCCTGCAAAAATTCGAATCTTACTACTGCAGCAAGAGTAAAATAGAATCTATTATATGGAGAGAAATTACCTGGATGGGCAGATAGTGTGGGCAATCCCAATGGTGATTCCTTCTGCACATACCAAAGCAGTAAAAAATTGGTGAAACCAGATACAGACATTCTTCTTTTAAAAAACTCACAATTCTTTTCCTGGTCCCGCGCATAACGGGAGACAGAAGCAACCTTCGGTAGTGCATATACATATTATGTGCAAAACAGCAAAACCAGAACAGAGTATATTTTTGGGATCAAAATAGTTCATAGTGTTTTCTGAGTTTAAAAATAATTTATTTCAAAAATACCCCATCCCCAACTTACTATAAGCTTTTAGATCTTAAGCTCGATTGACAATAAACTTACACATCTGAAAAGCATTCACGCGATAAAGCATACTATATTTTTCCATTGAGAGAAAACGATGAATTTAGACTAATAGCGTTCTGTGCCTAACAGAAACATTTGGAAAGAGGAGCATCGGGTTGCAGTCTTTGCGTATTCTCAATAATTTGAACTTTTTACGGTCCGGTGGCTGCATATTGTAAACTAACATATTCCAAATAATAAACTCTGGTACATTAGCTTTACAAAAATGGCATCTTTGTATGTTATTGCTAGATGCTTGATGTGCGGGATGGACATGATGATGCGCATAGTGGAATATCACATAAAGATACGCTTCACGGGCTGCTCTTTTAGCATGTAAATAGTAGAATATCACATAAAGATACGCTGTTCTTTACAGAATTAGCAAAAACTTAACACTTAGGAGTAGCTCAACTAATAAACATCCTGGGTACCCAGAGGTTGCCAGTTCAAGTCTACTGGAGACTTCAGAGCCACAAATCTCGGATACACACGGATTTCAAAAAAGAAAAAATTAGCAAAAACTTAGAAATACAATTCATTCGAAAACTACCGACGCCGGAAAAATAAGAGATTAACAACATCTTGATACTAGCCATGAAAAATATAATAAAAACGATTAAAACCACGAAACAAGCTACACAAAAAAAAAATAATAATGACATACGATGAAATGGATCGCCATAACAACATACCTTTGTGGTGTAAACCTTGTCCCCGTTCTCGTTTATGTAAAACTGGAGATACATCTTGCTTTACTTCTCCTCAACCTGCTTCTACAAACAACTACAAACAATTCGTCATTAATGGAGATTAATTTTATTTATTTACATAATTACTATTCTAGCAAAATATAAATAAATATATATAAAGCACAGAAGAAGAAGATGAGGATACCTTACGGCCTGGCCTCACAACAGCACTAGGGTTTTAGGTGTGGATTAGGGTTTTATATTGGGGAAAATAAAGAAGGAAGGGTACTATGGGTAATAAGACAAAATGGAAAGGGTAGGAAAGTAAACTATGTAACTGTTGGTATTTCTTGTTTTTGGATATTTTTTTAAGATTAGAATCATCTCCTAACTAAAAATCATTCTAACCTTCTAACATTATATCATAACCATAAATTTGAATTTCAAATTACAAACATTAGAAAGAAAATACTTTTGTTAAGTGAATGAATGGCTATGATGCAATGTTAGAAAAATTAGAATAAACTTCTAGTTAGAAGATGATCTAAATCTATTTTTTTATGATAAATATCACTTCGTCCCTGTGAAATCTATACATATCAATCTGCCCCCCTATATTAACGAAACTATCAAAAACTCCCCTATGATTTTTTTAAAACGACATACCGCCCCCTTCTGTTTGCATGCCGTCTGTTTTTCCTTCTAAAGTGCAATTCACGCGCTTTATCCGTAGCTAAGAGTGGTTTTTGCCTTTATATGAACTAGTTAATTGACTAAAATGTCTTTGTATCTATCCTTACACAAGAAAAAAAAAATTTGAAAAAAATAAGTAAAACATAAAACTCATCTTCTCCACCTACCACCCTTTCCCCGTCAGCCCACCTACCACCCCTTCCCCCACCCCCCACCCCCACCCCATTAGCCTTTTACAGTGCGCACACACACACACAGCACGCACACACACACAATGTTCTAGTGATACACTTTATCAAGTTTTTTTTTTTTGAAGTCTATGCCATCTTCTAGCTGCTAATCGTGCATTTTTCTCATCTGGGTATCTCATTTTTCTATTGTTTATGGACTCATTGATCCATTTCTTTGTGTGTATGTGTGCGTTGTGTGTATCTATATGTAAAATTTTAAGTTTGTGGCAATGGCTTTTACTGATTTTATTTTATTTTTCTCTGTATAAAGCTCTTTTTTGGGGATCAAAATAGTGTTAGATGTATGCATTTTGGGATTTTTCTTATTGTTGGTTTTATCACCACTCTTCTTTCAGCATTATTTTGACTCAGTTGATTTCATTTTGACTCAATTTCTATCTTTTTTAGCCCATTTAATTTTACCCTTTTCTCAATCTTTTTATGCCTTCAAATATTTAGATGGGGATTTTATCACGTAGTTAGTCAATGGCATATTTTACCTCTTATTATCATCCCATTTTTCTCTTTGATGTAACTGTAGATGTGTTTCGGGGTCCTTGTTCTGGCATCAATGGCCTGATCACCTCATTTGTGAAATTATTGTAGGTATACAGCAGATTACTATTTTTTTTTTTTAGTAAAGTCGTATATGGTCTTAATATTCAACTTTGTTACGAGGAAATAATATAAAAGTTCCTGCCATCTTCAATGTCCCCGGTTTGTTTGTGGGGTTTAATTCAAAGCTTTCAGGTCATAAACAAAAAAATAGTTCCTTTTTTACTCTGTGTGTGTGTGCGCGCGTGCTGTGAGGAAGATGTTGAATATATTTTTTTTTTTGGGTGAAAAGAATGAGAGGAGAGAGAATAAAAAAAAGCAAAAAAAGTATAATATAAGGGTAAAATTATAATTTTAATAACAAAATTAATGGAGTTAGTTTAAAAGAGACGGAGGTGGGCGGTGTGTCATTTTTTAAAAATTATAGCAGGGTTTTTGATAGTTTTGCTAATATAGGGGGTGGGCTGATATATATAGATTTCACAGGGGGTGGAGTGATATTTATCCTCTTTTTTATTTAGACCCTCCTCTACTTTTATATATATGATAATTAGACCTCATACTTACTGAAAAGTGAGACTAACACTCCATTCTGTTAAAAATTTGTTAAATATTCCGTTAAATGAACATAAAATGTCATTTTTGCCCTTACCACGTTAGGACACAAAAGAAGAGAGAGAGAAAGAGAGGGAGATAGGAAAATCAAATAAGGACACAAAAAAAGAAGAAAGACAAAAATATGGCTGGGAAAGTGAAGGAAGAAACAAACGATGAGGAAAAAAAATAGTGAGGGAGACTAAAATGGAAAAAGGAAAGAGGAAAAGAATAGAAAAAAAGCTAGAAAGTAGGAATTTTTGTTTGTTTGTTTTGGTTAATTTAGAAGGTATAGAAATTGGAATAATGTTTTTTTTTTGTTTTTGGTCAGAAATAAGGGCAAAATTGAAATTTTGTGTGAATAATAAGGGTAAGATGGGGGCTTTCAAAAATTTTTGATGGAAAATGTGATTGACTTTTAACACAAAGGGTGTTAGGCCTTCTCCAGCAGGATCTCTACATCCTCAAAATCTCTACATGTAGGAAAGCTATTGGAGACTTTTGTCTCCAACAGCTTCCCTAAGGATTTTCTACAATGTAGAGAATCCCTACAACTAGGATTCAGCATCTCTACATGTGGAGATGTTGAATCCATGCCCTAAAATAAAAAAGTATTGATTGAACAAAAAACGTCATAAAATTATTAGAAAAGTTATCGATTAAAAAATTATATCAGAATTAGAAGTAGAATATCGTCATAAAAAATAAACAAATATAAATAAAAAGTTAAAAAAAGTTTTAAAATAAAAAAATAGTAATTAAAAAAAAGATCATCATGAACAATTAAAAAATATAAATAAAAAATTTAATAATAAAGTTTGAATTAAAATAATATATTTAATTAAAACAAGAAAATATTTTATAATAAAATAAAAATAGAGAATTTGTAAAATAGGGAAGCTGTTGGAGTGGAACTAAAATAGGGATTCCCTAAAAATAGAAATTAAGTAAATGTAGAGAAGCTGGTGGAGTGAAACTGAAATAGAGAATCTCTAGATGTAGAGAAATTGTTCAAAATCTCAACATAAAGGAAAAAAAATAGAAAAGCTGTTGGAGTTAACCTTAGTCTCACTTTTTAATAAATATGGGGTTTAAGTCACATTTTTCTAAGAAGTGAAGGGATTTGAAGTAAAATAACCCTTTTTTTTGCTTTTTTGGGCAAATTGCAGAGTAGCCCCTCATATTGACTGGATTATTAAGGTTGTCCCTATTGTTAACAAAATTCGCATTTGGGCCTCTAATTTGTTTCTTAATTTCTAAATTGGTCCTCCTTGTTATTTTGAGGGAAAATAGCACATATAGTCCTTATTGTTTCCTCAAATTTTTTATTTCGTCTCTATTGTTTAAATTTAGTGAATTTAGTCTCTATTATTTTCTCAAAAGTTTCAAATTTGTCTTTATTGTTCAAAATTAGTTAATTTAGTCCATATTATTTTGTGAAAAATTCAATTTGGTCCTTATTGTTTTCCAAAAAAAAAAAAAATTTAGCCAATTTAAGCAATGACTAAATCGATTTTTTTTGAGAAATAATATGAATTAAATTGGCTAATTTTGAATAATAGGGACGAATTTAATTTTTTAGAAAATAATAACGACTAAATTGACTAATTTTGAATAATATGGACAAAATTAAAATTTTAGTGAAATAATAGGGACCATTTGTGATATTTTTCCTATTTTGATGTTGATACTTTATGGAATTGTCAAAATAAGTAAAGATATTCAATTTTATGTGATTTACTTTTTGTCGATATTTGAAAGGTAGATAATGAAAATATTAATTTGTGAACTTTTAATAAACATGGAAGGCAAATAAAGTGATTTTTATGATATTGAAACTATTGACGTATCGATAATCAAGCTCTTATCATTTAATAATATTATAAGGAAGATGTAGACCATTAATTATTTAGTGTAACAGATGATCACGTGATGATAATAGTTAAGAATTGAAACTAGTTTAATTAAGCATTTACAATTGTTGCTTCATTATCATTATGCTAAGGGAAAATATCAACTTGTGAACTACTTATAAACTTTGACAACTCATAACATGACTTTTGGAATAATGAAAACTATTAATACATAAATAATAAAAAATATAAATTTTTAAGACATGCACTTATAATATGACTTTTGTGATAACGGTGTTAAATATTTTTTTTTGGTTAAATAGTAACTATATGTACTAAAACCAACTCCATTATCACAAAAATCATGTTACGAGTATTATAACTGAATCCAAATATGCTAAGGGAAAATATCAACTCATGGATGTTTGATAAACTTTGACGACTGATAACGTGAATTTAAAATAATGAAAACTGTTACTAATCCATAAATAGCGAGAGAAAAAAAAAATCAATTTGTACTCTCGTAAAAAATGGTATCGTAATATGATTTTTGTAACAACGTGTTTGAAACACTAGCGAAATATTGGTTGCCACTTTACAAATTTGTGCTTTTTTTTTTTTTTTTTTTTTTTTTCATCCAAAACCACGCTTACCCTCCACGTCTCTGCAACACCACACTACCAAACCATCTCCTATCACATTACTAAAAAAAAGACTCAGCAACATTTTCTTCTACAAGCAGGAGCATCAGCACCAAAACGATGTCGTTCGAGGAGGACGAAGAGTCGTTCGAGCACACACTCCTCGTCGTACGCGAGGTCTCGGTCTACAAAATCCCGCCACGTAGCACGAGCGGCGGCTATAAATGCGGTGAGTGGTTGCAGTCCGACAAGATCTGGTCGGGTCGGCTCCGGGTGGTGTCGTGTAAGGAACGGTGCGAGATCCGATTAGAGGATCCGAACTCGGGAGATCTCTTCGCGGCCTGTTTCGTTCATCCGGGCCAGAGAGAGGCCTCCGTTGAGCCCGCTCTCGATTCTTCTAGATACTTCGTGCTCAAGATCGAGGACGGGACAGGTAAGCACGCTTTTATTGGCCTAGGGTTTAGCGAGCGCAACGAGGCGTTTGATTTCAACGTCGCGTTGTCGGATCACGATAAGTATGCCAGGAGGGAGCACGAGAGAGAGGCCGGTGCGAGCTCCGGTGGTGGCGCCGCCGGTGATGAGAATCATATCGATATTCATCCTGCTGTTAATCACAGATTGAAGGTACACTGTACACACACACGCATATATATATATATATATATATATATATATGCGTGTGTGTGTGTGTTTTTATACGTATAATTCTCTTTTTAATTTCGTTTTTTGGACTTAATTTTGGTGCATGTTTGTTATATATCGATATGAAGCAACTGTTGTGATTGAATTAGATTGAAGTATAAATTTTTGTTCTTCGAACTTTTGTTGAATAATGGCTTTTATATGTTTGAATAATTGTTGTAGTTTAATTCCTTTTAGTTAAAGAATTATTAAATGTTGGATTAAAGTAATGGAGCTGAGTTTTGAGGTATTTTACGGCTGGTTAGAATTGGCTTAAAAATATTGGTGGATTTTTGTTATATATCAATAAAAAGTGATTATTATTAAAGGATTAGATTGAAGTATAAATTTATGTTCTTTGATCTTTTGTTGAATAATAGCTTTTTTAAGTGTGAATAATGTTGTAGTTTAATTCCTTTTGGTTAAAGAATTATTAAACATTGAATTAAAGTAATGGAGCTGAATTTTGAGGTCCTTTACGGCTGGTTAATTTAGGCTTGTATGTCCTTTATATATATATATTTATTTAAATTTGGTGCATTTTTGTTAGTATCAATAATAAGGACATTGTCTAGAAGCTATAAATAAATGAGATTAAAGTATATTTTGTGTACCTCGATTTTTGTTGCACGATGGCTTTTATTTGCGGGAATCATCATGTGTGTGTATAATAATTCTTTTATTTATTTTTGAGTTAATTTTGGTACATTTTTGTTATGTATCAATATGAGTTAATTTTGGTACATTTTTGTTATGTATCAATACACATGCTGACTGGAAGCTACTATTATAAGGTTTGCTTAAAGTATAGTTATCGTGTACTTCATTTTATGCTGAATAATGGCTTTTATATGGGTGAATAATTCTAGTTTAATTCAGATTTGCTTCACGCAATATTAGTGAATCTTGATGTATTTTACGGCTGGTTAATTTAGGCTAAAATATGTATATTTATATAGTTTAGTTTTTGTTTGCAATATGATGAAAAATGTAAATTTGAAAGGACGGGAATGAGCATTGAGCGATTATGTAGCCCTCGGTTAGTGTATAACAATGTTGATTATGAATCTTTAGATTGATTTGATGGGTTTTGGATCTTTAGATTGGTTTAAAGTGTTGGCAAACATTAGCATGTGGTATGATGCTTGGGTTTTATTTAGCCTGTGGATCAGCTATCAGTGAGGTTATTTGAGAGTGTCTTGCTGTTAATGGCCATGCATTGTCACCGAGATTAAGCTAGATCATCTGTTAGCTACTGCCAAATTCGTTGTGAATAGCGGTTAATGGTATTAGCAGATTGACCTTTGGATGGTAAAGTATGCTTTTTATGCCTTATTCTGATGAGAAAACGAAGTTTAGTGGCTTTTACATGTCATTATACTCTCTGCTTTGATAAGTTTGTGGTCCTTCATTGCCAAGTCAACTGTCTAAAAATGTTTCTCTTTTGGGTCATCCATCATTGACACTTCCAGTAGTGCTGCTTGATATATGACATAAGCTTGAGTAGGAAACAGTACATTGAAGCTCCATGGATGTATGAAGAAACTACATATTTCAAAGATCTGTTTCATGAGTACAATTATGCTGATATCTAATATATGTTCTGTGCCAATCTGGTTCCGGAGAATGCTGAAAGGGCAATATTGTTCGTATATGCAGGTTCTTTTCACGCCGTCTGCCTACTTACTAAATTTTGGATAACCCTTTTAATTTGTCTTTGGGCTTTACCGAATTCCGGTACAGTTGCACTTGGTTTTCTTATTCTGAATATAAACTAACTATCAGTGCTTTGTATTGTAGGAAGGCGAAACGATTCGGATTAATGTGAAGAACAAACCGAGCAGTGGAACAGGTATGCTTTCAGCTACAGGATTATCCGGTGGACTTCCTGGAGCTGGGAAGCCCAAAACTCTAGGCCTTGCACCGCCACCTAGTGGGACAGGGAAAATTAGGTCCCCTCTTCCACCCCCTCCCAATGATTCTGCTGCTGCCAGGATGACTTCTACTAGTCGTAGTACTGATTTGCAGGGTCCCAAGGAAAGTGCCAAGCATTCTACTGATGCTCTCTCAGATTTTTCTCAGCTAGAGGTATTCCTTACTTTCTTTATTCGAAGCTGCTTTCTTTCAGAGTTTCAGTCATGTGCTTTGTTAGATATTGAAATTATCATCTGGTTCCTAGGACTTGCATCTTGGTGGTCCCAATGTGAACATCCAAAGATACACTTTTCTGCACCTGTATTTCTAGAGAGCCAAATTTAATTGGCACAAGACTCTTTGTATTTTATCTGATGAATGACTTTTTTCTTTTTCTTTCTTTTGTCTTTGTTAATTTCTATCCTCTGTTCTGCTTGCATTAGCGGTGCATCTTGCATTTTATCAACAAAATCCTGGGAGTTGATTGCTAACAATTGCTTTTATGAAATATAATTGACAAAATCCTTTGTTTTTTGTGCATGTGCGGGTGTCTGTGTAGTCCTAAAGGTTTATCGAAGCATCCTTGTTTAACAGCAGGACTTTAGTTGCTAAATTGTGGAAAAGCTCAAAGCCATAAACCTTTGTTTCTTCCATAAGCTTAAAATATTAACATCTTGTGTGCATGTGAGTCACTTTGTGTGGACGGCTGTGTTATCTTTATGTATGTTCCTCGTTGTAGTAGATGCATAACATTTTATCTGTATAAATGGTTCTGCATTTGATCGAGTTTATACTTCACATGAAAAAGGTGTTCTGCATTTTCTTTCTTCATTTATTTTAAAAGAGGGAGGTGGGAGTAATGCAATAACAAAGCTTGTGAACGATAGAAAGGCATGAATTTTTACAACCGTTTTATTTCTTGTCATATGCAGAGGAACCTTCCCACAAATACAGGATCAGGGGCTAATAAGGCGTCCGCTGCAGCAGGATGGGCAGCATTTTGACTGCGTGACCTCTTTCTCTAAGATATGTTTAAGATCTTTTCTTGCTGTTGTATTGGTAAAAAGAAAATGAGAAAATGAAAGTTAAGATGAAAAAGTAAAAAAGAAATTCAAAATACTCTCAATTTTTTGTGAAAAGAATTGTTCTCAAGACGTTGATATTACCTCTTTTAACATGTTTCAGTGTCTTAATACTTGTATGACTTAAATGTCTCGTATTTCTTGAAAAAGTGATTCGATTATATCTATGTATCATAGAAAAATAACTCTCTCCTTCTGGGCTGCTTCTTGTTTTCAAGGATCGGTCTAAAAAAGGTCCGTGGGATGAAATGGCAGTGTAGCATGTGGGTACCCTAGTTCGTAGCGTTTGGGTGTTGGCGTTCTTTTACAGTTATAATATTTCCTTCATTCTTCTTCTATGTTATTTACGGAATCTCAATCTTTCTCTTCATCTTTGGATTCCTATCTAATGATCCAGCACGTAATCCTGGACGTGTGAGAGTTTCTTCTCATCGGACTCCTTGCAAAGAAATGCAAGAAAAGGATTTCACAAATTGGTGAATTCGATATAGCAATTGTTGCCGCTGTTATCCCTCGTCATCCTGATTATCATCTTCTTCCTTGATCCCTCCTATTCGAAATTCTAACATTTACTTTTGGAATTTGTAATGTTAAAAAATTCCGTATATACCCTTCACTTTGGATTAAGATTTAAAGTAGGTACGTATGTAAACTCTGAGGTTTGGTTGGTTGTGTATCATCTGGTTTGGTCAATCACACAATCTAACGCATTACTTTGGAGATTCTGACAAAGAAAAATTCGACTATCCCACCCAAAAATAATTTAAAGCCTAGATGAGCCTTTCTTTTCTATTACCGGTCTAGTGCATTAGAATAGAACAAGTTGATACTTGCCCTAGGTACAAGATCCGAAGTATTCGTCTTATTGGATAGAATGCCTTCTGCTCAGGGTTCTCTCTCTAAGTAAAGATTCTCGGCGAATAGATGCAATTGTGATGTTTCAATTTCCTAATTTACCCTTTCACTTTGGATTAAGATTCCACATCAATTCAAAAGAAAAGAAAAAGATGTAAAGACATGCTGAGACTATCTTTGAGGAAATTGGTGAAACCCACAAAGCAAACACAAGCGAAATTCAAATTCGTTTACAAACGAAAAAATTTTAAATTCGTCTTTATTATTTAAAATTAATTAATTTAATTCTTATTGTCCCTCAAAAAATTTTAAATTTATCTTTATTATTCAAAATTAATTAATTTAGCATTATTATTTTAAAATAAATTTAATTTAACCCTTACTATTTTTTAAATAAATTTAATTTAACCAATTTAGATAGGAATTAAATTAATTTTTTTTTATAAAAAAAATAAAGACTAAATTAATTAATTTTAAACAATAAGGATGAATTTAAAATTTTAGAAAAATAAAATGGACTATTTGCGCAAATTTCCCTTGAAAAGAAATTAAGCTATTCGGAATCACATTCCTGTTGCAAATTGCCAAGTTTGTATTGCAAATTGATTTTGGAAGTCCAAAATGCTGGGGAAATCTTCACAACAGCGTTTTGAATAACGATTTGTGTATCTTGACCTCACATAGAAATTTCCAAAAAAACCTCCACCGACGCCAGAACATTCATGAGTGAGTGACGTGGACCCACATAAGCATGCGAACCATAAGCATGCGACCCATAACAGTCAGACAATCTTAAGTATATTTTAGGTACACCCCTCACGTATGGTAAATGACTAAAAAAATCACAATAGAAAGATGCAGATGCAAAGCAAAACAACTTTGCGTAAACTGTATAAATTATAAATTTAAACGACTGTCGATTTGTAGGCCCAACCAATACGTGTTGCCAAATAAACTCCAAATTCCAAACTAGTAAAACCATGAGCATGAGTTTCGAACTTATATGCGACTCTCACTACACAGCTAATGTAAAGTTAACCCCCAAAAATAATAAGCTGCGGAATATCAGTTAAATCAAAGTACCGAAACTAGAAAACCCACTAGTCATTTTCCGGTCTGCTTAGGCGTAAAGCATCCGCACAAGTCCAAGCTCAACCCTTGGACAGGAGGTGAACACTACCGGAAGGATCTATGTCCATCCCCAACTTCCTTTCAATCCATATTTTGGCAAATTTAGGCTTTCTCTATGGGGAGTCATCAAAGGAGGAATGAGCATACACAGGTTCAATAAGCCAAGGAAAACCAAGCACTGCTTGGTTTTGACAGCCGAGGGACCCGCCCTGTCAAGGGATGCGCAATAAGCTAAAAGAATTTCAAGCACACATGCATGATGCAATAATCAACAACTTTTGAAGTTATTGAAATGCAAATTTCATCGGTGAAAAACAAGTGGTTTTACCAAGTTTTCTCAACTTTCGTGGGTCTAGCAATATTTATGTTAGGAGAATACAAGATTGTATAAACCTTTCTTTGTAGCCAGCTTCTCTTTTACGTGTTGGTGCACATTAATAAGTTTTCTTCTTAACGTTCAAAAACGATAATAATAATAATAATAATAATAATCAAGAATATCAATCTACAAGAAGAACTTTCACGGCCACACGTTATTGGCTTCTTCACTGTCAAAAGGTGCAAAATTCAAATTCTGTTCTTTTGTTTACTATAACCTAGAGCAAAAAATACTCCAAAACTAACAAGTCTCCTCTATACAGCAAAGACATTCACGTACTCAGTATGGCATGTTTTCTAGCTGATCAGAATTCTACGTACGAGCAGACTCAACACAAAACAAAGAGGGAAAGAATGGCTACCTCGCACTGAAGGCTGAGAAAATCTAATCAAGGGAAAAAGTCCCTGAAAAGAGAGAACAGGGAGAAAAAATTCTTGCCTGGAGTGCAGCAGGAGAAAGAACCACCAACTTGTATCTTCCAGAATTGCTCATCACTTCGTACAGAATTAAAAACTACTCGTGGTACTCCAGCTTCAGAACCCAAAAAGATCCATTAGCATTTTTCTCCAAAGTAGCTATTTCCTTCAATAGATTCTTAAACAAGGGCAAGTCTTCTGAAGGTATTCTATTCTTAAAATGATCCACTATGCTGGCAGAGTTGGTACTTCCTCCTTTCCACTGAATAAAGGTACAGATTTGTCGAATCAAGACTTCTGGCTGTACTCTTGAATTATTAGATGGCCTAGAAGGCCTATTACTTGTAGATACTCCTTCCTTGTTGGATCTTGAAGCCATGCCAAATTGATGTTCAAGCCCATCACTGACAGCTCTCTCCTTGTTCCCTCTAATCCTAGCAACTAACTCAGCTGAAGATAACGCTTTACCCGATGATGCCCCGACAGCAAGTTTATTAGACTTGCCTGGTTCATTGTTGGATTGTTCGTCTGAGAGTCTTGAATTGCTGACCAATTGGGAATTCATGGTTGAGCCAAATTTCCTTCTGACAGATGACGGTGCACCAGCAGATCCTGCTCTGCCTGTCCAGGTTGGGATGGTTATACTTTCTTGACTACACAGCATTCGTGACTGACGCAATGCTTCTGCAGCCTTCTGCGCAACTTGGGAGGCCTGTTCCTCTAACTTCATTTTCTCTTCGTCGTGAGCATTCATGATCACATCATGATTCATGGCACTCTGAAAAGGCAGGACAGCAAAAATGTTAAACAGTTCCGAGACCTCACAAACAACGGCTAATTCAACAGATGCTAGAAGTTAAACATGCATTTTTGGTCCCACACCGTACCAATATGAAGATGGTATTTGACCAAGTATGAACTTGGTATTTACCAAAGCTACCCATAGGGAATCAACTCCCTCGTACACAATATTAACATTTAACGAAGGTCAAGGTGGTCTTTTTCTTCTTTTTTTTTGGGGAACCGAGGTCTCCATAGATTAACACAAGTTGTTGCAGGAAACACATTCTACACCATGACAAATTTAAAGGTCTCGTGATCCATCAACGCCTGAAAGTACATTTATAGCGAACACCAAAACCAACAAAAAAGGAAAAATATAGGAGACTTACATGGATTCCTTGGGCATTGAAAAGAGAATGTAAGATACTTGCTTCTTCGTCGACTTCCCCATCATTCTGATCAGCTTTTTCCTTCCCTTTCAAATTGGCCTCTGAGTCAACTTGTCTCTCAGGTGCAGAATTATCACCATTGATTGCTTTTGATCTCAGAGATTTTGGCGTCTTGTTATCATTGTGAGCTCCAACAATGTTTACATCTTCAGTCAACTGACCGAATATACTACCTGTTTCAGTGGAACCGCCTAGTCCATCATCGTTCAAAGTGAAAAGATCCTTCATATCTCGTGCTTTAAAGAATCTTCTCTATTGTGGATTTGTCAAAATCTTGTTGGTAAGAAAATGTTTATAAATCTGCCTGTGATAAACCTTCTCTTCAATTGTTCCGCCGGTTATCAACCTGTAAACTGTCACGTCTTTTGTCTGGCCAATACGTCAGGCGCGCTCCCTTGCCTGTCTCCAAGTAAAACCTCTCGATAAACAAATATAATTTCATATCAAGTCACTGAACAGAATAAAAAAGAAGTTCACAAAATCACCGACACTAATGTAGTCACCATCTTGAGGATGACCCATCCTCCACACCCCCCCCCCCCCCACCAAAACAAAAAAAACCCCAAACAAAAGAAGTATGTATACCCTTTTCCCCATAAACAAGTAGTCATCTAAAAATAGCCGAACTCCAAAGTTCAGTTGAAGTTGACATAGTGACATGAAATCCATAATTATTTGTCTGACAAACATGCAAAAATCATGTAAATGAGATAATCAACATAAAGACGAACCTGGATATCAGTTGAGGGATTCCAATCAGGGTCAAAGATAATTACTCTGTCAGCTCCAGTTAAGTTAGTTCCCAGACCACCAACCTTGGTAGTTAAGATAAAAATGAAAACTTCACTTGAATTGTTAAACTCATCTATTAAGGGCATTCTTTGTTTTATAGGAGTAAGACCATCCATTCTCCTGTAACTGTACCCACCAGCACTCAAAAAAATCTCGAGAATATCAAGCATCTGTTGGGTCTGCGTGAAAAGTAGAACACGATGACCCTGATCCTTCCAGACCTTAAGTACTTGGGTAACAACTTTCATTTTCCCACTACGTTCAGGATTCCCATAGTCTGGATTCTTGCTTGAATGTTCTCTCTCAAGCAAATCAGGATGGTTGCAAATTTTACGCATCACATCTATTCCGGAGAGGGAGTTTCTGTTTCCATCAAGAATTTGTTCAACCTCAGAGCTAGCAAGAAAAGCTCGATAGACAGATCGCTGCTCTGAGGTAAGGCTGCAAAAGAGGACATGCTCGGTCTTCTTTGGAAGTTGCGCATTTACATCAGCCTTCATGCGGCGAAGGAGGTAAGGCATGATTAAGTCACGTAATACCACAGCACATCTGCAGAAACCAAATTAAACAATATGTAAGAGCTCAAGTATCAATTAATGACTGTCTCGGTTCTGACATGGGCAACTTATGTTTTTACCGAGCCATTAATTAGATAGAAGAAGACATAAACATGAGTTCCCAGAGACCTATTTAACTTCATATGCCAAACATCCACTTGAGTAATATATATCCCCTCATTCCAGACACCTATTTTCCTCATACTTACTTTGTTCTTAATTCATTTATCCTTTTCTTCGATGGTGATAGTTCCCTTTTCTCATTTATTGTTTTCTGGATTCTTCCACAAATAACAAGGAAAGCTTTATCGTCCTACAAATGTACCTGTAAGCAGTAGATACTTGCAAAGGTGTTGCATTAGCATAACCACCAACAGATATTGGAACTGCAAACTCGGCCTCAAATACAGGCAAAACCCCCAACTTTCCAGGGAAGAAAATCAAACAAGGACCACAATTCAGGCAGCTTGTTCTGGATTGATGACCCAGTCATTATTATACGATGAACAGTTTGTAGTTGTTTGCAGACAAGGATAACGTCGGCATTTGGGTTTCGAATTTGATGTCCTTCTGCTAGAATTGTATAACCCCCTTCAATATCCAATAATTTCTCACGTCGTAGTCGAAGTTGCTTGTAAGTTGTGATTACTAAACCAGATTCTAATCTCAAAACACGATTTATCAATGAATCCTATTTTTGGGTATTTCTAGAAGATACATTCCCTTTGTTATCACTGTCAAGTAACTCCTCACTTTCGTAATCACTTTCATAAGATTTCGCTCGCTTCTTTTTACGAGGCAGATCCTGAGCAGAATCATGCAATATCTCCACATGAAAGCTTGGGTACCACTTTCGAGCTTCCCTCTTCCACTGCTGCAAAAGTGTGACAGGGCAGATGACAATGCTTGGTTTGTACATATTACTGAAGTGCAACGATCCAAGGAAAGCTAAAACCTGCACAGTTTTACCAAGACCCATCTCGTCTCCAATTATCCCCCCTGCCCGTTGACAATGAAGTTCCCATAACCACTGTACACCGACCTTCTGGTAGTCAAAAAGATTGCTGAAAATTGTTTCTGGGATTTTCAAACCCCCTTCAAGAGTCATAAAAGAGGGCCCTTCATCATCCACATCTTCAATATCTTCTTGGTCATCATCTTCAATGCTCGAGGTCTTAGAATCTTCACAAGATATAAAAATTCAGTACATCTGACTATCATAGCCATATCTTTCATATACGATGAGACTCCAACGAAAAGGAAAAAGATTTTCAAACGGACAATCTGGCAGAAAGTGATATGAATATAACAACAAAGAGGGACTTATATTCCATATTACATGAGTGAAGCTAGCAGTACAGGACTCTCAAAGAGACGGAATACAATTAAAAGAAATTTTACTTTACTAAAAGCGTTCACTGACAGAAAGTAATATTAAAAACCAGAAATCAAACAAAAGCTTCCATAACACACCTCAAATTCAACTACCATGACTTTTCTAAAATGTGAAGGGCCAACTTTCGTTTGTAATTTTTCAAACGTTTACACAAGATAAACGACTTTACTCAAGTTTAAGTAGACAATTTTTGGTTAGTTACTAGTCAAATAAAAAGAGGCCCTAAATCAAATTTAGTGTTCACCACAATATTAAACATCAAAGTTCAGGAAAACTGTGGCAGAAACGATAAAGAAGTCATAGAATATTTGAAAGGAAGGAGAAAGAAAGTTCTTAAATGACATATTCTGCCAGTTTACTTAGTATTCAAGAAAAGAGGAACATGACATGTTTTACCCTAACGTACCTTCTCCTTGCACATTATTGTCCTCCTGAGAAGCTAACTTTCTCCACATTTTACCAGGGAGTGGCCTTCTCTTCTTCCTTCGTTTATTTTTGTTCTTCTCTGTCTCACTATCCGGGGACTCAGGAATTTTCAAGGGTGCTCTTAGTCTTTGGAACGGGCGAGTAGGTACATCAAGTTTTGGTATTGATTCTGAATCAAGCAACTTCGTTGTTGGACGAGCTTTTGCAGCCTCTGAGATTGACCGCGCAGCTTTAGCGATGCTGGAGGAAGCAAAGTTATCATCGGTTACTACATGCTCTGGTCCACTATGTCTAACAGATGGCCCTGGTTCTTGAATTCGACGCTCAAAGCCTTTCAACTTATGAAATGGGGTCAAGATCCCCTTTCGAACTAATTCATCCCTTTCCTATGACAGATATCATGCATAGTTAGACTGCTATTTCCACACTGATCATTACACTCTTGAAAATGTAAACTACAACGAGAATCATAAATCTAACACTTGT
Source organism: Ehretia macrophylla (assembly GCA_037974665.1). Taxonomy (NCBI): domain Eukaryota; kingdom Viridiplantae; phylum Streptophyta; class Magnoliopsida; order Boraginales; family Ehretiaceae; genus Ehretia; species Ehretia macrophylla. The sequence continues at coordinate 47,081,951 of CM075782.1, read as the reverse complement.
TACTAGTTTCAGATCATAGAAACAATTTGTACTAAAATTACTGTAAAATGCAATTATTTTCTTCATCCATAGATTTACTACTTCCAGGGAAAAAAGACAAGAAAAACACTTACTGTTTCAACGAATCCTGCAGATGCTGCATTTAGAACCGCATCGAAATCATCATCTTCCTTGAATGAAACTGTTTTCAGACGTTTCTTCTGACTATTGCTGAGCTTCTCACCTTTCTGCTTTCTTTTAGGCTTAGTCTCCTCCTTAACAAGATTTCTTATGATCTTGTCATGCTCATCAGACTTGAAAGTTTCAGAAATTTGCTTCTCAAGCTGAGACTTTGTTTTTATCAGACTTCTTAGTCGATCAGCAGCTAGAGCATGCTGAAGGGTTAAATCATTTGGAGGAGCCTGCACAGTGCTTTTATCACCTTCTACATTTCCTTGCTCCCTTCCGTCATCACCCTCAGTAACATTATCATCATTTTTCACAAAGCTCTCTAACTGTTCGACTGAAGATTTGACAGCATCTATCTCAACTTTTACTGCTCTCAACTTATTGTACAAATCCTCGTTGCCATCAGATGATGTTTCACTGCTTTTTCTCCCATCAATTACTTCACCCTCTGCACTCCCTCCAGCTTCACTATTCTCAACACCATTTTTTCTTGCCTGCCAAGTTGTGAAGACTACTATCAACTTTTTGTAATGTACGGGTCAAGCACCAAAATATCAGGTGCTGAAATAGTACACAAAACTCATGTGGGTACTGCTGTGACCTTCGTAAACAACATCAATTATCATGGACTTCACCATAACACATGCAAGTGCCCAGTATTTTGAGTAGTCGGATGGGTGTTTGTGCATGCAGATGTTGCTTACTTATGACCAAATCCTACAACCCCATTTTTCCAGTAAGCGAATTGTTGAGTACATGATTGCACAAATATTCCTTAAGCATCAAAAATTACAACATGCATATTCATGACCACTAACCATTAGCCACATTCAGAACACACTTTATATATAACTGGGCTCATTGCAGAGGATTCAAAAGTCATTCTATCATCTTTTGATCACAAATTATTGGAATACAAAGTTAAGCAGAACAATGAAGTAGTAGAGAGGCATTCCATCACAAGAAAATAATAATGAAGTGTAGACGAATATCATTGCTCCTCCGATCTCAATGTGATGGCCCACAGTGGTGGGAAACATGACACGAGTTGTATTTTAAGCTATAACTCGGGTTAACCATATCATATTTGACAAAATCCGGTTAGTCTCCCTTTCGAGGTGCTGGGACACTAGAGATAACATATTCAAATGTAATACAGTAAGAAAAGGAAGCAAATGAAACCTCGTCTAGTATGTTGCGTTCGATATCTTCAGGATTCGCAGACGTGACACCTAAACTGCTTAGCAAAACCCTATAATCCTCCTCCTCCTCCTCTTCTTCCATTGTACCAAAACACCACTTACCTTTCCTCCTCTATACGTTCCGCCTGCCACGACAAAAATGCACATACATTACCAACCAAATTTTCCATTATACACACACACACACAAACAAACAAGCACTCATAAAAAGTAACACTCACTCACGCACGCGCGCGCGCACACATATATATAACGTAAAAGAAAATTCACACACACACTCACGCATATACATAGACATGAAAAAACAATCCTCACGCTGATGCGCACACACACTACACACACATATATAAACAAAACTCACATAAAAAGATCAACCAAAGCAGCAACTATATCAAAGAATTTACAACAGTAACAAAATTTGAAGAAAACACGAAATGATAACAACAATAATTCAAAAAACTATAAAATTTCACACTCAATCAATTCGGCTAAATTAATGAACCAAAAGCCTAATTATTATTAGTTTTTAATTTCGAATTTTCACGCAAAAATGTGGATTAAAAACTTTTTTTGAGGTCAAATTAAACTTTTTGTTTAGATGAAATTAAAAGTATCGGAATTAAAATAATTTACGTTTGAGATTCCTTCAGCTGTTATAGAGCGAAGCGAAAACCCTAGATTCGCGGAATTTTGATTTCGAAAAACAAAAATTTAAAAAATTTAAAAAAAAAACCCTTTTTTTTTGTTGTTTTTTTTTTTTGTGTTTCTCTCTCTAGAATTTTGCTGATTGGCTTCTGGGAAAATGAATAAAAAGAAAATTGGAATTTATATAGCACGCATTTATTAGGTTGGTTCTAACGTGCGCGGAGGCGTATGCTGCCGCTATTGTCCACGCCTCTGGCCTTGGCATTGGCCACGCCGCCTTCGGTAATTGAAAGCCCTGATGGGTACACGTGGTTACATCTCAGCCGCTACATACCATGACTAATTAATTATTAATTGATAGTAGTTTAAATATAATTTGACCCAGGTTTCAGATGGGGATTCCAAATTTAATAGTAGTGAAATAATAATATGTTAAAGACTGTAAACGGATAATACATAATCAATAAGATTATCGTTTATACTTTATTTACAAAGAAACAAATTAGTGTGCTAATTGATTAATAAACTTTACGCTTCGACAATTTCTGGGCAACTGTAGTAGACTTTCCCTCAATAGCTTTACGATCTCTTTTGGATCACAATCATTAGGGGTTCACCTACCCTTGGATTGTTGCTTAGTGATTTTTTACTCTCAGCATGTTTATATTTTTTTTTTATTAATTTTGGCTTTGTCTCCTTGTGTATCAAAATAATAATAATAATAATACATTACTATGAGATAATATATCAAATAACTGAGTCATTATTTCATCACCATTAATCTTTTGAATAACACCGTTAAGTTATTAGGGATCAAGATTCATATCAAATTAACGCATTATCACTTTTTACTACAGTAGAACTTCTTTAAATTAATAGCGTTGGGACCACTAAATTCTATTAATTTAGTGAGATATTAATTTATCAATAAATTATTAATTATTAATTTTTTTAGATTTATAGTAAGCATATTATGATTATGATATTTTTTTTTTTTAAAGTAACCTGTATTTTTTTAGTCCAATTTGAAAATATTAATAATAAGATTAGAAGATAAAATTTATTTTAGTAGGATTAGAATAAAATTTTTATAATCTCATATCCAAGTTCTTATAAGATTAAGATGAGAACTAATTTCTCTAATCTTGTATCCTAAATCTTGTAAGATTATTTCAATTTTTTCTCTTTAAATAATTAAGTATGAGATTCAACTAGATTTGAAATTCAACAAAAGATAAGCTACTCTTAATTTATATTTTAAAAAAACTTCATAGTCATTTTATTATGTATTTTTTAGCTAATTATTAATTTATAAAATATTTGGATCAATAAAATACAAATGAAATTTTTTTAAAAGTATTATTTTATAATTTTATCGAATTTATATACTTTTTACACTAATTCCAAGTCGGGTCCGGATATTTTTATTAATTAAAAAAGATTATTAATTTATCGAGTATTAATTTAAAAAAAAATTACTGTATTTTCTTAAATAATATTATTACGTTGTTAAGGAATCAAAATTTTTGGATAACATAGTCGTGTAAAGCCCAAACGTGAAGCGGGTTCTGTGTGGTCTATCAAACACGAGTCTAAATTTGGGCCTTAAAATACAGTCTGAATTTAGTTACATGGCTTTATCAAAAGTGTATCTGAAAAAGAGCAGGACAGTATTGGGCTTGTCACTGTTTATATTTGCTTGTAGAATTCTTACGATTGAGGAAAGTTGTCTATTACATAGTGAGTTCTTATTTAAAACGAGCGCATGAGGCTCGTGGAAACCTTAACTGTTTTTAAGAATTTTTATTATCTATCTTACTACATTACATCAGCGTGACCTAAGATGTTGATGACGAACAAAAAAAAAAAAAAATAGATGGAGCAAAATATGTTGGGTAGCTTATCGGGTAGCTCACAAAATATTGAAACCAAATCGATAAGGTATGACATTTGGAGTGACCATGGCTGCACTCAAATTCGACCTCTCAAAATTCATCATATATATATTGATATGGGTATGACCTTTGGATGTTTTCAAATCACGAGTTGACCCCTCTGTTGGGAAGGGGAGGCCTCATCCGAGGTCCTACAAACCTCAGACGAGGGGTCGTAACCTCGTCCGAGGTCCTAGAGACCTCGGACATACATTCTTCGAGATCCTGTGGACCTCGGACAAATAGTCATATAAATCCGACCCCTCGAGAATAACACCTGGACCTTGGTCATCGTGCGTGGAGAGACCCCATGGGGTCGGACGAGGCATAGGGCCATTCAAAAGTCGCCTTTTAAGACCTCGAGCCAAGAGATGCTAGTAAACATTGTTCCATAAATTCAGAGAATCTCCAGCTAATCTCCCACTGATCCTTTTAAACAATTATCCATTGGCCCTTTAACAATTTTCCACTATTCTTTTAATGATGATCCACAACTGCACTTTTACTTTTTTGACTCAGCGACCATGATGACTTCTCTTTTGAATCAGAAGCCATGGTGCCTATAAAAGGCAAAGGATTCAACAAGGAAATGAGAGGTACCTCAGACATTCATACTTAACATATTTTATATACTTCTTTCTCTGCTAAAGCACTAAGCTAATTTAAGCATCAGAGTGCTAATACGGGCAAGACCTGCCAAGCTCTCTTTGTTTTGCAGACGATCAGCAGCGTGTGAAGACTATTCGCTACTCAGCATTTTTCTACTTTAACAGGTTGGCGCCCATCGTGGGGCCGATTCTAAGTTTCCCATTGAGTTTTCACAAGATTGTACCATGGCTATTACCAGGAGTCAAAATGTTGCAAGCATACACGAAGAAGATGCTGTGGAACAGCCCAATATGCAGTATTGTCCAGAGGAGACCTCCAATCCTAGGCAGGTTGATCCGCCGCCGCCAGGGGTGGAAGTACCAGCAGGAAATCGACTACCATACAGTAACCCATACACAAATCCGCACCCAAACTATCTGCCAACATACTCTCAAAACTATCCACAAGGGCCTGCGTGGTATGCAGGGTAGCAATATCCTACTGCCCCAATACCAGTCCCGCAAACTAACCTACCGACAAATTTAGGGTACATCCTACAAACTTTGGAGGAGTTGAAGGAAGACGTTCATAACCGACACCTCAAACAGCACCTCACTACCAGATAACCAACAATATCAAAAGCAAAACCACTCACGCCAAAATACCTAATCAGCTAGAAACACAGTCAACCCAAGAGACTCCGGACAGCGAGTTCAGGCTAGGGGCAACGTAAGGAAATGGTGAACTCTACAGGATCGTCTTAGGGCTCGGATACGGCGGCGCAAGGCCTGTCTCAAAGTGCCCGAATAGTAGGTACTACTTGTACTGTCTCGGTTACAAGGGCCTTCAGAGGCCTAAATCCCTTTAACCGCACCATCAACGAAGTTCTGAAGCCTGTGCAATATAAATTGTCTCATTTGCCCATCTATGATGGACATGGAGACCCTAAAGATCACCTGGTGGTGTTCAGGCACAAAATGGAGTTCACAGAGTTGCCAGAGGCCTGGGTGTGTAAAGCTTTTGCAGGAACTTTAGTGGAAGCGGCCAAGGTTTGGTATGATAAACTGAAAGATGGGTCAATCGACTCTTATGCACAGTTAGCAGATTTGTTTGTTGGAAGATTTTTCTCGATTATTAGGCCGACCCGTCACATTACCTTCTTGCCCGGTCTAAAGCAGAGAGAAGGAAAAACTTTCCGCTAATATGCAACTCGCTTTAATGAGGCTACTCTCCAGTGTACGCAATTTGATAAGAGATTTACAAAACAGGAATTCACAAAAGGCGTAACGAACGAGTTACTTCAGGTTTCCTTAGCCAAAAAGACCCCACAGAACATGACATAGTTGATGACCAAGGCAGAGATGTATATTAAAGTAGAAGATGTGGCAAAAGCAGAGAAAGAAGAAGACCTCAAGAAGAGAGGACCAGATGAGAGCCCAGGAATACTATGCAGCTTGTCTGAGGCTGCAGAATGGAGATAAATAACTAATTGAGATTCCAGAGAGCTTAGAGAAGGAGATTGGGTCATAACAAAGGCAATCTTCAAACCTGACCCGAATTAGGGAAATCTCGGACCTAATTAGGGAGGCCCACACAAGATAGTTGAAGAGGTCAAGCTAGGAGCCTACAGACTCGAAGACCTCAACGGTAAGAACTGAGAAATGATTGGCACGTAGAGCAGCTAATAAAATACTTTTCAAATCTTTAGTTGTTGTTTATGTCGAGGCAGATTATGTCTCTACAATGAATTTGATATTCGCATCCTAAGTTTTGTCGATGATTGTAATTTTTGAGACAAATATCATAAGACCAGTTTAGGTGAACCTTTAATAGAAGAGAGTCAAATCTCGAGAAGGAAGGCCAACTTCCAAAATAGATCAAAAGGGAAAGACACACTTCCTGCAGAAACAAGATCTTCCCAAAACGGCGTAAAATAGGGGGCACGATGCCCAAGACAAAAAGACCCCGGCATGACCCCTAAGACATGGAGATCGGGGGCATGACCTCCAAGACATGAAGATTGGGGGCATTACCTCAAAACATGAAGACTGGGGGCATGACCCTCAAGACCTGAAGACCGGAGGCATGACCCCCAAGACATGAAGACTGGGGGCAAGGCCCCTAAGACATAAAGATTGGGGGCATAACCCCCAAGACATGAAGACCGGGGGCATAACCCCCAAGACATGAAGATCGGGGGCACGACCCCCGACGTTCAAGGCCCGAAGTTGGGGGCACGACCCCCAAACCCAAGGCCCGAGGTCGGGGGCACGACCCCCGAGCCTAAGGTCCAAGGGACGATCCCTGAACCAGAGGCCCGAGGTCGGGGGCATGACTCCCCAAGGTTCGAGGTCTGAGGTCCAGGGATGACCCCTGAACCCAAAGTCCGAGGTCCGGGGGACGACTCCCGAACCCAAGGTCCGAGGTCCGAGGTCCGAGGCTCGACCCCTGAACCTAAGTCCCGAGGTCAGGGGCACGACCCCCAAAACTGAGGTCCGAGGTCCAGGGCACAACCCCTGAACCCAAGGTCTGAGGTCCGAAACACGACCCCCGAACCCAAGGTTAGGGGCACGATCCCCGAGGTCCGAGGTTGGGGGCACGACCCTAGAACCCGAAGTCCAAGGTCCGTGGCACGACTCCAAAACCCAAGGTCGGGGGCACGACCCCTGAGCCCAAGGTCGGGGGCTTGACCCCCGTTGCGTGAGAACGGGGACGTGACCCCCGAAGCCAACAAACATGAGATTGAGGGGGAACGACCCTCAACAAAAAAGGTTCAAAGGCATAACCCAGCAGAAGAACCAAGTACAAAGGGAAAATCGACAAATTGAAAGAAAGAAAAGATAGGGAAAATCAAAGGTTTCTCATCCTCACCATTGATTTAAAATTTATTCCACCAGATCGTGACAAGTGGCAAGGTTGCATTAAATGGTAGTAGGTGACAAATTACACAGAAGATGAGGTAGTATTAGAATAATTTTGCAACTGATTTCGACTTATCCGAGACATTAAAATCTGTTCCCGAACCTATTGCATAGCTCCGGAAATTGATGAGGCATCATGATATGGGTAAGACCTTTGAATTTTTTCAAATCGCGTGTTGACCCCTCTGTTGGGAAGGGGAGGCCTCGTCCGAGGTCCTACAGACCTCGGACGAGGGGTCGTAACCTCGTCCGAGGTCCTAGAAACCTCGGACGAACCTCCTCCGAGGTCCTAGGAACCTCGGAAAAACTTTGTCTGAGGTCCTAGAGACCTCGGACATACATTCTCTGAGGTCCCGTAGACCTCGGACGATTAGTCAGATAAATTCAACCCCTCGGGAATAACACCTGGACCTCGATCATCATGCGTGGAGAGACCCCATGGGGTTGGACAAGGCATAGGGCCATCCAAAAGTCGGCTTTTAAGACCTTGAGCCAAAAGGCGCTAGTAAACATTGTTCCATAAATTCAGAAAATCTCTAGCTAATCTCCCACTGATCCTTTTAAACAATTATCCACTAGCTCTTTAATAATTCTCCACTATTCTTTTAATGATGATCCACTACTGCACCTTTACCCTTTTGACTCAGCAACCATGACGACTTCTCTTTTGAATCAGAAGCCATGGTGCCTATAAAAAGCAGAGGATTCAGCAAGGAAATGAGAGATACCTCAGACATTCATACTTAACATATTTTACATACTTCTTTCTCTGCTAAAGCACCAATCTAATTTAAGCATCGGAGTGCTAATGCGGGCAGGACCCGCGAAGCTCTCTTTGTTTTGTAGACGATCAGTAGCGCGTGAAAACTATTCGTTACTCAGCATTTTTCTACCTTAACATATACTATCCAATATGACTTGATGGTGTCCAAATTTGAAAATTTCTACCATTGTTCGTATCGAACTCCAAACTTTTTGTTTTCTCCATTTTATTAAATAAAATCATCAATAGTTTTTCACCTATTTTAACAATGACTCGAACTCGAGATTCATAAATTGCAAGTGATAGATGCTACCACTCAAAATCTAAACTTATTTTCCTTTTTCTTCTACTTATACCAAGTCAAACACAAAATACCTGTAAAAAGTCCAAAACTGACAAAATAACTTAGGAAATATCATTAGCAACTTGAGGGGTTCAAAAGTGTCCAACGTAACAATTCTTACATATAATAAGGGTGAAGTTTACAATACCCCCTTGTACTTTTAAAAATATGCATGGACCCCCTTGTACTTTTAAAACAACCAAACACTTTTCCTGTGGTTTTTAAAATACATCACACTTGCCCCATCCCCACTTTTCTGTTAACTTAGTTAACAGAATATATAAAAAGACTTAAATGCCCTTATTTTAACCTAATGTGTTTTAGCTTTTATCAAGTAAAAATATATGGCCAAATTTTTTACCCGATTGAAAAAGAAAAAAGAAAACATAGCTTTTACCCTTTTTTACTAATTAATTCACTCAATCCCACTATTTTAGTCCTAAAAAACCCTAAAATATTTTACCCTATGTCAAGATTGTGAATCTCGTAGTTGAGGTTGGACGGCTACGCCTGCCAAGTTGGTCTTTCAGGTCAGCTGCTTGACCTGCCCAAAGAAAGGGAAGGAAAAGGCGGGGGATGAACCGAATTTTTCCCTCGGGTGCGCAAATGATTAGTATGTCCAAGCTGGCAAGGTAGCTGAAAGTATTAATGACAAGTTACCTCTTAAATGCGGGGATGAAGCTCTATTTATACCAAATTCAGATATGACAGCAATTAATGCGGTGCACTGCCCGACATGCTTCCAACTGCGCCGTGCAGCTTTATATCCTATCAGGACTTTATGTCCTATCAGAACAGCTGGCATAGAGGTTGAGGGTTTTCCTGGGTCAGGGTGAGGTCGGGTCGGCATCGAAGTTGGGCATTAGCTGATTAGGTCAACTTCGGCTCAAGTTGGCTAACCTCAGCTCAGTGACCCCCTTGTCAATCCCCCCTCAAGTGGAGATCGTGAAGGTGAGATCTAGATTTGGGAGCTGTTCCCGAGCTGGAGGTTCTCGACCCCAGTTGAGGAAGGACACCACATCAGCAGAGCATGCCCTTCAGACGACTGACACGTCACCCTATAATCACGACAAGACACAGCATTTGGGATTCCCGAGGCGGTTACAGTAGTTGCCTATAAATAGGGCCTTGATGTCCGAAATTTATTTCACACTTTGCATACGAAACTTCAAGAGCTTTCAAGTTGGCAACCAGAGTAGTCAGACCCTTTAACTCGATAAGTGATCTGCTCGGCGTGCTCAGCTTGGAATCTAACTAGTTGGGAGCCAATTAGCTCAGGTCACCTTCTACAACTAGAGCCGTTAGGTACGTCCTAACTCCCTTTAGTTTATTCCTGTACATATACTTTCAATTTATATATAGGATGGGGTGTCGGAGTCTGAGGATTTCTAAATGATGGAGACGAGATCCTATGCTGGGGACGAGAATCCCCCGAGCTTGGAATCCACCTTGAGTGAAGGTCAAGATGATGACAGCTCCAGCGTATCTCAAGGGTCAGTTCGGCGGTCCAAGCCCAGTGATAGTGATGATAATTTCCAGGTTATTGAGGTAAGGCGAGTGCAGGAAGAGGCCGAGGTTGATTCTTTAGCCGATTTAGGAGACTTGGGGGATAAAGAGGATGGGTCCCCTTTGAACCAGTTGGAGGGGCTTAAGCTACCACTGAAGTTCTTAGCTAGAACTTCCGCCGCAGAGCCAATTTAGGCAGTCCCAGTAATGGCGGTCCCGCCCCGAAGCTTGTCCATGACCAGCGGTTCGTCAGGTAGAGGAAAGAGGATTAAACAACTATTCATTTGTTGTAAGCGCGAATGCCACTCTATTGTTCGGATGACGAATGCTAGGCTAAGGAACTTGTCAGTAGATTGGAACCACAAGCTGAAGGTTCCAGGTCACATGACTTCGCTTGCTATCCACCCGACCACTTTACCATCTACAACATCGCCTTTGATGTCATCCAGCTCCCGCTCCCAGGCTTCATCACCAGCATCCTGAACTATTTCGAGCTCAGCCCGAGTCAGATGTCTCTCAATGACTGGGCCATAGTTGTAGCGTTCTATGTGCTTTTCCTTGAGAATGACATAGAGTCGACCCTACTCTAGTTTTAGGCAATTTTTTATGTGCAAGCCCAACCCTAAGCAGCCTGGATGGTTCCAATTCGCAACTCGGGCGGGTAACGCCATATTTACCAAGTGGCACTCCTCTAACAAGGGTTGGCACAACGACTACAATTGGGTAGAATCAACTGTGAACCCAGGGTACAGGAGGGATTGGAATCTCACCCTGAAGAAGAAGCTGAATAACGACCCCAAGCTTTCAGATGCAGAGCTCCAGGAAGTCGAAGTGCTTAGACCTGAGACGGGATCGCTGATCGATATTAACAGCATGCTAAAGTGGGACAGGATCTAGGACTCTAAGTTATTCTGGAAGGAACTCGGCCTAACAAAGAAATATCCCAACTTACTCCCTGAGCCCGAGGAAGATGAGGAGTCCTAATCAGAAGAGGGTCAGTTTTCGAGATCAGCGCCCGACCACCTCATCATCCTGCTTTTTACATATTATTTCCGATCAGCTCTTGGTCATCTCTCACCCTCTCTTTTTTTAGACATGTCAGAGGCCGGGAGACTCGCTTATATCAAGAAGAGGAAGGCCAAGGCTAGCGCTGAGGGTTCGGCTCGGTCCGTTCCTAGAGCTATTGCTCCATTGGGACAGAGGCAGCAGTCCAGCGGCCAAGGATAGGAGGTCGGCATCGAGGTATCTTCTAAAGAGGACTTCACATCTCCCTTGCAGAAGAAGCCGACTTCCGGGATAACAATCCAAGAATGATCAGCGACTCGCTCTGACGTCAAGAAGAGACCCTGACCCGAGTACGTTGGGAAAGGCAAAGCAACGAAGGTAGTCTACCTCAAAAAGGATTATATAAAGGCAACCTCGGTCGAGCGCGACCCCAAGCTGGCGAAGGCCCCCATCGAACAGCTTTCCCTCAACCTGAGGACAGTCATGGCCACGGTGAGTTGTACTTAACTATGTACGTATGGTTATATTTTTTCAGCTCGGCTGATCACGTCTGTTGCCCTCTTTTTATTTTTTGCAGGCCGAGTCCCATGCCTTCACCATCCCCAGCTTCCTCACTAAGGCCTAAGAACATTGCGTCGAACTCGAGCAGCGGTGCACGGATGTCCGAGCCGAGCTTGATGCCTAGAGAGTAGAGGCCTCCAAGAGGTATAAGGAAGACACAGGCGATATCGACCAATTAAAGACAGAGCTCGCAGCTAAGGAGAAGAAGCTTGCGGCAGAAAAATCCCGACACTTGATGGCGGCCAAAGACGTGGATCGTTATAGGTCGGAGAGGCACGAGGCCGAGGCAAAGTTCCAGGAGCTCGTTGATCGGGTCAGACTTAATAGAGAGAATGCGGTGGAAGCTTTCAAGTCCAGTGATGCGACTGTGAGCTGGGTGAAGATTGAAGGTGGAACAATGTCCAAGTACGTCGAGTTGGAGTACTATTTTCGAGGCCAAGTCACCGCTCGGGAGCGAGCAAAGACATTCATTCTCGCCTCCAAGAATGACTACATTGAAGTCTTGGAGGCCCCGCCGCCAGAGTTTTAAGAAGTCCCTGAGCTCTTGGCCGATCTCAAGTCCCAAGCCCAGGAAGTGATGGACTTCATCAAGAAGGGTATGGATCAGGTCGGGGAAGAAGCCGATGTTGCTGCCTCTTTGACCCCTTCCACTGTACCTAAATGAGCTTTGTAATTTGCCCGGGTTGGGCTTTTGTAATTTGTACTCCTTTTATCTTAATGAAATGAATATTTTAATTTCATTTGCTTTTCGTTTGAGTTCGTACAAGTGTACTTTTCTCTTCACAAATTTTCTTAAGTAAACGGGGTTGGACCTACATAATAGACCTTTTGATGAATCTGTATTTTTAGTAACTTTAACCCATTAAATCATGTATATTGCATTATTATTTCAAGCTTAATTGTATATTTTACACAAATTTAATGCAATATAGGTTCTGAAGAAGAAATAGCAAAAATGGCCACAAAAGTCAACTTTTGAAGTGAATTTTCAGCGCAATACTGAAGGAGGAAGGAAGAACGACCTTGACACGAGCAAATCGAGATTGAATTTGGCCAAACGGAGTGCGAAAACGGATTCAGGACACTGAAAAACCTTGAAGTAGCTTTGGTCAACTTTTTGGTCAAAGTCAAAGTCAACAGACGAATAGTAAAAGTCAACTTTTGGTCAAAGTCAACGGTGAATAGTATCTTTGCTGACATCACGCTGACATAATGATGACCTAGGAGAATGACATCACGCTGACACAATGAGGACCTAGGCGAATGACATCATGCTGACACAATGATGACCTAGGCAAATGACATCACGCTGATACATTGATGATATCATGATTTGAATAGTATTTGTGAATAGTGCCAAAATTTCTCTATAAATACTTCATTCCTCATTTCATTTTTCTGGTACCATTTTCTCTTCTTAACTTAGATTTTGCTATTGTGTTTGAGTGCTTTAGTTATTATTCTGAGTTGTGTGCAAAGTTTTAATCCCAAAGGGAGGGGCTAATGAGCCATCATCATACCGAAATCATACCGGTCTACCAAAATCCGTTCAACACGATAAGTATTCTTTTATTTTGGTTTTCGTTATGATTTCTTGTACTTTACAGTTTATTATGGCACACTAGATCCGAGATTCGGGGTGGTACGTGTGAGGTTACTCTTGTACATATGTTGTGATTCAGATTTATTAAAGTCTCGTATTTCTATTTTTAAGTATTCTTTGATTAATTATACGTATACTTGTAGTTATGTTATATTTAATTGAAAGTACATATACAGCCGGTTTTGTAAACCAGTGGCAATACGAGACTACTTCGGATGGATTATAGTCTGGTTGTACCGACAGCTCCAGGTTACATAAGTGAAAGATTAATTGAGAGATTGGAAATCGTTAGGTTGTATCAACACATCCAGTCTTGTTAATTAATTAATCTTATCACTTACATAATTAAAGGCTCATTTCAGTAGTGGGAGCTTGTAGCCCTATTTCTGAAGGACTTAACTTTTAATCTAAATCAATAACTTTGTACTTGCGTATACCGAGCTATAACCACCCTGAATCATTAACCCTTTGAATTTTTAGTGTTGAGTGTTGTGATTATTTAATTTAGTACTTTTGATTAATTTACTTTTGGACTTTGTTACTACCGTATCTTTGGACATTTTGTGGACATTTCTTGGACTTAATTTTCCGTACTTCCGTACTTTTGGACTTTTGGATTTAATCAAACTTATCTGTGACGGGAGATAGTCAAACAATTCTAAATTAAGGACTTAACTTAACTTGATAACCCAATCTCCGTGGATCGACCCTCTACTCCCCATAGCTAAAGGTAATTCAAGGTAAGCAATATTTTCAATTATTTAACCTAACTATTTTTGATCGCAAAACGACGCGATCAAAATTTGGCGCCGTTGCCGGGGATCGATGTTCATCAAATAAGGTAAGTCTTTGATTTATGTATATAAGTGTTTATATGTATATATTTTAGATTTTAGTTTTTATTTTTATTTAAGTCAATTTAGCTATTTTGTGTAGACTTTATTATTATTATTATTATTATTATTATTATTTTATATATATTTTTGTTTTTTGTTTCTTTTTGAGTTTTAGTTTTGTATGCATGGTCGGAGATCTTTAAAGCCACCTATCTTTATCTTGGATTCAGAAATTGAGAAAACCTTTAAATCCATAATCAAAGCACGAACTTTTCTAATCATGGCTGATCAACATCTGAATCAAAACCAAAATCAGGATCGAGTTGAAGGTAGAAAAGTAGGAAATGTGAGGAGGAGCATAAAAGATTTTTCCACACCACAAGATTATGTTCCTCCACGATCTATCGCCTTACCTGAAACTGATGATGGTTTTAAAATAAAGTCTCACATGATTTCAATGCTTCCCTTGTTCCACGGTCTTTCTAATGAAAACCCGTATGATCACATTAATACTTTTGTTCATACATGCAGATCAATCAATACTAGAACTGCCTCAGAAGATATTGTTAAATTAAGATTGTTTCCTTACTCTTTAATGGGTCAATCACAAAGTTGGCTTTACAGATTATGATTTGGTTCTATTACTTCTTGGGATCAATTGCAATGAGAATTTCTTGAAATATTTTACTCTTCTTCAAAAACCAATGAATGTAGGAATCAATTAAATAATTTTTCTCAGTTACCTGGAGAGGCACTTCATGAGAGTTGGGACAGATTTGAAACCTTAACTTATGAATATCCACACCACAGTATTCCAGATTGGCAATTAGCTCAAAATTTCTATCAAGGGTTAAATGAGCATAATCAAAGTTTGCTCGATTCAGCTTGTAATGGCTCACTTCTTGAAAAATCCCCAGAAGAAGCCATAGAATTATTCATAAAACTGAGCAACAATTCACAAAAGTGTGCAACTTCATCTAGAGAAAAGAGAGAAAGTGTATGATCAAATGAGTACAATTCTTTGACAGCAAAGAGTGAAAATCTAACTCTTGCATTAGAAAAAATGGTCAAACGGAAAGAATCATTGCATGTAGTTGATTCAGGTGAAGGTGTTCTTGCATCAAATCCCAATTCAATTTCAGAGCAAGCTTGTGCTGCTTATAGATATCCCCGTACTTATGATCCATTCTCTAACACTTATAATCCAGGTACACGAGATCATCCAAATTTTCGGTGGGATCAGAATCGGGAAGATGTTCAACAACAAAGACCAAGAAGCTATCCTCCAGGATTTCATTCAGTTCCACAAGGACAGGTACCTACGAGCTCCAATTCAGGTTCCAATTCTTATGAGACTACTTTTGAAGAACAGGTTTTGAAAAAGCTTCACAGTTGGGAACCAACTATGCAACTGGTAAGTACACATACAAAGACAATTGCCAACTTGGAAAGACAAATTGGGCAATTAGCTAACACAATTCAGAAAAGGGAAGAAGGAACACTCCCTGCCCAACCAGATGGAAACCCAAAAGGTAAAGCTCATGTAGCATCTACAAGTCAAAAAGTCGGGGATCTTCAAGCTGTCACTACATTGCAAAGTGGTAAGAAAGTTGATAATAAGGCAAGTGTCGAAGCTTACGAAAATACAAGACTTGTAAAGCAAAAAGCTAAGTCTCAAGTTACTGTTGATTCATCAAAAGAAACTGCAAATGAACCTGAAACTTTCATTTCACATGAAAATATTCCATTGACACTGAGTCCCAAGGCACCCTTTCCACAGGCATTAGGTAATCCACCTAATAAAGATTCAAAAAGGGAAGAAATGCTTGAAACCTTTAAGCAAGTTAAAATCAATTTACCTTTGTTAGAAATCATCAAGCAAATTCCTGCTTATGAAAGTTTCTTAAGGATTTATGCACTCAGAAAAGAAGGAATTCAGCTTTGATTTCAAACAAAGTAAGATTGACTGAAAAGGTAAGCAACATTCTTACTTTTCATGTTCTACCAAAATTGAAAGATCCAGGAGCATTTACCATTCCTTGCTATATTGGTAATCATTGTGTAGATCGTGCCCTTCTTGATTTAGGAGCTAGTGTGAATCTTCTCCTCTTTAATCTTTTTGAGCAGTTAGATATAGGAGAATTGAAACATACTCCTGTCACCCTTCAACTGGCTGATAGATCGCTTAGAATTCCTAGGGGCATGATTGAAGATGTGTTGATAAAGGTTGATGAATTTTATTTTCCTGTGAATTTTGTTGTGCTAGATATGGAACCAGGAGAAATTCAAAAGTTCCAAACTCCAGTTATATTAGGGAGACCATTTTTAGCAACAACTAATGCAAAAATTCACTGTGCAACTGGAGAATTAGAGTTTACATTTGGAGATATTAAGGTAAAGCTAAATGTTGCTAGGTTTGCAGATGGAGATGATGGTCTTGAATGTTTTATTCTTGATAAGATTGATCCATTAATTAAAGAGTATTTTCTTAGTCTTATGCAAAAAGATTTTTTGGAGAATACTTTGAATGATGATGAAGTAGTGTTGAGTAGGTTTGAGGAGGAATCTGATGAATTTTTAGAAAACAATTTAAGATTTGATGAAAAACTTCAAGTTTGTGCAATAGAACCATCATTGACTCTTTCTAAAGAACCCATGATTCCTTCTATACAATCTCCTCTTGAGTTGGAACTGAAGCAACTTCCTAGTCATCTCAAGTATGTTTTTCTAGGGGCAGATCAAATACTTCCAGATATTATTGCTTCCAACCTTTCTTTGGAACATGAAGCTAAACTTGTAGATGTGTTGTCTAAGAATAAGGAAGCGTTAGGCTGGACTGTTGCAGGCCTTAAAGGAATAGATCCCTCTTTTTCCATGCATAAGATTAATTTGGAAGATAGAGCCAAGACATCTAGAGAGATGCAACGTAAGCTGAACCCGAACATGAGAGAAGTTGTAAAGAAGAAAATAGTGAAGTTGTTAAATGCAGGTATCATTTATCCTATTTCGGATAGTAAATGGGTTAGTCCTATACAGGTTGTACCTAATAAATTAAGAATCACTGTGGAAACAAATGATAAAGGTGAATTGGTACCTACCCGCACCACAACTGGATGGCGTGTATGTATTGATTATAGGAAACTCAATGCTGCAACAAGAAAGAATCATTTTCCTTTACCATTCATTGATCAAATTTTGGATAGGTTGGCAAGACAAGGTTATTACTGTTTTCTTGATGGGTACTCAGGATATAATCAGATCCTTGTGGACCCTGAAGATCAGGAAAAGACAAGTTTTACATGTCCTTTTGGGACGTTTGCTTATAGAAGAATGTCTTTTGGCCTTTGTAATACACCAGCCACTTTTCAACGCTGCATAATGTCTATTTTCACTGATATAATGGATGAATTTGTTGAAGTCTTTATGGATGATTTTTCTATCTTTGGCTCTTCATTTGACACTTGTTTGAATAATCTTTCTTTGATGCTGAAAAGATGTCAGGAATCTAATCTCATACTTAGTTGGGAGAAAAGTCATTTTATGGTTCAAGAAGGAATTGTTCTCGGACATATTATATCCAAGGAAGGAGTTCGGGTTGATAAAGCTAAGGTTGATATTATTTCTGATTTGCCCCCTCCAACAACTGTTAAACAGGTGAGATCGTTCCTTGGACATACTGGTTCTACCGACGATTTATAAAGGATTTTAGTAAAATTGCTAGACCTTTATCAAATTTGTTGGCACAGGATACTCCATTCCAATTGGATGAAAAATGTGTTACTGCTTTTGAAACATTGAAAAATGCACTTTCCACTGCTCCAGTGATTCAACCACCAGATTACTCTCTTCCTTTTGAAATTATGTGTGATGTTTCGGATTATGCCATAGGAGCTGTATTAGGTCAACGCAAGGATCGAGTTCCTTGTGTGATCTATTACGCCAGCCGAACTTTAGATGATGCCCAGAAAAACTATATCACCACAGAGAAAGAATTGCTTGCTGTAGTTTTTGTATTAGAAAAATTTCGGTCTTATGTGTTAGGGTCAAAAATAATCATTTATTCTGACCACTCGGCATTAAGATACATGTTGGAAAAGAAAGATGCTAAACCTAGGCTTATTTGATGGTTGTTATTAATTCAAGAATTTGATTTATCAATCAAGGATAAGAAAGGTCGAGAAAATGTTGTTGCTAATCATTTGTCAAGGATTGTAACTCAAGAAATGGAAAATGAGTTACCCCTGAGAGATACATTTCCTGATGAACAGTTACTGTTAATTTCTACTCCTAAACTTCCTTGGTATGCTCATATTGTGAATTATCTTGCAGTTGGTAAAATACCCAATGAGTGAAACAAGGCTGAGAGAGATTGATTTTTCTCAATTGCAAAGAATTATTTATGGGAGGATCTTCATCTGTTCCGTATTTGTTCTGATCAAATTATTCGTAGATGTGTACCCGAGTCTGAACAGCTAAGCATCATGTCATTCGCAGGAATATGGGGGACACTTTGAAGGATGACGGACAGCTATCAAAGTTTTGCAAAGTGGGTTTTATTGGCCCACATTAATCAAGGACACTCATGAGTTTTGCAAGGCATGTGAAAGATGCCAAAAGACAGGTAACATGGGAAAAAGGGATATGATGCCCTTAAATCCCATCGTGGTTTGTGAACTTTTTGATGTTTGGGGTATTGATTTCATGGGTCCTTTCCCCATCTCCTTTGGTTTTCAATACATTTTGGTTGGTGTTGATTATGTGTCTAAATGGATTGAAGCAATTGTAACAAGGACTAATGATCACACTGTTATGATGAAATTTATAAAAGAAAACATTTTCTGTCGGTTTGGAATTCCACGAGCCATCATTAGTGATGGTGGAACTCATTTCATTCACCGAACTTTTGAAAAATTGTTGAAGAAATACTCAGTCATTCATAAGGTTGCAACTCCATATCACCCACAAACTAGTGGATAGGTTGAGGTTTCTAATAGGGAAATTAAATCAATCATTGAGAAGACAGTTAGACTTGATAGGAATGATTGGTCCACTCGATTGAATGATGCACTTTGGGCATATAGAACTGCATATAAAACTCCCATAAGAATGTCACCTTTTCGTTTAGTTTATGGAAAAACATGTCATTTACCTGTTGAGTTACAACATAAGTGAAGGATCTCATATATATAGAGCTATGAACATCATCTAGCTAAGAATCGAGCGGAAGCAAAACATGAAGTTCAAAACTTTATGGAATTTCAAAACATAATGTTCATATGAAACTCTAATCTTGATATTATGTAATTAACATATGCAAAACATATATATAGCAAGTATATATATTGACAAGAGATAGTAGAAGAGTATACCTCTTGTAGACAACTCATGGAAGTATGAATCTGAAATTTTTGCTCACTTGATGGAAGATACCTCATCTTGAAAGCACAAGAGCTCTAGTCCGTCCACACGAGCGAAGAATCGCTTCTCCACCTTCATGGTTGTTTTGTGCTAGATCTACCATAGAAGATTTATGAGCTTGACTATGAAGAAAATAGCAAAACCATTTCCTCCTTCTTGTGTTCTTCATGGCTGCGTTTTTTATGAAGAAGAAAAAGAGAAGACTACTTTTTCTCTATGTACTTTATTTTTCAGCCATGTATGATGAAGAAGAGAAGGCTTCTTCATTGCTGCGTTTTTTTCTCTTGTTCATTTCAGCCATGGAGGCTTAGCCAAGCAAAGAAGAATACAATTCTTCTATCTTGATTGTTGTCTCCAACGTGTGGAGAGAAGAGAAAGATGACAAGCCTTATCATCTTTTTTCCTTACTTTCCTCATTGTTGTCCCAACTTTTAAACAAAAGAGAAGACAACCTTTCTTAATTCTTGGTTGTATTGTCTCTTTGTTAGAAAAGAAAAGATGGCAAAGTTGTCATCTTTTGTTTCTTTTATTGTAGTATTTTTCCACTAATGTATTTAAATATTCAAACTAATCACAATTAGTTGAAATTATGAAAACAACCTTTTCATATTTTCACATTAGCCCAACACTTAATAATAATTGCATATTGACCCCATAACTTTTAAAAGGTTAATTATACAATTGTTAACTCCTTAACAATATAAGAGAAACAAAATATAATTGTTAACACTTTAACAATTCAAGAGAAACTAAACGCAATTATTAACACTTTAATAATTCAAGAGAAACTAAACGCAATTGTTAACACTTTAACAATTTAAGAGAAACTAAATCAAGCTCAATAGGAAAAACATTCACTATGCTCTATTGTGTGTGACTTTTTAAATTCACCGCTATATAGCATTGAAGAAACGTTGAACACTTTCAATGTTAATCAAACTATTTGATTTGTTTAGAGAATATCTCCCGTCATTCTCAAAACACCTTCAGAGTTCTTGAGTGACGTTCTAGCTACCAACGTATCAAGACAATTTATAAAGCAATGAAGTCTTATTCAAGTGAATCTATTTATGGTCGCCGATTATCGTACAATCCAATCCTTCCATTAATTGTCACATTGAGCAAGAACCATGATCCGATTAAGTTCATAGACTTGAAATGATGCATAGATCCAAATGGTGGAATGAGAAATAACACATGAAAAAACCCATTTTCATCATTCATGCTTTGGCCAAGGACTTCATCATTCAACAACCAAACTTGGGTCGCATAGGACATCGCCTCATGCCGGAGGTTAATGGATCCTATCTTGACTACTACCTGTCAATCACTATACCAGACGAATGAAACTACGAGAGGACATATCTCATCTCGTTTGTCAAGACAGGCATTATCCAAACGCTTGAATCAAACCCCAATACATATGACAGCCGTAATGTCTCAAGTCTAAGGATTACATGTACAATCGCAACAAATAACAAATTATTAATCTAAAGTCATGTAATTTGTTATTCACGTCACATTCAATGATCTATTCAACTAATAGTCATCCACATGTTTGTTAGTCGCATCGTTATGCTGTTATGGCAAGTAGCTCACCATCCTTTATCATTAACATCTCTATGTTAATCAAAGGTAACAACACATGTGATAGTCCGTAATTGATTATTAAAGTCCCGATCAAATAATCTAAGGACTATGAACACTTTAAGTATTTATCAAATTAAGGAAATACGCCAACATATTCTAAACACTTTTAGAATACATTCCTCTAATGAAAATACTAGGGATTCATTCATACATGTAAAGAAGGAGAATATGAATGTCTTAATTATGTTAATATGTAAACGAACATATAAACACTAATGCCATAAGTAAATGTCAAAATACCCCAATATATGTCATCCAAATATGTAGCATTAGGGCATATCTCTAACAATAAGGCTTATTGGGCAATTAGAACTGTGAATTTTGACTTGCAGAAAGCTGGTAAAAACAGGTTATTCCATCTAAATGAACTTGAAGAAATGCGTTTAGAGGCATACGAGAATGCCAAGATTTACAGTGAGAAAATGAAGAGAACGCATGATAAAATGATTATTCGTAAGTCATTTATTCCTGGAGAAGATGTGTGGTTATTTAATTCTAAGTTACGATTGTTTCCAGGAAAATTGAGGTCTAGGTGGGATGGACCATTTAAGGTTGAACAAGTTTTTCCGTCTAGGGTTGTCAAGATAAAAGATAAAACAAATGGGAAAACTATGTTTGTAAATGGACAAAGGCTAAAACCAGCGATCCAGTTAAAGAATTGGGGTGAAGAGTCAATTGAACTTAAGAATCCAATCCCTGCAGAGTAACAATTTCAAAGTAATTCTGTCTGGCTGAAGACGTTAAACTTAGCGCTCCTAGGAGGCAACCTAGGATTTTTAATTTTATTTTTATTCTTTTTGTTATTTTTATTAGTACCAAATGAGTCTTTCTCCAGCTTAAAGTAGTTTGGGTCTTAACCTTGAAAAACACTCATAAAGGTATAATTGTCATGATACTAGTGGTCACTGTACGTTTTCTGTGTGCGGTTGTCTAACCAGTGCAACTCTGTCTAACAGTACTTGCCACTCCCCCAGCTTAATGTAGTTTAGGGTCTGTTTGGGCATTACTTGATAAGGTAGTTAGGAGTGAGAGCATTCACCAGACGGTATTGTCTGTAACGTAAAACCCCACTATCTTGCTCTTAACCCTGTGGAACTGGTTGTGGCCCCATGTGAGTACCGAATGAAAGTACTAGATGGCGTGAACACAGAAATCTCTGGAAGAGCTAGTCCCTTGATTTTAATATATATTTTTTTTTAAAAAAAAAATGTTGCCCGAAGGCATTAAACTACGGCACTTAACTGTGTGTATATGTCTTGCTGGCTGACATTAAATGGTTCCAGTGCCCATTCCCGATTAGAAGGAAAAACTCTGACAATTTATGTGACGCACTCATCCTAAATGGGTGGGAGGATGGGTACACAGTAGTAACATTTGGTAGTGACTGTCTGAGGATAAAATAGGGTGTTGTTTGTACTAGGGTGTGTGCCTCACATGAACCCAAGTGATCTCTGGGTAATCTAGGATCTCGTGGCAGTAACATTCCAAGGTTTGTCCTAGATGTTGTCGTTTGGTTACCAATTAGCTTTAAATTGGCATTAACTTCAACGTTAGGAGGTTTTTTTCCACTGTTATGAAAATAGTGGCTCTCAAGGTATTTGAGAGAAAGATAACTTATACCATTTTGAGGGGTAAGTGATACGTGATTCATCACCTCTGCTTCGGCCAGTTCTTACGCTATGGCGGGTAGATTTACTTTCCAGATTTTAATGCCATTCACTTGGTGTTCGGATGTGGTTTACTTTGCTGTATAGGTATGAAACTGAAATAGGGTTGGGATCCTATTTTTGCTTTTCCCAGGCTTCCAGTGTTGCCTTCCAAACTGGCGGACAACTCTTCGTTAAGTTGATGAACTCTAAATTTAGTCTAAACTCAAATTTTCTTAAATTAAATATGGATCCAACTGTTCCTTTTGGAAGCATATTTAAGGTTTGAATCTTGATGGATGACTATTGGTCGGTGTTCATTTGTATATTCTTACACTTATTTTAGGATATTTAAATGGTTTAAAATTTGTGTATTTATTTTTCTCATGTACCAATTTTATTTTATTTTATAAAAAAAAACGCTTGTAGGAAATAGATTTGAGGAAGATTATATCTTCTTACTTTGTGAATTTGCAAAAGCATTTAAGGCAAAAACGGGAAGAATCACGCTCGAACGCACTTAAAGGGCGCTCGAGCGCGGTATGACCTAACTGACGGGTTTAAAGCCCTCTTTCTTTCTTCTTCTCCTCATTTTCCTTTCTCTCCACTGCCGCCTCCTCTCTCTCTCTCTCTCTCAATTTTTTTTTTCTTTCATTTCTCTATTTAGCTGCATTCAACACAATGATGTTCGGAACTCTCACGTCTGATCAATTTGCCATGGTTGTGTAATATTTTGCAAGCATTTTCATCATTTACATTTTTTTTATTTATCTCCTAGTCAAGTGGGATCGTAGGAATATTATGAATAATTGAAATTAATCATGTATTTCCAAGTTTAGAGGATAGTTTTCTGTTGTTGTATTTTCATTTCTTTTATGTAATATCTTTATGATTAATAAAATAGTGTGGTTTGTTTATGGTTTTTTTATTCATATAATCTATATATATATATATATATATATATATATATATATATATATATATATACACATTTATGTATTTTTATGTTAAGATATTTATGTTAAATAATGTATATATATTTATGTATATATATATGTTAGTCTGCTATATATGTATTTATTGCTATTAAAAAAAATAAAAAATAAAAATTCATTGAAAGAACGCAGCAGGGCGCTTAAGCGCCCTGTAGGCGCTTAAGCGCCCTGTAGGCGCTCGAGCGCCCAACCACAGTCGGCGCTTATAACATAAGCCCCGATTGTAGCAGCCTTGAAACCTAAAAAAAACACATTCTCCCACCCACGGAAATCGCCCACAAACCTCAACAAAACCCTTTCCCACCCCAAGTTTTCTCCAGATCTATATTAAGAGGTTAGTTTTTATGCTTTCTTTCTTATTTTTGCATTTATTTTCAGTTTATTTCAAGTATTAGATCTATTTTTATATATTTATTTACGTATGTATATACACATATTTGAAGGCTTTAGAATGATTCTTACTGCTTACTGTCAGTTTATTGTTGTTCTATAGCTCTTAATGTTCGTTTTGGTATGATTTTTTCAGATTTATGTATGTATATATGAATGTATATGTGTATGTATATAGAATGTATATGTGTATGTATATAGAATTTGGTTAGATTTTAATTTTAAATTTTATGTTAGAATTCCTTTAAATTTAATTCTGAAAAAAAAAAATCGAAAATAAAAAAAAAATTTCAGATTTATGTAGATTTATTTATGTTTATTATTTTCGTTGCCCTACATCTAAGATTTATAAATTATTTACATGTTATATAATTTAATCGGATGATTTATAATGTTGTGTGTTAAGGATGATTTTGCGGTTATTATATGGTGTTGTTTAAATAAATAGTATTTATGTAAATTAAAAAAAAACAATATATATAATTTGTTTGGTGACTTTTCTGATTTAGTTTTTTTGTTTATTATTAAGATTATGGCTCCCAAAAGACAGAAATTATCATTGACTGCAAGACTTGACAATGCTTAAATTGAGGCCGAAACTAATTTTTCCAATGCGTTGAGAGCCTGCGAAGGTGGGCAATGTGCTTTTGAATTTTTTGAGGGGTATTTTCTTGATTGTTTTCTGCACCCACCTTTTGATGATGTTCCTATTTTTTCTCGTCTCATTCGCCTTTTTTATGAGCATCTTTTGTACGATAATGAAAAATTTACTATATCAATTGATGGTTTTGAATTTCAATTTACTACTGCTGATATCATGACTATACTGTGTGGGCATGATTATTTTTATGAGGAAAATATGGATTTCCCTGCTACATCTACCGATTTAGACATTCCTACAAATTTGTGTGGGGGTCTGGTTCTGCCACACGGTGTGGGTGTAAGGAGATCTTCCCTTACAAGGGACATGTGGTTAACATATATCATTGTTAAAAAGAACCTTTGCCCTTATGGTCATGATCATGAAAGGACGGAAGTCATTTTACAAGTTTTATATTGGATTTATCGAGGTGCCCTTTTTGATGTTGAAGCTATTATCGAGGACAACATGATGAGTCTTATAGACCACATGAGGAGGTTTGATGCTACATCTACACTTCGTTTTCCTCGACTGATAATTTTTTTGCTTCAACGGTTTGATTTTCCTTTTACACCTGATGAGCCATACATGGATCTCCCTATTACTTCATATGGTGAATTAGAGTTCTCGAAGAGTTTTAAACATTTGGTGCGCGTTGTTCGAAAAATGCCCTTAGCATTAAATGCTCCACGACCTTCCACCTAATTTGCTGAATGCGTCACTTCTTCCCAACAACAGGATGATCAATCTGAAGAATCATTAATGAAAAAAATGTATAGAGAACTGTAAGCCATGAATACTAACCTTGCTGAACTGAAAGCTGAATTTGCTGAATTTAAGCAGTTACAGAAGGAAGAGTTTGCTGCATTACGAGCTGAACTTGCTTCAATGAGAGGTTCAGGCTCAGGTCCTCAGCCGCCGCCACCATCGTAATTCAATGGCGTGTTTTTTTTTGTTTTGTTTTTTTTTAATGTTATTTTAGTTATTTCATCATTTTTTTTTATATTTTAGTTTTTATTTAAACTCACGGCTAATGTTGGTTTTTGAGATTTTGTTTGATAATTCTTCTTTCAGAAAGTTTTTGAGGAACATTGCTTGGGTTGCTTATCAGGTTGTGTCTTTCTTTTTACTTTGCATTATATAGTTTTCTTTCATTGAGGACAATGTAAGGTTTGAGTTTGAGGAAAAAAAAATTTACTTCACTTATTCATAATAATTAAAATTGAGTGGTTAATTGTTGAAATATGGTTATATTGTGATAAAATATTTGAATTAACTGTGAATTTGGAATGGAAAAATGATTAGCCGCTAAGAGTTGAGTTTGTATCTAGATTTTTTTTTGAAACCTTGTTAACTATTATTACATCCCAACAGCGTCACATGATTTAATTAGAAGTTTTTGATTAATTATAAAAAAAGAGTAGATTGAGATGTTTTCAATGTGAGATGTTGGGTTTTATTAAAATTTGACTTATTTTTCTAGATTGGTATACTCCTTTGAAAAAAAAAATGTGTAGATGACTCGCTCAACATCATTCAAATATAAAAAATGTTGATTCAACAAAAAGAGGCAGCAAAGAAATCCATAACAAATGCTTTCTTCTAACCATTTTTGAGCATTTTTGTTATGAAAAAGCTATCAATACAAATCTTGCCAGACAAGCCTTCTTTCACCAAACACAATTCAACCGAAGAAAAGGCAATACTTCAATGAAGTCATTAAATCAACCAACATCTATCATTCGAGTCATCTATTTCATAAAAAGAAAAAAAAATATAGAAAAAATCTAAGGGAGTACTACATGATTTGGAAAGTAGTTGAGTTTTAACATTTCATGACTATCCATAGAAAATATTTTCGATTTTATAAATTTTGCGTGATTAATTTTCTTACTTCTTAATTGAGTTACAAGTGCTTAAAAAGGCTCAAAGGATTTTTTGTAATTAAGTTAGTTTCATTTCTTCTCTAGATACAAAACGATTTCTTGGGGTGGAATTGTTTGGAAGACAAATTCACTATTAATCTTGTAATTTTATAAAATTTAACTGTATGAATACATTGACTGCTTAGATTTAATATTTATGAATATATTAAGTAATTGATGCCTTTACTTGAGGACAAGCAAAGAATGGGTTTGAGGAGGTTGATAAATCTATATTTTTAGTAACTTTAACCCATTAAATCATGTATATTGCATCATTATTTCAAGCTTAATTGTATATTTTATACAAATTTAATGCAATATAGGTTCTGAAGAAGAAATAGCAAAAATGGCCACAAAAGCCAACTTTTGAAGTGAATTTTCGGCGCAATACTGAAGGAGGAAGGAATAACGACCTTGACACGAGCAAATCGAGATTGAATTTGGCCAAACGGAGTGCGAAAACGGATTCAGGACGCTGAAAAACCTTGAAGTAGCTTTGGTCAACTTTTTGGTCAAAGTCAAAGTCAACAGATAAATAGTAAAAGTTAACTTTTGGTCAAAGTCAAAGTCAATGGTGAATAGTAAATTCAAAGTCAACGCATAAATAGTAAAGTCAACGTGTGAATAGTATCTTTGCTGACATCACGCTGACACAATGATGACCTTGGCGAATGACATCACGCTGACACAATGATAACTTAGGCGAATGACATCACGCTGACACAATGATGACCTAGGCAAATGACATCACGCTGACACATTGATGATATCATGATTTGAATAGTACTTGTGAATAGTGCCAAAATTTCTCTATAAATACTTCATTCCTCATTTCATTTTTCTGGTACTATTTTCTCTTCTTAGCTTAGATTTTGCTATTGTATTTGAGTGCTTTAGTTATTATTATGAGTTGTGTGCAAAGTTTTAATCCCAAATGGAGGGGCTAGTGAGCCATCATCATACCGAAATCATACCGGTCTACCAAAATCCGTTCAACACAATAAGTATTCTTTTATTTTGGTTTTCGTTATGATTTCTTGTACTTTACAGTTTATTATGGCACACTAGACCCGATATTTGGGGTGATACATGTGAGGTTACTCTTGTACATATATTGTGATTCAGATTTATTAAAGTCTCGTATTTCTATTTTTAAGTATTCTTTAATTAATTATACGTATACTTGTAGTTATGTTATATTTAATTGAAAGTACATATACGCCCGATTTTGTAAACCAGTGGCAATACGAGACTACCTCGGATGGATTCTAGTCTTGTTGAACCCACACCTCCATGTTGCAAAAGTGAAAGATTAATTGAGAGATTGAAAATCGTTAGGTTGTACCAACACATCCAGTCTTGTTAATTAATTAATCTTATCACTTACGTAATTAAAGGCTCATTTCAGTAGTGGGAGCTTGTAACCCTATTTTTGAAGGACTTAACTTTTAATCTGAATCAATAATTTTGTACTTGCGTATACCGAGCTATAACCACCCTGAATCATTAACCCTTTGGATTTTTAGTGTTGAGTGTTGTGATTCTTTAATTTAGTACTTTTGATTAATTTACTTTTGGACTTTGTTACTACCGTATCTTTGGGCATTTTGTGGACATTTCTTGGACTTAATTTTTTGTACTTCCGTACTTCTGTACTTTTGGACTTTTGGACTTAATCAAACTTATCCGTGACGGGAGATAGTCAAACAATTCAAAATTAAGGACTTAACTTAACTTGATAATCCAATCTCCGTGGATCGACCATCTACTCACCACAGCTAGAGGTAATTCAAGATAAGCAATATTTTCAATCATTTAATCTAACTATTTTTTATCGCAAAACGACGCGATCACCTTTCCAACTTAATTAACGAATTTTCTATATCAAGTATCGAGCTGGATGTGATTGATGAGCTAGCAATCTAATCCGAGCTGGTTAGTTGGACAACCATATCATTGTTGCCGACCTGGACTCATCAGTCCGAGTTAAAAATTGGTCAAACTAATGTTGACTAATGTTGGGTTCGAGTAGGAACCCAAACTAGCGTAATGAACCAATCCGAAGTTGGTTAGGACTGAGTTGGACATTAATCCAAACTAGTGAAATGAGTCAAATCGTTTTTGATTAGAATCGAGTTGGAATCTAGTTTGAGCTGATTTACTTAATTGTTAGCTCGTAATTAAGCGTGGCCACTTGAGCATTAATTCGAGTTTACAGGAGTCGAGTAGCTGAGGCGTTTGGGCCCAGGTCGGGCCTCACACTATTATACAAAATACATATTGTGTCTTGGCTTGGTGCCAC
Organism: Ehretia macrophylla; assembly: GCA_037974665.1. Taxonomy (NCBI): domain Eukaryota; kingdom Viridiplantae; phylum Streptophyta; class Magnoliopsida; order Boraginales; family Ehretiaceae; genus Ehretia; species Ehretia macrophylla. The sequence continues at coordinate 47,052,910 of CM075782.1, read as the reverse complement.
ATACAAAATATTTCGGCTCGGGGGCCGTTACAAAAAATTTTGGCTTGAGGGCCTTTACAAAAGATTTTGGCTCAAGGGCCTTAGACAAAATGCCGTTTCAGGTGTTCCGTGTGCCATGCATTCTTCAGTTGTTTCCCGTACTTGTCGCGAAGGTAGAAGGTCCCAGGTCGTGTTTCTCTCATGGCTTCGTACAGTCCCTCCCAAGTTGGGGATAGCTTGTTTCTCAAGAGCGGCAAAAAGATAGCATTTCTGAGGACGAGGTTGCCAACCTTAATAGGCTTAGGCTTGACTTGCTTGGCGAAGGCTCTTTTTATGGCAGCTTTACTAGCCAACATCCTGACTTGAGCTTTAGATTAGAGCTCTTCAGCGAGGTCAAGCTCCTCACGGATTAGAGCTCCGTTTATCCCTGGATCCTGCTGGAGGGTTCTACTAGTAGGAGACCCGATCTCTCCTGGCAGCACTGCTTGAGTACTAAAAGTCAACTCGAATGACGATTCTCACGTTGCCGAGCTAGTGGTGGTTCGCTGGCCCTATATCACTTTGGGGAGAATCCTGCAAAATGATTTGGTTTTCAAATCCTGCGCTGGTGGTGGTCCGCTTCCTCCAGCTTGGTTTTCAAACCCTGCAAAATGATTTGGTTAGTCCTTTCGACTTGGCCATTACTTTGAAGTGAGCAATAAATGAGAATCTGAGGTCGATCCCAATCTCAGCACATTTGCCTCGAAAGTATGCGCTGTCAAATTGGTTGTCGTGGTCTATAATGATGACCTTTGGCACCCCAAACCAGCAAATAATGATCTTCCATACGAAATCCCAAGCTGCCTTTTCTGTTATCCTAGCGACACCTTTGGCCTCAGGCCATTTGGTGAAGTAGTCTACCGCTACGAAGGCGTGCTTCTTTTGACCAACACTGGTTGACAATGGGCCGATGATGTCTAGACCCCACTGATAGAATGGCCACGAGCTTATCATCACCGTTAAGTCCACCGTTGGCTTCCTCTGTATCTTGTCAAACCTTTTGCAGGTATCACATTTCTTCACATACTCTTTGTTATCTTGTTCTAAGGTTGGCCAAAAATAGTCTTGCCTTAATGCTTTCCGAGCCAGGGCCTTGCCACCCAAGTGATTTACACATACCCCTTCATGAATTTCTCTGAGTATATAGTTTCCCTCCTTGGGCCCAACACATTTTAAGAGAGGCCAAGTGTAAGCTCTTTTGTACAATCGTCCAGCTATTATGATAAACCGTGAGGCTGTTTCATGAGTTTCTAAGCTGCCTTTTCATCTTCCGGGATCATACCCTCCTCCAAGTAGTCCATGATTGGTCTGGTCCAATCTGGGCTTAAATTGAGCTCGGCTATGACTTGCCTTCCCAACTGAATACTAGGTTCGGAGACTTCTTCTACATGGGACCAGTGTAGGTCAACTCTCTCTCAAGGCCAACATAGACAGAGTATCAGCCTTCATATTCTCCTCACTCGGAATTTGCTGTATTGTAAACCTCTTGAGCCCTGAGGTCAAATCCCTAACTCTGTTGAGGTAAGCCATCATAGTATTATCATTGGCTTCAAATTCCCCTGATACTTGATTGGCAACCAATTGAGAGTCGATGGTCAAGTCAATTGTTAGCGCCTCGAGCTGAGCCGCGATTTTCAATCCCACGACCACTGCCTTATACTCGGCCTCATTGTTAGATGCCGGAAAGGCCAACTTGAGGGAGTATTGGTGTTCATGCCCAGTTGGGTCGGAGATGACTACTCCGGCTCTACTTCTTGACCTCCCCGAGGCTCCATCCACATGGACCTTCCACACATCATTTGGATCATATTCGACTAGGCCAGTACCTTCCACCACAAAGTCTGCAATGGCTTGGGCTTTGATAGATGTTCTGGGTTGATAAGTGATGTCAAATTGACTCAGCTTAACTGCGCATTTCAATAGCCTACCCGATACCTCCGGCTTATGCATGATGGACTTAAGTGGGGCATCCGTCATAACCTTAATTAGGTGGGCATCAAAGTATGGCTTCAGCTTTCTTGCCGCCGTGATAAACACGAGGGCGAGTTTTTCCAAGGATGAGTACCTCGCCTTTGCCCCTTGCAAGGTTTTGCTAACATAATAGACCGGCTTCTGCTCATTTCCTTCCTCTCGGACTAGTGCTGTCGCTATTGCTGCCCCCGAGCATGCCAAGTATAGTACTAACTCCTCCCACACCTTAAGTCGGGATAGCAGGGGCGGTAAAGCTAGATATATTTTCAACTCTTGGAAAGTGTCCTGGCATTTCTTAATCCATTCAAAATTCTTAGGATTCCTCAATATCTTGAACAGAAGAGCACACTTGTCGGCCGACCTGGACATAAATCTGCTCAACGCTGCGATTTTGCCCGTGAGCACCTGGGCATCTTTCACACAGGTCGGTGGTGCCAAGTCTAGTATTGCCTAAACCTTTTCTAGGTTGGCTTCTATCCCCTGGGTTGTGACCATGAACCCCAAGAACTTTTCTGCCTTGTGGGCGCATGCGCACTTTTCTGGGTTTAACTTTATCCCAAAGTGTTCCATTACGATGAAGGCTTCAGTCAGGTCAGTTACATGGTCTTCTGCCTTTTTGTTCTTGACCAACATGTCATCTACTTAGATCTCTATATTTTAGCCAATTTGATTTTTGAAGGCCTTATTTACCATCCGAGTGTATGTAGCTCCAATATTCTTGGGCCAAATGGCATGACTGCATAGTAGTAGAGACATTTATCGGTGATGAAGGCGATTTTCGCTTTATCTTTGGGAGCCATCTTAATCTGGTTATAGCCCCTTGAAGGCATCCATGAAGAAGAGTAGCTCAAACCCGGAGGTAGCATCCACCATCTGATCAATTAGAGTTAGGGAAAGCAGTCATTGGGGCAGGCCTTATTGAGGTCAGTGAAGTCAATACACAATCTCCATTTGCCCGAGGACTTGGCCACTAGTACTACGTTGGATAACCAGGTTGAGTATTGGATTTCCCTTATGTAGCCAGCGTCCACTAGCTTTTAGACCTCTTCTACTATGATTTGTTGCTTATCATAATGGAAGTGCCTGTGCTTTTGCTTTACCGGATAGTGACTTGGGTTGACATTGAAGTGATGTTCAATCACACTCGGGTCCATACCTATCATGTCAGAAGTAGACCATGCAAATATATGTTCATTTTCCAGAAGAAACTAGCTTATACCTTGCTTGAGGTAATCGGGGAGCTCGCTCCCGATCTTTGCTCTATTTGCTTCATTGGAAAGTTCTACCTCTTGAAAGTCTTCAACCGGGCTACCTCTCTTGGCATCCCTATTCTCCTCGGGTGTGAAACCCCAGATTTCGTTTATACATGAATTTGTATGTTTTGACCTGTATATGTGTTATATGAGTAAAAAAGAGCTAATTCTGTGATTTATATTCCTATTACATGCTAAGTGTGCATTCATGAAATTTTCATAAAAAACGGCATTGAAAATTTTATTGTCGATTTTTGTGAATAATATTTTGAATGCACGTCCGCTAAAATTTTTACGCAGGTATTTTAAACGTCTTAAAACCTAGTCCTTTGTTATTAATAGATCCATGTTTGAAAAAAAAATAATTCTGAAATGGAATAGGAATTTCAATATAATTTTCAGGCGAAAAGTAGCGTTTTAGAGCCAAATAGTGATTTTTTCTAAACTCGATTCTTACATTGACTTTTGTTGATCTTGCATATATTAATATAAATGTATTTATATGTGGTATTAAATAATTTTAGATTAATTGTGCATTTAAAAGACATTTAAAAATAAATAATATGACTTTTCATCTTCTTTTGCAAAAATCGAGTTTTTAACCAAGTCAGGTGTTAATGTATGCAGATGAAAAAATTATTGTCAGCTAAAAATAAACTACTTAAAAATAGTCTAAGTGTTAAAGACATATTTGAGAGAAAAATAGTCTAAAAGACAATTAAAAGACAAGAAAATACTAAAAACTAACTTTGTTTCAACTTTGACTTTTATTATTTTTGTTGACCTTGGGCTTATATCATCAACACACATTAAAAACCACACAAAACACCTCCAAAAACACACACATAACCGAAAATGCCAAGGGAAGCAAAGAGAAGGCATTTTTCTCAGGTTTTCAAGTGTTTTTCTCATAGATTTTACAATTCAAGTCCAAATCACTTCATTAAAAGCTTGATTTTGCTTGTTGGGCATCCATTCTATCTATTTCTAACCTTAGTTTTCATCAAAGGTGAGAGAAAAATTCTAGATCTCAAAATGCTATTTTTATGTCAATTCATATAATTGAATTTTTAGCAGTTAAAATGTTGAATTGATGTTAGATTATTGCTTAGTGGATGCTAAGGATCATTATGTGTTTATATAAGTTTTGAACGGTTGTAGCATGTATTTCTATTTTTCGGGTATTAATATTGAGTTATTGGCTTGTTGTGGATTTAATGGAGTTGTGGTGGTTGGAATTGATTGTTGTTAGCTTCTAAAAGTTTGTTAAATACGTGGTAGTGATGTTGTAATGCCGAAATTTTGATTGTGATGTCGTGGTGAAAGTCCAAAAATTTCAGCCATGGTGCATTAGGGTTTTAGTGTTGTTGGTCTTGTTTTAGATGGATTATGGTTGGTTTTTGAGAGGGCTTATGTTGTTGCTTGAGTGGGTGAGTGATAGAAACTGGTTTGGAGGTTATCAGATTAGTAGAATGTAAGTTATGACTTTTAGAAGTTTGAGTTGTCTTTCTTTAGAATGTTGAACTAATGTCTTTAGTTGTTTGAGTGGTGTTTGGGTCGTTGAATCATGGGTTGTTGTTGGTTAGATACTGGTTTGGTTGTATGGTTTAATGCATGTTAAGTTGGGTGGCCTACTTTGTCATCTAACTTAGTTGTTAGTTGTTTATTTGATCAATTGATGTTATGTTGTTGAAATGATATTAATTGATTGATTATTGATGAAGCCGGGAGATAGGCAACCTACTTGGTTGTCCTCCCGTGATATGATTGATTCTTATTATTGTCATGAGTCTTGGTATGTGTGTGCCACCTATCGGGCAGCGTTAGGCTGTTGGGTTGATAACGACATGACTATCATAGACTACCCCCAGCTCGCATGGGCGGAGGTGCCATGGAGGGAGGGGCTAGTGAGATACCTCGGGTGCGTGAGTAATGGGGAGTTATAAGAACATGGTTGAGATCGTGATGGCGTTTGGAGCTACACCAACTAGAGTATCCTTATTGATTGGTTATTATCATTGTTGTGCTTATATTGTTATTGATGATTATTATGTGTTTACTGCTCAAAGGATGATTTCTAATTAGTATAGTAAATACTGTTAAGAGATCTATCGAATCCTCACTGGGCTTGCTTTATATAAGTTCACTCTCAATCGTTATATGCATACAGGTGATACTGAACAGGATTACGGGTACGTGCCTCAAGAAGCTGAGAATGTGCTTTATGTGGACGAGTCTTGTGTGCCAGAGTCGTTATCATGAGTTTGTCTTAGTTGTTGTAATATGTTATATTGTATAACTTACTCAATTATAAGACTTATGTATATTGCTAGTTTAGTAGTCTTGCTTTTGAACATGATTAGGTTGCTAGACTGGCTTATAAACTATTTTGGAAATGTATGATGTAGCCTATAGATTGATGTTGGAACAGAGGCGTATAACTATGAGTGGATTGTTGAAATAATGCTTAATGTATAATATGGTTGCTATATATGTTGTTAACTTGATTGTGGAGTTGATTGGTAGTTTGTGGAGTTGGTTGTATGATGTTCTAAAGGGTTGGTTTAGAGCCCTGATATCCGTGTTACTGTCGTTATACTGCCGAAATTCCATTATGTCCTGACTGATCGTAGGTGGGGTCGAGTTGGGGCGTTACGTTAAGTGGTATCAGAGCGCATGTTTAGCTGTCAGCCGCGGTATCCTCGGAATGTGGATAGTGGTCTAAGCATGCAAGTATGTATTAAGTGAAAGAAAAGTGAAACATGTTAATATCTTTATGTGATTAATTTTGCTTATGTGTCTATCTTTCTATGTGACCAATATGATTTATGTGTTAAGTGAACTAATGTGATTAATATGCTTTATGTGACAACGTGCCTTATGGACTCAATGTGTTGTAATTAATGTGCATTATGTGACAAATGTGTTTTATGTGATTGAAGTGTGTTGTGTGAAGTTAGTTGTTTATGTGGTTTTAATTGTTTATAACCAGCTTATATGAAACAATGTGCTTTAGGTGCTCAATGTTCTTTAAGTGACCAATGTGAGTTATGTGATCAACTTGTCTTATGTGAAGTTTGTTGCTTATATGATATAACATGTTTATGTGATATTGGTTTTCTATGTGTTGAATTGTGTGTTATATGATAATGTTGTAATATATGTGTTAGCCTAAAAGGCTTCTAAATCTTGGTTTTGATGATTACAAACCATAAATATGTTTAATGAGTTTGTTAAGTGTGTATAAGTAAAGATGAATCAAGATTGACTCTGATTCCAAGATCATCAAGCTAAAGAATGAATAAGAACATCCATAAGTTCAAGGAAGAAGATTCAAAAGAATGAAAATGGAGTTATAAGGATGGAGACGGAAGTCATAAGGGGTACCGTTTGGGACTTGACTGAGGTTTTGGGTCTTGCAAATGGTATATACTTAACAATGATTCTCAAATATTGTTTTGAAATATTTGAAAAATGTTTTACAAAAAATGTTCAAAAGAAACACCTTTTAAAACCCAACCCTTGTAGTTTTGATTCCACCGGACGACCCCATGGCAACCGGTCGACCGGTGGCCAAAGGGTCATCCGCCCGAGACCTGTCCACCGGACGAGGGTCTCTCGACCGGTCGACCAGCGAACAGGGGTCGACCGGTCGGGCCAAAAAATGCTAATTCAAAATATAGCCGTTTGTGAACGTTGAGAACAATAATTACACCATTTTTTTAGCTCTAGCTAGTACTCTCAATTGCAATTTTTGAAGGGATTGATTCAAAGCAATTACAGTTGAGTTCTTTCATTATCTTTATCTTTGAATTATCATTGAGCTATACTTAAGTAAGAAATTGTGAGCTTTATTGTAAGAGAGGCATTCATTGTATTTATCAACCTTAAAAGAGGGTTTTTATTGTGAATCTCAAACACTTGTTAAAATAGGGAGTTAAAACACTTTGAAATGAAAGATTTCCTTGTCAAAGGTGTTAGAGTTAAAGCTTTGTTTCTTAGAAGAGATTTTTTCTATTGTAAAAGCTTGAACTACTATTGTAGTTGGTTTGTGGACTCACCAACATTTGAAGAGCCACTATAGTGAAGAATGTTGAAATCTTAAGCGGGGAGCTTAAGTCGTGGACTTAGGCGGGGGCCGAACCACGCTAAAATCGCGATTTGCAATCTCTTTCTCTCAACTCTTTCTTTGCACTATTTTATGCACACTAAGTGTTTGATAAATTGTCTCACTCACTCTTTATATTGTTAAAGTATACATTTGCTTAAATTTGTTTTTTGATTAAGTATTGTTGTATATTGCCTAATCGAAAAGTTGTATTATTGCCTATATAATCTAATTCACCCCCTCTTAGGTTTAATTAAGGGACAACAAGTGGTATCAAAGCTAAGACTTTGCATATAGCTTAACATCTAGCAAAGAAAAGATAAATGGCAAACAATACTACTTCTCCTTATTTTGAAGGTTATTCTACTAATAGACTTCCATTGTTTATAGGTACAAATTTCAATTATTGGAAAAACAATATGGAGACATACAAACAATCCGTTGACTATGCTCTATGGTCACTAGTAGAAGATGGTCCTTATGTTCCAATGAAGGAGGTAACGGTTAAAGATGCTCCAAGTACAAATGGAGTTGAGAAAGTCAAAACCGTTCAAGTGCCCAAGGAAATGAAATAGTTCAATGATCAAGACATTAGTATGATGACCAAGAACTCAAGAGCCAATAACATTTTCTATTGTGCTCTAAACGAAACTGAGTATAGTCGTGTGAGTCAATGTGAAACTGCTCATGAGATTTGGAAGATGCTACACGTGTCTTATCAAGGAACACCTCAAGTGAAGAATACCAAAATTGATCTTCACATTCATGAGTATGAATTGTTTCGTATGAAGGCCAGAGAATCACTAAATGAAATGCATCAAAGATTCTCCACAATCGTAAATAACTTAAGTGCTCTTGGGAAGAAGTATCCAAATGAATAACTCAACCGGAAGATTCTTATGGCTCTTCCAAAGGAATACAAACCAAATGTGACATCTATTAGAGAATCAGCTGATCTCTCCACGATTATGGTGCATGAGCTCATTTGCAACCTTGAAACGGAGGAACTTATATTAAATCAAGAAAAAATACGAGATGAAGAAGAAAAGAAGACAAGGAAATCACTTGCTCTCATTGTTAAATCTCAATCGAGTGATGAAGATAAAGATGATAGCGATCATGATGAATTTGCACTTCTTGCAAAGAATTTTAAGAAGTTCTTGAAATACAAAAGATGAAGAGAGAAGAGCCTATCAACAACAAAGTCAAGAGAAGATTCAAAGAAAAATTAGAAAAGACCAAAGAAGAGATAAAATGCTTCAATTATGACAAACTGGGACACATCAAAGCAAAATGTCCAAAATTGATCAAAGGAAATCAAAAGGCAATGAAGGCGTGCATTAAGGATGATGTATTAACCACTGATGAAAGTGGAAGCGAAACCGAAGTGGCCAACTTTGTGTGCTTCATGGCTAGAGATGATGAGGTAACTTATTCGTCTTGTGATGAATCTTCTTCTTTGTCTTCTAATGATGATGAATGTACCTTTGAGAAACTAACAAATGAATTTTCAAAACTATATGATAGCTTTCTTCTTGCACATTCAAAAGTAAAGGATCTTTAAAAAGAAAATGATGAACTTCAAAAGGAAATTAAGAAACTTAGAGATGAAAATGATACTCTTACCAAAAAAATGTGTGAATACTATCATTTAATGTCCAAAAATGAATTAGAAATCAAAGATTTTAAAAAACAAGTTCTTGGCCTACAAAATGATCTAGCTAGATTTTCAAAAGGAACAAAGGCCTTGGATGAAATTCTTGGTTCTAAAAAATCACCACTCGACAAAGGTGGAATTGGCTATGAGCCATTTTTTAAACCAAAGTCTTCAAAAACCATCTTTGTAAAAGCTTCTCAATCCTCAATTGTCCATCCACCTTTAAAAGAATCACAAAAAGTACAATTTGACAAAAAAAGGAATTGGCTATAAGCCATATCAAAAAGGGTTGCAAAATTATTTTGTCAAAGCATCATCCTCTTGGAATGAAGCCTCAACATCAAGAGGATCGTTTAAAAGATGCACTTATTGTGAGAAGATTGGTCACAATGCATCATGATGTAGATTTAGAAATATGGTGGGAAGAGATTCTCATATTCCTTTATGCCTTAGACCCAAATGGGTTGTTAGATGTGTTAGGACTTCGTACTAACACAAAAGGACCCACTAGAACCTTGGGGACCAAAATCAACTTGATTTGTTTCTATAAATGATAGGTTTCTCTAAACGTGAAGTATGAAGATACTTGGGTTATTGATAGTGGGTGCTCAAGGCACATGACGGGAGATGCATATTTCTTTTATGAGATTGACAGAAACTTCAAAGGTAAAGTTAGCTATGGAGGAAATGAAGGAGGCAAAGTCATTGGTAAGGGTAGCATATGAGATGTAAACTCTCTTTCTATTCATGATGTCTTGTATGTTAAAGGTGTTAAACATAATTTATTAAGTGTAAGTCAATTTTGTGATAATGGATTTTGAGTTGAATTTCTATCTACTTGTTGCAAAGTGTATGATAAAGATGATAAAGTAATATTTGTTGGAGATAGATGTGATAATGTATATGTAATCAATCTTCATGAATTGAAGTGCCAAAATATGACATGCTTAGTTACCATTAATGAAGATTCATGGTTATGGCATAGAAGACTTGGTCATGCTAATATGGATTTACTTGCTAAGCTTTCGAGAAAAGAACTTGTCATAAGTTTTCCTAAGACTAGATTTCAAAAAGACCATCTATGTAATGCATGTTAATTTGGAAAACAACATAAGACATCATTCAAAATAATTAACAAGGTAACCACATCAAGAGCTTTACAAAAATTACATATGGATCTATTTGATCCAATGGATGTGGCAAGTCTAGGTGGATCTAGATATATCTATGTTATTATAGATGATTACACTATATTCACATGAGTAAGACCTCTTGCACATAAAAATGATGCCTTCAATGAATTTGCTAAACTTTGTAACAAAGTGCAAAATGAGAATGGCTATTACATAAATTGCATTCATAGTGACCAAGGCACCGAATTTATAAATGCATCTTTTATGGATTATTGTGAAGAACATGGCATTGAACATAATTTTTGGGCTCCTAGAACTCCTCAACAAAATGGGGTAGTAGAAAGGAAGAATCGAACACTACAAGAAATGGCAAGAACAATGTTGAAAGAAAATAACTTGCCAACATACTTTTGGGGTGAAGCCGTAAATACCGCATGTTATGTGTTAAATCATGTGCTAATTAGACCTTTTTTAAAGAAAACACCCTATGAATTATGGAAAGATAGAGCACCAAATGTATTTTATTTTAAAGTGTTTAGTTGTAAGTGTTTCATCCTTAATACAAAAGCACATCTTGGCAAATTTGATTCGAAATCGGATGAAGAACTTTTTATGGGTTACTCTTCAAGAAAAATAAAGCTTATAGAGTCTTTAACAAAAGAAACATGTTTATCGAAGAGTCTATGCATGTAGATTTTGATGAAACTAATCATTTCGCTCCGAGAAAAAATGATGATGATGTAGGTGTTTCCGAAGTTGACACTCAAATCTTACCTACAACCATCGGCAACGAGGCAACCTCAAGAGATCCAAAGGAAACAAATGTTGAAGAAGGTCAAACCTCAAAGGATGGTGAAACTCTAGAAAATCCACAAGGAAATATACAACCAATGCAAAATGACCAAGAAGTGACAACAAATGATGATCTACCAAAATGTTGGAAGTTTGTAAGAGATCACCCAAATGACCAAATTCTTGGTGATCCTTCAAAGGGAGTAAGAACTCGCTCTAATCTAAATGCATATTGTGAACATATTGCTTTTCTTTATTAAGTAGAACCTAAAAATGTTAAAGAAGCTTTAGATCATGAAGATTGGATAGTTGTCATGCAAGAAAAATTAAATCAATTTGAAAGAAGTAAAGTGTGGCATCTAGTTGAAAAACCTAAGGACTATCCCATAATTGGTATAAAATGGGTTTTTAGAAATAAGTTAGATGAATCCGGAGTTGTAACTAGAAACAAAGCTAGACTAGTGGTTCAATGGTATAATTAAGAAGAAGGGATAGATTATGATGAGACTTTTGCTCCAGTGGCTAGACTTGAATCCATTCATATGCTTCTTGCTTTTGCGTGTTTTATGAACTTTAAATTATATCAAATCGATGTAAAAAGTACCTTTCTAAATGGCTATCTTAAGGAAGAAGTATATGTGAAACAACCACCCGGATTTGAGGACTCTAACTTGCCAAATCATGTATATAAACTGGATAAGGTATTATATGGCCTTAAGCAAGCACCTAGAGCATGATATGATAGGCTTAGCAACTACTTGCTTGAAAAATGGTTCACTAGAGGCAAATTAGATTCCACTCTCTTTGTCAAAACAAAAGGCAAATATATATTGCTTGTACAAATTTATGTTGATGATATAATCTTTGGTGCTACTAATGAATCTCTTTGTGAGTATTTCTCTAAGTGTATGCACAAGGAATTTGAGATGAGTATGATGAGATAATTGAATTTCTTTCTCGGACTCCAAATCAAGCAAACACAAGAAGGTACTTTCATCAATCAAGCCAAGTACACTAGAGAACTTATCAAAAAATTTGGGCTTGAGTCAGAAAAAGAAATGAGTACACCAATGTCAACATCAATCAAGCTTGACAAAGATGAGAAAGGTAACAAGGTAGATGAAAAGCAATATCGAGGTATGATCAAAAGCCTTCTTTATTTAACTGTTTCTAGACCCGATATCGTATTTGTTGTGTGCTTATGTGCTTGTTTTCAATCATGTCCTAAAGAGTCTCACTTAAATATTGTAAAAAGAATCATTATATATCTTAAGGGGACTATAGATTTAGGACTATGGTATCCAAAAGACAACTCATTTGAACTGATAGGGTATTTGGATGCGGATTATGCAGGAGATCGTGTAGATAGAAAAAGTACTAGTGGATGCTGTCAATTTTTAGGACATTCATTAATCTCTTGGTCTAGTAAAAAGCAAAATAGTGTAGCTCTTTCTACGGCTGAAGTTGAATATGTATCTGCTGGAAATTGTGTGCACAAATTCTTTGGAATAAATAAAATTTGCTTGATTATGGTCTTGTTTACGATAGTGTGCCTATTAAATGTGATAATACAAGTGTCATTAATCTTACTAAAAATCCCATTCAACACTTCAGAACAAAACATATTGAAATTAAGCATCATTTAATTCGCGATCATGTTCAAAAATGAGATGTTGTGCTCAACTTTGTTGATTCTGTGAATCAATTAGCTGATATTTTTACCAAACCATTGCATAAAAATCAATTTTGTGTGATAAGAAGAGAGTTAGGTATGCTTAAAATGTGTTGAAAAATGTAACTTGAAGTTTTTATTGGGTGTATTGCACTTTCTGACATAAAGTGCACCACAGGAAGGGGGGTCTTCCACCGGTCGACCGGTGAAGCACACCCTCGTCTGGTGAACATGCCTCGGGCGGACGAGGGTATGACACCAGACGACCGGCGTGCTCACCCTCGTCCAGTTGTGGCACTGACGGGCAAAAGCTTTAAAACCTCAAAATTCATTCAAAACTCAATCATTTCTTCATCAAAACTCATCCTAATTCTCTCCCACTCAAATTCTATAACTTTTCATTATCTCTCATCACCTTTACAATTTTGTTCTTTCATTGCAAACGAAAGATACTAGCTTTTAATTTTCATAACTCACTCAATTCTCTTTCAAATCCTTTTCAAAATTCCTCAAAAATTCTCTTGCACACCTAGTGCTCAACGAAATTACCCAACCAAAAATTCTTGCTTTCTTTTGCAATTTCTCTCATCTCCTCATGGCATCATTATCTAGACAAGCCTCCAACAGACAAAGGACCGCATTTAGGCCTTATACCATTGATCTATGGGATCCTATGTACGTCATAGCCCCAGGAGATTTCTCTAAAAAGGATATACTATGGGGTAAACGCACTGATCCTTCAGACTTTTTAGATTCTACTTGTCCCCATAAACTGTTTCGTCATCAACAATGGCTTCCCTTGTTTGGACTCGAAGACATCAACTGTGATCTATGGGTTCGTGAATTCTATGCCTATGCAGTAGAAGGTGAACAAGCCGGTGTACGGGGGATAAAGAGTAGAGTAAGTGGTGTTAACCTCTTTGTAAGTGAACAGGGTGTAGCTAACTTATTTGGTATTCCACATCGTGGTCTCAGACTCTACATCGTTGTCAACTTACCAAGTGAACTCCACACAGACGCTTTCAAGGAGATGTGTATTACACTATGGGAAGGGACGGGAAAGTTGGAAGAGTTTATGCCCAAGAGAGATCAACTATGTGCTGAGAAACGTTTGCTCGTCTATATCCTCAATCAATCTATCATGCCTCGCAATATAAAAGACGGGACCATTCCATCCTTCACGGGTTATGTGCTGCACCTCATGTACAAGAAGGTAAAAATCAACCTTCCATACATTATACTTAGTCATATGCTGGCCTTTAAGAAGAAATCTTTGCCCTATGGGATGATCTTGTGTTATCTGTTCCGTCTTAGAGGTCTCGATCGTATTGGTCAATTTGAACCCTTAAATGACTCTACCTACCTCATTGACAAGAATTGCCTAGATAGACAAACCATGGCTCGTGAAAATAATGACATTGTCTACATTCAGCAACGTCAATTCCGCAAGGTTCAATCTGAAGTAGTTGATAATCTAGAGAACTATGACCTTGGGGGAGAAGGTGATGAAAGTGAAGTTGCAAGCAAGAGTGATGAAGGAGATCCCGAAGGCAGAGATGCTAATGTTGGTCCTTCCCGGGTTGATATTAGTGGTGCTAGTTCGTCCACAAGAAGCAGACTCCGTCTAGTCACTCTTGAAGAAGTCAATACCAAAGTTGATAATCTGACTTCAAAAGTTGATCAGTTATTCTTGACTGTTGATGACGTCAAGACCGAGATGAAGGGCATGAACATGATGTTTGAGAAGCTCTATGAGAAATTTATAAAGGATTAAGCCCGTTGCTTTGCGATGCTTAGGATGCTCCCCTTTCCCCTTTCTCATTAAACTTTGTAACTTTCTTTTTCCAACAATCATATTTTACTTCATGCATTCTCTTCCATTGTTTTGATACTTTATTTTTGATATTTCATCTCAATTGCTTTGGTAGTTTTTCTTTCTATGACTTGCTTACTTTGTGACTTTGTGTCAAGTGTTTGTTGTTCACATCTAGACATGTTTTTCTTTGTTTGGTAATATCACTTAGGAAGCTAATATTGTTATGTGACTGATCTTCATTTTTTTTCTAATGACAAAAAAGGGGAGAAATATAAATAATAGAAGCATATCTAAAAAGAACTCATACATCAAGGGGGAGTTGTTATGTATGCACCTGTTGAGGGGGAGTTTTTTAACAAACTTATATCTTAAGTTCAAACAAACTCAAAATTGCACAAAATGATAAATACTCTCTCAAACTCATTATGCTTACATTATTATTATTTGAGATAAGTTTTGTCATCATCAAAAAGGGGGAGATTGTTAGCCTAAAAGGCTTCTAAATCTTGGTTTTGATGATTACAAATCATAAATATGTTTAATGAGTTTGTTAAGTGTGCATATGTACAGACGAATCAAGATTGACTTTGATTCTAAGATCATCAAGCTAAAGAAGGAAAAATAACATCCATAAGTTCAAGGAAGAAGATTCAAAAGAATGAAGATGGAGTTATAGGGATGGAAACAGAAGTCAAAAGGGGCACCGGTTGTGACTTGATTGGGGTTTTGGGTATTGCAAATGGTATATGCTCAACAATGATTCTCAAATATTATTTTGAAATATTTGAAAAATGTTTTACAAAAAGTGTTCAAAAGAAATACATTTTAAAACCCGACCCTGGTAGTTTTGGTTCCATCGGACAACCCCATGGCAAGCGGTTGACCGGTGGCCAAAGGGTCGTCCGCCCGAGACCTGTCCACCGGACAAGGGTCTCTCGATCAATCGACCGGCGAACAGGGGTCGACCGGTTGGGCCAAAAATGCAAATTCAAAATATAGCCGTTTGTGAACGTTGGGAGCATTAATTATATCATTTTTCAGCTCTATTTAGTGCTCTCAACTGCAATTTTTGAAGGGATTGATTCAAAGCAATTACATTTTAGTTCTTTCATTATCTTTATCTTTGAATCATCATTGAGCTATACTTGAGCAAGAAATTGTGAGCTTTATTATGAGAGAGGCATTCATTATATTTATCAACCCTAAAATAGGGCTTTTATTGTGAATCTCAAACACTTATTAAAAGAGGGAGTTAAAACACTTTGAAATGAATGATTTCTTTGTCAAAGGTGTTAGAGTTAAAGCTTTGTTTGTTAGAAGAGATTTTTTCTATTGTAAAAGTTAGAACTACTATTGTAGTCGGTTTGTGGACTCACCAACATTTGAAGAGCCACTATAGTGAAGATTGTTGAAATCCTAAGCGGGGAGCTTAGGTTGTGGACTTAGGCGGGGGCTGAACCACGCTAAAATCGCGATTTGCAATCTCTTTCTCTCAACTCTTTCTTTGCACTATTTTTTGCACACTAAGTGTTTGATAAATTGTCTCACTCACTCTTTATATTGTTAAAGTATACATTTGCTTAAATTTGTTTTTTGATTAAGTATTGTTAGTATATTGCCTAATCGAAAAGGTTATATTATTGTCTATATAACCTAATTTACCCCGCCTCTTATGTTTAATTAAGGGACAACAATATTATAATCATATAATATGTTGGTACTTGTTTTCATGAGATATAATTGTATATATGCTATAACTGTGGGTGATTCTTTTGGGTGAGGTAAGAATGACTGAAGGAGCTCTCGAAAATAGAGGTAGGCCATGATTTTGAATTATTATTATTCTAGTAGTTTATCAGTGAGATTTTAATTGTTATGTTTATGAATTTTAGTCTCGGCTTAGTGGATTGATCTTGATGTTCCTTTAGCGAGCTGAAGTTGTTCGAGGAACTAACAATGTATTTTGATGATTAGAATTACTTTTCTTGCCCTGTTTAACTTGTTATTACTTGGAGTTGAGTCATAAGCAGAGATTCCTTTGAGGATGTGATCATGCACTTTTGGACTCTCAACTCAAATTATACTTTCTTGAGGTTATTTAAGAATAAAATTTATTTGAGGAATTAGTGATGTATATTTGTGAATGGAATAGATTGTGGTACAACATGTGAATATTTCTACTATTTGTGATTGCTATATTATTAATTGATATTTTGGAGTTTTGATCGTTAAACCTTGGAGTCAATTGGAGTAATTCCTGACTAAAGTTACTTTATTCAAATATGTAATTATTAGGAGGTAGAGTTATTTGTGGAAATAAGAATACATTTTGGTGACTGAACATTTACTTGTCTACATCGAGCTTTTGAGTTCTAGGTGGTATGACTTTCTAAATTGTTGATTGGGGATTCGCTTGTGTTATAATGGGTTAATATGAATTTGTATTGTGTTATCAAATTTTGGAGTCTTCATCAGTCAATCTTGTTGGGTAATCGGAGATTTATCTTGTTTGGTGATTGGTCTGTATAGAATGTAAATTTTGGAGTGATTGTATGACTCCTCAGGTTTTCTAGATCTCCTTAGTGTCTTGTTTTGAAGAGAGATAGATTGTAGGATTTGATTTAATGGTGTTTAAGTGTGTAGGAGGAACACCCTTCTTGTGTTTCATAATTCTATCGGTCTTATTATTATCTTGTACTCTATTCTCACTTATTTGAGAGAGAGTTACACTTTTCTAGCCTATCAATTGTTTCTTAAAAGTTTGCTTATTGGATTAATGGATCCTATATTCATTTGACATTGTTTATGTTCTTAACATTCATATTTGCTTCCTATAACAATGTCACTTATTAAAGCTAAGGTTTGAGACTTCTATATTTCATTCTATATCTCCAGTCATTGGGTTCATTATTTCATTTCATCCTATTACCACTTATTTGAAAGTAATTTCTCCTTTGGTATACCATTTCACTTATTCGAATCTCACATGCTTGTTGTACTCCTTACCTAAGTACATCATTGTCATTCTTGTTGATCTTTGTTAATCTTATTGTTTTATTATTAAATCCTGAGCCATTACTTTGCTTGTAATTGCTCATTCAATATACTCAGCATTGTCCTTTCTTATTTATACTTCTTTGGTTATTGCGTGCTGAGATATTTATTATCTTGACACTCATATTTTCTATTGAATTAATCATCTCTTATTTCTTAATTTCATCTCGCCCCAAGTACAACTTACTTGTTGGTTCCTTGAACAATCATCGAGAATTGAACTGTTTACTTGTTTATGAATGTTTGTTCAACATACTCAGCACTGTTTTGACTCGTCATCATCCTTTGTTCATACCTATTTAGTTGATAGTTGCTGAGACATTCCTTGTCTTAGTTATCACGCTTTCTTATTAAACTATTAGCCTATTGATTCTCTAACTTGTTTGACCTCTTGTTCACTTTATTATTGGCTCGAATATGACTTTTCATATCCTTATTTCCTTGTAAATTTCATAATAGTCATATTCTGACCAATGTCACTTTTGAAATATTCCCTTGATCAGTAATCATTCATGTTATTGTGAATGAGTTTTTAAACCCTCAGGGTGTTCATAGAGACCTTTTGTGTAGTAGGGGATGATTGATAAGTAATGGTGTCATGCTAAGACCTTGGAGTTGCGATTTCTTTCATATGCAATATGATATTAGGTGGGAGTGAATTATGAATTAAGGATTGTTTTGGAATTGTGATAATCATCTTGCAATCAATGAAGTTTATTTGCTTTCAGATCTTTGTTCAAATGTCATCCTAAGAGATAAATGGGAACTAAGAGAAGTATTGTTAAAGTGTAACAATAGAGGACTTAGTTGTCTGTCAATTCAAGAATTGCGCGGACGCAATTGTTTTAAGGGGGGGAGATTGTGAAACCCCATATTTCGTTTATACATGAATTTGCGTGTTTTGACCTGTATATGTGTTATATGAGTTAAAATGCGATAATTCTGTGATTTATATTCCTATTACATGCTAAGTGTGCATTCATGAAATTTTCATAAAAAACGACATTGAAAATTTTATCATCGGTTTTTGTGAATAATATTTTAAACGCACATCCGCTAATATTTTTACACGGGTGCTTTAAACGTCTTAAAACCTAGTCCTCTGTTATTAATAGACCCATGTTTTAAAAAAATTGGTTCTGAAACGGAATAGGAATTTAAATAGATTTTTCGGACAAAAAGTAGCATTTTTGAGCCAAATAGTGATTTGTTCTAAACCCGATTCTTGCATTGACTTTCGTTGACCTAGTATATATTAATATAAATGTATTTATATGTGGTATTAAATGATTTTAGATTAATTGTGCATTTAAAAGACATTTGAAAATAAATAATATGATTTTTCATCTTTTTTTGCAAAAATCGAGTTTTTAACCGAGTCGGGTGTTAATGTATGCATATGAAAATTGTTGTCAACTAAAAATAAACTACTTAAAAATAGTCTAAGTGTTAATGCATATTTGGGAGCAAAATAGTCTAAAAGACAATTAAAAGACAAGAAAATACTAAAAACTAACTTTGTTTCAACTTTGACTTTTATTATTTTTGTTGACCTTGAGCTTATATCATCCACACGCATTAAAAACCACACAAAACACCTCCAAAAACATACACATAACTGAAAATGCCAAGGGAAGCAAAGAGAAGGCATTTTTCTCAGGTTTTTAAGTGTTTTTCTCATAGATTTTGCAATTCAAGTCCAAATCACTTCATTCAAAGCTTGATTTTGCTTGTTGGGCATCCATTCTACCTATTTCTAACCTTAGTTTTCATCAAAGGTGAGAGAAAAATTCTAGATCTCAAAATGCTATATTTATGTCAATTCATATAATTGAATTTTTAGCCGTTGAAATATTGAATTGATGTTAGATTATTGCTCAGTGGATGCTAAGGATCATTTATATGTGTTTATATAAGTTTTGAACGATTGTAGCATGTATTTCTATTTTTCGGGTATTAAAATTGAGTTATTGGTTTGTTGTGGATTTAATGGAGTTGTGGTGGTTGGAATTGATTGCTGTTAGCTTCTAAAACTTTGTTAAATACGTGGTACTAATGTTGTAATGCCAAAATTTTGATTATGATGACGTGGTGAAAGTCCAAAAATTTCAGCCATGGTGCATTAGGGTTGTTGGGCTTGTTTTGGATGGATTATGGTTGGTTTTCGAGAGGGCTTATGTTGTTGCTTGAGTGGGTGAGTGATAGAAACTAGTTTGGAGGTTATCGGATTAGTAAAATGTAAGTTATAGCTTTTAGAAGTTTGAATTGTCTTTATTTAAAATGTTGAACTAATGTCTTTAATTGTTTGAGTGGCGTTTGAGTGGTTGAATCATGGGTTATTGTTGGTTAAATACCGGTTTGGTTGTGTGGTTTAATGTATGTTAAGTTAGGTGGCCTACTTTGTCATCTAACTTAGTTGTTAGTTGTTTATTTGATCAATTGATGTTATGTTGTTGAAATGATATTAATTGATTGATTATTGATGAAGCCGGGAGATAGGCAACCTACTTTGTTGTCCTCCCGTGATATGATTGATTATTATTATTTTTTTTGAGTCTTGGTATGTGTGTACCACAACTCAGGCAGCATTGGGCTGTCAGGTTGATAATGGCATGATTATCATAGACTACTCCTAGCTCGCATGGGCGGAGGTGCCATGGAGGGAGGGGCTAGTGAGGTACCTCGAGTGCGTGAGTAATGGGGAGTTATAAGAATATGGTTGAGATCGTGATGGTGTTTGAAGCTACACCAACTAGAGTATCCTTATTGATTGGTTATTATCATTGTTGTGCTTATATTGTTATTAATGATTATGATGTGTTTACTGCTCAAAGGATGATTTCCAAGGAGTATAGTAAATACTGTTAAGAGATCTATTGAATCCTCACTGGGCTTGTTTTATATAAGCTTACTCTCAATCGTTATATGCATACAGGTGATACTGAACAGGATTATGAGTACGTGCCCCAGGAAGCTTAGAATGTGCTTTATGTGGACAAGTCTTGTGTGCCAGAGTCGTTGCCATGAGTTTGTCTTAGTTGTTGTAATATGTTATATTGTATAACTTACACAATTATAAGACTTATGTATATTGCTAGTTTAGTAGCCTTTTTTTTGAACATGATTAGGTTGCTAGACTGATTTATAAACTATTTTGGAAATGTATGATGTAGTCTATGGATTGATGTTGGAACGGAGGCGTATAACTATGAGTGGATTGTTGAAAGAATGTTTAATGTATAATATGGTTGCTATGTATGTTGTTAACTTGATTGTGGAGTTGATTGGTGGTTTGTGGAGTTGGTTGTATGATGTTCTAAATGGTTGGTTTAGAGCCCTGATGTCCGTGTTACTGTCGTTATACTGCCAAAATTCCGTTACGTCCTGACTGATCGTAGGTGGGGACAAGTTGGGGCGTTACATCGGGCAACTCTGGTCCCCAGCCACCCTGATATTTGGGGCGGAGGAAATTTCATAGCATTCCTAGTCGAGAGCTAGGCTCCTAGGATGGCGGTCGTGCCACTCGGGGTTGGGAACTTTAAGGCCTGATGGTAAGTAGAAGGAACGACCCTGAAGTGGTTGAGGGCCACTCGCCTCAGAATCCCATTGTAGGTGGAGTTGCAATTCATTATAATGAAGTTGGCCTACATCAAAACCCGCTTATCTCCATCTTCCAGCATCAAGGGGAGATTGATGACCCCCTCGGTTTGGTGGGCATGTTCTGTGAAACCAGCCAAGGTGCCCCTCAATAGCCTGAGTCGACTCCTATCCAACCCCATTTGCTCGAATGCACTCAAGAATAGGACTTCCGTCGAGCTCCCGGTATCCATCATTAGTCTCTTTACGGTGAAGTTGGCTATCTCAACGCTGATTACCAACGGGTCGTCATGGGGCAATATCACTTCCTCCAAGTCTTCTAAGGAGAAAGTGAGCTCCTTTATCCCCGGGATCAGACCCTGCACCGACCTATACTCTCTTCTAGCCCGAACATAACCCTTTTTGCTAGTTGAGGTATCCTCTCCCGACGTCAATCCTCCTACGATGGTCTTAATCACAGCCAAATGTCTGCCCCTGACCTGGCACTTGGGTGGACTTCTTTCTCTCTTTTTCCCTCCTCCTTGGTCGTGTCCCGGGTTGGCTGCTGATCTACGTACCTTTGGAGGTGACCTCGGGCTATTAGTGCCTCAATCTCCTGTTTTAAATCTCGGTATTGCTCGGTGGAATGGCCGTAGTCCATATGGTAATGACAATATTTGGTCCTATTGCGCTTCTCAGGTCGGTCTTTCATCCTTGGCGCTGGAGGTAGGTGGTTCCGGTGCTGGATCTCCATCAAGATCTGCTCCCTCGAGGTATTGAGATGAGTGAACATGGTGAACCAGGGGTTCTGCTTCAGCTGCTGGGGTTGCTTGCCTCTGTCATTTTGGACCTTGCTCTCAAGTTGGCCTCGGGATATTTCTCCCTTCTTACCGGCTTCTTTTTCCTTGTCATCGTCCCTCTTTGCCTGATGGATTTCTTTCGAATATATGTACCCTTTTGCTAGTACTATTAGCTCGACTACAATATCCATGGGATCAATGGCCAAGGATGACGAGAGGGGGCCCGACCTGAGCCCACTTTAGTAAGCCATCAATGCCATAGAGTCCTCCAGGTTGAGGATTCTGAGGGACTCTTCATTAAATCGAGCTATATAAGCCCTCAAACTTTCTCCTTTCTGCTGCTTCATCGATAGCAACGATGATGTATGACAGGTTGCACGTCGGCTCCCTGCGAAACGGGACAGGAAAACCTCTGCCAGTTGATGAAAACTTGCAATAGAGCCAGGACAAAGCTTTTGGAACCAGTCCAAGGCATTGCCAACCGGGGTAGTCGGGAATGTCTTCGTCTTCATGAGGTCGGTCATGTCATGCAGAGTCATGTGGTGATCAAAGTTGATCAGGTGGCTGGCAGGGTCTCCGTCCCCATTATAGACTGCCAGGTTAGGCATTCGGTTGTCGGTGGGAAATGGTGTGGCCAGTACCTAGGGAGAAAGCGGGCTTACACCGAGCTGGTTAATGACCTTGGCTATGGCAGCCGCGGTCTTGGCCTGCTCGGGGTCGGCATGTACTGCCCTTTTGCCTCTCGCCTTCGCGGGTCTCACCATCGGCTCCGGGAAGCCCTCTCCGTCTTGCGCCTGGGTTTTCCCTGGGGCTGGAATACGGAACTGTGAGCGCGCGGGCCGTGGCATAGCTGCTTGTGGAGTCGGGGGATCCGCAGCTAGCCTGGCCACCTGTTCCTTGAGTTCCTCGAACATCCCGAGCATCATCATCATCTCTGGTGACATGCCAGAGTTGAGGTCTGCATCTGTAGAGGGGTTGGTTTGTGAGATTAGGTGTATACGTTGGCTCGTTCCAACGTCAGTTTGGGTTGGGTTTTGACTAGGCGCCTGTGTGGTTTCGAGGTCCTCGTCCGGGTTGGGCGAGTCCTCTACCTGCGCGTTGTGGCTTTTGGTTTGTACCATGATGGTTTGTTAGTGAGTGGTAAGAAGAGTAATGGAAAGAACTATTTCCCACAGACGGCGCTAAACTGTCGAGGTTGGGAATCTCGCAGTTGAGGTTGGATGATTACGCCTGCTGAGCTGGTCTTTCAGGTCGGCTACTTGACCTGCCCAAAGAAAGGGAAGGAAAATGCGGGGGATGATCCGGATTTTCTCATCGGGTGCGCGAATGATTAGTATGTCCGAGCTGGCAAGGTAGCTGAAAGTATTAATGACAAGTTACCTCTTAAATGTGGGGATGAAGTTCTATTTATACCAAATTCGGATCTGACAGTAATTAATGCGGTGCCCTGCTCGACATGCCTCCAACTGCGCTGTGCAACTTTATGTCCCATTAGGACTTTATGTCCCATCAGAACAACTAGCATAGAGGTTGGGGGTTTTCCTGAGTCAAGGTGAGGTCGGAGCAATATCCAAGTTAGGCATTAGCTGATTAAGTCAGTTTCGACTCGGTTGGCTAACCTCAACTTGGTGACCCCCTTGTCACCCTTTTTTACCACGTGAGCAAAGACAAGTTGTATTCTTAAAGTTGATTCTCATATTGGGTTTTTGGCTTTCTTAATACTTTGATGACTTATTTTATTTTATTTCTTAATCTTATTGTTTCAATTGGGTTTTTTTGTACTGACGAAAAATAAAGTATATATTAAAAAAAAAGATAAAATAATATCAATATATGCTACTTAGTTAGGCTGTAATGATTCTTCGTGTTGTTTTTGTCTCTGAGCAAATGAAACATGCATTGAGAAAAAAGTGGGTCGAACTCTATATGGGTTTGTTTCTCCCACATGCAACTGTTGATTTTTGCAGCCATGGAGGAGCTCACATTCTCGTTGCCTTGTTCTATTAGAGCATCTCCAATGGGAGATACTATTTTTGGCAATTTTTAGAGACCGAGTCTCTAAATTTAGAGTCAAAATACATGGGGCCCGCCACTTTTATCAATTTTTTGGCCAAAATAGAGACCCAATCAATTTTTGGGTCTCTAAAAGTGGGTCGAACTCTATATGGGTTTGTTTCTCCCACATGCAACTGTTGATTTTTGCAGCCATGGAGGAGCTCACATTCTCGTTGCCTTGTTCTATTAGAGTATCTCCAATGGGAGACACTATTTACAAAAACATACTATTTTGGGCAATTTTTAGAGACCGGTATTTACAAAAACATACTATTTTGGGCAATTTTTAGAGACCCGGTCTCTAAAAATTGCCCAAAATAGTATGTTTTTGTAAATAGTCTCTCCCATTGGAGATACTCTTACAATATATGCTACTTAATTGGCATGAAAACAGTATAAAGGAGGTGTTTAGGTACTTAAAATATGAAAATTATAGGCATCATACACTTGCAGATCTTTCTGAGTAATGAGAAAGCATCAGTCTTTGTTAGTTAGTGATAAAACATCAGTCTTTGTGGTGTATGTTTTATAGATCAAAAGAGGGTATTTTAGTAAATGAATAAATATATTTTATTGTCAAAACTGAGAACAAAACAATCAAAGTAGCAAAATTGGTGTGTGTCATACACTTGCCATTAAAACTAATGATTTTATTGACAGAGGGGGCAACCATGATGTGTTTTAAAAATTACATGGGATAGAAGTTGTTTGATTGTTTTAAAAGTACAATAGAATTCTATATACTTTTTTAAAAATACAGGAGATCATGTGCAATCACTCCATATAATAATATGTATATCAATTGTTATCATCAAGATTTAAGAAAATAATAAATTAGTACAACGTGAAATCAAATCCTAATATTATTAAACCACAAAACTCGTCGCTTTCTTTGTTTTTCATATATATATTTTTTCACATTTTCAGTACAAGGAAAATTTTGATTAAATTAGAAACTTAAAAAATAGAGTAAATTACGTGTGATCAGTCCACATGTCAAAGTTCTTTTTGTCAAATATTTAAGAGTTTCAAATCACTGGCTAAATATTGTTGTTTGAATTTTTATTAAACACTGTATTTATTTTAAATAAATCATTACATCCAATTTTGATGTTAAAATTAAAAATTTAAGGGTTTGTTGTTTAATCCTTATAATGCATAAATTACACTTTTTCCCTTTAATTTTCCAATTGTACTCTACAAATTGGACGGAATAATGAAACAAATATACATTTTCAATTTTGGCCTTAAAATTGAACTAAACAATTCACTTAAAATTTCTAAATAATTCACTTAAAATAGATACAAAATTTAGTAGGACCAAAAAAAATAAAAAATCAAAAAGCCATTTTGAGACAGTTAAGAATAATGGAGTTTCATTGTATAATCAATTGGTGTTAGAAGTAGTCCAACATCTTATAAAGTTGCACTGAAGTTTATAAGTTTTTCATGCAGGACTAGTATAGTAGTATATATTGTAACAACCCCTCACGTGTGACTTGAATTGAAGATGTAATGATAGGTGAATTGCATGACTAGAATAGATGAGTTTCACGTGAATAGATGCGTGATATGATTGAATGCAACTACAGTGAGTTGCATGACTACAAGAGAGATGAGTTACACGTATATTGACACACGATGAATAAAATTGAACCAATAACTTAACTCTAGTATTATATTAAAAATTACGAGATTCCATCATAAATACAGAGTACAATGAATAGCCAAAAATAATAAAGCAATCTTGAAATTTATGCGTTCTTATATGACACGATTGAATGCAACTACGGTGAGTTTCATGACTACGAGAGAGATGAGTGACAACTATATTGATACATGAACAAAATTAGATCAATAACTCAATTCTAATATTATATTAAAAATTACAAAATTTCGTCATAAATACGGATAATAATGAATAGCCAAAAATTATTGACAATATTAAAATGGATACATTTTTATATGAGAGAAGTAACTTCGTAAAAATACAAACAATTTACTGATGAGAGAGAGATCGTAGCTTCCAAACCACCTCCCAACCTTCGAATTTGCCGCAAAACTATTAACTGTCCTTTCCCTCCATTTTCTTACCATTTATTTTATACCCATTCATACAATAAATACAAAAAAATTATCTTCACACACACACACACACACACACATATGTATATACACACACATCTACGTATAGATACACAAATAAACAATATAGGATACTGAACCATTTTTGGGTAAGCCGATCGCTTTACATATTTCTTTGCTTTTTTTTTTGGTTATATTTTTCTGGTAATTCAATTATTTCATTTTGCATTGCTTATCTTTTTGTGTTTAATCTTTTTTTATGATCATATAAGAGCACATGGGTGGGTGTAAAATTTGATCTTGATCCGTTGACTTTTCATGGGTCATGAATAATCTTCAAATTTTGGTTTTTGTTTTTTGTTTTGTGGGGCTTGAATTGGAAAGGTCATGTGGATCCTTATCGAAATTTAAGGTCTTTAATTTGACCCTTTAATTATGTTTTGGAAGTCTTGGCGCAATAATAAAGTTGTCGCCGTATGAGCAGACATCAGTGTTCCAATCTTGGAAAAGACACCAAAGTGGGTACATAAGCTTTGTGTATCGGCTGCTCTATACTAATTGTCATTATCAAGAGAAAAAGATAATATTTGTATACATTGCTTTGTGATTTTTATGTTAAATTGTGAGATTTGGAATCTTGATTCTATGGAAATTTGATAATTTTGATTATTTAATGATTTGATTTTGTTCCCTATTACCTATGTGCATCTTTTGTGGTGTTGTTACCAAAACAAAGGCAGCCCATGCACGAAGTTGGGAAGGGTTGGACCTACTTTGAGTTTATTGTATGTAGTCCTACCTTGCATTTTTGTAAAGTTATTTTTATTGATTTTTTTTGAGTGTTTTATTATTCTTGATAGGTTCTGTGGCTGTTTAGGGTAAATGGTGGCATATGTTTAGGATGAGGAGATTGTCGGGGGATCACAACCGTGTCTTTCGCTTTATTGTATTATTATAGTTGGGTAAATGGATTCGACAAGGAGTTGGTTTCGAATGAGGTCGTCAACAAAGAAGAAGGATTCTATGGCTAGTAGTGGAAGAGAAGATACGTCACAGTCGGCTGAAGAAGCGTCTGAGATTACCAAGCAGAAGGCAGCGGCCGCTAAGCAGTATATAGAAAATCATTACAAGGAGCAGATGAAAAATTTGCAGGAGAGGAAAGAGCGGTATGCCACGTGTCTTGACATGTTATATAGTATCATGTAGGGGTATTTTGCTTTTTTCCCTAAAATTTGGCTCTTGCATTCTGAGAGAATTGAAAAATCTGGATGGTTATGCTCATCTGATGTTGAACAAAATGTACCTCATAGATGTGCAATGTGCAATATTTTCATGTGTAATTGGGTCATACAAATTACTAGGAGTACAAGAAGAATGTCAAGCTTCTCTATGTGCCTTTCCTATTTCTTAGTCTCTTTGGTGCAAGAGTTTGCACTAAAATTCTGTGAGATGGAAACATTTGGCTAAATTCTTGCTCTTACAGTAAGTATGATGGTAATCTATAAAGCCTTACTCTTCCAGATGTATAGGACTAAGGCAGAGATGCTCTCATTCAGTAGTGTAAAAATCATTATTCATAATTTTTCGTCTTACTTTCTGCAGCACGTGGAAGTGAAGTGGTTGGTGAAATAGTGAAAGTGGGGATATGCCTTGCTTTCATCATTTTCAATTTAAGCTTTAATTCTTATGTGACTTCTGATTTGTTAGCTTAATGTTCCGCGCTGTAAAATTCATTTGCCAGCATATACAATAACCATTCAACAGCATGGTAAAAGATCAGTATATTTCTTATTTCCTGTAATTTGTCCATTGATTGACATTTGGCTCAAGCATTATGTTAAAGACAATTTAGGTAGAACATTTCAGTGCATCCGTTGATTTCAAGAAATTCTTATGTCAGCAACTATTTTATACCATTTTGAGCATGGAGATTAAGCCATCTCATTGAGCTCTAATTTACTTATTGATGGTTGGGCCTTTTGTAGAATACTTGGACATGGTGCTAAATCGATATCAGTCTTATATGTAATTGTGCTTTTCCCTTGAGATTTAGGAGTAGCCTAGTGGTGGGTTACTCTCTCTGGCAGTTAGGAGACCTGGGTTTGAATCTCATGGGGCGGGGGTAGGGGTAAAAAAAACATTTGTGCTCTTCCCTTCTTAGAGATTAGAAGAATTGAAAGCTACCAATTATTATGTCTTAGTTGCTGTATTTTTAGGGGTATCACTTAGTTATAAGTCACTCACGATGCTAGTAGTATCTGAGTTTTTGTTTTTTCTTTGCTGAATTTATTACATATGCCTTTTTCTTTTTTGTGCAAGCAGACGAAGTCTGCTGGAGAAGAAGTTGGCTGATGCTGATGTCTCAGAAGAAGATCAGAATAACCTTTTCAAATTTTTAGAGAAGAAGGAAACTGAATACATGCGCCTTCAAAGGCACAAAATGGGTGCTGATGATTTTGAGTTGCTCACTATGATAGGAAAGGGTGCATTCGGGGAGGTACATATCTTTTAGTTATTACTTTCGGTGATTTTTAGTATTTCTGATCCTAGCACTGTAATGAAGGATTAATTTATTTTTTCATTTTTCTTCCTTTTCAAAAGTAATAAAGGAAATGTGACATGTTTATTGTAGTTGGACGATGTGGGATAATCTTGGTAATAGAGCAATTTTCACTTGAAGGTCGCCCCATAGCTTGCTGACTTTAGACATCTATGGCTGGTTTTTTTCTTGATACTCCTGGTATTCCAAAACACACGTTTGATCTGAGTGTTCCTTGAGTTTTCTTAGGAATGAAATCAAAATTCATGTACCATGAGTCTGTAGACATTTCCTTGGCATCTGAACATGAACTGTCTCAGCTAAGCTTTGTTTGGCTGATGGAAGCAACACGTTTTATGTATTACTATGCTATAGGATGTATTTGTCCCAATTCTGGTTGGTTTTTGTCATGGTGGAATGGATAGAATAGGTGGTGTTGCCCCTGATCCTGGTAATTTTGTCTAGATAATATGGCTGTCTATCTGTAGTGACTTGATCATATATACTTCGATGATTGTTGTGATTGCTCACATCTTTCACTGCAGCATCTGCAAGTAAATAGAAAATCTTTATTCCACCAGTTATCTAAAATTTTTCACAGTAGGAAGTTAATGCGGATGATGATATTGATACTTTACTTTCACATCTCAACGAATTTATGTGTTTGATTACTTTTTCTCTCTTGGGGACCTAAGTATCTCCTTGGTTATCTAAAAAAGGGAGGTGCAGAAACACTGGATGATATGTTATTATCGTTGTACAGGTTAGAGTTTGTAGGGAAAAGACAACGGGTCAGGTGTATGCAATGAAGAAGCTTAAGAAATCAGAAATGCTTCGTAGGGGACAGGTGCGTCTTTATTGGGTTTCAGCAATATTTATCTGGTTCTGTGTGCTATAATTACTGGTCTTTAGCTTGTTGATTCTATTAGGTTGAGCACGTGAAGGCTGAAAGGAATCTGCTTGCTTCAGTGGACAGTAATTGCATTGTCAAACTATATTGTTCTTTTCAAGATGCTGAGTATTTATATCTTGTAATGGAATATCTACCTGGTGGAGACGTGATGACTTTACTCATGAGAAAAGACATCTTGACTGATGATGAGGCCAGATTTTATGTTGCAGAGACAGTTTTGGCCATTGAATCTATTCATAAACACAACTATGTCCATAGGTTTGTGATGATAGGGTTTTATGCTTGGTTTTCCTTTTGTGTGCTTTAAAAATGCATTCACATTATAGTTTTCTGATCTTTTGACTTATTATCCTAACATTTTATTTGCCACAGAGACATCAAGCCCGACAACTTACTGCTTGATAGATATGGGCATTTAAGACTGTCAGATTTCGGATTATGTAAACCTCTAGATTGCAGTACTCTACAAGAGAAGGATTTTTCAGTAAGAGACAGCTTTAATGGAACTTCACAAGGTGATGGGCATTCTTCGGCTCCAAAACGGACACAGCAGGAGCAGCTGCAGCATTGGCAAAAAAATAGGAGGATGCTTGTAAGTTCTTTCCGGTTTTTAGCACAGTTTTTATATCCTTTATAAAAGTTGTTGATATATTTTCCAGCAAGTTTACTGCTAATACTGATTTGGAGGAACCTGTTATTTAGATCAAATCTCTTTCATCTATAAAGATACGTGGTATATAAGTGCTGACAATAGTGATTTAGAGGAACCTGTCATTTAGATAAAATCTTTTTCATCAATAAAGACACGCATAACTGCATAAGTGCTGACATGGATTGTATATAAGTGCTGACAATAGTGATTTAGAGGAACCTGTTATTTAGATAAAATCTTTTTCATCAATAAAGACACGCATAACTGCATAAGTGCTGACATGGATTGTTTTCTAAGAACCTCTTCTTTTGTGCAATCTGTTCTTAACCCACCGTTGTCATTGCTACCTGGTAATTTTATTGCATGTTCTAAAACCTTTTTAACAATGGGCCTTTCCAGGCTTATTCTACGGTTGGTACACCTGACTACATTGCTCCAGAAGTCCTGCTGAAGAAAGGCTATGGAATGGAGTGTGATTGGTTAGTAGCTTTTTCACGTTAGGTCTTCACTCTTCTTCCATTGCTGTGAACTTCTCTCCTAAAATGTAATAACATAGAATTCGAGGAAGTTTCGAATTTTGTTTTTCATGGATATGAACCAACACATTTCTGTTCCATCTGTTAGTTAATACATCTGAAGAAAGATGTTTAGAGATGTTTATCATTGTTTAAATTTAAGGTCTTTTTCTCTTTGATAAAATCTTACTTTGTGCTCTGATTCATCGCTGAACATTCTGATTGTTATCTCGCAGGTGGTCACTTGGTGCCATAATGTATGAAATGCTTGTAGGATATCCACCTTTCTACTCTGATGATCCCATGTCAACATGTAGGAAGGTAAACTTAGGGATGTGCTTATTGAGATTGTACTTTTTAAGTTTATCTTTACTTTCCACTGGTTGATCTCTTCAGCTTGTCTGGCTTCATTATTGCAAACACAAGTGTATCGTGGCATTGCCATTGACTTAAGGTCTAATTTAAGAGTCAGAAAGTTTTTGAAATATATATTCTTTTTCATTTTTAATTATGTTATATGCTTCTTATTGGAGGAACACTGATGACTTCTGTGGGTGATGCTGGTTGTTGTCTACATAGGCCCCTCAACATATTTTTGAGTTAAACCAGGCTTTATAAGATTACTATGAGGGATCATGAATTACAAGGATCGGTTTGATTAACTCATTCAAATGGACTAAACTCTGGGTCAGAAAGAATATAATTTTTTCTGGAACGAGAGGGTTTTTGAGCCTTATTAGGTGGTGTATTGGAATATCCTTTGACATGAGACAAAAATAGGGACCAGATTCTTGCAAACCAAGCTGATGTTGCATGAAATAGTGGGTGATGCTTCATGAAGTATATGCAAATATGCATATATAACCAAATTCAGAATTTAAGAACTTTAGCTCTGCAGTTGGGACTTGAAAATCCTGAAAATAGCATTTGGAATCCTTGATAACCTGAGAACATTCTAACTTAACATGATTATTACTGGAGCTTAATTGAAATATCAATGGTTCATGGACTCTACCACTTAGGAAAGTGCTGAAAGATGCTATACAGCTATGACTGCTAAATGCAAAAGTTGTGAAATACTGGTGACTGCGTAGGGGAAAAAAAAAAAAAAGAAATACAGAAAACAACTTCTGTTGTAAGTCAATTTAATATGGAACCATGTTATGCATAGTTACATTCCAAAAAATTGAATCCTGAAAACATCTTCTACAGAGGCTAGATTGTTATGAGTTCATTTATCTTGTAGCTCTAGAGATTCCTGTTTGATGACGGCACTGTAGCGATGGGCCGAGGTTAGGTTGAGTCAGTCTGGATTTACAGAAACTACCACAGAGCTTACTTTTCTTATACTAGCAGGCTTCCGACGAGATTAATTTTGCAAGTCGAGCTACAATGTACATATATTTGTCTATTGGAATATTAAGATCTGTCAGTTGTGGATTTCTTTTATTTGTTCGTTATTACCAGTTTTACCTTAAAACATTTGAACTTATCTTCTCAATCATTTTACTATTTTGATAGTTCATTAGCTCATGCTATCTATCCCTTGTGTTAAATAATTGCTTTTGGTTTGATGGTAGTGCTTCCAAAATTGTCACCCATCACCTAGATATATTCTTCTTACACGTCAAATGAAAAGAGAAAATCGTAACTAATTTGAAAGCAGCTTCACTTTTATCATTTTAAAAATGTTTTTATCATTTTTACATTCAGATAGTAAACTGGAGAACGCATTTGAAGTTTCCTGAAGAGGCAAACCTTTCTCTAGAAGCAAAAGATCTTATCAGCAAACTACTCTGTAATGTCGAGCAGAGGCTTGGTACAAAAGCCGCTGATGAAATAAAGGTTTTGTATGGTGTGTCCTATGCTATGTTCTTTATCAGTTCCTTGAGTCAATGACGAATGACGTAGATTACCCAGGTACCTCTCTGTTCAGGCCCATCCCTGGTTCAGAGGAATTGATTGGGAGAGAATATATCAGATGGAAGCTGCATTCATTCCTGAAGTCAATGATGAGTTGGACACCCAAAACTTTGAAACATTTGAAGAGGTATTATTCCCTTGATGTCCATTGGGTTTATTTGCTGTTTATTTTATTAATTTGGTTTCCTTTTTTATGGGCTAGACATGCCACTGATCTTGTTCGCCTCTATTATTTTGCCTTTTGCAGTCCGAAGATCAAACCCAGACATCATCAAAAACTGGTCCATGGAGAAAGGTAGAGACTTATCCATTGTTTATTTATCATAAGCAATTCAATTGACAGGCATTAACCCTCAAGATGCTTGTCAATGAGTGTAGTTTTTCTCATTTTGCCAAAATTTAGCGGTGTATTAAGATTCTTCGAACTTCTCAGATCATCCTTCATGATTCCATAGGTACAAGATGACTTGTTTCATCTTTTACTTGTACTATTAAGAGAACTACACTATTTTATTTGAGACACGATTCAAATGCATTTTTAACATTCAACTTTTGGTTCATAAAGAGACTTACACAAGTGGTAAAGGGAGTACAAAAGTCTCTTTGAGCTCATTCTCTTTCCCATTGTTATGCAGATGCTGTCATCCAAGGACATCAATTTTGTTGGTTACACATACAAGAACTTTGAAATCGTGAATGACTATCAAGTACCTGGAATGGGTATCCAACTTCCTCTTTCCCCTTCTCCTCTTCTCTCGCTCTCTTTGGGTTTTCTTTTTCTCTTCTTCCCAAAATGTTCCAGAAGCATATCTAATTGTGACTTTGTAAATGCAAGGCTCTTTCGAATGGATCTTTATTTTGTCAACATATGATTCAGGGCATTTTTGCAGCTAAGTTTTGTTTATCTGTCTGTTAATAATAAAAATTGTTTTAACATGGGCATATCTTAGCAATGTTTCCACAATTTGGAAACGTGCATCACTAGATTATACCTCCAATTATGTATGCCTTGGCAGTTTTGGAAAAAGTGGCGATCACTTGGGATTGTGAATGCTTATGCAAAACTGATTTGCAAAAGATGCATCACAAGATTTTGAATACTTTTTTACAGTTAGGATGCAAGTTATTGTCCTGGACTCCCTTCCCCCCCATTATTATTTCTGCACTATTAGCAACCTGTGGAAACTTTTCATATCAATACCTATTAAGAGTCAGCCATATGGCAGCACAGAATTCTCTCATATGAACAGAAGGCATTCTGTGAAACTTTTATCAGTCTTAAATGCAGATGTGGATCCTTGATTTGAACCCTTGTTTGCTAAGTTGGAAAATGGGTATCTACATTTCTTGAATGGTCCAATTATCTTGTAGTTTGTGGTTGTCTTGGACTCGTATATGAAAATTGGGAGAGACAGACACATTTCTTAACAAACATGGTGAGCATGCATGCTTGTCAAATGTCGAGATATGACTCTTTAAGCATCTCGATATCTTCAGTTGGCAGTTTATGTTGGCTATACTAACACCCATTTATTCCTAAAAACTTTATGAGCAAATCATTAATTTTTTTTTTTTTAATTTTCTAAATGATATTCTTTTACTGTCCGGGTCAAGTCTTGCTGCCTTTCTGATATTATGTATAGAACAGTTATCGATTTTTAAGTGCTCTATCAGATATTTGAATTTGTTTCCCTTTTCAATTTTAGATCCTGTCCTTTGTTTGGTTCCTAAAAGTTAGTCTGGATATTCAACATGACCCTTCCTGGAATGTTGAGGCCTATTTGCTGTACGGTTCTTTTTATTGCAAACATTGGCAATCTCTGTAGAACACATAGGGAATCAAAGTTATTTATAGGTTTAATGATTGATTTTTTTTTTTTGGTGGTGCTCGGTAAGCAAGAACTTGTATTGAAACAAAAAATATTTACAATGTTGCTCCATCGTGGTGCATTAACTATGTACACAGGAATACTAACATCAACATCCCATAACCGAAAAATGGCTCTATTGACTAAGCTATTTCTAAAACGTATTGGTTTGACACAGTTTGTGTTTGACATAAAAAATAATGCGGTTAAGCAGTTGATTTTCACTAAGTGATTTATTTGCTTTTCTTTCCAGTGACTGATTATAGATTTTCTTTTCTCTCTGACAGCTGAATTGAAGAAGAAAAATAACAAGCCAAAGAGGCCAACTATCAAAGCACTTTTTGGTATTTCTTACACATCATTATGCTTTTCAAAGTTGCATCTTACATATATCTGCAGTCACTTTCGACTTGGGGAATCGTTATTCTACAAGAGAAATTTCCTAGTTCTTGAGTCTTAGATGTAAATCAGGCACAATAGATTGCAACGCAGAACAAACCTTGTACTGTTCATGTTAATTAAGAAAAGGTTTTGCTTTTATTCAGATGCAGCAATTTTTATATGCTATGACAAAAAGATAAGTCCGTTGTTTCAATATTGTGTGTGTGTGTGTGTGTGTGTGTGTGTTTTCAAGGATTAAGAGTGTCAGCATTAGAACCAACGCTTTTGTTTCAAAAACGTACCACACAAATTCTCAGTTTTGCTTTACCATTCTCTGTGGTAAGGCACTTGCAGAGCAAAATGACTAGTAACCCCCCCTTGGCCAACCTCGGGGGTTCCCCTTCTGCTGCTCATCTTCTTTTCTATTCATATACAAAAACTATTGTCTTGGATATCTCTCACTATTTCCCTTCCTCTTAACAGAGACAGAATCAGAATCTTCAGAGGCAAGTCGTAGTCAGTCATCGGAAGGGAGTTTTTTGAATCTTGCGCCTTCCCAACGTGAAGCTTCTGACAGGAAGAATAAGAGATCTGCATAATTCTGCTGCTTTTGTGGCCTTACCATCTCATGTTTTGGCTCCAGCACCTAGAGTCGAATGCAATTCGAGTTGTTGTAAGTTTGTTCCAACCTGACGAATCGCTGCTTCTTGGGCATTCGAAATTACTGATCTGCTTTTTGAAATGTGATGAGAGTATACATTATATTTGTAATTTATTCTTTTTTCAATGTTATGAAACCACAGTAGTTATGTAGAAAAGATACAGTGTGCAGAATCATAGCAACTGTTGTATGTTTGTTTATGTTGATGGTATACTGATTTTGTTTTGTTCATATATTGTCTTTGTTTTCTGCTTGGAATAATCTTCTTTTTTTGGGGGAATGCTTCGGTTCGGCCGTCTGGGTGTTCGGCTATGTGGGTCCCATTATTATGAGGAGACTGCTTGTGTTTCACAGCGTTGTGGTTGTTGGCCAAACTGAAAGCATTTTTCCTTTTAGAAAAATGTTTTCGAGAATCTATTTTTACATCATTGAGGAAGTTATTTTTTTTTCTTTTTTTCGCAAAAATATTATTTTATATTTTTGGAAGTTTAACACTGTTTTTAAAAATTTTCAAAAATACCATTTCATACTTTTGAACAATACTTCTGACATAACAAGATCAAAGAGTCAATGATTTTTGTTTAACAGCATTTCTAATTAAAATTTTACTGTTAAAAACTGTACATTTCAATAGCTAAAATTTTACAGTTAAACCAAATAAACTCTAAAAAAATTTTTTTAGGGCAATTCCAATATTTAAGTTAGTCGCTTATTTTTAATAAGGGATTGTAAATAATTTTATTTGGTGGCAAAAATGTAATATATTAAGTAGTTTTACAATTTTACCCCTGTAAAGTGACATAGTTAGTTAATTTTATCGGAAAAATTAATGAAAAGACCAAAATGAGACCTAATTAATAAACTAATGGTCATTATAGGATAAAAAATAATTGAATGATCAAAACATAGCTAGTATAATAGTTTAGAGGTCTATGAAATACTTTATCATTTTTTACTAAAAAGTTCTAACGAGATCACTTTACAATTACAATCGACCGACCATGCAAACAGAAATCATCCAAAGAAACTACTCAAAGTTACTGCCACAATATTCCCAGGGGCGGAGCCAAAAATCTAACGTTGGGGGGTCAAATTTTTTTTTCCCTGTATAATAGTTTTTGCACTGTATTTTTTGGTTAATAAAAAATAGACTCAATTTTTACTAGATCCGACCCAAGTTATGAGCAGTTTGGGCTTGTGCTCAAGACCCCCTTAGCTTGGGGGCCCCAAGATTTAAAAATAATAATAATACTAACTTAGTAAAAGAATGTCAAACGGTCAGCACTTAATCGATTTTTGAACTATTGAAGGCCCAACTATTGAAGGCCAGTACTTAAACTATTTTTGTTTATTGTGATATTAATTTTGCATATAATATAAGAAAGCAGGGCTGCCCCAATAAAGAAAGCATAAAAGTATACACTCAACTCTTTTTTTTAAAAATTTTTTTATGTCATAAACTTTGCTATTGTTTACACACTTACACATATCTTAACTTAAAACAAAAATTATTTTTACTTACATTCATTTTTTTTATTAATTTTTCTTATATGCAATAGACTTAATAAAGCTTAATTATTAAGGCCCAAGAAATATGCTGAAGAAATACTTAATAAAGAGAAAGAACATTGGAGAAGTGTTCTTTTATTTGTAGTGATTATTTTAGTAGAAAATTTAAAGTTTTTTTTTATTGAGAAAAAACTTAATTATTAATGCCCCTATTTAGATGATCGTCCAAGATCCCTAAATTGTTTGAGGCGGCCCTGATTTTTACAGTTATAAAAAAAAAAGGATCAAAACAAGCATAACACTAAGTACCTCAAAGTTATATCTATCCATCTAATAAAAAATAAAATTAAAATAAACAGTAATAAACACACATACTAGCCAAAAACTGGTAAAAAAAATATAACTATGATAACTTGAAACCACACCCTCAACATATTAATAATTGTGACTAACCACTAATCTAACTACATGTTTTTGAAAAAAATTATACATTTTTTACATTTTACTTAGGAGGGTCAAATCTATTTTTTTTTATAAAAAATTTCATTAAATATTATTTATTTTATTGGGGCCTCCCGGCCGACCTGAATATTCACAAGACCAAAACTATTTGCTTTTAACAAACGCGGGAAGACTTGATCAAGCTTTTTGACTATGAACCTTTTCTCACAAGTAACATTAGGCTCCAAAGCAAGCTTTCTTAATTTCTCACACGGACTCCTTTGCTCTACGCTACCCTTCACACAAATTAAATCTGCTAAGCAATTTCTTAAAGGCCACATGCAATCAATCACCACATCTATATATGCATATCTTCCTCTTCCATTAGTTTTAATTTGTTACCACTAAGTTTTTCATCTTTTCTAACATGGGGTTACACAATTCGCCATTGTTGAGCCGTTTAAGGGGTGCAATGAAGAAGATACAGATTCTGTTGAACTTCAGTATTATCAGTAAATGGAAGCTGGCTTCGATGATCGGTGCTTCATCAAGCAATAGGAGGCTAAGTTTCAATGATAGGCCTGGCTTGAGGGCATGCATGGATGATGACTCAGACACCGATGATTATTCACGTGAGGGACGGATTCAAGATTTTTCTTCACGTAAACTTCGAAGGACAATAAGTAGTCCATTGTCCGAAGATGATGTTGATAAGAGAGCTGAGGTGTTCATAGCAAATTTTTATAGGCAACTTCAGCTTGAAAGGCAAATCTCTTTGGAGCTGAGGTATGCTAGGGGTCATAGTTTTGGTGAAGCATCACCGCGATGATATATACGGAGCTCAATTTTTTGGATGGTTGAAAAAAATTATTGATATGTATCACTCAAACTTGTTTTCTTCGTTGTGATTAGTATTATATATACATGACACCGGTTTCATTTGAAAATAAATAAATAAAAATAATTTTACAAGTGGTGACCTATAATAATATTAAGTTAAGAAATATAAGAATTTTTCTCTACGAGGAAAGATTTTCTAAAAGAATGTCCATTTCTTAATCCACATTTATAGTCAAATGAAGCAAAAAAGATTTAATTATTATTGTTATTATTTTATAACGAAAAACTCACTTTAGATAGAATCACATTAAATTTATCTTAATACTATAAATCTCGTGATGCAATGGCGTGCCCTAATACATGTCCAAATAAGTTACATGTCAAACAATATTTGTGATGAGAGAGTATAAGCATAAAAAATTTAATTTGTATGCTCTTTTGTGAAATTTTTTTTGAGGTTTTACTCTTCTTTTGATTCTTTCGAGTATGGGATTCTTAAAGAAAAAAAAAAGTTAAACAAATAGAGGAAAAAATTATAACCATGATGTCAATTGTTGTTTGAATCGATTAATTTTTGTCATATTATAAAAAAATATTCAATTTTCAATTACCTGATAAGTTAAAATGATTGGACAAACCTATAAGTAAGGCAATATTTTTAGTCTAATTTTTTTTTTTGCACGAGAGAGAAACTAGTAAATGAAACAAGAATAGAAAAGAAATCTATTAATACTTGTTTATGGGACATATTAACCTAGAATGAAAATGGATATTTTGGGATCGATTACATAATCTTCGACAAGACAAGCTCATTAGTTTTGATAAGAGATAAATATTATAGAATACCTTACGAAGATTGTGGGACCCAAATTCATTAGAGGAGGTTGGGTAAGATTGACCTGACGAACAAGATGACCGACTATCCGACCATTTTTAGATCCTAATTTATATATCGAGAGGCGGCAGATCGGGCACTGGCAAGACCTCGCAAAATCTAAAAAAATATTTTTTAAAGTAATATAAATATTCCAATTGTCTACGGTAAAAAATAACTCATTTCCTCATAAATACTTTTTACTTACAAACTATTATCAAGCAAGTTCAAATTGCTAATATGAGTATCGAAGTACTCACGCGAAAAGAACCCATAATTTGTTCATTATTCGCAGATTAACCTAGGAGCTCAATCAAGTGCTCGAGGTCAACTAATTCAAGGTTTTTACCTTAATAGGTTTATCCCCATATGATGAGGATAAAATTAACTAACCCGACCTCCCTTAAAATATTCCGAGCTATTGAATGCAATCAATACCCCGTCATGAAAAGAAAGTCCTTAAATTGGCCAACCCGACCTACCAACCTCAATCCAAGGAATTCGAGGATCGACCATCCCTTGTCCCGAGGTCCAACCATTCCCTGACCTCGTGGTAATATGACAGGATTCCTTGAAATCTGAAAAAAATTGTCAGAGAAAAATATATAAATATGACAATTATATTCATAAAAAAAGGTAATTTATCATTCACATACTATACTATACTTTTCAAATTACTATCATTCTTAAATAGAGCACTTAATTAAGTATTAGAGTGTTTACGCGTGCAAGGTTCACACCCATTTCTTTTACAGATAAGCTCGGAAGGCACTTGACCAGTTTTAATCATCAACACCATATATATAAATAATCGGGTT
Organism: Ehretia macrophylla; assembly: GCA_037974665.1. NCBI lineage: Eukaryota > Viridiplantae > Streptophyta > Magnoliopsida > Boraginales > Ehretiaceae > Ehretia > Ehretia macrophylla. Next base: position 47,012,986 of record CM075782.1, on the reverse strand, counting down.
CATTATGTAATCGAAAAAAACAAATATTTCTAAAAAACGTAAAAATAAAGAAGAAAGGAAAAGCATTAGAATCCATGTGACCAAGAGAGGAACGAGTCTAAATTTGCACCACCAATGACCAAACTCCAACTACTAAGTCTTGAAAGACAAAAATTGAATGATATAAAAAAGGCCTCAAACTAATCAACATACAAAGCTGAGACGGAAGAAAAGATGACACACTTAGCACTATGCACGTTTCTTTGTAAACCCGAGGAAATTGATAGAGGTGGTGGGCGGCAGACTAATGGAAAAAATTTAGAACGATTGCGATACTTTCACGTATTATTCACTTATTATTCTGTAATACTATTATGATCAAATATAAATATTATTGTTATTAATGGTCAAATTTTTATTTGAATCCAAGTCCAATTTTTACATAGAGAATTGTGTATAAATTAACTCAAGCTCATGTAAAAATAAATTTAACTCGAGTTACAGGTTAACGAATCCTCTATAAATAACCCTTTATTTGTCTTGCCAGAGATAAAAACCTAATCAAACATTGTGATATCTAATTTTTTTCATAATCACATTTTTTTTTGGAGTAACAAGTTATTAGTATCTTAGTTACAAAAAAATTACAAAGATAAAAATTACGTAATTTAATCATAAATTCGAGGATCTACAACTACTGTAGGTAGTCGTAAAAACTCATCAGAAACTAATTGAGAAGATATCGATTAACCCTTCATCATTTCCACTTGCCTATTACAAATACAATAGCCAAACAAATGATAACCAAACTTTATTTCTCAATACATTTGTGCAGCGAAATAATGAATTTTCAAAAAGCTCTTATTTTTGAAATAATTTTGTGGAAAATAAAAATATTGATGTTTGTCATGAATCACTGCTAGTAACGTAACATTTCATTTTACATTAATTCTTGAATGATTTACATTCAATTTACAAAAAATTAAGTTATTTACGATTGTTAACATAAATTTAAATATTTTGAGTCAAAAACTCAAATATATTTACATCTTTTAAAAACTATAGCTGGCTCGTGAGTAATATTTTTTTTCTTCTTTTTTGGGACAATAATTTTTCGTATTTTTTAATCAATACATAAAATGGTTGAAGAATTTATCACATTTAAAAATAGTTACTTAACAAAATTACACGTTAAATCACGTGTTTTGATACCAATTTAAACACTTATAATTTTTAAAAATGTGAAAAAAAAAAAAATTATTACATCTGTCTTGTAACAAACATTGGTCCAATATTAATATAAGAGTCTGACCAAAGTATGACTTTCTTGTAATAATAATATATTATTTCAGGATACACGAGGGTCAAATTGGTTTGTCATTTTTATAAACGATATAATTGATAACTTGAGGACGATTGGATTATCAAATAAAGTCCAATCATTAATTGATATTTTTTCGGTGTAACATTGTACTTTATACATATATCAAATTAGTCAAAGTTAAAATTTCAGAATAGTTAAAAATATCAAATTAACAAATTTATAAAAATAATTTCATTACACTAGTGATTTTTAATTAAAAGAAAAAAAAGAAAGAGACAAGAATGATATCATCGCCAGCTGCTTTCCTTTTCATATCTCTAACCAAAACACACACACACACGCACACGCACACGCACATTTCTCTCCTCCCTCTACCCCATAATCTTCGCTCATTTGTCTCCTCCCTTCTGTGTATTCTCTGCAATTTCATCATCATTCTTTGCTTCATTTTCTGAGTCAGAAGCAATTAAATAAATAAACAAACCAAAAAAAAAAAAAACTTTTTTTTAATTAATTTTTCTCTCAAATTTTCCACAAACATTAATTACATTGATTGGTTGTTGTTCCATTAATTGATTGAATGATGATGATGATGTTGAAATTAGGGTTCGGTTTGATCATCGGCTGATTGTTAAATTATAGAGGGCTTGTTGTTCATCGAATGATGTAGCTCTATATTGATATTCTTATGTATCTGTCAATTAATTCATGTTTTTCAATTGGAATTTCCTGAGCTGAATTGGTGATTGTCGTGGTAGTTTTGTAATTGTTTTGAAATTTGGGGGTTAGTTTTCTGGTGTAAGGTTGGAAATTTTGTGAAAAAAATTATATTTTGTCTTAATTGAGGCGAGTAGAAATAGGTGGTGGCAGTTTGGTAATTATTCGGAAGTTTTTCTGAGTAAATGGATGATCATATTGTGGTTGGGAAGGGTGTAACAGTTTTGTGATTTTTTTGGAATTGAGGGGTTGATTCTGTGGTGGAATTTTGGAATTTTTGTGAAAGAAATGAAACTTAGACTAAATTGAGGTGAGCAGATTGGTAATATTTGGGAAGTTTTCGGAGTAATTGAATGGCGAGATAGCGGATCATGTTGTGGCTGAGAAGGAGGTGGTAGCTCTGTAATTTTTACAAATCTGGGGTTTATTTTGTGGTGGAATTTTGGAATTTAGCAGAGCATCTGATTCAAAATAGCGGGTGGTAGTTTGGTAATTTTTGGGAAGTTTTTCAAGTGATCGAATTGTGATAATGGATCATGTTGTGGGTGGGAAGTTTAAACTGGGGAGGAAGATTGGAAGTGGGTCATTTGGTGAGCTTTATTTAGGTAATGCCCTCCTTTATCTTGATTTAATTTGATCTCGATTTTCGATAAAGTTAATAGCATTTTCTAATTTTCAGCTGAGGTGTTGTTTTTTTGTGAATAATGTTTGCTTGGTTGAATTCAGGTGTTAATATACAAAATGGAGAAGAAGTGGCCGTCAAGCTGGTATACTGATTTCTGCTCGCTTCTTTCGGTTGCTTTGCTGATGAAGTTTTTTGTTTTTATGATTGTTAAAATTTATTTTTGTTAGTATATAATGCAAAGTAGCTTGATTGAAACTCGTTGTCTACTTCTATCTGGGGATTTGAGAATATGATTTCCTTTGAGGACGGGTTTATGGATTGGCAGTTTTAGATGACGGGATTGTGCTCATAATTAGGTTTTAACTCGATAGTTACAGATGATGCTAATTTATTATTGTGGCAGAGCAATGCTATTAACTCAAAGATTATATTAAACAATGTGGTAGTTGTACATAGTTTGTCTAGGAAGTGGACATGGTCAGTCATCTCCACTTGTTGCTGGTAACGAATGCTTTGAACAAATTGAATTTATGTATTCATTCAGTAAACTGAATTACCTCATGCAGCTGTTTTTGAACTAACCAGTCTTTGATGAGTAGCACCCGGAGAGATGGAGAAATCAGTTTTGGTGCTTCACCTCTATATAAGACCTTTTAAGTCAAGTAGGCTTCTCTTTATAAATCTTGTACCGCATGGTAGCAGCTGTCGACAAATGATGATAGTGGCAAGACTTGGATTTTTCCTCTTTGCAACTCTAATATCTGCTAATAATTGAATTTTCATGAATAAGTTACCTTTGGGCTTTCATTTTTAATTTCGAACATAATGATGAGATTCTCATTATTACATTTTATTTTCGCTGAAAACCTCCAGGAATCTGTGAAGACCAAGCACCCTCAACTTCACTATGAGTCTAAAATATACATGCTTCTCCAAGGAGGAAGTAAGTATCTCTCTCTCCTCTCCTCTCCTCTCTCCCCTTGTGTGGAAGAATAATACAAAAGATTTACTTTTGATCAACAAATAGCTTCGTTATTTCATATTTTCAAAATAAACGTATATAAAATCTTCAATTTTTACATGCTGTTTTTCTCTGTCTGAAATTAACTGGTTGTACAGCTAAGATTATTTTTAATTGAAAATAACAGTTTACATTGTACTTCCCTTTGGCTGTGTTCAAGACATTGGGTTTTCAGCCGTCCTAACCCACCCCCCACCAAAAAACACACACACACACACACAAAAACATGCAACCAAAAAAAAGAAAAATGAAAAACCAACCCCTACAAAGAAGAAAAGAAAACAGAAACCATAAAGAATTTGAGAAATTAGTTGTAGCCGAAACGGATTGTTTACTTCTTCCCTACAAAATTGATTAAAAGAATTGACTTCTGAATGTGCATGTAAAAGTTGATCTTAAATATTTTTAGGCTTCCAGTTCTATGTGCATTCTAGTCGTGAAAGTAGAGATAACTGCTTTTATATGGACTTATAGGGCATAGAAAAAATTACATTTGAGTTTGGGTTTCATCGATGTTGATGTCCTTTTATGAGATAAAATGGTGCCGCATTTAAGAATTTATTGATTTCCTTAATGTGCATGGAAGAAATTAGAATTTAGGTTTTATTTTTGGTTAAGGATTCAGATCTGTTAGAAATCAATTTTGATGACTTTCTTACTGCTCTTCCAACCAGCTGGAATTCCCAACCTCAAGTGGTTTGGTGTGGAGGGTGAATATAATGTCATGGTCATTGATCTTCTTGGACCTAGTATGGAAGATCTTTTCAACTATTCTAATAGGAAGTTCTCCTTGAAAACAGTACTGATGCTTGCAGATCAATTAGTAAGTAGTTACAAATTGATAACTATTGTTTACCATTATTTGTGTTTTAATGTGATTAATCATTAATTATTAATTTTTCCAGATTAACAGAGTTGAATACATGCATTCAAGAGGATTTCTTCACCGTGATATAAAGCCTGATAACTTTTTAATGGGGCTAGGACGAAAAGCAAACCAGGTATCTGTCCGGGCTATCTTAGAGTTTAATTTCGTTCTGGAATTTAAGTATATATATGTACATAAATTCTGAAGTTACGCGTTACTTGTGATCATCATGTTGCATTTTGTAATTTTTAACGATAATGCTAGATCAATGCTCCTTATCGTAAATAGATTATGTTTTAAAAGTGCTAACAATTGTAAGATACCTTTTGAATCTGGATATGATTATCCTTATAGGATTGTGGAGGGTTTGCTGCTCATAAAACTGGCCACACTTCTAGTCTCACATAAAGCTTACTGAAAGTTAGGTATATGTGGCATCAAAGTTGTTGAGAAGTAACAGAAGATTAATCTGTGAAGATTCTTATTTAGCTATGAGGGTTCATTCATTTTAGAGAGTAGTTACATGGTTTTGACTTTTTTGACACTATTGTGGTAATGTTGACGCTCATCTGTCACCAAGTCTTTCTGTGAATGGGCCATGCCTTCTTTTACAGATTGTACTTGTTGAAGCATCTTTTGTTTCTAAATTTGGTTGTTTAGGGGTTTGGTTTAGTTATTAACAAGTTGTACCCTGTTTTGATAGTTAGCCGAGATCCATTGGCACCTGGAAAAGGTTTCCAAAGAAATGATGAAAATATGGAAGAAGCTAAACCCAGTTTCTTAAAATCTGATGAAAGTTCAAAATTTTTGGACTTGAGGCATTCATATGTATATATGTGCTAGTTGAGCCAAATGGGTTGTTTTAATCAGGGTCATTGTGAAGCTGGTCTCATCCCGCTTACAGTTGACTCCTATGCTGAGAAATTTGCTCTCTATTGTTAAGGTTGATGAAGTAGATACTTCAAGTGATACTAGAATGGAAGTTTTCGATTGTATTGCTTCTTAGATATCAACATTGTAGATAAATGCAGGGAGATTTACTTATCATTTCATCTTTGTATAGTTTTCTCTGTAACTTGATACTTTTTGCAGGTTTACATAATTGACTATGGTCTTGCCAAAAAGTATAGGGATCTACAGACTCATAAGCACATACCATACAGGTACCATGCTATCTTCTCTATACTGTTTTTGTTCCATCTTTGTTACAATTAAGTCCTGCCATAGCCTCGTGGCTTCTTTGCCATCTTGAATTGAATTTTTCTGTAGTAAATCTCCTTATTTTGCTAGCGCATGACGTCTATCTAGTTCTATTAAAAGAGATATATTTTTACGTCAAGGATATATCTGCTTTAATCTGTCTTTTGATCTGCACCAGCATCAATATTGTGATTCTAAGAACTTATAAATTCGTTGCAGAGAAAACAAGAACCTTACTGGCACGGCTCGCTATGCTAGTGTTAATACTCACCTCGGTGTTGGTGAGTGATGTCTCATGCCAGTATTAATTGTAAACTGATTAGAGATTGTAATATCATTTCAGATTTGATTAATCTAATCTAACTGTGTTCCAATTTGCTGGCAGAACAAAGCAGAAGGGATGATCTGGAGTCACTTGGTTATGTACTGATGTATTTTCTGAGAGGAAGGTTGATATAGAGGAGTGGATACTTTTTATATGTTTGTGGGCATTATTTAACCTGGATCTCAGTTTTATTTCTGCAAGTTCATATTTTCTACTCATAAAAAAAATAAAGTAAAATAAAATAAAATAGTTCACTTTTTCTAATCAAGTATGCGCTTTCTTTTTCTTTAGCCTTCCCTGGCAGGGATTAAAAGCTGGCACCAAAAAGCAAAAATATGACAAAATCAGTGAAAAGAAGATGCTAACTCCCATTGAGGTACTTTGCCGCCAGTCTCAACAGCGTATTTATCATCGTATTTTGCTTTTCATTAGAATTCTTGCCAAAGAACATCATCTCCCAGCAGGTATAATGATTTAGACTAGTCCTTGCCATTTGAAGTTTGACTTGTGATGCAGCTTAGGCCGATGAGTCTGGGCTCATTATATGAGTTTTAATTTTTTGTAGAGTATTGTTGCTTTTAGTGATTCATGCATAAGGGAATAGTTGAGATTTTCATTAACTATATTACTGAAGTATGTGAATGCCTGAATCCGAATAATTTATTATGTGCCAAGACTGGAACTAATTTTCTGGCCTGAGTTCCACCATCAAGAGCAACTCAGTTTGAGGCATGATATTAGCTAATCAGTTCATTGATCTGCCACTAGTGGTAACAGGAGATTGACATCAAATTGCAATTGTGTTTAACAGGTGTTATGCAAATCTTATCCATCAGAATTTATCTCATATTTTCACTATTGCCGATCATTAAGATTTGAAGACAAACCAGATTATTCTTATTTGAAGAGACTTTTTCGAGACTTGTTCATTCGTGAAGGTAAATGGAATATCACGTGGCTAGTTTACTATTCTTATTTTCAATTTCATTGTTCTCCAATGCACCCGGCTCTTCTACTCAGAAACAAAAAGTTCCAAATGTTCCTGGAAATTCTTGTTCCCATTGGACCATTTGTATTTACATGCATCAAGATCCCAATTCAAAAAAAAAAACTGAAAAAATATGAAAAGGAAAACCCACCGGCTGTTCAGTTTCTCCTAATGTCTCGAGTCTTTCAGCGGATTCACAATAGCAACATCTTGATTTTGTTGGTTCTTCAGGTTATCAATTTGACTATGTGTTTGATTGGACAATATTGAAGTATCCTCTGATTGGTGCTGGTTCTAGAGGAAGAGTAAGTGCTTCTGACATTTCTCTTGATTAGATCATGTGTAAACTTATATGTCATGTACTTTCTTTTACGACTTGGCTTTACTTATTCCCGTGCCTTTGCTTCCACAACCCCGGTGGAAGTGAAAGTGCTTCTGACATCTCTCTTGATTAGATCATGTTTAAACTTATATGTCATGTACTTTCTTTTACGACTTGGCTTTACTTATTCCCATGCCTTTGTTTCCAGAACCCCGTTGGAAGTGCGGGCTTAAATGCTGGACCCTCTGCAGAAAGACCTAGGAGGACATCAGGTACTTTTCTTTAATCAAAAGAAGAATTTATGTTTTGGTATTATGTGGGCATTGCCAATCTTGGTAAGTCTCTTTCTTGAAATGTAAAATTTGGAAGATTTCAATTTCTTTATATTTCGATTAACTGAATATTTCATTTGGTAGATCTTAAGAGTTCTTAAACTGGGAATAATAGTAACTTGGATGTGTAGAATTCTAACAATGCTGCCAATGCTTCCAGTGGATTTGTAGCTGATTGATTTTGTTGTTGGATCCAGTTGGACAGGATATTCGTGATAGATTCTCAGGGGCTGTTGAGGCATTTTCCAGAAGAAACGCTTCAAGTTCTGCTCGACAACATTCAAGACGTGGGACTTCAGAGGATGTACCTTCATCTAAGGATGTGGTAATGGTTCTTTAATCAGCTTTCCTATGCTAAAGTAGTTAAATGGACACGAGTTGTTCTTGTTCATTTGCTGCTGTGACGTATCCGTTTCCTTCTCCTCTTTCTCTCCCTCACACACACACATACACACACTCACACACCCCTTCCAACCCTCCATAGTCCACTTTATATATCTGGAGGTTCCATCGTAAGTTGGACTTTATCTTCTTTGATGCATTGTATTTGGCATTATGGCAAGTTAATTTAGTGAAGTATATATTTGCAAGATTGCACTAAAAAGTTTGGTTTTTGTTTACAGCAACCTGATTCTGAAAAGGGCCGAACCTCACGACACGCAAGCTCATCAAAAAGGGCTACTGCCGTTTCAAACACCAGACCAAGCTCCTCCGGGGAACACACTGATGGCCGCTCCAGCAGAGTAGTGTCAAGCAGTGGCCGTCTGTCCACCACACACAGACTTCAACCCGGTATTGAACCCAAACCATCTTCTCTCTCTCGTACTGCTATTTTAAAGGGCACTCGCGGTGACACTCTACGCAGCTTTGAGTTCCTTTCCATCAGAAAATAATCGGATGGTTTTGTATATTGAAAAGCTACCTATGTTAAATGGACAACTGCTTTTCTTTAACGAAATTTAGTATCCTGTAAATTAGAAATGTGTCTTAAACAAGTAAAGCTCATCCAACTTATTGGGTGCAATCATACCAACCATATCCGAAGTTAAGTGTGCTTGGGCAAGAGTAATACTAAGATGGGTGATCCCCTAGGAAGTTCTCGTGTTACATCCCTGTTTACCTTTTAGTTCTAAAAAAAAAAAAAAACGCTCATTACACTTATTCAATGATGTTTTGTGTCTTGGTTTTGTTCAGAGTCTTTTTGGCCATTGTAACGTAATTTAGACTCATCCAATTCAATGGTGAGATCTATATGCGAGAACTTTCATATATGTACGACATACTACTAGTTGTAATAAATATTTCCAATGTACTTTCTCATATCTACAGCTCTTGATTTGCATACAAGTATTTAGGCATGAATGCTTGGTTTGAATGGCATTTGCTGGCTTTTGATGCAATTTTGATAGTTTACGCTCTTTGTATGTTAATTTTATTTCAACGAGGGTTAGAATAACTAATATACATGACATTTTTTAGCAAGGGTTAAATGATCTTTTAAATAAAACACATTCAAAATATTCTAAAACTACTCGTATATAAAGGTATATCCACCCCAGTATTAAGTTGTTTACCCAATCTCAAGGAGCTAATCTAGTGTTGGAATGCTTGGGAAGTGAGCAAGAAATACTCATGTCTCGAGTTCAAATTAGTCAAGAAATTAATTTTCTTGGAACCAATTTTAATAGACTTTGTGTTTGATTAACTTAGATCATGCCTCTGGGACAATGTATCGTATTCCGGGATTTACTCATCTAGTAGAATTCACTTTCCATCACTAACTTGGTTCTATTTGGTTGAATTCATGCGAATATCATTTCAACCATTTGATAAGAGATTAAACTCGTCAACAACAGCTTTGATAAATACAAAAGATTGATATTGGTCACACAAGATAATACTCTTCAATACGTCTCACAAAACCAGAAAAAGGTTAATGGCCAATTAAATGTCATCAATGGTGGTAATAAGTTAAGTACAATATACAAGGCGAAATGCAGATAGCAGCCATAGAGTGCTCCTCAACTGGGGGAAGAAGACAACCTACCATCGGACGCCCACAGCTCAGGGATTTCTGAGGGCTGCCAATCTCTTTTCCAGTTCATCGAGATCCGAACTGCAGGAAGCGTGATTAGTTAGATCACCGCGTTAGGCAAAGGTACCACGAGTTTGTGCATGATGGTTTACGAAGTGATGCTATTTCAAATTGCAAGAAGTATACTAGACGAATATGAGGATATTAACAAATTGAGATTTGAAACGATGTATGACATGGCAAGAACAATAAAAAAAGCATGTTTGAACACGGTATGAACCACATAACTATCTTCTGCGCTTTCTTTTTGATAGAGAGAAAGCAATGGGAGGGAAGAAGGCACTAGACTATACCTGCCAACATCCTCGGCATTTTTCCCAGAAATTTTTCCTTTTGGAGCATGCGACAACTGAGAGTTCAAGAACTCGAAATCAGTTCTAGATACAATATACTATTTCACAACAGAGAACAAATATGAAGGATTGTAAAACACTAACCTGTGATGCGACGTCAACACCAATTTCATCCAACACCTGGAAGATTCACAATTCAGCAACCACGTAAATAATATAATGAACAAGTAATTCAAGAATGTAGAGTAATACATATCTCCGTGATGCACTTTAGAATTCTTTCAATGCTAGCAAGAACAGCATTAGCCAAACATCTCGTCAAAAATTCATATCCTCAAAGTGGGCCGCCCAGACACAACAAGACATTCCTGGACCTCTAACTCTAGTCTAAATTGATCCATTTGGGTTTTAGCAGAGAACAGTTTCAATTATATTTTCAACCCCATGCCTAAACTCAGCACAACTTTAGACCACCCGTACTCTTTTCTGTCAACACTCATATAAGTTAGACATATGATGTTTCTTTTGCTCGGTGGATGAGTCAAATCGTTCACCTATTGGTTTTGGTTGTTGATTCAAGAGGCAACTTATCATTATTCATAATAATTCAAATTTAACAAATGTTCAACTTTATAACTACTATACTATAACTCACTATTATCTGATATTCTAATTGATACACCAATAGAAAAACCGACCCTGAGGAGATCAAGTAAAACTTGTGAAATCATTTTGAACTCATGCCTGTATAACTATATAGAATAAAATTATATGTAAGAAACAGTTTTTTTCTTGTAGTAGAACCTACTTTGAAAAGATCACGTTGAAATTTTCACTGTGCTATAGCTTTTCCCTTTCCTTTTGTGGTTTGTCCAATTTTTTTCACAAACAAATTACTTTTGATTATTCAAATGGCTATACTTGCGAAATAAATATATAAGCATCTTACTTAAAACTCAGTCAACGAACAAATTCTAAAACTGTACCTGGTTTGTCAGCTCTTCAGTCTCATCTTCAGCCTCATCATTGTCCAAAGCATCATCTATGGCATCTGACATCATTTCGGTCTACGAGTACCAAAAGACCAAGTTATATAGTCATGCAGATGAATATCAATAACATACACCTTACAGAACACAGTTCCAAAGAGATTGTAAATCTTACAGTCATATCCATCTGAGCTGATTGCTTTTGGAATTCTTGTATCACCTTCGCCTGCTTTGCAGGGGCCATTTGCTGCATTTTAATTGTTTACAAGATCATTAAATGATTGCAGTCTATCGTGAAACTTCTATAAACAAAATAGCCTGTATCTTGCCAGGTCCCTGAAGTTCCCTATCTTTTGCGTATTATATTATTTAAGGTGAAAGGGATGGTTCATTAAATTTTCCAAAAGAAAATCTCATAACAGAGTTTAATCTTATGAGGATGAGCCAACGAGAGCTTAGGAAATGGAGAATCCACTTTGCCCTCTCTTCTATATATAGTGCAATGGAACTCAGACTGCCTATCTTGAAATATCATAATTTATTGAATACCAAAGTATCTCTTTTTTACTTTTTGTTTAGATTAGTATCTCGGCATACATGTATGTACTGGGGGTAAAGGCTCTGTGCGTATGTTAATGTCTGACCTTATTCATAGCTGACATAGCTTTAGTAGCACCTTTAATGCCAGTAGAAACCGAACATTGTGCAGACATTGCCTGCAAAAGGTAGAATCCTTATTGAATACACCATCAAAAGCAAGAAACAGAGATTAGAGAAATTATCTAGAGAAAGCGGGATTGGACCATTTACCTGAGTGGCGGTTGCTACACCTCTGATTTGAGCTCGACTACTTTGCAACTTAGCTATTTGTTGCCTAAGCCTAACTAATTGACGGGCTAGGATTTTTGTTGCTGCCTGCAATAAGCAAAGGAAAATGAAATACGAAGGAACTTCCTAAAAGTCTAAGGTGCACAATGTCATAATGAAATTCAACACCCACCTCATTCCCTAACTTAGCAGTTTTCTTTATCTCAGCAACGAGCCTCTTTTCCTGTCTCATGTTCGATCCCATATTAGAAACACTCTACCTACATAAACTAAAAATACATCACGAAGACTCTTTCGACAAACCTCTAACTGCAGAGATTGGATTTCCCTCTCTATACCTGCATCAACATTACAGACGAACGTGATCACTTCAATGTGCGTACCAGGTCTGTTAGCAAGACGTCACCTCCATTCAACATACTTATTGCAACCCCTAAAGCTACAACACGCTTTCACCAACTCGACACAACTCCATAAAACCAAAGATGCATACCCCTCAACCATGCCCAATCTTTTTCCAAACTATACATATAATCTTTGATTCACGCTCTTTTCTGCCCAAGGTGGTCTCAATCTCTCTACGCGCCCCAAGTATCTCATATAGGTTTAATAGCTGCGCGTCAGGGTTTTAACACACAGAAAAAAATGCTTCAATCATACTCATAATCACCATTCATTTACTACTCAAATGAGCACTTATATGTCCACACACACACACACACAGAAATCACAGCTTCAAGCCGATAACTTTACGAAGAATTCAACAAGATAACATCACAACACAGCAATGGACAAAGTCAACCTCACAATTCTCCTACTAAAATCACGTAATCCGAAAACACAAAAACTATTGATTAATAATTCGAGAAATAAAAAAATAAATCAGCAAAAAATAAAATATAATAATAATTAAGCATACCTCTTGTAGCATTCGACATTTCTCGCTTACTTTCCCTAAGCGCCTCTGTAATCCACAAAACACAACACACACACACAAACACAATTTTCGTTAATTAAACCTCAAATTACAGCTCCACATTGTAAATTTCAAGTCAATTATCTAAAAAAAATTAAAATACGAAAATTACAAAAAAAAAAAAAGAATCTTTTTTTTTTACTGATCGAAAAACAATTAAGACCATAATTAAGCTACGATGAACTTTTTAAAAAAAATAAAAATTTCAAAAAAAATAAAAATTAAACCAAACCTTTGGCTGTAGGTTTCTTCGCGAAGATGTTCTTCATGTTTAAGTTTCGGAGAATCGCAGGCACAAAAATGTCTTCTTTCTTATGATTGTTTCTTGATTTTCTGAGAATTTTTGCAAATAGGTACGCGTATATGTATATATATGTGTGTATGTATATGTTTGAAATTTTCAACAGTTAGAGGACTTGTTTGGAAAAAATGAGTCAACTTCGTGATTTGCAACATGTCCCTGAACTTGTAAATATTTTGTTTTGGCCCAATAAGGTTTCGATAATTATAATGGGTCCTCACAAGGTTTTCTTTAGTTATAGATAGCCCACACTTCTATGTTTGTATACTAAAAACAAGCATTATAGTAAGATTTTTTTAATTTATTTTTATGTTAAGTCATTCTCTATTTAAAGTATGAATTTCTAAATTCTAACAATGACAAATCGTCCTATGGTTTTATGAATTTATCAATTAATTTTTTGGAACCACCAAAAAAATAATAGATTATATTTTTAAAATATATTTTGTAGCAAAGTGACTGTTAGCTTAAAAGTAACAATTAAACCTTTGACCGATTCAAATAACTTTTATGCACCTAAAAGCATGTTGAACACTTTCAATATCAAGTCCAACTTCTTCAATACCTTATAGAGAATTTGAATGATACTACCCTCCAAGTTGAAGCAGAATACAATTCTGAAAACACGTGCAAAAGCACAGTATTTGCTAAACTAAACGGCTCCAAAAGATTGTGTTAGATCTCAATATGTTCTCAGGCTGAAATGTTCAAAAATTTGTATCCTTTCCAGTAGTTTGATCAATTATATCCTTGAACCAAAGTTTTCAAAGTTGAACCTTCTTGCTTCACTTGGAAATTAAATGCAAAAGAAGGCACACGGTGACTACATGAATCACCATCGCGGAGATGAAGGTGCCAATCATCAGGCCATGTGACCGGGATCTCCGTTCTGAATCTATAAACCCTTACCTGATTTCCCCGCCTCCAATTAACAAATCCCCTATTTGATGCCTATATCACAAGAAACAATGATGATAAAATCTAGAATGGTAATCCACGAAAGGCCAACATTAAAAATCAAGGTTTAAAGGCATCAAACTTTAGAAGAGGTAATGAATTACAAGATAAATTTCACAATGAGACTTAGGTATGCAAAAACCATTGAAATATCAGCCTTTTGTGCTCGTGATTAAGGTTTGTAAAACTATCAAAATCTTCACTAATGTAAAAACCAATTAAACACCAACTACTTGAAATTTCAACAAACCCATCAGCCTAAGAACTCTAATTGACATCTTCAACCTTTGCAAATTGGTATATAAACGTATATTACAATAACATAGATCAGTGGGTCCAATGCTTCTCGACTAGTGCATATTCGCGCCTATGCATAAAGGGAGCTTCATGCATTGTGCTTTCCTTAACACTGATTAGTTCCTCTAAACAATTGTTAGTACAATGGAATTACCAGTATACATCAACTACTTGAAATTTCAGCAAACCCATAACCCTAAGAACTTTATTCAACATCTTCAACTTTTCAAAAAATTGGAATATAAACTTATATTGCAATAACATAGATTAGTGGGTCCACCAATGTTTCCTCAACCCGCACATAGTAGGATCTTCATGCATTGTGCTTCCCTTAACATAGACTAGTTTCTATAAAGGATTGTTAACAAAATGGAATTACCACTATTCATCAACTACAATTTAGTTAGAAACAAAAATGCAAACATCAATCTCTAATGCAATTCAAGACTTATGTAATTGGTATAAAAACAATAAGATAAGAAATTGGTGCAAAATAGAAAGAGGTGTACAATGATAATAATAACAATAATAAATAATAGTAAAAATTCATAGAATGACATTTTATGTACATATAATATACATTTATGTATTTTGTTTTCTTTTGCTTACTTACTGAAGGGCCTTCAATGTTCTTCGAATTGGTTCTCACTGTGTGAGATAGTGGGAGAAGCTTGAGATGTAGCATATTAATATAGCCTTAGATGATTAAGTTCATATGGGCATCACACTCATGTGGCACCGGCCTCTGTGTATGTGTTAGTCACGTGTGTATGGGTAAGGGCAGAGTTAAGAATTTAACATTGGGGGCGAGCGGGCAGGGGGAATTTTTTAGTGATATTATATATAATTTTTTAAAAATAAGAGAGGCCGATAATTTTTTTAACGATACTACATAGATATTTAAAAAAAAATAAAAACCTCCCTCCCCCTCCCCCCCTAATACTGCCCCTTGTTGTGTGGGTGGGTGGGTGGGTCACGGTGTGTATGCCTAAGTCGGGGTGTGTGTGATGTGTGCGCCTAAGTTTGTGCGTATGTTGTGTAAGTGTAGAAAAAGAAGACAATGAGACACCAAATTCTGACCTTTTTTTTTTTGGAATTCATTTTGCCCTTGAGACGTTGAAATTAGTGTCCTCTATTTAACAGGGGGACTGATTTGGGTACTTCTCAAAATTAGAGAACTAGAATGAGACTTTATCAAAATCTCGAGGGACTAATTTGGCTTCTTCTTAATGTAATTATAATGAATGATATTGACCGTTCACAACTAGTAGATCTTATTTATAACGTAATAACGTTATGAGTAAATCCTCCCTCAGCACATGTATAGCTAAAAAGATTTACGAAATTGAAACAATGCTAAAGAGTTTTTTGGTGTTTCACCAAGAGAACCCTAACGCATCTCTTTTAACCCTCTAGTCTTTTTCTCACCTGTTTTTGGCTGCTTCTTTCTTGTTTCTTTTGTTTCTTTCTCCTTAATTGTCTACCCGTAAGCATAATTAACACAACAGTTACAATTGTGCACTGCTTCGTGTATCTGAATCTCTTTCAAACTTTTTTTTTTATTTTGTATTTTTTTCACTTATATATAATCAATTTAAAGGTGGAGAAGATGAAGATTCTAGAAGAGTAAGCTAGAAAAACATATTATTGAAAAATTACATTTATGAATGAGATCAAGGTACAAGAAAAATAATAGGGTACTAAAAGAAACATATATACTACCAAAGAAACTACATTGGAAGTATAGATTTCCAGACTGTCACTTAGCCAAGATCTTAAACTTCTTTTTTTTTTTTTTTCTGTTTTTGATAAAGAGTAATAGTTTTAGGAAGTCCTTAGGGTTTAAGTCCCGGATACATAATCCGGTCTGGAGGAGATATTATCCCGATTAGACCTCTTCGATCTCATCCCCTTTTTTATGCATAGCAATCCATAATGGGATGGATGTTAGAGGTAAAATTAACTGTACATAGTAAGTACATTGAGACTACAAAAAAAAAAACCACATAATTATATAATTACTCTTGACCGACAAGTTAGATGAAATGGTCGGGGAGCAATTTATTGTGATAAAAATATTCAAATTCGAACCACAGTTTCAACTTTTATTGTAACAAAAATAAAAATAACTCTTCCAAAAGTCTTAAGAGCATATGTGCCGCAAGATAAAATGTTGGCTGTAAATTGTGTACTATCCATAAAATATATAACATGTATGTCTTTACCATTTGATGACACATAACTATTTATAACATTATATCATGTATTTAATTCTTAGCTTTATAATCCTTTAAGATTAGCTAGGCATGCTTGAGTAGTGAACCAGGAACTGTATTTCTTCAAACCATCAAGGCATTCTTCAAAAGAAAAATGTTTGGGTCCCATAATGACTCTCTATATTAGTAGAACTCACATGGTGTAAGCCAGATTAATTAAGCTTAAAATGTTCCTATAATGACACATTTTTAACCCAGAACATCTCATGCAACTATGTTTCACTTTCTGTTTCTCAGTTAGCATGAATTAAGCATGGGAACTTCCTTTATGTCTGAAACAAGGTTTGTACTTGGATTGAACTCTCGGGTTTGGAGCATTTTGTCCATCGAGCAAGGGCAAAACGACTCTTTTGACTCACACTTTCATTTGCTTTGCTTTCTTCTTTGATTGCTCTGCTCTGCTCCCCAACAAAAATGTAAGCCGAAGTGTTTTCACGTTAGTGCACTATTCATGCAGCCAATTTAATTAGTTTTAATTTTATCTATCATTTAGGCTTTTATTTAGTCATTAAATGATGCTACCCCGTGCGGTATTTAATAAATGAAGACATTAGCAGAGGTAAACAAGCAAATTAGGAATTTGCATTAAAACGATCTATGTTTTAAACGATCAGGCTGTGTGTATGGTGTAAGCCCTCCATGACGAGTGTAGTCTATGTGTTTTTAATAGAGTGATCATTCGTAAGTCTGGCTCAGCAAATTAAGAACACTAAAATGATGGAAAAAAGAGCTTGTTAGTCTTTAATGTTTCGCTTAGCTGGCAATGCTAAAAAGAATCCTATCACGCGTATTTCATGTACCTATAATAGAGTGATCGTTTGAGAATCTGACCAGATTAATAACACTAAAACAATGCAAAAAAGAGCTGGTTGGTGTTTAGAGTTTCGCTCAATAGGCCTATAACGCATCCTACTTACCCTGTTGTCTTTTTCTCACCTATTTTTGGTTCTTCTTTCTCTGGTTCCTTCCTTTCTTAATTGTTTCTGGTTCTCTATTAGTATTATTATTATTTTTCGTTTTTACCAAATGTTCATAACTGTCAATAAGGACGGATTCAGAAATTATTTTTCAATGGAGGTTAAAATATATTATTTTTCAACTATGAGTATTTTTTTTCCATTGACGTCTAATTAATTCTTTAACTAAAAATACATATATGTTTAAAAATAATTGAGAAATAATAGAAATTTTAACATTTTCAGGACCAGTGGGGAATGTAGAGCCTAATGTACATCCACCGCTGGTTGTAAGCGCAAGAGGTTACGAGATTAATTCTCATTAATGACATACTTTGATTTGTATTATACAACTTAGGTCTCCCTTAGGTTCAAATATATATATATATATATATATCAAAGATGAAGAACACGAAGATTCAAGAAAAAGAAGAGGCAAGATAAATTAATATACGAACTTATTACATTTATGAAGATTAAGATTAATCAAAAGTAAAACACTAGGGTAGAAAAACATACTACTAAAACAACTACACTGGAAGTATAGATTACAACTACAAGAATATTGCCCTTTAGCCACTAATTCAACTTCTTGTGAGAAGCCCTTCGTACTCACATCAGATCCAAATCCTAGAACTCGTGATCTTTTGAACAGTATGGTCCGAGTTAGACCTCTTTGATCAACCTTGTCCCCTGCCGTTTTCTACACATGACCTGCACATGCATGAAAGAATAGAAAAAAGGAAAACTCAAAAAACACACACATTTATATGTGTTTAATTGTGCGTGGGCAAAAGGCAGATCCCTATATATATTATGTGCTTCATTTCCTTGGAATATATATACAGCTTCAAGCCCAGCTCACATTGATCACCATCACCATCTATGTTCTTCTCTATAGCTTGCGGCTTCAACCTCATATTCAAGTTTCTCACATTTCTTTGAGATGGTGACAATTTCCTTGCCTTTGGTCACCTCTTCAGGCTATGGTGGAGGAGTCAATTTTAGCTCTAGCGGATCTCGGAAGAGAATCAACGTAGTTGTCAACTTCTCCATTGAAGGCCCTTCACAAAATCACAGTTTCAGCCTACGTTGTTAGAAAAAAAAAAAAAGAAAAAAAAAAGAAACAAGTGAAGGGCCTTCTTCAGTGGAGAAGAAGCTGACAACCACATTGAATCTGTTTCCAGATCCATTAGAGCTAAAACTGGCTCCTCCACCATGGCCTGAAGAAGTGACTTAAGGCAAGGAAATTGGCACCACCTTAAAGAAATGTGAGAAACTTGAGGATGAAGTTGAAGCTGCAGCTATGGAGAAGAACATGGATGGTGATGATGATCAATGTGAGATGGCCTTGAAGCTGTGTCTTCCAAGGAACTGAAATAGGCAATTTATAGGGTTATGCCTGGCTCTTACTCACGCACAAAGACATAATAAATGTGTCGTGTGTGTGTTGCGTATTGATGCTTCCCACCGAGCCTTTTCTGGTCCGGGGTTATCTGTCTCATGATTTAAACTTAGGGTAAATTGTATCAGACTCCCTATAGTGAAATTTAAGTGTATGTTACCTCCTTTAATCCAAAAATTCCTTTCAGTCTTCTTTGTGGTCATATAAAAGTGCATATGATCCCTCTATCATCAAATAATCCGTTAAATTTAACGAAAGTGAGTTTTTTACAATCAAATAATTACAATATTTGACCAAATTATCCTTTATTAAATAAATAATAAAATCAAAAAAATAAAAATAAAGTAAAAAAACTCATCTTCTCTCCCTCCCCCCCACCCAAACAACACAAAAATCGTCATCCCACCCCCCCACCCCCACCCCCACCCAGGGACCCCACCCTCTAAACCCACAAGGGTATAAAATTCTTTTTGTATTTTCCGTTACTTACATAGACGGAATTTTGACGACAGGGGATCATATACACTTTTATATGACCACAGGGAGGTAGCGTACACTTAAGCCTCACCACAGGGGGGCTTAGTGCAATTTACCCTTTAAACTTAGTGTAAATTTGAATGACTTTTAAGAAGTGTTTTTTTGTAAAAATAGGTCATATATCTCATGGTCCAAATCTTTGTGTGAAAATGAAGGACTTTTTTTTTTTTGGTCATAAAAATGAAGGACTTTAAAAAGTATTTTCTGTTCTCAGAAAACAGGTCATATGTCTCAAGGTCCAAATTTTGGTATGAACGTGAAGGGCTTTAAAAGGCGTTTTTTGTTATAAAAAAAATAGGTCAGATATCTCAAGGTCCAACTCTTGGTGTGAACCTCAAAGGCTTTAAAGATGTGTTTTCCATCATCAGAAAAATAGATCATATCTCTCAGGGTCCAAAGTTTGATATGAACCTGAATGGGCTTTAAAAAAGTGTTTTTCATTATCAGAAAAATGAGTCATATGTCTTAGGGTCCAAATCTTAATGTGAACCCAAAGAACTTTTCAGATGTGTTTTCTATTACCAAAAAAACGTTGAAGAGATGGCTAAGTATTAGGGCATTCTTGTAGTTGAAATCCACACTTCCAATGTATCTAACTTAGTTGTATGATTTTTCTACCCTAACATTTTACTTGAATCTTGATCTCCTTTACAAATGTAATTGTTCAGTAAAACAAATTTCATAGCCTACTCTTGTTGAATCTTCATCTTTAAATTGATTAACGAATGGAAACCAAAAAAAAAACTTAAAAAAAAAAAGATTAAAGCGAACAAGAAACGTGAAGTGGTGCACAATTGAATTTGTTGCGTTAGTGCTTACGGGTAGACAATTAAGAAGAAAGAAACAAAAGAAAGAAGAAAGAAGAAACCAAAAACAGGTGACAAGAAAACAAGAAGGTTAGAAGAATACGTTTGTGAAACAACGACAAGCTTCCTAAGCATTGTTTTAGGTTTTTTTTTTTTTTTTTACGTATTATTACGTTGTAAATGAAATTCAATAATTATAAATTATTAAGATTATTTTTTTATAACCATATCATTGTTTTTTATGATTGGTTGTGTTTTAAAGTTCTCTTTAGTAGTGGCGGAGCCACACTAGGGCAAGTGGGGGCTGCAGCCTCCACTGATCTAAAATAATGTTAAAATTTATGTTTTTTAAAAAAAAAAAAATTAAAATATCTATGTATTTTTAGTTTAAAAAATTAATTAGCCCCCCACTAAAAGAAAAAAATAAAGTCATATAGTTGAAAATTTATAAAATTTAATGTATTTTATAGGAAAAAAATTAAAATATCTATGTATTTTTAGTTAAAAAAATTAACTAGCCCCCATTAAAAAAAAAATAAAGTTATATAGTTAAAAATTTATTTATTTTATCATCCACCGATAAAAATTTCTGACTCCGCCCCTGCTCTTTAGCATTGCCTTGAGAGAAATATTTAATGAAGCACCAACAAGCTCATTTAGCATTATTGTTCAAGTGAGAAAATTGCACAAACAACCCTTATTATTTTCTCAAATTTTGAGAGGAACTTCCTAATACGAGCAGTTGCATACCATAAAGTATATAGGAGTTATATTTTATATCACCCCATTTTTTTTCGACTCTCCTTGATATGATAAAGATTCATGTATGTTGGGAATTGCTCCTTTGCTCGCATATTTGGAATATTGGATGGGGAATGTGCAAAGGGCCTCTGGCAATTAACAACTAGTATTTGATTAAGGAATGGTTTACTCATATTATTTCTCGTGCATCCTTCCAGGCGATTATTATGAAATGTTTTTTGGGTGCATTTGCGTTACACTTGTGGAAAGAACGAAACAAACGCATTCACAACAATGAAGTTTTGGCCGAGGACCAAATTTTTTCTAACATTATTTTTTATGTTCATACAAAAATGTATCAATAACCGTATTTTTTGGTGATTTTGTTGTAACTATGTAAATTTAAATTCAAGCTTGCCTTTAACTAAAAAAAAAAAAAAAAAATTAACGTATGTTGTAAAACTCTAGATCATTTAAGGGTAAATTCAAAATTTTTATTCAGTTAGGGCTAAAAATACACATTGAACACTCATATGACAATTTTTTTCAATTCCAGGCTAATTTGATTTTTTAGTCTTAAACTAATTTAAAAATACAC
The DNA here is from genome assembly GCA_037974665.1 of Ehretia macrophylla. Lineage (NCBI taxonomy): Eukaryota > Viridiplantae > Streptophyta > Magnoliopsida > Boraginales > Ehretiaceae > Ehretia > Ehretia macrophylla. The sequence continues at coordinate 46,991,230 of CM075782.1, read as the reverse complement.
ACATTTACAAAAAATACAACTCTAACTTGAGTTTAAATTTTCTTATTTACTTATTTTCTCATCTATTAAATGAGATGTATTGCAAATTATTAGATTAATTATTTTCCAACTATCTATTTTGAATTTTAATTTAAAAAAAAATGTTTAAAATTACATTTGAAATGAGCAGTTAGAAGTTAAAAAGATCAAATCTCACAACTCATAGAGCATTGTTATATACCATCATACTTTAATCACTCATTTATCACTTTCTATGTGAAAGTCAGTTGACACATTAAAAACAAAAAACAAAAAACATAAAAACAAAAGAGAGAGAGAGAGAGAGAGAGAGAGAAATAAAAAACAAAATTATAATTTTGACAAGCCAATACATTATGCTTTCCAAAAGCATCCTAATAGGCCACACGTTCATACATAGACATTAAATTAAGGATACACACAGAACGCAATAAATCGGTAATGAAATCAGAATAATATTTAGCGATACTCCAAAATATAATGCATCAAATTGAAAGTCAAAAAAAATTTCAAACATATTTAAGTTGTAAAATTCCAAAACATAACATTAAACCCGGTCCAACAGTAGTGAGCAAGCGAGAAAATGTTTTCTAATTGTGATGAATTCACTAACTAGTAGAAAAGTCTGCAAAGATAAACACCATCAATACAACTCTCGCAAAACAACCTTTAACAAAATTTGATAACAGGGCAAAAATTTCTCAGGCTGTGCTCTCCTTTTTAAGCTTTGCAAGCTCCTGCCTAACAACTCCGGCTTTCTGCAAATATCAAACCAAATAGAAACGCATGAAAATATAATTATAAGACGTGCCCAGAGAGAGAATGTAATTATACAAGAGGCCCGATTGGTTGATTGCATTTATATTGTCAATTATTAGGGACTTTGGAACGCTACTATTCATTTTTCCCATTGTTCCCTTCGTGTTGGGCCAGCCATCCCCGCCCACACAGCACACGGTAGGATCAGTGGGGGGTAGGAGTCAGTTTTCCTACTTTCTGACAGCAGGCCCAGAACCATAAGGGAGCATATGAACATCAAAATAGTGTTTGTAAAAAGACCAAAACTGATATAGACCTTGATTTTTGCCAACATAATCTTGAACCTATCAAAGTCGTTCAAGGAGGCCCTTCTCTTTTGGACAATCAGCTTCCTTCCCCAGGAACTGTTTTCCCACTTGTTCTTCACATCTGCCAACATATCACAAAATTTAAACGTTTTCATCGAGGTCAATATGTTGATTCATGTAAACCACATGTACCAAATTAGTACTCACCAGCAGCCTCCATAGCAGCAACCAAAGTCTTCTTCTTTGGTACCCTTTTGATGTCAATCTTAATATCTGTGAGTTGCAATCTCTTAAAATTTATCTGCCTCCTTCCCATGTCAGGGGCATCCACAAGCGCCTGCCAATTGCAAAAAACAAAATTCAATGAACAAATACCAATCTAATGTTTCCGTGCATGCTTGATACAAGCAAAAATCAAAATATAACATAAACCCCTGGTTACTACATGCAAAACCCAGAATTATTACCAATATTTTCAACAAAGACTTGGTGGCTGCACAAATACCTTATTATCCAAATCCAGCAAGAATATTTTTCATTTCTCACAAATGATATCAAACTCTATAGATTACCAATGCAATGCAAAAAGAAAACTCAGGGACAGACGATTGAAGCAAACAATAAATCACAAAAATATGTATGAAGTTAGTATATCACTGTTGGTTTGACACAGATCAGCCATGGGACAAATGAGGTACAGAGGCTAAACTGCAACACTAAACAGTACATTTTAGCATGAGTATTGGGGCTTGCTTCTTCACGTAATGCTTCAGAGAAGCCCAAGAGACTACATGCAAACACCAAAACTATTAACCATATTATCAACAACAGCAACTTAATAGTTGCCTAAATACCTAAGAACCTATCATCCACTTAGAATATTAGAATATTACTGTTTTCAAATATAATGAGACTCTAGATTAAAACTGCAACACTAGATAATTCAGGGACAAATAAGATTGGAGCAAACGATCACTAATGAAATACACGTAAAGTGAATATATCGCTGTTTGTTTGACACAGAATCAGCCATGGACAAATCAGGTACAAGGGCTAAACTGCAACACTAAACAGCACACTTTAGCATGAGTATTGGGGCTTGATTCTTCACATAATGCTTCAGAGAAGCCCGGGAGACTACATGCAAACCCCATAACAGTGACCAATATTTTTGACAAGACTTGGTGGTTGTATAAACACCCAAGAATCTATATCCAGTGAGAATATTTTTGTTTCTCAAATATGATAGAACACTCTATAGATTAATCACAAAATATGCAAGTAGATATATTGCTGTTGTTTTGACGCAAATGAGCCACGGGACAAATGAGGTACAAAGGCTAAACAGCACATTTTAGCATGAGTATTGGGGCTTACTTCTTCAATTATTGCTTCAGAAAAGCCCGGGAGACTACATGCAAAACCCAAATAGTAACCAATATTTCCAACCAACACAGCTAAATGGCCACATAAATACATAATAATCCATATACAGTGAGAAACTTTTTCTTTTCTCACAAATGATTTGACATTTCAGTGCAGCAATGCCTGTCATGCTGTGTCACCCCGGAGGCCCAGACCAAGAGCCTTGAATCCCCAAACAAGACACGTGGTCTAAATCTGAGAATTTCTGCATGTAACTCGTCTTAGGCTAAATATCAACTAGGCTCAACGTGTTTACTCTGATTTAATACTTAAAGCTCACGACACTTGCTTATAAAGTCCATTACACATAATTACAAACAACACTACGATCATGTCTCAATAACGTGCACATAACATACCACATCGTATTACATACACGTCGAGCATAATATTAATATAAACAAGCAAAAATTAAACCTCTAAGCAGAATACACATAATCAATCATATTCTGAAACATATAATCAACTATAATTAGATGCTTTTTAATATTTTTAGAACAAAATACACTCGGATCATGTCTCACACTAACGTGCAGATCACATGCCACATAGCAGCATCGCATTATATACACGTCACTCATAAAATTAATATAAACAAGCAAACATTACACCTCTAAGCAAAATATACATAATTTATAATAATATTCTGAAAAATGTAAATTAAGTGTAATTATATGCTTTTTAACACTTTTTGTGCCTTTTATCAAAATAATAAAAATATTAAATCAAATAATTAAGAAAGCTCAAAGCTATAGCAAGCAAAAATGATTAAAATAAATAAATAAATGTACCCTGTTTTGGTCGATGACGTCAACAATGACGACGAGCTTGCCATAGTCTTTGCCGTAGTTGACGAGGGCGACCCTTCCGATCTCTACGTACCTCTTGAACGGCTACAAAAAATAATCCAACACAAATTAAAAATAACTAAAAACAAATAATTAAAGAAATGAAACATTACATGAATTGAATTGGTGCTATAGTGTGTGTGTGTGTGTGCTGTGAAATAACTCACCATTTTTGGCGATCTGTTTGGGGGGTGGGTGTGCTGCAGTGATGGAGTGAGGCCGAATGCTATGTTAGGGTTTGGTAATGGAAGATATAGGTTTTAGGGTTTTTGGATTGGGTGTGATGGGCTTGGGCTGTAACATGGAGAAGTATGAGTTGTGTGGTTTGGTCCATGGGCTTTTTCGTGACGGGGATGCGAATTTTAGGAGAATTATTTCTAGACAATTGGAGAGTATATTTTTTCGGAAAAATATCTCCAATAGTCTCTATTGTTTCTTTAAAATTTTAAATTCGTTCATATTTTTCATAATTAGTAAATTTTATTCCTATTATTTTAAAAAAATAAATAAATTTGTCCCTGTTATTTAACATTAGCCAATTTAATCTCTAATATTTTTTATAAAATTTTAATTTAGTCCCCAAATAGGGTTACGTGCACGGACTAAATGAAATTTTTTTAAGAAATAATAGAGACTAAATTAATTTTTTAGAAAATAATGAGGACTAAATTTTTTAAATTGGTTGATTTTGAATAATAGGAACTAATTTGAATTTTTTTTTTAAATAATAGGGATTAATTTTAAATAATATGGACAAATTTAAAATTTTAGTAAAAATAATAGAGACTATTTGTATAATTTTTTCTTTATTTTTATTAAGGAAATTGTATTCAATACGAATGGTTATTCAAAACGGTTGGCATGTGTCATCTTCAGTGGAATTCACTTTTTTTTTTTTTTTTGCATGTTTATATGCCTTTTGAGTGTTTGAAAATTGATTCTTTATTGAATAAAATGTGAGGTGTAGATCAATACGATGTGAAAGTACGAATATATAATATATATTCATGAGTCTCAACATGTGACACATTATTATAATATTGATATAAAAAAATTTGTACTAAAAAATTATAGTGCCTACTCTATCAAGAATAACTCGTTGAGTTCCCATTTCATAATTGTCCTTATGATTTGTTTGTCAAGTATGAAATCCTCTTTAATTTGTTAAAAAAAAAAAAGGTAGGTTGTTTTAAGTTGGTCGGTCTAAAAGAATTACAACAAATATTGGCCAAACTCACTTCTTTTTACAATTGAATAATCTAGAAAGATTGATAATAAATTACGTTATTTTGGACATAGATTTGTAGTATATGAGTTAATATTGCCTCTAATGAGATATTTTCTAATGATCCATTTGCAAACTCTCACCCCAACACGCAATTGCCATATATAATTGTATCATTGCCTAGTAAGAGTATTGGAATTTTATTTTTTTTGGATATATATCTTAAAGTATATGAGTTTTAATAAGATTTATTTAGGGGTTTCTTTTTCATTTTGGTTATGAAATTGCTCTTTTATTGGTAAAGATCATTGCAACATGATTCATTTGTAAAGCTAGATGACTCATATCCAAATAAAAAAAAAAAAAAGAATTGCAAAACTTATTTATATTTATATTTATGTGTCAAGTATAATTACATCATCATCTACTAGTTGACTACCAAGCCTACGGGATTTTATTTTTTTTAGGTGCCACACGTTTTAATTATTTTTCTCAATTGATTTCAAGTTAAAAGTTAAAACTCCATATAATTCTTTAAACAGTTTGGTATGTTTAGTTATACTGAAAATGACATAAATTACAAGTTTTATAGTTGGACAATAAAGGTCAATCATATTCTAACTCTTTTTTTTTTTTTAAATATAACAATATTTTTAAGTTGTTTTTTTGTCTGAAACATTAATTAGGTTCCACTAAGAAAAATATAAACATTGACTATACATCATAATTATCACTAAAAAGATATATTGAATCCGCCCCCGAATCCTTACATTGTGAAATACAATATTTAGCCTTAAAAAATTTAAATTTCTTTTTTTTTTTAATGCTCTCAATATTGTTTCTTATTTCACACTTGATGTGTTCATTTTATTTTCTCATACTTATATGTTACCATTATTAACATAGAATGAAACTAATTCAAAACCATGATATTTATCTAAAGCATAACATGAGGGAGAGTTTGGCCTCCTCAATCTTTTACTCCTGTCAATTTGCTAATCATTAATTTATTTAAAGAGAATTGTTTCATACTTTGACATATTTTGACGATAGTAAAGTTATTTAGGAAAGTATTTATTGGAAATAAGGTCAAGTAAAGTAAACTTTCCGTCGTGTGTGTTTAACATGAAAATTTGGTTATTACTAGAAAATTTAAGACATTGCCATAAATTTTTAAACCCTTTGCAAGAAAATGGGGGAAATTTTTTTCCGTAAATTTATTATAAAAAAAAACTCTCAATTATATTGTGTAACGACATAATAAACAAAAATACTCAAAATTCATTTAAGTATATATCAAATAATTCCAATCCTCAAACCATAAATCGAGTGCATCATAACTCATAATTTGTACTACGTTATATTGAAACAACAAGAAATAGTAAAATAAAAGCGCATTTTTCGTTTTTACAGAAATATTGTTATTCTCCCTGCTCTTATATCAACACAAAACATAAACTGTTTTTCTTTAATTTTTATACCATCATTATTTTTTTAACAATTACACGAACACTTCATCTAAGGGTATCTCTAATGGAGTAAGTAAAATGCAATAATTTTTCTTTTTAGAGACTTTGGCAAAAAAATTTAAACACCAATGGCTAAAATAGAGACAAAATATGGTTTTGAAACAAAATTTATAGACTTCGTGTAAAAATGGAGCATTTACTACATTTTCTTCAACAAAAATAGAGACCGAGGAAGAAGACAAACGAGTCTCCATTTTTGGGTTAGACCAAGGCATCAGATCGTCAGATCTGACGATATGACAAAAAAAAAATTCAATTAACGTTCAAATCTGAACGTTGTAACAAAAAAAAAGCCTGCAAAGTTCAGATCTGAACGTCGCAACCAAAAATTCAAAGAAAAAGCAACCTTGCAACAAATCAAATGAACGTTGCAACAGGAAAAAAAATAAAATCTTCTATTATGAGAACCAACAATTCACTGCAGATGCAACATAAAAATAAAAAAAAAATCATCCAAAATAAATACACAAAAAAATTGTTTTCCAAAAAAAAAAAACAAGAGGTATCTCCATCTCAACATATCCAATTTTTTGTGGGGTGGCACATGAAGAGGATGGTGGGGGAGGGGCTATCGCGGTGACAGGGGGTGGGTAGGGGAGGGAGGTCACGGGAGTACTGGAAAGGGAGGGGAAGGGAGGGAAGGGGAGGGGGTGGCGCATGGGAAGGAAAGGATGGGGGAGGGGGTGGCAGGGGCAGGGGTAGGGTGACGGTAGAGATAAGGGAAAAGATGGAATAATTTTTTTTGTTTATACAAGTAAAAGGGGGTGGGTTTTTATATAGGTTGTAATTATTTTTTTAATTCATTAATTATTTTTTTAATTCATAATATGTTACTTAATTTTCTTTATTCGTTAATTATTTTTTATATTCATAATATGTTACTTAATTATTTTTTATTCATTAATTATTTTCTTTATATTTATAATATGTTACCTAATTTTATTTATTTATTAATCATTTTTTTAGTTAATACTTACTTTAATTATTCATAAGAATCAATTTCTATATTTTTGTTAATACTTACTTTAATTTTGTAATTATTTTTTATATTCATAATATATATTTTTTAATTTTCTATATCTTTTTTTTTTTCCTTTTAAGCTATGGAAAATTTATTATGAATAGATAAGTTAATACTTAATTTAATATATTCCAATGTAATCAGATATAATTAAACGTCATCCATGCCAAAAAATTATACCCTTGTCGGAATTAATTTATTTTTTGGTTGAAATATTCGTAAAAAAAATTACGATAATATAAATAATATTTAAAAAAAATTGACGCTAAAAATAACGAGTAATCAAATTAGTATACAAAATTAAATTAAACATAATGTAGACACTCAACTTAGTTAAGACCTCATTGGAATTAACATTTTTTTTAAAGACTTAAAAAAACACATGAAGTTTAAGTAGAGTATCTAAAATGCTCAAGACCTCTATATTTAAAGATAAAAACCGTAAATTTAAACTCTATCAGAGATACCCTAAACACATAAATATACATACAGAGCCAAAAAAGTTCCACTATGTATGACTCTTTGTCATAATTCCGTACAATAACAATTAATTGGTCATTATTACATATAGTAATAATAACTTACAATGACTGATACTATTTATAAAAATTTATTATTTTTGATAATTTTTAAGTAGTCGAGTTTTTATTTTAACTCAAATATTCAATAAACCCCACAACTTTTTAAAAAATTGAATTAAAATAAAAACCTGATTTACTTTTTTGGTTCTAAATTTAGAAATCTAAAAAGTGATTGAGTTTATATTTTAGTGTAAATCTTTAAAAAATGATAAATTTTAATAGAGATTTGAATTAAAATAGAGATTCAAATTTTTAAAAATTACTAGAAATAAAAAAAAAATTTGTGAATAATGAAAGCGGATTAGAGATATCCATATTATTACATTTGTCACGAGCATCTGTTTGTAAGAAATTTCCCGACAAATAGACAAACAAAATTTAAACCCTCTCTCTCTCTAAATAATAAAGCCTTCATCATTGCCGATAATTACATCCGACAAAGAAACCTGGAATCTTCGACATAACAATGTCATAAAACAGCCTGGGTGAAATTCCTGTTTACATTGTCTCTATTCTTATTCAAATTCCTCACTCGTCAAAGGTGCATTAATAAAAAAAAAAAACAAAAAAGGTGCATTAATCTCTCTCTTTTCTCTCTCTCTCTCTCTCTCTCTATATCACCATTTATGATTATTATTATGTAATATAAATACCCATGTGCTATACACGTTGAATTGTCTTCTTCTTTTTTGATATCGAGCTGTTTCACTTTACAATATCAATCTTCTGATATTTTTCGTCATATTTATTCAAGTGTTTGATGCAAAAATCGTGAAAAATTTATAAATTCGAAGCCTTAGTTGATTTTTAATCTGTCGAATAATTTGAAATTGAAAAGCATTAATCGTCAGTTGCATCGTATTTGGTTCGTGGATCGATAAAGATTGATGCTTGGACTTGTTTAGCCGTGCTTATGGGAAATTCCATGTTTGGTATGTACAGAAGATTGCATAGAATTCTCAATTAAGCATGCGTGCGTGCGTGCGTGTGTGTTCGTGGGTTTGTGCGCGCGCTCGCGTGTTTGTACGTGTGTGTGGATATAGATATAATAAGAACAATTCGATTCAAGTTTGTGTAAATTTAGATATTTGTAGCTCATCGAAGTTTATGTACACACACAGAGAGATATGTGGGGTGTTGCTCTAATGTTGATGAAGTAGTGTTAATGTGTGCAGCTGGGTGTGCTATGTGGAGTTTGGGTTCCACGGAGTTGGATTCGTTCTACCCTATTAGACCAGAATGTCAAGCCGATGTACCAAAGGCTCGTTTCAAAGCCAGGGTGAGTGGAAATGTCAAATCCTTTTTGGCTTATTTTGATTAATCGAGAATGTGTTTATGTGGTTATATATACATTATTGGACCTTTTGAATAACAGTCAAGAGGATCTTATGAAAATTGAGCATTTTCGCATAGAAGTTGTAAAACAAATATTGGGCATTCTAGAAAAATTTGTTGCAATTGATTTACCAAAAAGTTTTAAATGAATACGCACACACAGCTGCAGGTTTATGTGTTAGGAGTTGTTCTAGGTATCTTAATGTTGAGTTTGTAATTTGAGAAGGTCATATCAACTCGTCATTTACCCCAACGGATTTAATTGGAAGATGTAAGCACTAGAATCATATCATAGAAAAGAGTATGTACTTTTGTAAGTGTATACATGCATATACTGGTGAGTTTTCTACTGCTAGAAAGAAATATTGTTCAATATATTTGGTCTAGTTCAGAAAATAAAATTTATGTATTCAGTGCTTAGCCATGAGTTGTCTGTCAGCACAGTTGGGCCTGCTTTCTTGTGTGTGTCTTTTTTCCCTTTTCTTTTATCTTTTCAAAAGTATGACATAATATGCGGGGTTTTGTCTTCTCATAATCTTGTACAAATTTAACAGGCAGGAAAAACACTTGGTGCTAGAAGGTGGCAAGCTGCATTTTCTAAAGATGGTCATTTGGATATAGCGGGCGTTCTTCGAAGGATCCAGAAAGGGGTGAAGTCTTCACTGTGATTGACTGACTTAATGCGTGAACTAGTATGAGTTGAAACTATATACATGTCCACGTGTGTTGATGTATGAACAAACATGTAAATTTGACACATATATATTGCAACTTTTACGTGAGAAGGATTCCTTTAGAAACCTGTTAAAGTCAATGCTTTTATTCACAATTCCCCTCGTACCTTTTTGTTTCTATTCAGCTTTTTCAGGTATTGATATCGTAAAAGATTATTATGCGGTAGAATAGACATGTAAGCTTAAAGAGTAAGAAACATGTCTTTTTCCTCGTTAACCATTTGTCCCCCAGTTACATGAATAACCAAGTTTTGTGTGGCAATCATTGAGTTTTCTTTATATTCTCTGTTAGATCCATCTGCATCCCTCTTTGAGGTTTTCTTGTCTCTATCATTATATTGTAAACCACATGTGAAAGACATATGTGTATTCTACTAACATCAAGTCTTCTTATAAGCTGTTTGGCTGGGGCAGTACATCGTAGGTATAATGCTTATGGGAATACGTTGATTCGACATGCCTATTTGCTATTTAGCTAGGAAATTGAGGACCAATCTGACTTATTTCTTGTACTGCTAACATGTATTAGGGCATTCACCCTTCAATCAAAGGCGCAGTCTGGGAGTTTTTATTGGGTTGTTTTGATCCCAACAGCACATTTGCGGAAAGGGATGAGCTTAGACAGCTGAGGAGGTAATATCTACTTTACTTTGGTTATAGTTATTGCAAAGAATATAAATGTGGAAGTCAATACGTTGCATACGAGTTTGCAGTAATTCTTTTACTTTCATTCTGTTGTTAGTAATTGCACTTATATTACTTTTCTTAATTGCTTTTGCATTCACTTTTGTTGATAAAGAGATCATCTGGATTCCAGTTAAGTTTCATGATACTTACTTTTGACACATACTATTTAATGTCGATGATCATCTGCTGTGCTTAATAATCTGTATTTAATGTCAATGATCATCTGCTATGCTTAATAATCGATCTGTCTTACCAGTTAATACGTTAACCTTCTACCGTAGTCTTTATGTGATATTCTGATTAGAAATGAGGTCACTGTTACCATATTGAGGCTTCATAATGTGTATCATACAACGGTGATGTTCTGTGGTATTGCCAATGGTCTGGTCAACTTTCTCATTGTTGATGGATAGTTTCTGGAAATATCAGGAAGTGAATATCTTCAGTAAGCTTATAACTGTATTCTACTGTTCTAACAGGTTATGTCTTCAGCACTAGGAAACAAGTTATTCCTTGATACCTTCGATGTCGTCTTGGCCCCTTGATTATCGTATGACATACAGAGTCCAATTATTGGATTTTTTTACAACATCCACTGTCATCATCAATAATGCATAACTATAACAAGATTCTCAATTATTGAGGTACCAGTACTTAAGTAGCAGTAAGTAGTGCCTTAAAGTTCAGTCTATGTGCCATAGTTTGATAAGGTTGGAGGTTGACAGTTGGCAAATTATGCGGTTATTAACTTATTCTCGAATTGGATGATTTCTACCTCAAAGTTTGGGGTAATTTTCAAGTAAACCATCTGCACACTCCGCTTCTGCCCTTTCCTGATGTGCACAGGGTATTTGACATCTACATATCTTCTTAGCTGATTGCTTTCTTCTCTCTCTTCTACTCAAGTTTGTGATCATGTGCTTGTTCCACTTTAAGAGTCAGGGTTCCCCTGCAGCTTCATAGTATTTTGTATTTATTGTCTCATACTATGCTCCAAACCAACATCATCGTGCAGGTTTTTTATTATTTACAGATAGTTCTTTCCTGTGTAATTAGACTTTCTAGGTAAGACCTTTTGGCTGGCACGGGGTGTGGTTGGAGGGGAACTGGGAAGAGCTAAAACCTCATCCTTGTATATTGAAAAATCAGAAGGTTGTAGGAATTTTATGGCTGGTTGCCAGAGAAACCTTTTTAAGGCAAGGAGGCCTAATCTCTATAAAGAAGAAAAGTCAAAATTAAATTTATTAAGCATTTGATGGTTATGAGACTGCTAATCTCTTCGAACGCAAGTGCTTTTCTTAGAATTAGATGTTCATACTTTAGAAATAAAGTTGAATTGTAAATAGTTTTAGGTTTAAAATTCTCAAAGTTTATCAAGTTGGCTACTTCCAAAGAAACAAAGAGACATGTGAAGGATTGCAGCAAAAAAGAAAAATCAAGGGCTTCAGCTTGTCATATAAAAGTTAGGTTCATCTATTTATATGGACCTCATGCAAATAAGTTCTTTGCATCTCTCTCTGTCTTGGCCCTAGAATTAGTTTGATTTGCTGAAACAGCGGCTCAATAAAAGTGGCTCATAGATGAGGCTTGACACATGAAGTTGCCTATAAGCCGCTGGTACTAAGTGACATTTAGCACAATACCTGTCCCTCCTATCTCTTATATCAGAAGTACTTCTACCTAGCTTGAATTTCCCCAAAGCTCTTCGCAAGTGTCTGTGTTCGTGTACATGTCCATGTCAGAATGGATATGGCATAACTGCCCATAAGTGTACAAAATTGTCGATGCATACTTTTTTGGACATAGTGATGGATTATTCTGGTGTTTTTACATGAGTATGTTGATTTTGCACTTAGGGATCAGTATGCTGCATGGATAGCTGAATGCCAAAAGATGGTCCCTGTTGTTGGCAGTGGGAAATTCATCACTGCAGCTATAATTACTGATGATGACCAACCAATAGAAGATACTTCGACAGTTAGTAATTCAGAAGCTGATAATGGTGCCTTGTCGAGTGACAAAGGAAATTCATCAGACAAGAAAGTGATCCAGTGGAAGCTAACCTTGCATCAGATTGGTTCGTACCTGAGGCATAATTTTTGTATTCTGCTTTAGTCTTTTACAGATGCCCCCCTGACCCAAAAAGAACAATTAAAGCAATGCAAATGAAGATCACGCAAAAATAGTTGAAATTTAATTGCGCTCCAGGATTTATATCTTAAAATCTTGGGGTCACAACCTGCTCTGATTGCAATTATTACTAGAGAAATTCATGCACATGCCAATGAATGGTGTGTCTGTATCTGTATGTCCTTATCATAAATGATCTGTTTAAGCTTGGTACTTGTTTCTGTAAAATAATTTTATCAGATAGCGTGATTATGAAGTTTCTTTTGCTGTAGGTTTGGATGTTGCTCGCACAGATCGGGCTATGGTTTTCTATGAAAACGAAGCTAATCAGGCAAAACTCTGGGATGTTCTTGCTGTTTATGCTTGGGTGGATCATGATATTGGTTATGTTCAAGGTAGCTACTTTTATGTTAATCTGCTATATCAAAATAGTTTCCCCACATCACGTCCCTCCTATTTTTTCAGGGATGAGTGATATTTGCTCTCCAATGGTTATTCTTCTGGAAAATGAAGCTGATGCATTTTGGTGCTTCGAACGAGCTATGCGTAAACTGGTAGGGCTACATTGTCCTTGACTAAGGTGACAATTTTATGATGCCATTTGTTAGTGGATCTAGCATATGGTTATATATGTTGCATATGCAATGGTTGTCATCTGATTGTGGATCTTGTATACTCAACGGATCCTAAGAAGTATGGATTATAGGCCCAGGTATATACAGTTCTTTCCATTTGGGGGCTGCAGGAGCAGTTGTCGCTATAAACTTGGATTTCGATGTACAAGTACTCTTGATGGTTGCATATTTTATATCTGACCTTGCAGAACCAAGACAATTGATTCCCTATCCCTTCCTCTGCTTTTTTAATTCAATGCCTTTTTCTCCCTTTTCATTTCCTCTTTTTGCATCTTTCTTTTCCATAGAGAAGGTTTTGCGCTTATTTTTGATTTCATTCTGTTATCCTTTTCCCTTTAGTCATTTACCTGGTTAAAAATTGTATTTCTTTTGTTCCGGTCTGAGGAAAGTTAAGACAATATCCAGTTTCTTAGACAAACTTTTCTCCAAATGACTATTTACATTGTTCCTCTTCTCTGAATACTGTATCTTGTACACCTATTAAGAATATCAGGTTTCCGATGGGTAATACATCCCGCAGTTAGTTAGGAAAGAGTTTTTTTGGGTGGGCTTCTGTGATGAACAAGACAATCAAACAGATGAGTAGGCAAAGGCTAAATTGTATTTATTGATATCAGAAAGGTTTATTACACCAGAGCAGATGAGAAGAAGACCAATTTCGAGTATTGGCTAACTCCTTAGAAAAAGAAGAGAGCAGAAAGAATTGCCTAAGCAACTACTGATACAATTTTCTGATAGCCTTTTGCCTATTCTATCTACGCCTATATATAATAGTCACTCCACTGATGCATTCAATTAGTAACAAACTTTCGTAACCAACTGGGCATATTCTTCACACGTCTTTCTCTACCCAACAATTTTGGTGCATTTTCGTCATACTCCACGTGATCCTCATTTGCCACTTTAGCCTGATGATCCGGTTCCGCTATTGATTCCACGTTGGCATCCTCCTCTACTGTGGTATTCCTCTGTTTCATTACAGCTTCTGATGTCGGAGGTGGTAATTGTCTTCATTGAGCTACTACTGATAAGTTATAGCATGATATTCCTTTAATGGCTTCGGGTTATTATTTTCTTTCCTACATATATATGAGCTTTGTATCCGTCAAAAGTTAATCGTCATGACTCCTTATACTTATTTTTCAACCCCCTTCCCAGGAATTAGTGACTCATATCACTTATTTCTTTGCACTAGAGGGAAAATTTCAGGTGCAGCACAAGTTCTGTAGGAGTTCAATCTCAACTCGGTACTCTTGCACAAATTATTAAAGCTATTGACCCGAAGCTTCATCAACACCTCGGTATGATTTTGTACAATGTTGCTTCATTGCAGTTCTATTTGTACATGCATAATTTAAACAAGCTGAACAACAATTACTCTCTGAATCTATACGCTGTTCTCCATGCTTTAGAATTCAGAAATATAGAAAATAGCGTTTTATATTGAAATAGGTTTCATGGGCTTATATGCATGAAATTGAAGCGTGAAGAACAGTTCAGAAATATATTTTTTGCTCCTTGCACAAACCCCCACCCCAATTACTGACTCACAAAAGGCCATCATTCTATATTTGACAGAGGAATTGGATGGTGGGGAATACTTGTTTGCATTTCGTATGCTGATGGTACTTTTTCGGAGGGAGTTCTCATTCGTTGATTCTTTGTATCTCTGGGAGGTAAAAGAACAACACTTTACCTTGTAAATTCTCATAGAACTGATCTCATTAAAACACCACGTTTCCATAAGGTTTACATGACCTTGAGGTCTCTTGGCTTTTAGTATCCTTGCTTCATTAAGACTGTCACTCTCTCTCTCTCTCTCTCTCTCTCTCTCACACACACACACATTTTATCTTTCTGTTATTCTTCTGTTAACGGGTGATGGGGTTATCGTGTATGGAAAAAAGCTCTCTTGCAAACCTCTATAGGGTTAGCCTTCAGGAAATCTTCAACTGCTATGGTTACATTCAGGTGATGTGGGCCATGGAATACAATCCCAACATATATTCCTCTTATGAGGAGACACAGGATGCAACTTCAAGCCATAAAAATGGCGTAGTCAAACTGTCTAGTAAGGTGCTGAAGCAGTACGGAAAGTTTGAGAGGAAAAATGTGAAAACTGGAGGGACAGATCAGAACGGCGGCGCTCTTGCTGTTTTTCTTGCTGCAAGTGTTCTTGAGACCAAAAATAAGCGACTACTGAAAGAGGCCAAGGGTCTGGACGATGTTGTCAATGTATATCTTTTCTCTCTCTCCCTTCCGCCCCCGCCCCCGCACACAGACACACACTCACACACAGATCCTAAAAATGTATTATCTACACATTTTTCAAATATTGAACTGCCTGTCCAGATCTTGGGTGAAATAACTGGGAGTATGGATGCGAAAAAAGCGTTGAACGAGGCACTGAAAATTCACAAGAAGTACTTGAGTAAGGTAAAGTTCATCCTACCCTGTCTTATAGGCTCTCCATCTCCTTCTCATCTCTTTCTCGCTCCCATCCCACACCCCAGACCACCCCTCCCGAAAGAAAAAACAAAACGTAGAGCGAGAAGACAATTTCGTTTCTCCATATATATATTGTTTCAGACACCTTACAACTTAACCGTACGTGCAGGCAAAGTCATAGTAAGCGTGTGAATTGCAGCTTCAGGAGCAAGCTAGCATCATCTTGCAGCAAGGTTTTTGGTTGTGGTTTCATTTATTTCTTCCATTTATGTTCTTCTTTTTTCACCTCATGCTATTGATGCTTTAACTCATGTGGCGTTTGTTGTCTAGCTTGTGAAGGGAAAGTGAGTGTGCATGTATATAAAATTTTGATTCTGAGGCGTATGTGTAATGAAATGATGTTTTATTATTATTTTTTTCCTTCTTTTTTCTCTTTGAGGAATATTCGCGAAATATATGTTTTATATAGAGTAAGGAGCCTCTCATATGTCACTGCAGGATAGTTATTGAATGCTTCGGTCGCCCCCTTTGACGCGTCTTAAAAGGGATATGAATATATGTGTGGAACGTATTTTCCGATTTTAGACTTACATCGTAATTTTATAATTTGATTGTGATGAACTGTTTACATCATTTTAATATAATTGTATTAAGAATTTACAATTGTTGAATTCGCTCATAAGTCACAATTTGATGAACAGATTCATTCTCATTTTATACACCCTTTAAATGATATACTTTTGTGTTCTTTTTTATCAAAGCTCATTTGCTTATCCACAACAAACTTTCAGAAATGGCCATGAAAGTAAGATCACTAATCATCGACTCTTTTTCAAGAAGATAAAATATTTGATGAATTTAAAAGAGTTGAAACACTAATATGCTAAAAGGATATGAACACGAATTCCAGCAGTAATTTCCTTTCTCTTTCCAATCTGAAAGGAAAACCTCTGTAAAAGGCTGCTCATGGCATGAAATACGTATTATGTACGGAGTTTGAGGAAGGATAGAATGTATTTTGTAGTTTATCGTACCTAATTTTACTTTGTACTTTTGTGAGAGGTGGTTTTTGCGACTTAAATTCATGATTTTCTAGTGAAATAGGGATAATTTTGTTGTTGCATTAATGTTTTATTCCAGCCATTAGTCATTTTAGTCTAGTGGTATAATTTTAATTTTATATGTGTTAAATCTTAAGATCAAAATTATGGAACATTTGTAAAACGATTTAGGCTTCCCTAATAAAACAAAAATGATCTCTTTCGAACGAAAACCTCAACTTCATATTTGAGCTCATTTTTAATAGTTTTGTTGTAATTTATATCACTGCATATGGGGCCCAAGTGTAAAAAAGAAAAATTCAATTCTGTAGGAAAATTTTCACTTGGCCCCTAAAAGTATTTAGAAATTCCCAATCACTCTATAAAAATTAGACATTTGCAGGAATAATTGCAAAAAAAAAAAAAAGGTACAAACTAAGATTGTCAGATTTTCTTGACCAATTTTTTCCAATGTGATTTTTTTTTTGTTAACATGAGAACTCAGTTAGTAAAATCACTGATAAAACAGTACGTTCTAATACATACTCTTTAGTAGTGTGTACCTAATAATTAATAAACCGTCAAAGAATTTTAAATTCAAAATTTTCAGATATTACCTCTTCTTATTTGTCACTGGACTACTTTTTGGTACAAGAGATCTTCTTTTATAAGTATTTCAAACTCACATTACTTATTCTAAATCTCTGAATACATGGCTTCACACATACAAAAAAAAAAAAAAGTATAATTCAATTAATTAAACATTAAACTTTTCAAAATTAACACCCCCTAAAAATACTAATTTTTTCACTAATTTAAATTAAAAAAAATAAACAAGTCTTCCACTCACGACTAATGTCGGTCACCACATTAATAGATATTTTTCCGTGTCCAACGGCAACGACACCCGTCAATTAAGATTTATCTACGAGTGCTAACCAAAGGTGTCGAACGTTGCCGTTTCTTACCATCATCCTCACTTATAAAAGGACTTGTCTCTTCTTTAAGTCATCAGTTAAAAGTACACACAGTCACACACTGAGCCAAGCGTTGTTTCAAAGCCGAGGTACAAAAAAAATCTAATAATGATCCTCATTTTCTCATTACATTTTTCTGATCTTGCTCTCTAATTTATCAAATTTCAAGAATTGATTTTGAGTCGATATGATATATATATATATATTTGTAGTATTTGATATAATCAGATAATGAAGATTTCAGAAATAATGCAATCCTATGGAATATGATAATTGTTGTATTCACCCTTGACAAATGCAATGTTTGATCTCATGGTTTTCCTATAAACCGAACCAAATTAAGCCTTACAGCAGGTGGGGTCAGCTATATAATCTATTGAGGTCATATTTTTTTTTTTTTTGTTAAGAATCATCTCCTCGTAAAGCTCGATGCTCGTGAAATCTAGTGAGATCTTTATTGACTGTTTCAATCCCTTTTGTTAGGATTTCTTCTACCCTTTTCGTCGTTTCTCTTTAAATTCTCATTTGATGGGTAGTTAATGGGCAAATTTCACAAATGGTCCCTAATGTTTGCATTTTTTTTTTTCAATTTCGTCTTCATTGTACTAGAAGTAACGTGCTTGGTAGATACAACAACTCTATTCGCTGTACATAGTGAATAGTGTTGTTGGATCTATACGGCCCGGCTCAACCCAATTTAGAGGGATAAGTACTTGTTTGATTTAGTTTAGTGTGAATTATGGGTTGTGATTCTTGCATGGGGGCTGCAAGCCTTTTCCCTTCTCAAGAATTGAGTTTGATGTAGTATAATAATGTATTTTTTTTTTACTCTTTTTAGAGTTGAGATCGAGAATGGAAGGGACGGTATTTGGCCCTGCTTTAGAAGGAATGAAGCATGTCAAATCAGAAGAGGGTGAAATGCTAACTAAGCCTTTCTTAGATGTCTGCAAATTGATTTTACCCGTGATAGGTATCATTGCTTCTTCTACTTTCTAGTTGAACGAATGCTTTGTATTCGATTTATCTTTTGGTTAAAGCGCGAGTTTGTGTACTCGTGACGTCTACTTTCTACTTTCACATTTAAATTATAGTGTCATTTGCTCAGGTGTAGAGGCTTTTCCCCATAGTCTCATGGTCATCTTTGTATAAATCTTGAAACATTCTCCTCCAGGGCGTTTCTGCTAGTGAAGTGTGAGCGTTAGTCTCATATTTCATGGAAAATGGAATTGTTTTTAACATGGATCGATGGCTGTACTTGTGACCTTTCGCTTTCCCTTCATTTAATGTTTACATGAAAATATGTTTTTCGTGTGCTTCCTTGTTGCTGTCTTCTTCCTTGTTATCTCTCGCTTTCCCTTATTTTAGCATTTACATGAAAATATTGTTTCAGGCGGTTTTTTGTTGCTGTTTTACTTGTTATACAGCTGAAGTTTATTGTTATAACTTAATGCCTCTTCTGTTAGTTTATTTTGGCGTTCTAGTAGGATAATCTTGTGAGGCATGGATAAGAGGTTTCTTTAGTCTCTTTCTTTTCCCTAATTAATTGGTATGTAATGTCAGACCAGTTTGGCGCTGCAATGGTACTTGTCAAGTCCGATATTGGGGGTAATGTAACGGTAAGATTTTTCTTTTGACTACTATCACTGCTGTTTTGTTCAAGATAGGAAGTCTGTGCCTGTGCATATGCGTTCCTTAGTTGTGAGTTCTGCCGAATTTTTTCTGAGAAATACCAGACTTCTGAATAAAGAAGTGTTGGTCAAAGTCTAGTAAGCTTATTCATGCTTGTTATGAGAGATTGGATCTATGTTAGTCTTATCCTTAGCATCATGCAACTAAGTGTGTGTGTATGTGTGTGTGATACTTTATAAAGCTGTTTGGATGCATCCCATAACTAGAATGATGTAGGATGATTGCTCCTGATGCTATGGCAGAATCAATTTACCAAAGTGACTTTGTGTTTACACTTTATCAAGTAGATTCTTTTTCTTTCTTTTTTCAATAGTATCTTTAGTATATAATCTAATTAACCGTGTCTATGCATCTCTTTCTCTGTAGAGGTTGGAAAACAAGTACTTGACCAACCCAACTAAATACAATCACTTGTACAGCATGGTGCAAGAAGAGGTTGAAGCTAAAACAGCCAAAGGCTCATCCAGTTGCACTAATGGTCTGCTTTGGCTGACAAGGTAAGCAATAATGAGGCAGTTCCCCGATTTTGTCCATTTCCTAGCATGGGCATTTCTTTACTCTTGTTAGATCTTACTGTCCATGCTTGCTTACATATACAAGATCAGGCGTTAATGTATTTGTGATTATTCACTATACGATTGACATGCTTGCCAATGTCACCCTTACTATGTTTAGAAAATCACTTAAATGTCTTTTTCAGGGCCATGGATTTCTTGGTGGAATTGTTCCGTAATTTACTGGAGCATGCAGAATGGACCATGTCCCAAGCCTGCACTGATTCCTACACCAAGACATTGAAAAAATGGCACGGATGGCTAGCCAGTTCAAGTTTTACGGTAATAAGATTTTACAGAAATTTATATTTCAAAATTTGCTTCTTCCCCCTCAGCTCCTTTTTGTTGTATGACAATGGCATACGAAGTCCCTTTATCAGGCGTGCGTCTGTCTGTCTCCAACTGAGAGGATAGTGTTCTGTCAATCAATTATTTTTTGGTATTTCATATCCTACAAGTTCTTGCGGGTGGAAAATGTTCACAAGAGAAGTTTTGATAATTTAATGCCATCAAATCCGTGTATGTGAGAATTTATTCGATCTTCCATGTGCATTATCTTATGTGAAATACCGGTCTTAGCAGAAAAGAAGCAAAAATCTGCTTCATGGTTAGAAGTGTACGAGTTTTGTCACATGTTCAAGATCCTATGTCCAGTGTCAATCAGTGGTGTTAATGGTAGAGTCCCCTTGTCTACAAATTGAAACACTGAGAGTTAATGTTACAATTTCACTGAATTACCATTCCTTTGGAACTTGTTCATTCCTTACTATTCATCCACCTCGATATCTCCCATTGATTATAGCTTATTTTTCATATTGTTTTACAATCCTCTGCTTCTGGGTTTAACCCGGCTACCAATTTCTTATAGAGTTCATGATAGCATTTTAGTTGCCCGCTAGAGTTTTTCGTCCAACTCGTTTGGGATAAATCAGAAGTTTTAGCATGCATAACTTATATGCAATGTTTTCTTTTGTCATTTAGGCATCTTAGCTTGCTTCCTGTAAAAAGACTGAAAATTTTTCTACGCTTGTGACAGCTTGCCATGAAGCTTGCACCCGATAGAAAGAAGTTCATGGATGTCATAGCAGGCACAGGTGATATCAAGGGTGATATCGAAAAGTTTTGCGCGACTTTCTCACCTCTTCTAGAAGAGAACCACAAGTTCTTGGTACGATTTCTTGATATTTCAGGACAAACCATGATTCAAAAACTTGAATTTACTCCTTTTCCCTTTTTCTTTTCTGCTAATTGTCGGATAAACGTTTGTTAAGTATTAATTTTAGGCTTCGTAAGCCAATAACTTATGAAGCAAAATAGCTCAAAGCATTTTATGTAAAGTGATGCTTTTTGTTTTTTTGTTTTTTTTTTAATCACTTGCAGGCAAGCGTTGGACTCGATGATCTTAAAGCTTCTTAAATTGTTTATTCAATGAAGACTTACCAACTCATTTTCTTGAATTATGTTATGTCGCTAAGTTAAGATTGCCACATATAATGAGCAAGAACTATAAAGTTAGAGAAACTCTTCAAAACGTCACGGTTGGAGGTGTGGCTCTAACATGGACTCCACACTCGCAGCAGAACAGCGTTTATAAGAGTTTTCAATAAAGATATGGCTTCTGCTTTTGATGACTTCTGTATGAGAATGTACTATGTTATAAAACTTTTGTCCTTCAAGGTAAGGTGAAGCAAATAGAGAAAGGTTGTTTCAATTTGGATGATTTTACATGGATTTTTGTAAGGTGAATTTGTGGTATCTCTGTGCGTAGCGTCAAATCAATGTGCGGATTGACTGTCGAAATTTGGATTGAGCCATCCTTTGGGAAGTTGTACTATTGAACTTGCTCTTGTGCCTTCTAGACAAGGACAAGAAGGGTGCAACAACCCTTATGATGATTTTTTTTTTTGTTAAAATAAATAAGTAAATAGTATCGGCTTTGCTTCCATGTAAAACCAAAAAAAAAAACGACATTTTAATAAATCTGGAGTCTGCAAGTTGCAACTCAAATTTTCTATATACCAATTTGTGATGGAAAACCTCAAGGTGATTTTCTATGTTAACCAACAAATTAATACCTATTCAACTTTATAGACTACCTCTTTTTATTTAGGGCAAATTACCAAAAAAAAAAAAAAAAATCATTGTATTTTGTCAATTTTGCATGCTCGATCTTGTGGTCTTGTAATAATCTAAGGTATACAAGAATGTGAAAAAATGTACCTGTTCTTGGAAATCAGGGTTATAATTATAGAGGGTATTAAAATACTATTGAATTATAAAGTTTAACGTGACATGTTATTTGTCTTTAAAGGTTGGGTAGGGTGGTTAGACAGCGATTTATTATGGTCAAATATCTCAAATTTATATATTTTTATCACAAATATTGTTTGATCCTTAATTAAATCATAGCATGTGTTGATAGGCGCTGCTACATCACAAAATTAAATGAATTGTCCTCGTTACCAAAGAGATTGGACACTTTTGTTGGTTTCACTTGCGAGGGTCTCATTTATTGGCACCTCATGAACTGTAAAATCATTCAAGAAACAATCTGAGAGGAATAAATCTAACCAAAATTGCGAAACATTACTTGAGTTGACTTAAAAACGACAATTGTTGATATTGTTACGTGTTATTAACATTTTATCATGTGTTACTATTTCAATCACATATCATTGTTTTTCAATCATTACTGTTTTGAATACGTATCATTGACTTCAATTAAGTCTAAATTATAAACTCTGAGCCAACTTTGAATTTGATCGTAGAATGTCCCTTGACCAAAATCATTAAATTTTGCCTCGTGGAAGATAAGCCGCTTTCCTAGTAAAGAAAACCTTTGATCATGAGTAAAAACAAATGTTATAGCCATATTTTGTTGTCTAAATACACGTAAAAAAATGATTTTATTCTCACCTAAATTTTCGAGACACGTCTGGTTTTTAATTAATGGGTAATAACAACTAGGAAAGCATTGCCATTGAATTGATGAGAGGCTTTGTTTTAACACCATTTGCTTTGGACTGTTTAAGCTTTTCCTCATCATTGACCCAATTCACATAGAAGAGTCAAACCATCTTAGGAGGCTTATTACCTTCCTGTTTTTCTATTTTTCCTTTGATTTTCTTCTATGTCACTATTTCAAAAAATTGAATAGAATTGCTCAGGTCATGATACAAAAAATTCCATGTTGCATGTATTGTTGAGTCCATGGCATTAATGTATTGATTTCTCTTACAAAGGTTTGTTTTTATTCACTTCATGATATTTCGCTATGCATGTTTGCTAAATCAAGCTTTTGTCTCTTAAATGGTGTCGGCTACATTGTATTTCTTTGAGCATGTTTCTTATGAAAAGAACTTGATATTTGATTTGTGTTCATGAAAATAAAAATTCCATGTTGCATCAATTGTTGAATCCATGGCATTGCATTGATTTTTCTTACAAAGGTTCATTTTTATTCACTTCATGATATTTCGCTATGCATGTTTGCTAAATTAGGCTAAAACAAATCAAGTTTTTGTCCTCCTAAATGGTGTCAGCTGCATTGTATTTCTTTGAGCATGCTTCTTATGAAAAGAACTTATTATTTGATTTGTGTTCATGGTAACAAAAATTCCATGTTGCTTTGATTGTTGAATCCATTGGCATTGTATTAATTTCTCTTACAAAAGGTTGTTTTTATTCACTTCATGGTATTTCGCTGCACTTTTTTGGCTAAATCAAACTAAAAGAAATAAAGTCTTTGTTCACCTAGATGGTGTCGGCTATATGGTATTCCTTTGACTGTTTCCCGTGAAAAGAACTATTATTGGATTTGTGTTCGGGGTAATAAAATTCCATGTTGCATGGATTGTTGAATCCATTGGCATTGTATTGATTTCTCTTACAAAGGTTCGTTTTCATCCACTTCATAGTATTTCCCTGTGCATGTTTGTTAAATCAAACTAACATAAATCAAGTTTTTGTTCTCCTAAATGGTGTCGACTACATGGTATTCCTTTGAGCATGTTTCTTAGGAAAAGAACTTATTATTTGATTTGTGTTCATGGTAATAAAAGTTCCATGTTGCATGCATTGTTGAAGGTATTGGCATTGTATTGATTTCCCTAAAAAAAAAGGTTTGTTTTTATCCACTTCATGGTATTCCATTATGCACCTTTGTTAAACCGAACCAAAATAAATCAAGCCTTTATCTTACTAGGCTGGAGCGCATTCAAGATTCTTGTCCAGTAGAGGGTTAAAACACTCATATCGATAATTATTTTTCTAATAAGCTGAATTAATTTTTTATACTAAAAATACCTTAAAACACACACATTCTAGAAAAGATTTTGGGGTGAGCGGGGATGTGAATGGCTCCCCCACTGCTATTAGGTGGAGTCGGTTATATGATATTGCATCATGCATGTTTGTTATGAAAAAAAATTATTATTTGATTGTGTTCATGCAACTTATTTTCAGGCCAAAGTCAATAATTTGATGATTCCAGTTTCAGTGATCTCTGAATTAGGAAATTTTATTCAGAGAAAAGATGTCGACGAAGATGAAAGGCATTTTAAAAGGCCTGAGATACATTTCTCACATATTTGGTAAGCAATTCTATCTCATTCACACAATTAATAGAAATTTGTTCATCTAGAAATAAGTCAATTCTTTGAAACCCTGCTGAAATTTAATTTTCAAGGTCTATGTAAAATTCAACGCTTATAAACCCCAAAGAGTAAGCCTGGAGGTGGAGCACTTGAGGCGTGGATGAAGACTTGTTCATGCACGTCTCAGGTTCGCATTAGCCAGGAAGCTAATATCCTTGAGTCGATCTTGGATTTTGTGTTTGACTAACTTAGACAATGCATTCTCTGGGCAGAGTCATATCCAGAGTTTGACACATCTGGTATGAGCCCGAAAGGCTTCCCAGGGATGTTCCCTGTCGTCAAATTACACAGGAATGCAATAATCTCTACTGCAAGGTCTTGATAATAGAATGCACAAGATTATAATTCTAACAGAAATTCGATATATATATATATATATATATATATATATATGATGCAGAAGATCAAAAGGAACCGGAAATGCAGATCGGACTTCCTACAGATGTAAAGCATGTGGCTCACATAGGTTGGGATGGACCATCTGTTGATTCACCAAGCTGGGTATAGAATTTTTAAAGATCCGAGCATTTATCCTTAAGCATTGCTATATATCACCCGTGTAATGCTTCATCCAATTCTCTATGTAGTAAGAGTTTAGTACATACGGAGACATAAACTTTTACAATATAAAGAAATGGTGAACTATCACTCGGGTGTCATAAACCATTACTTTTGAACGCTTTTTCTTTTATATACATTTCGTTGCGAATTTATGCAGATGAATAAATTTGAAGCACCAGGAGGAGGATTTCAATCAGCACCTTTGAGTATTCCAGACTCCAAAGAGAATCCTGAAGTAAAATGGGTTTCTGAAGGTAAATATTATCATTTTCTGTTTTTGGTTTGAAGGGAAGTCCAGCGGTTATCTAATTCTCATCATTGTTGTCCTTGACTAATTAATCTTGAAATAGGAGAATAAGAAGTTTGAACTACGTTAAACAAGTATTTTTTCTTTTGCACCATTGTCAAATTATGTATTACGTCCTGGGAAAAAAGTTCTAAATCCACCATTGTCTTAAATGACCAATGTTTTCTGGAGGGCAACATTGGTAGGTTTTAACCTGTAATAAAGTTCCAGGAACATTTATGTTTTTCTCCCTTTCTGAATCTACTACAAATGATTGATAGATTCATCAAGTCGAAGAGAAGCCCGGGGCTTAAATTCTCCAGGCCGTGGAGACCAACAAGAACAACCAAAATCAACGAGACGCCGTTCTTCAGCAGACGAAATAGACTCTCCAAGGAAAGAGAAGTCAAGACATTCAAGACGACATCACTCAAAGGACTCATCGGATAGTATGAAGCTGAACCGGCATATCCAGTTACAGGATGGAAGTGCTGGATCTGATTCACCCTCCAGAAACCTCCCGGATATCCCAAAAAAGTCGCGGCGAAAGAAGTCATCAAAGGGATCAGATGGTTGTGGCTCGTCAGGATCATCAAGGTTGAGAGGTACTAGTTCTAGTACACACAGTTCTACACACTCTGATCCTGGAACGGACATTGGATCCTCCCTAAGGTCACGTAACAACGAAATTTGTCAACCTTCGCGAATGAAACCTCTTGGTGGAGAGGAAGAGAAGGAAAGTAGTGGATTTTCTTGAGAAGGTTGTTCAATTCAAAGCTTTTTTTCTTTTTTTCTTGTTAGCTAGAACTTGATTAGACAAAAGAAACAATTTCAACTATACTGAGGCTTGCATGAGGTAAATGATTTGCAAAACGAAAGGAGTGAGAAAGACCCAAAAAATTGTTTAGAAGAAAGCTCCAATACTCACTTTAGTTGTCAGTCAAGTCTTGGTCTGTCATGTGGCCTCCTTCGATTGAAGAATGTTTTTGCAATGACTTGATGATTGAAATCCTGTAGAACACCATGATCAAAGATTAACATTGATAGTGGCATTGCTCTTATTGTATAAGTAATGCTAATTATGTTAAATTTGAAGTGTTAATTCTTTGTATGACCATAGTTGATATGGATGTTGAGCAATGTGAAAAATTCATTATGGTTGCAAATGCATAAAATCTACAGGAAAATCAAAGAGTTTTTTTCACAGAATTCTTCTAATCATGATGAGAATTAAACCTTTTCTTCTTTTTCTTTTTCAGTTTTTTCCTTGTGGGATTATTATTGTCGATTAGAAATGGGGTTGACACCTTTTTAGCCTTTTTTGCTTTAATGGAAAAAAAAGTTAGAAACGTTAACGTCTAAAAGCCTTCAACTTTGCAAACCTAATTTTAACTTTGAGTAATATTTTATGTCAGCGCTTTACCTATCTTATCATCCTTTATATGGCCAGGATTGCTTTCACAATTTGCATGAATAAAAATAGCCACGAAGGATCCATGCCAATGATCGATCGGGCCTTCATAGACGCAACTTTTGTCTCCTCCATTAAACCACAAAGATATATCTATCTTTCTGTAGTTATCAAAGGTAGCTAGCCAGGTGCACAAGTTCAGAAAGAGTCAGACTCAATTTGTGGTCTATTGGACGTAGAAAACAACCCTTGCCTAACAAATAATAATTAATATTTCTTCTTCAAACCGAGCTTAAGAGGTAGCATTAGACATTTTTATTGGCTTACGCACCTTGACTATATTATTTATTAAGGTTTCCTAACACCAACATACAAGGATGACATTGTCTGAATCTAACCTAAACTTACCTAATTCTTTACTACCACATTTTTTATCTGTTACAACACTTAAAACTGTTACAAAAAAGTTAAAAAAATATTGCAAATGACTTTAGCTATTGCATATGGTCATGATATAAATTTTTTTATTGCAACGACTTTTTGTAAATTATCAGCAATTGTTTAAAAGCCCATTGTAATTAAATTATAATTTTAAAACCATTGCGAAAGTAATGTAATAAGCAATTATTAATGAAATGGGATTAAAAAAATTTAACCGTTTGCAATTAAATAAAACTGTTGCAAAAAGTTTTAATTTATTACAATAGTTTTTTTATTTTTTTTAATCGGAGTGCTTCAAAAGAGCTAAAATATTGTAGTGGTTTAAAATTAATGAAGTATATATTACATTACTTGGCCAACGGGTTAGCTAACTTTGGTACTTTCATTTGTTTTAAGAATACTCCATCAGATGGAAAAATAATTAATTCCCAAACTACTTTATAAGATCTTGAATTATTTCACTTGATAATGATACCGTAAACTAATTTGGTGCATCTATGTACGACCAGACTCTCGTATGCCGTTCATATAGTTTATATGGAGTTGGCAATGCATCTTGTTTCACGGGATCAGCATGCAACGCAATGAAAATATGCATCTCCTTTTAGCTTACTTGGTGGGTGCAGGCCTCAATTTTCATGAATATTGGGCTGGATATATATATATCTCTTTTCACAACAATCATATGTACACATTTTTTTGGTCGAAAATATGTGCACATCACATGAAAATGTTTGGAAGGCTACGCGGGTAGAAGGCTAATATTTCTTCATTCACTGGTGAATTTCAAAACAGGTGATACGGTGTGCATGAAACTTCTTACATAAGCGAAATCTTAAAAAGAATTAAACTCACTTTGGAGTTTATTGTATACTATCTTAGATCACATTTTTCAAGAGACTTTTTCCACGTCTTGAACCATGATCACCTCCAAATTACAAACCGATAACTTTGTCATTGCATCAATATAATCCCCTGTATTAGTGAATTCCAAAGTGAAGTATATTTTATTATTTTTTGTTGAAAAAAGACATCTTTTATTCATGGGAATAGCCTTTGGGATATCTCTATGCCTAGTAGACCGTCTTGGGCATGGAGAAAGATATTGCAATTGAGACCCTTAGTTAGAAACTTCATTGTTCGCAGGATTGGTAATGGATGTAACACACTCTTCTGGAAAGATTATTGGCATTCATTGGGGGGTTTTGATCAATGTATTTGGGGAGCAAGGCATTAACAACGCTGGCCTCGACCCAAACTCTCTTGTGGCAGATTTCATCGAGGGTAACCATTGGAACTTGCCTACTAATGTTTAGGTACTCTCGGTTATTAGTAATCACTTGAGGAACAATATTAATTTGCTGTACTCGACTAAACCTAATTGTTGTGTTTGGATTAATTCTCCAAATGGTAAGTATAGTTCTTCCTTCGCCTGAGAATTGATTAAACCACTAGCACCCATTGTCAATTGGTATCAAATTATGTGGTTCAAGTTCTCGACCTCCAAGCATTATTTTTGCACATGGTTATTCTGGCAAGATAGACTTCCAACTAAACACAGGCTGCTCAGTTGGGGGATTCTAATTAATCCTGTTTGTGAATTCTACAAAAACTACATTAAGGTTGTAGACTGGTTTGTTCAGAAGGCCTCAAATAACTCACTCCAGGCCATTTCTTTAAAACTGTTACTTGGTGCATTCATTTTTCATACTTGGAGCGAAATGAACTCCCGGCTACAAGACAATGGTGTTCATACGGAAGAGGAAATATTTAGCAAAATTATTTTTGACGTTAGAACTAAAATATATATGGTTAGGATTAGTAAATATTCTCTTTGGAACCAGATTATCTATAGGACTTGGTTTATTAATGATACAACATACTAGTAGTATTCTACCCATTTCACTTGTAACTATTTTTGAGTTTGATGAATGAAAATACCTTCCGCTTGTTTTGAGCAAAAAAATAATAATAATAATAATCAAAACCTAAACCACAAACTACAAGTAATACTCACGTCTCAAGTTGGGACCAAAAAAGATACTATTCTCTTTAAAGTCAGTTTCGGTAGGTCTTATATTTAATTAACCTAAATCATGTCTCTTTCGAGTAAAATCATGTATCCTAAGATTTGAGCATGATATAAACTTGATGGACTATTAAAAAAGAAAGTGTTTTTTCACATACACTTACTCTTAACATTGTTCTTCAACGCAAAAAAATAAAAAAATAAAAGAAAGATGAAGAATGAAATAGCAGGAAACATTCTCATGAATGTTTAAGATTGAGAAGTGTAGGGGAAATAATTATACAAAACAATTTATCTTAATTTCCCTTAGGAACTCTCAACCATTTTATTTCATTAATTTGTTCATCTTTCATTCAGAGATTATGTATGTGATAAAACCATCATTTTATTTACTACTCCATTAACGTTACCGAACTCATAATCTATCAGATTATGATTTCCTAATAACATAACATTATTGGAAAAATCAATACTGAAAAGTGATGATACGGTAATTATATATACGGTTACGATCATCATTTTTACACTCAATAATGTAGATTATATCATCGTAATTGTATTATTACTTTACCACAATTGAACGGAATCTGAATCCTCAATCTATCATCCACTTAACGTGTTTTTTGTTTTGACCTAATACTGAATGGCATAAGGGGCAACAAATATTTGCTGGTTTCCTAACCTGTCCATTTCAATGTACATAGTCGGTTAGGAAAGCAGTAATTATTTGTTGCCCCTTCCCTTGGGAAACAAATATTTGCTGCAATTATTTGTTGCCCCTTCCCTTGGGAAACAAATATTTGCTGCAATTATTTTCCTAACCTGTCCATTTCAAAGTACATAGTCGGTTAGGAAACCAGTAAATATTTGTTGCCCCTTCCCTTGGGGAATGAAATTCCATTTAGTATTAGGTCAAAACGAAAAACACGTGAAGTGGATGATAAATTGAGGATTCAATCCATTTAATTGTAGTAAAATGATAATACAGTGTTATGTAACTTATTATATATACGAGAGTTTACGAGTTTAAATCTCACTAGTTACGTTGTATGGTCTTAAACCTTCTTAAAAAAAAAAAAAATACAATTATGATAATATGATCTAGAATATTATTGAATGTAAAGATCAAACAATTGTATCATTTTTTTTTTCCGCCCTTTCTAAAATTACCAACATTTTTGCTCTTATATATTGAACTGAGAAATAAAATAAAAAAATCATTGAATGGTTTTATTTAATTGTAATGTTTAATTTTTTTAATCATATTTTGTTAATAATTACTTTTGAGATTACTTTTTTACAATGATTTTAAAATTATAGTTTAATTATAATAGTTTTTTAAACTATAACTTATTATTTACAAAAGAGAGTTGCAATAGAGAATTTGTAACAAAATTATATGTAAGTACCATGACTTACTATTTACAAAAAACAGTTGTAGTAAAGTATTTGTTACGGGACCATATGGAACGTATGGTTAATATCATTTATAATGTTTTTAAATCTTTTTATAATAGTTTTAAGTATTGTAGTGTATAAAAAATATAGTAGTGTATGTTTTCCATAAGTACGACTAGCGGACATTTAATGTTTTCTACAATGTGAAGAGATTTATTGAGATCAAAGCTAACAAGTCAATCGACATAACGATTTTTAGATCGAAAACATTTGCGCCCACCATTAGGCTCATAAAGATCGAACACGAACCAAAGGTTAAAACTACAAGAAATTTGATTTTTATCTACTATTATTGTCCACATATTTGTTCATATACGCAAATAAGGAAAAATTGCATAAACAACCTCTATTATTTTTCTAAAATTTTAAACTTATGCTTATTCATTAAAATTAATAAATTAGTCCCTATTAATTTTCAAAAAAAATTTAGATTCATCCTTATTATTCAAAATTAGCCAATTTAGTCCCTATTATTTTCTTAAAAAATTAATTTAATCTCTAATGTTCTCCAAAATATTTTACTTTAGCCGATTTAGGCAGGGACTAAATTAATTTTTTTTTTAAACAATAGAGACTGAGTTGGCTAATTTTAAATAATAGGAACGGATTTAAAATTTTTGAAAAATAATAAGAACTAAATCTATTAATTTTAAACAATAAACACGAATTTAAAATTTTAATAAAATAATAAATACCATTTGTGCAAATTTTCCCGCATATTTTAATTGAATGGGGACACTGCTGCTGTGTGGATGCGTTTGTTTAAGCTGGAGATGGCCATTTGTTCGTAAGTTTTCTGAGTTATCATTGGAGAAGAGAGAAGGGTTGCTGAAGAGATGGTCAAGTGCAAGTTTCTTGATACCTCTCAGAATGGCTTTCTTGATGCTTAAGCTTTTCAGCTTCTATGTTTTTTTCTCTTGGTATGTAATGTTTTAAGTTTGAGCGTTGTTAAATATTACTTTTTTTTATCACCCATTTCTTTTTAAGTGTTATCTTTTCAAGAGAAATAGATTTAATCTTGTTAAATATCAGAGTAAGTGTCATTTTGATCACATGTTTAACGAAAAATTCTAAATTGTCTGCAAAAATGTCTATGGATATTACTCGTTTTCTATCACCCGTTTTTTTTTTGTTACAATGGAAGCTGAAGTTGTAATTCAAATTCAAAATTTGGTCGCTATCCGACCATTTCCTCCAACTCTTGAGTATTATTAATTTTCCCTTCTTTTAACTTCTGGATGTGTTGCAGACTGATGAAAATTCAAACAATCCAGCATGGGAAGCAATTGGATACCAAACAGACACCAGAGAAGATTTAACCAAACCCCTGAAGGACAGGCCACTTGAAAAGGGTGTAATAGAAACCATAAACCAAAATGATTCAACTCTGAAGGAGTCCCTCATCCAAAAGGGCTTCCATGTCTCAAAAGATCCGAAAAGAATCAGACTCACTTTGAAATTCATTGTATACCGTCTTATATCACATTTTTCAAGAGACTTTTTTCATGTCTTGAACTATGATCACTTCCAAATTGCAAACCGATAACTTTGCCATTGCATCAATATAATCCCCTGTATTAGTGAATTCCAAAGTGAAGTATATTTTATTATTTTTTGTTTAAAGAATAAATATTGACATTAGCAAAAGAAAGTTACACAAGTCCATAACCAAGTAATCAAAACCTAAACCACAAACTACAAGTAATACTCCCGTCTCAAGTTGGGACCAAAAAGAGACTATTCTCTTTAAGGTCAGTTTCAGTAGATCTTATATTTAATTAACTTAAATTATGTCTCTTTCGAGTAAACTTATGTATCTTAAGATTGAACAAGATATAAATTTAAATGATTTTTCAAAAGTGTTCTCCGTCGTCATTAAAAAAGAAATTGTCTTCTCACATACACTTAATCTTAATATGCCTTGCTTTAGCCATCTCAACATTGTTCTTCAACGCAAAAAAAATAATAATAATAAAGATGAAGAATGAAATAACAGGAAACATTCTCATGAATGTTTAAGATTGAGAATGTAGGGGAAATAATTATACAAAACAATTTATCTTAATTTCCCTTAGGAACTTTCAACCATTTATTTCATTAATTTGTTCATCTTTCATTCAGAGATTATGTATGTGATACAACCACCATTTTATTTTATTTAATACTCCATCAACGTTATCGAACTCATAATCTATTAGATTAGGATTTCCTAATAACATAACATTATTAAAAAAATCAATAGTGAAAAGTGATGATACGGTAATTATATACATGGTTATGATCATCATCTTTACACTCAATAATCTAGATTATATCATTGTAACCGTATTATCATTTTACCACAATTGAACGGAATCTGAATCCTCAATCTATCATCCACTTTTGTTTGGAATAAATGAATTCCATAAAATTTTAATCCAACTTTTTATGTTTGGAAGCACCATTTTAAAAAATTAAAGATTCAGGATTTGCAAATCTTAGATTTGCTCAAGATTTTCCCAAATCTTTGCTCAAGAGGTAGAATTTATAAATTCATGTTTTTCAAGTTAGTTCCTTTCTTTTGAGGACAAAATTACTCTTTAAATTTTTATTTACACTTAAGTTTAACTTTGGCTCAAATAAATAGATAAAAAAATAAAATATATTTCAAACCATCTCTCTCACTATTCTTCTTTCAATAAAACACGAAAAAAATAATTGATCAACAAGTCAGGGCATTACCAGTCCATACTAGTATTTGTTAGATAGTTCAAAAGTTCTTACTTATTATTCCTAAATTTTACTAATTCCAATAAAATAAATGAGGGATATATGAGTAAAATATAATTTTTAATTCTAATTTCACATGTGTTGCAAATTCTTGTTTCAAACAAAAGAATTCATTTATAAATACAAATCCTCATAAAATTCATTTACAAATCAAATCAATTCTACAATATAAGTACTTCCAAATACTATATTAACGTGTTTTTTGTTTTGACCTAATACTGAGTGGCATTTCCTTTCCCAAGGTGGGCAACAAATATTTGTTGCTTTCCTAACCTGTCCTTAGGAAAGCAACAAATTTTTGTTGCCCCTTACCTTGGGAAATGAAATGCCATAAACACGTTAAGTGGATGATAAATTGAGGATTCAATTTTATGTATGCGAAAGGTTGTAAGTTTGAATCTCAGTAGTTACGTTGTATAACTTTAAATATTCTTAAATAATAAAAAAAAGTAATAATACAATTACGATAATATGATTTAGAATATTATTGAGTGCAAAGATCAAATAATTGTATAATTTTTTTTCTCACCCTTTCTCAAATTACCAACATTTTTGCTCTTATATATTGAACTGAGAAATAAAATAAAAAATCGTTGAATGGTTTTATTTAATTGTAAAGTTTAATTTTTTTAATCACATTTTGTTAATAATTGCTCTTAATATTACTTTTTTGTAATGATTTTAAAATTATAATTTAATTGTAATAATTTTTTAAACTATAACTTATTATTTACAAAAGATAGTTACAATTGAGAATTTACAATGGAACTATATGTAAGTACTATGACTTACTATTTACAAAAATAGTTGTAGTAGAGTATTTGTTAAGGGACCATATGGAACGTATGGTTAATATCATTTATAATGTTTTTAAATTTTTTTATAATAGTTTTAAGTATTGTAACGTATAAAAATATAGTAGTGTATGTTTTTTCATAAGTACGACTAGCGGACATTTAATGTTTTCTACAATGTGAAGAGGTTTATTGAAATCAAAGCTAACAAGTCAATCGACACAACGATTTTTAGATCGAGAACATTTGCACCCACCATTAGGCTCATAAAGATCGAACACGAACCAAAGGTTAAAACTACAAGAAAATTTGATTTTTAGCTACTTATTGTCCACATATTTGTTCATATACACAAACAAGGAAAAATTGCATAAACAACCCCTATTATTTTCGTAAAATTTTAAATTTATCCTTATTCTTAAAAATTAATCAATTAGTCCTTATTAATTTTCAAAAAAATTAAATTAAATTCATCCTCATTGTTTAAAATTAACTAATTTAGTCTCTATTATTTGTCAAAAAAATTAATTTAATCTCTATTGTTCTCTAAAAATTTCAATTTAGTCAATTTAGACATGGACTAAATTAATTTTTTTTTTAAAATAATAGAGACTAAATTGAATAATTTTAAACAATAAGAATAAATTTAAATTTTTCAAAAATAATAAAGATTAAATCAGTTAATTTTAAACAATAAGAACAGATTTAAAATTTTAGTAAAAAATAAAAACCATTTGTGCAAATTTTCCCGCAAATAAAACCAAAAGTAAAGTGCCAAGAGCAGCAATAATTTATTAAGAATAATTGTTTCCCGAAAGTGGACAACTTTCCAAAAGTGGCAGGACAATTTCATCACGTAAAGTGTTGAATTGTTTAAAAGCGACAAGACTAAAGCCCTGTTTGGAAGTGTTTTTATTTTTTTATTTTCTAGAATAGTTTTTAAAAATTATTTTGAAAAATTATTTTTAAGAAAAAAAATAGAAAATTTATTTGATTAAAATTGTTTCTAAAACAAGTTTTTAAAACAAAAAAATAAAAAAGTTATTTGACAAAAGTGCTCTAGAAAACAGTTTTAAGAGCAAGAAACCAAAAAACCTGTTTGGATGTCAAAAATGAAAACACATATATTTTATTCAATTAAAAAATTAAAGGTTAAATTATTTAAGGGATCATTAAATAATTATGCTAGTCCTATTTTAATCATCCAACTATTTTTTACTCTAAAAGAACCATTAATTTTTCAAAATAATTCTTTTTAAGTCTTTTTGTTAATTTTCACAAAAAGAAATTAATGGAGAAAATTTTAAATATAAAAAATTAAAATAATAATTTTCAAATAAATTTTTTTTTCTTTTTCTCCTTATATTTTTTATTTTGTGTTAACTTCTTCATTTTTTTTAAGTTTCTTCTTCCTCCTCCCGTTCTCACTCTCACCTCTTAACACCAGCATTTATTTTATACCCAAAAAAAAGAAAAAGAAAAAAGGAACAGCATGTACCAACCCAACAGCCATCCACCACCACCATCACCATTTTTCACCTCATCCCACCACCACTACTCCACCGCTAGCATCACCATTTCCCAAATCATCTACCAACACTGACCACCCAATTGTGCTACATGTTTGATTCGTGCAAAGTAGGATATTACTAGCATTTTGAAGAAAGAATGCAGAAGAGTACATCTAATGCACATGTATAATTCACATATGATATTACCCCCACCCAATTCGCGCCACTCATTCTGCAAAGGCATAGATGCACATTTGACAGACATTGGTTTGGAAAAAGAAGAAAGAAAAAGTAGGAGAGAGATATTTGGTAAAGTCAGTTTTTGTATTTGGTATTGAAGTTGAGCTTATTTACAGCATTGCCATTAATGAGAAGTTGTTCTCCGTGTTTTTGAAAAGTTTATGAACAAAAACTCCAAAAAAACAAGTCTAAAGTGTTTTGTGTTTTTGGTTTTCGAGAAGAGATTTTTGGGAAGAGTTTTTGAACACAATTTTTCAAAACACTCAATCCAAACAATTTTTTTGGTTTTTTTTGTTTTTAAAAACTAAAAAATAGTTTTTAAAAACTGTTCCAAACATGCCCTAAATCTTTGTCGGCTAGGTTGTTTTTAGGCCCACTAAAAACATGTGTACCCCAATAAAAATGGGCCGTTGTTATTATTATGGACGACCGAAAACGGCTGCCCATTTGTAAGATTTTTCATGTCAATCGACTATAATAAAAAAATTTGACAGATACATTAAGAAAAAAAAAAAAGAAAGAAAGAGAAGACAATGTGATAGATAATTAGTAAAGTGCAAAAGAACTTATGTCATGCACCTAGTTTAGAATTTTAGGCCACAAAACAAGGCTAGTATCATACGTTTAAGAAATAATTATTTAAATTTTAAATTTATTGACTCAAAATGATTAATTTATTACTTGAACTCATAATACTCACTTGTAAATCACACGTTTATTATATTTATTATGTTTCTAAACATTAACCTATATTAGGTGGGCATGATACCAATATAGCTAAGGAGGAGGCTAAAAGACGTTCATAGACCTCATTTTTTCACTCTAGTGTGTTATCCCATGTCATGAAATGGGCTACATATAGTCAATATTGCCACCAAACTGCCAATTACTTATCCTGAGTTTTTATCATTTTTGTCAAAATCGAATTTCTTGGAGACTTTCTATCATGTAGGATTAGTTTTACAATACAACCACATCTCACTGACAAATATATTTATCCACAAAATAGAATCGAAGACGTAAATATCTATTTTAGTCAAATATGTCTGCTAGTTTGTTTTTCTTTGTTCAGTTTTTTTTTTGGAGATGACTACCTAAAATACATTTAAGAAGAAAAAAAAAAAAAAGAAAGAAAGAAAAGACAAAGTGATAGATAATTAGCTTTGAAGAAGTTTCATATAGTCAATAATTAGCCTTGAAGAAGTTTCATGTAGTCAATATTGCCACCGGACTGCCAATCATTTATCTTGAGTTTTTATCATTTTCATCAAAATTGAGTTTTTTGAGACTCTCTATCATGTAGGGCCAGTTTTACAGTACAATCATATCTCACTGATGAAGATATTTATCCACAAAATAAAATCGAAAGATGTAAATATCTATTTTAGTCAACTTCTTCAAAAAAATCAACTAAATTTGCATAGAAAGCTATCAATATCTATTGTCAACTTGTTTGAAACAATCACTAAAGCATCGGATTTCATTTTGTACATTGTTTATCGGAAGGTTAACCATTGTGCGAACTGATTAGTCAACTTTAAATTACAAGCATCACTTATGCATCACACGGTAGTATAACAACTACTATACACTCGCTTCTCATCCGTACTTAAAAAAAAATAAAAAGGGTGAAATTACAAAATATCTCCTCGAATTATCATAATGTAAATAGTCTTTGCCTTCCCTAGTAAGAAGAAAAGAAAAAAGAAAAACCAATGACACACTTTGAACAAGAAAATCTATATATACCCCACCAAGTCACCTACAGAAGCAACCATACAGAAGCAAGATGAAGGGAAGAGAGAGCCATCCATTGTTGACTAGTGTGAGAAGAGAAGGAAGCAGCTATAGCCATGGCTTCTCTTCATCACAGATGCAAGCATTGGCTTCAGTATGTGAAGCCCTCATACCTCCCTTACCAGTTGATGCTGTCAGCAATGGACACAGACATAACAAGGCACTTCAGTCCTTCTACGAGTCCTCAGGCTCTCAGCATCCACTTCCGGATGAAGTATAGAATTTTTTACATCTCAATCTCTCTCTATTCTTTATAGCTAGTTTATACTATGTCATTTTCATGTTTGGTGTGCCTTTCGTAAAACGACCATTTCATCTGAAAGTTTAAACCATAAAATAGTATATGTTTTAATTACTTGAATGTTATTTCATCTGAAAGTTTAAACCATAAGATAGTATATGTTTTAATTAGTTGAATGTTTCTAACACACTCTTTACATGCAAGCAGTTTTTAAGCTTCGGACATGGTAAACGAGATGATAATGGCGAGATTTCAACAACCCTTTTGTTAATATGGCTCTAACAGTGCCCAGCAGGAACGAATCCAATTTTTTTTTAATAATGGAGGCTGAAAACATACCAATTAATGCTCATATATGAATATTTTTTTCACTAAAATTAAATTAATTTTTCAACCTAAATATGTATTAAAAATATACATATTTTCAAAAACTATTCGAGGTGTGTAGCCTCCACTCGTGTAAGAATGGCTCTGCCCTTGGTGGCAAGACTTTTATACGCACGTGCAAGCGAGGTTTTTAAGATACTTCTTTTGTTTGTCTAATAGGTTGCAGAGGTATTGGTGAAGAGGGCATTACCTGAAGCAGTATCTGTAGTAAGATTAGTGTTGAAGCTTCTGTCAACAAGAATGGGGACACTGCTGCTGTGTGGATACGTTTGTTTAAGCCGGAGATGGCCATTTGTTCGTAAGTTTTCTGAGTTATCATTGGAGAAGAGAGAACGGTTGCTCAAGAGATGGTCAAGTGCAAGTTTCTTGATACCTCTCAGAATGGCTTTCTTGCTGCTTAAGCTTTTCAGCTTCTATGTTTTTTTCTCTTGGGTACGTAATGTTTTAAGTTTGAGCGTTGTTCAATATTACTTTTTTTAGAGTAAAATGCACCATATCCTCCTATATTTTTATAAAGTTGTATCATAAACTCTGTGTTTTAAAAAATCGCGTTATAAACCTTGTATTATGAAAAACGTTGCATATAACCCCCCGCCATCTATTTTTCTGTCAATTTTAACGTGAGTGTAATACACACGCTTGAAATGTAAGTATGACATTTATCAAAGTTTAAAACACATGCAGAAGGACGAAAATACCCTTTTTAACATCAGTTGCTAATTGCCCCTTGTGTTTTCGATAAGGTTGTAAATGACCCCTTGTGTTTTCGATAAGATTGTAAATTGACCATTGTGTTTTTTATAAGGTTTCTAATTGCTCCTATGTTTTTTTATAAATGTAAATTGCCCCTTCAAAGATAAAAAAATAAAAAAAATTGACAATCCTAGAGAGAAAAACTATTTCAAAGTGATTTTCCTTCGATTTGAAGTTAATTTTGCACTGATTTAAAGATTTTAATCTACTTGTAGAAGAACGTGATTCCAAGTGAATGTACGATTATTGCTAGTTGCAATATGACTTTGAACTTCAAGCATAAGATTTATATTTTTTATGGTGGACATCAATATTCTATTATATAAGCTATACGTTTTTTTATTCTTTTAATTAAATGATATTTATTAGTTTAAGGTTGTAGATCTCCTTAGAAGGTAGACTAGCACATGGTTCTGATATTGCAAAATGAAAAATGTTATAAATACCTCCCTCTAATATTAAAAAAGTGGTAAATACTCCCTTTTGATATCAAAAAAGTTGCAAATACTCTATTTGACGGATTTATCTTTAAATGAGGATAATTTTGTCTTTTTACATGGCTAACTAACAGAGTTAAACATAATTTGAGTTCGGGGCGTGTATGCAACGTTTTCCATAACACAAGGTTTATAACGCGACTTTTTAAAACACAGGGTTTATGATGCAACTTTGTGAAAACACAAGGGGGTATGGTGCATTTTACTCCTTTTTTTTATCACTTGTTTTTTTTTAGTTTGAGTGTTGTTAAATATTACTCTTTTTTATCACTTGTTTCTTTTTAAGAGTTATCTTTTCAAGAGAGAGAGATTTAATCTCGTTAAATATTAGGGTAAGTGTCATTTTGCTCACATGTTTAACGAAAAATTTGAAACTGTCCACGAAAATGTCTATGAATATTACTTGTTTTCTATCACCCTTTTTTTTTTCTTCTTTTGTTACAATGGAAGCTAAACTTGGTCGCTATCCCGACCATTTCCTCCAACTCTTGAGTATTATTAATTTCCCCTTCTTTTGACTTCTGGATGTGTTGCAGACTGATGAAAATTCAAATAATCCAGCATGGGAAGCAATTGGATACCAAACAGACACCAGAGAAGATTTAACCAAACCCCAGAAGGACAGACCACTTGAAAAGGGTGTAATAGAAACCACAAATCAAAATGATTCAGCTCTAAAGGAGTCCCTCATCCAAAAGGGCTTCCATGTCTCAGAAGATCCAAAAAACAATGCATATTCAGTCAAATGTGATGTTGTCATTGTTGGTTCTGGTTGTGGAGGAGGTGTTGCAGCAGGCATTCTCGCAAGCTCAGGTCTGAAAGTTCTTATCCTCGAGAAAGGCCACTATTTCGTGCCAGAAGAT
Source organism: Ehretia macrophylla (assembly GCA_037974665.1). Classification (NCBI taxonomy): domain Eukaryota; kingdom Viridiplantae; phylum Streptophyta; class Magnoliopsida; order Boraginales; family Ehretiaceae; genus Ehretia; species Ehretia macrophylla. The sequence continues at coordinate 46,950,594 of CM075782.1, read as the reverse complement.
TATTCAGGCCTCGAGGCTGCTTCGATGAATGAGCTTTATGAATCAGGTGGAATATTATCGACTCAAGATGGAAAAGTAATGATCCTGGCAGGATCAACAGTCGGGGGTGGTTCTACTGTGAATTGGTCCGCTTCCGTTAGAACTCCTGACTATGTTCTGAACGAATGGTCTGTGGAGCATAAGATTCCAATGTTTGGAAAATCTGAATATCAATCTGCTATGGACTCTGTCAGTAAGAGATTATGTCTGACAGATACGGTTTCCGAGCAAAGCTTTCAGAATCAGATACTTATAAAAGGCTGTGAAAATCTTGGCTTGAAGGTTGAGTCTGTTTCGAGAAATTCATCAGAAAATCATTATTGTGGTACCTGTGGCTATGGCTGCAAAACAGGAGACAAGAAGGGGACTGCTTCCAATTGGCTTGTTGATGCTGTTGAAAATGGCGCTGTCATCTTAACTGGTTGTAAAGCAGAGAAATTGATTCTAGAGAGTGGAAATGGAGAAAAAACTAGAAAGAAATGCAGGGGAGTGATAGCAGTCCCTGAAAGTAAGAACATCAAGAAGAAGCTGCATATCGAGGCACGGGCAACAATTTCAGCTTGTGGCGCTCTCTCGACACCCCCTTTACTAATAACTAGTGGCCTGAAAAACAACCACATCGGCAGGAATCTTCATCTCCACCCTGTATTGTTTGCCTGGGGGTACTTTCCAGAAAGCATCTCAGAAATCAAAGGCAAATGCTATGAAGGAGGAATCATTACTTCAATCCATAAAGTGGAGTCTCAAGAAGCCATTATAGAAACGGCAGCAGTTGGACCTGGTTTATTCGCGAGTGTGATGCCATGGACATCCGGACACGATATGAAGGACAGGATGGCAAAATATGCAAGAACCGCGACTCTATTCGCGTTGATCAGAGATCAGGGTGCAGGGGAAGTGAAAGAGGCAGGTCGTATAAAGTACTGTTTGAGTGAAACTGATAAGGAACATCTCAAACAAGGATTGAGACAAACTGTGAGAATCCTAATTGCAGCAGGAGCTGTTGAGGTTGGAACACATCGAAATGATGGACAGAAAATCAGGTGTAAAGGGATAACAGACGCAGACTTGGAGGAATTTCTCGACACGGTTACAGCAGTCGAAGGTCCAACAACAATGGGATCGGAGCACTGGACTATGTATTGCACTGCACATCAGATGAGTAGCTGCAGGATGGGTGCAACTGAAGAAGATGGTGCAGTTGATGAAAATGGAGAATGTTGGGAAGCAAAAGGCTTATATGTGTGTGATGGAAGTGTGCTGCCAACTGCCATTGGTGTCAATCCTATGATAACTATTCAATCAACTGCTTACTGCATTTCAAAGAGAATTGCAGAGTCTCTGAAGAAAGATAGCACTTGGAACTGATCACTACTCAGAAAATTTCAAGACAATAAAACCTTTGTGTTTGTAATTTCTGAGGGGATCACCTATTATAAAAATGTTATCACAAGCCACAAAATGAATGGAAGCAGCCGATTAGATTTGATTAGGAGGCTTGGTAACAAACCAGCCGATTGGTTAGCTAAATGTAAGATTGGTGATAGGCTTCGATTTGATTAGTTGTCTAAACCTCCTTATGATCTTTGTAATCTTCTTAATGCAAATTTGGAATTTGATGGTATTGGCTGACCTTATTGTATTTCGTTATTTTCTTAATATATCTTCTTTTATGACCAAAAAAAAAATAAAAATGGAAGCATTTATATTTTTGAGATTTATTTATTTATTATGTTGTGGATCAGGTAGGATAGTTTGTTACAGGCTGACAGATACTCAATACCTGAATGCCTAGTGAGGGAGTCTCTAGCCACATGGGGCGCACTTATACTTGTTGTGTATTAGTATGTGATATTCATAATACAGATACTGACTATCGGTGGACTTTCTGGACTAGTTACTTTTCATTTATTTATACTTGTTGACTTAGTGCGACTGGTTCACACACAGTTTGCACTCAACCCGTAAAATGTGATATCAAATGTGTCATATGTAAATGTGATTCGTCTATTTGGTACATGATTTTTGAAAAAATTGAATAAGTGGATAATGAGGTCACATTCCAGCACGAGCACATCATTGTCCATTTTGAACACTATAAGGCTGTCCTTAGTAGAGTCTCTAAAATAGAGACTCCGGTATCGTATAATTATTATGTAATATAGTTCATTTGGTGAAACAAAAATTCATAAAGTAGAGATTAAAAGTACCAAAAGTGGACCCAGGTCTCTAAAAAGTACAGAGTCTCTAAAAATGTTACCATACATCTACGCGATCATGTTTTTACAAACTCGAATATTATATAATACTCAGATTGTCTGATTCAAATTTCACAATTTATTTTGGTACTTTGCGTAGTTTTACATGGCAAAATATTGAGACCTATTTGTTTAAAAGACATGATTGGTGTGATATTTGAAATATAAAAGATGAAGAGTGAGTGAGGATACATAAAAGTGACAAATAAAATTGCTCCCTTACAAATTCTCAAATCATAAAAAGCTTGACCTTTGCCCCTAAAAATTAAGTGAAATGATCGAATAATAACTTATTGTAACTTAAAGTTTTAAATTTGAACTCATGTCCTCCCATCACAAATATTGTCGGACTCTTGACTGACCTGAAACATATATAGAGATATACCGCTATACCACGAAATATATAACTTTAGAGTAAATTCAATGTGGTCTATCTATGGGCTTGAGCTTTACCCGTTACCAAGATGGTTCCTCACCAAGTCGTTTTGATAGCGACGAATCCAGCGCAATGGTGTCAATTCTTCTTTGCGCGGTTCTTAGTTGTCCCACATCGCCAAGTTAGTGAAACATTAGGACAGATACACACAGGATAAAAAGGCTAGACCAGTTACGATGCAACTTATGCCTTTCTCGGCCTTTTGGTTAAAATCAAGTATAGTATCTGATTTTATCAGTTTAATATTTGATATGTAAGTCATTGATTTACACGATATTAAATTAATTTTTTTTTAAGGGGAGAGTTTATCACGGTAGCTTGCTTTTGAGACTTTCGTGTGTTGCCTTAGTGTTGCACTATTGTTTAGGCCTGGCGCACCCCATCAAAAGTAGTTCAAAATTTATTGTTGTTAGTCTTCTGTGCTGTTCGTTAGCAATCTATACTAAGATAAACTGACTTACCCTTTTTGTTTGTCTTGAAGCTTCCCAATGGTCTGTTTCGGGTTCGTTTACGGGTTTTAAAAATTTGATTTTAGGTTTTGAGAAAGATCGTTTCTTAAATCACTAAATGCATACCAAAACTGTCAGGTAAAAAGGTTTATAGGAATTTGATACATACACAATTCGAGAATTGTTTTAGAGACGAAGTTGTATTCAAATGGAAACAAATTGGCAGAGCGAGAAAAATAGAACATATAATTTGCATTGTTGTTCCTATTATAATATATTAGAGCGAGAAAAATAGAACATATAATTTGCATTGTTGTTCCTATTATATATTAGGAACAAAATTTGAAAAAGAATAAACTTGATGAATAGAAGTGATTTGATCAATTATAATTATAATTAATAGCTGAGAGATCGCCAGTTCGAGTCCCCTCAGAGTCACTGGAGATTTATCAGGCCGTTAACTTCAAGGTCCGTGGAATTATTCGGACAAAGTTTGGATACCAAAAGATTTCAAAAAAACAAAACAAAATTATAATTAATAGTACGAATTTAATTAGATAAATATTAACAAAAAAGAATATAAAAAAAATATATTAGATTGAAGCACAAATCTTTCGCTTTTTTAAAAGTAATGTATGTCACTCCAAAGAATATCTCATTTGGTAAAATAATCTCTCAAACGTGTCACGAGAGTCGCAATGCCAAATGAAGGAATTTAAGGGAAATTTTATTTGCACAAAGTAGCATTTGTTATAGCTTGGATATCAAGATCCAAAAGTTAAACGAATAAGTCTACTTTATAATCGCAATAATTGTATGACGACCATAATTAAAACCTTCCAAGGGCGTACCCGGATATCTCGGCGTGAGAAAGGGAAAAAATAAGTAAGGGAAATGAGCCTAAGAAGGTCGGACGATCCATTAATTGGCGGCCGCCCTGACTGCCTTCTCGGCTGCATCATCCAGATCTTCAGCTGTAACAAGTGTCATACCGCTTTCCTGCAAGCACGAGTTCAAGCAACCGAGGGGTTACTTTAATAAACTATCGCATTGCCATCTTTCTACATTTTCCTCAAATCATCAACTCTTGAAAATGGTTAATTTTCTGGGCATAAGATTTGTTTTGGAAACTTACCTTGAGAATTCTCTTGCCTTGATCAACGTTGGTGCCTTCAAGACGCACAACCACTGGCACCTTAAGTTGAACCTTCAACATAAATAAGCACAGTACACGTGCAACTTCAACAACAGCGTGAGCTGCTCCTGAAGCCAAACTATTTAAACTGGTTGAATACGAAATCACCGAGTCATTTTTTCCTAAAACCAGTAATTTTCAAAATTTATGTCTTCACTGAGCAGAAAAGAGTTATAAGACCAGTTAACACCAACTAAGACAACGAAGGCCTCCCTTTTATCAGAAAACTAATTTTTTTTGGAAACAAAATTCTGCTGTAATAGTATGAAAAAGTGAATAACATAACTTAGACAATCGGGGGTATTGAGAAGCATTGATTACTAAGTCAAATGAGGAGAAGAGTAAATCGGAGCTTTTCTGGTTTTGTGAAACTCTTTTGTATTTGATTAGGAAATGAAAATGGAAGAATAATCTCCAAAAGGTTACAGGCGGTGAACTTTTAACTTTTTCTCCATTGATATTGCCATGTAGCTGAGTGAAGAGGAGAAAGAAGATAAAAGGGACAAAGGTCACGCTTCATGGCCTCAGGAAGAGAGAACAGGAATCAAATTACATGATACTGCAATTCTCGCAAAACAAAAGTTCATTCAACCAGCAAAAACTCACATGTTTTGCAGCATTCACAATTCCACTGGCTATGACATCACACTTCATGATTCCTCCAAAAATGTTCACCAGAATCGCTTTCACCTTCTCATCTGAAGTTAAAATCTTAAAGGCCTCCACGACCTAATTCAAACAAGCAACTGGAGCAGTTAAAACATAGTAACCTAGATATTCTATGAAAACCAAATTCAGCATTGTTTGTCAGAAAATTAGAACTCTATTCTATTGCAGATAGACATCCAACTAACAGAAACAACATTCATATGGCCACATGCATTCTACATGTTAAATATACGGCAATAGTCAAACAAGAACACCCTGCATTTAGAATTCAATCACCCAAAGGAAGACTTACCTGGCCCTCAGAAGCATTTCCACCGACATCAAGGAAATTGGCTGGAGTTCCTCCATGTAACTTAATGATATCCATAGTGGCCATTGCCAATCCAGCACCATTCACCATGCAACCAATTTCTCCATCTAACCCAATGTAATTTAAGTCAGCTTTGGCAGCAGCCACCTGTAAGGATTGAATACGACCAATTCTAAATGTAAAACAACAGATGCAAAAGTTACCAGCAAACATTTATCTACACTTCGTACAAGGATGCATGATCAAGCATTTCAAGATCTCCAAATAGAGAAAGCATAGGCAATACCTCACGAGGATCCTCTTGTGTTGGATCACGAAGAGCAAATATTTCTTTCTGACGAAAAGCAGCATTATCGTCAAAATTGAGCTTTGGATCAGCAGCTACCAACTGATTATCAGAGGTCTCCGCTAGGGGATTGATCTATCCAAAGAAGTGCTATTAGTATATATCAGAACAGCATAAAACTTAGCCCTATGCAACATATTCCAAGATAAAAGGCTTGTCAAAAGAAAATCAGAAAGTTCTCTTACTTCCAATAATGTACAGTCACATTCACAGAAAAGTTTATATAACTTCTTCACTTGTTCAATTGAAGCATTTCTGTCAGCCACCTTGGGAGCCAAACCATCAACAACCTTGGCAGCATCCTCATCAATTATTCCTTTGAAAACATCTATGGGTACCTGAGAAAGCATTAAAATTATAAGTTCTTATTAGTACAAAACAGAATGCAACCGTGGCGAGATTTTTATTGCATCATTAAATGCTATTATTCTAAAGCAACCTTTATAATCACGTCAGGGAATTTCTCCGCGAGGTCTTCAATACTGGTTCCACCCTTTTGACAGGCAATAATAAGCTGCAGAAAGCAATTAAATTATACATATTAGCCGTGAATTTCGACTTATAAAGTTACTAGCCATGTCTTGTAATAACTTCCACAATGTTACTGCAAAGGAATACAAAAAAAAGAAAAAGAAAAATGTAAGCAAGCACCCCCTCGTAAGCTGAAAAGTGGGCAAAGGGGGTCCCAATAGGCAAATAAGAATAGTCTCGTATGATAAAAACTTAACAGGACCGGCAGTTTTACGATCAAGAATGATGGAAAAATACATCTCATTGACTAGTGACAGCTTTTCACACAAATGAACCTGCAATCAAATGCAAAACTAAGTCATGACTGTGAAGTAACTATACTTGTCAACCATCAAAATGAAAATTCTTTAAATGAAGAATATAGCACAGAATTCAAAAGATAAAGAAAAGAATTGATTTTTTGAGCTCACGTACCAATCTGCCAGCTATTGTTAACAAATATTGACAGATGGCCTCAGCCCATTTTAGGTAACTAAATGTGAATATAAATGGTTTCCATCATGTGAATTTGTTTCCTATCACCCAAGTACTGGTATTAAAGGGCAGATGTAGCATGGAAGTTAGTGACTCTAACAGTGTCACATGCACCAGAATATAAATTGCCCATTTATCAATTTCTTGTCCAAAATAACTTTTCAATAAATCAGGGTAGCCAATATGCACAATTTAAGACTCGGCTTCAGGCAAGACATAAATCTACCTGTATTTGTTTATAAGGAAGAATGATGATTTACAATGTTTATGAACATTCACATGCAAATGTATCATAATCAATCTGAGCTGTATCCTACTTGAATTTCAATCTGATTGATTTTTGGTTTATCTACTAAAATTTCCACACATGTTTAACACTGAATAGATTTCCTTAAGAATTCATATAATTGCTAGCTAACCCATTATTTCCAGCAGTAAATCACCTTAATCATTTTCTTGTGATCAATTAAAAGATTATGCACTGTGGTTTTCAAACTTAAGATATTATAGAGTAAGCAAACAGCAGGGGAAGAAGGGCTTTGAGCCTCTAAGATTCCAGACCTCTAACATCCCCCACACCAAGTGTCAGAAACATGTATTATATATTGATTACAGTATATAGGTTAGAAACATCAAAAAGTACTTTAACTATCTCAAAGTATCAGTTATAATGGTGAAGAAAAAAAATTCCAAGTTCATCAAAAGAATAATTGCTAAATCAAGTTATTTTCACTTAACCACTTTTTCAATAATACAATATTGGGGCTTATATCCAGAAGGAGAATATAAAGCTTCTAAGTTGAGGAAGTTGACATTGCAAAACCACACACTTGTCAGCAAAAATCTCCTCTATTATGAACATCCAAAACACAAATGGAAAAAATTGTTGGAAAACGAAGTTACTTTAACATCTAGCCTCAGACATAATGTTGATAACTTAAGCCCTTATTGTTAATTTCCATTAAAAGTGAGAGTTGCTCTCTATCAATCAATTTAAATCTGAAGATTATGAAGATTGCAAGCTTAAAATAGGTCATGAAAGTAAAAACCAAGTATCAAACCTTGCTGACAATTTTTCCCTGGGGGCCGGTTTGTTTTGTGACAAGTATCTGCCCAAGCATCTTTCCTGAAAGTAAAGGTTCAAACCATCAGAATGCAGAGCAACATGGAGACATAGACATGGCCCAGTAGAGACTGATTAAGACCATATGCAACATACTGTCAACTCAAAAGCAAGTCCCTCAAACATAACAAGCACAAGGCACAAACAAATGGCATTCTGATAACTCCTAACCTCAATATACACTTTCTAGGAATGTAGTGATAGCACATCAACTGGATCAAGGCATTCTTAAAGGAATTTAATCATGATCGTGGACATGTGAATTTCACTTAAAACATTTAAACACATACCCACCCCACTATCCCAAATACATGTGAAAGAAAAGGATGATCAATCATGGAAGCCAGTCAATGGAGATTCTTCCTCACGATCTGTGAGAAGTAGATGGCTATTCAAATCAACTCCTGAAGCTCCCATACGAATGTAAAAATGATTTGAACAATTCCCTCATCAGTGACAAAAGAATCAAGATACAATAAACAATTTGAAGCAATACAAGATAATCTGCAATACCAGCAATATTTTCAACCTTGTCAGCTTTAACATTATGAACACCACCTTGGAGGCCACTTTTGAATGTTCCCAAGCCCCGCCCACCAGCAAGGATTTGAGATTTGACCACAATCTGCACTCATAAAATCAGCATGACTCGTTTACGTTCCTTCGTTTTAGCTGGTTCACACATATAAGAACAATCACAATGCTAACAATTATTGATAAAACCAAAAAGAAATTAAGGTTCATTTCCATTTGAAACTTCATAGACAGCGTCTAAAAATACTATCACAAATTGAAACATAAAAAAGACTATCATGTTTCCAAATTGAAACATATAACCAATATGCCCTCAATCCCCTCACAAATTACCTCATTTTCCTTTGGGAACACCTCCTGAATCGCCTTTTTCACTTCTTCCAAAGACGACACTGCAACACCTTTCGGAACATTGATTCCATATTTTCCCATCAACTCCGCACCCCAATAACATCACAAATTTCAAAAGAAGACTTTAAACCATCACGATAATCAAACATGAACGAAACAGTAAACAACTGCTACTACTCAGAGGATCTCACTTTACATATACAAAAATACCACCTTATAGTGTATACATTTCACATACACACACACACACATTCACAACTGTGTGTCTGTCTGTATGTGTGTATTCACTGAATGAATCATCTAAAAACAAAACAAAAACAAGATTAAAAATAAAAACAGAGCATGTCTTTTTCATGCTATACGCAATGCTCTCTAAGACAGAGCATGCCTTTTTTATGCTATATGCAATACTCTGTAAGACAGCAACATATGTGTGTGTGTGAGTGTGTGCGTGCATGCATACACGGACATACTACATCTAAACACATTGCTATACCGCCCTCAATATGCATATATACATACATATACATATATATATATATATAATAGTGTGCGTGTATTCACTGAAGTAATTATCTAACAAAGATAATATAATATACATGCATATGTATATGTAAATGTGTGTGTGTCTGTAATCACTGAAGTAATCTTCTAAAAAACAAAATACTCGTATATATGTGTTAGTGTGTGTATTCACTGAAGTGATCATCTAAAAAGAAAACACATATATACAAACATATATGTGTGTGTGTGTGTTTTTATTTGCTAAACTAATCATCTAAAAACGAAACAAAAGAATCAAAGCACTCAATTAGCAGCAATATGCATATATATACAAACACACACACACATACATATATGCATATATAGAATGTAGTTAGACAAATACATTATAGGCATGATAGTAGAAGATAGAGAGCGGATTGATATTCGTGGATATTGAGACGGCGGAGCTGTTGCCACTGCCATTTTCCGGCGACGGAGATCGACCGACCGGCGAGCTTTCCGAGCACTCCTCTAACCATATTATTAATGTTCAGATCCTTTTTTAAATATTTTAGAGAAAATTAAAACCCTAGAAAAATGTAAAAGCTTTGAAGAGAACAAAAGCAATGCCGGAACTGCGAGATGGCCACGCCGGAACACAGAAGAGCTCAACCTAGTTTTATTTTTATTTTTTTTTATATTCCTATTTGTTAATTTGTGGTTTTTCTTTTAATTGCCTTTAACCCCTGTATTTCAGCTTATTCTTACGATTGGCCCTAATTCTTTTGCTTTTTCTACTTTCTCTCCCAATAACTATTATTGGCATTTCTTTTTTTTTTTTTTTCCAAACAAACTAGTGAATGTAAACTTATTTCATTTTTTAGTAGGGTTCTTTTTTTTTGGGTTGATTTAGTAGGGTTCTGAATATGTCAAATTTGGAGCAAAATTATCATCGTTCAAATTTAAATTAATTAGGTGTAAAAGTATTTAAGTTTACATAACGCTTTAATTGGTTTTTAAGAAATCTAAATTAAGATTCTAGAATTCGACTCCAAATCAAGGGATTAGAGAAAGTTAGCTATTGCATTATTATAGTAAAACCCATCTAAAATCGTCTTTTATGCGTGCAATAGATATAAGAATATTATATGATAGATAAGTTTATTTTTCATTTCAAGTAGATCTTTGATCCCATGTCCAAAATGAAGTCAATAGATTAATAAGTAATTTTCAAACTCTAAAATATTTTTTGCCTTTAAATAAGTTACTTTCATGGCTTAACTGATTTCTAAATTTCACAAATAGAAGTAACATTAAATTACGTATAACCATTTCACAACATATAGACTTATTATCCAAAATAATTATTTGACGGTTTATTATAAATCTGAATAGGATGAGGTAAGCCATCAAGCAATATATAATTATTTATAATCATGCAAGTTAAAAGTTTTTTTTTAAATGTTACTTTTCATTTTAGGATGACATTCATTTAAAAAATAAGACAAAAATTTATGTTTGTTTATGTTTGGTGTTTTGACTATTTTAAAACTTTTGCATGCATCTTTCGTCATTGAAATCGTAATATATATTATCATCACCTTTAAACATGTTTCACAAAGATATTGCCCATCAAATCATTTACTCAATTGGCTATCCATTACAATAAGATTGAATATCACTCGCACATATATATAAATTTTAGACTTTGTTTGACCTAACTGTAAAATCATAACTTTTGAGTTGTACAACTTTTAGTAGTAGAGATTTGATTAAAAAATGTGTTGTTAAACAAAAGTTATAAATTGTTCGTCCTATGTCTAATAATGTTTGTATTTGATAAAGAAAAAGAAAAACAGCTTCTGGCATAATATAAAAACAGTTTTACAAAAAAAAATTTGAAAAAATCTAATTTGACACTTCTTATTTTTTTAGTTTTTTTCACCTTCAATTTTCATTAAAAGTACTTTCAAACATGAACAAACAAGTTAATTTTAATTTATAAACTTATAAAAAATATTTTTGAATATCTAAAAACTAAACCAAAATAAAATCTTAGCCTATTGACAACCCACTTCACCCCATCTATATGATAGCTTGTAAGAATACCACGTTATGTGGTTCACTTTGGTCAAATGCCGATATTGCTAGCTTTGAGATTCTTTTTCTTTCAATTGATCTCTACGTGCAACTTGCCATGCTTCCCCTCATATGTCATCCAATTCCACTTCCACTAGCGCAAAACAAAGCGTGTACACTCTCTCTTTCTTTAAAACGAGAAATTCACTCTAATCAAGATTATATAAGATTTGTCCACAAGATTTGAATGCATTGATCGTGTAGTAATTTATTGTGGCTAAAAATTCTTAGTTCAAAACTATACATCACAAATATTATTTAAACATGAACTGAAGTATGTGTGAAGGTGCGCCAGTCGAATACAGAGTCTATAACTTTAGAGTATAACTTATGATGAGTTCCTTATCATCAAAAAATAGAACACATAAAATCCACCTTATGGCTACAAACTCCATGGTGCACTAATCTACCCAATACATGCTTAAGGTAAATTTCTCATCATCAAAAAATAGATAACATAAGATCTACTTTATGGCCACAAACTCCGCTGTGCAGTGATGTGACACACCACATGTTTAGGATGAGTTTCCATCATCAAAAAATAAATCACATAAGATCCACTTTATAGCTACAAAAAAAACGTGGTGTAGTAATGCAATTCAACACATGTTTTGATTTAGTAAAGGGTTAAACAATATTTATAATAAATAAATTCAAATGGAAAACTTTCGATTACAATGAATCGTTACCTGATTATTTTACCCTATCTTTGAAAGAAAGCGAGCACTTTTTCATTGGAGGACCTTTGGTGCTTTTACCGCTATTTCTTATTTGGGTGACTGAAGAAACCTTCAATGCCCTATTAATGTTTTTACCATTTTTGGTGCCCTTTTAACCATCCTTACCTTTTATATGTTTTGCTTTTTCTACTAGAAAATAAATTATTTTCCTTTTCAATGAAAAAGATTTTTTTCTATCTTCATCTAATGGTTGTGATTCTCTCTTTTTGTTGTGAGAAAGTGACTAAAAGAAAATTCACGACCTAATTTACCCTGCCAAACTTTGCTTAATATTCCAAAAAAGAGAGAATGTTTACCTTTATTTTCTCCTTTTTGTGTATTAGTGGAGCCATTTGACAATATATATATATATATATATATATATATATATATATATATATATATATATTTTTTTTAAATTTTATTTGAGGCATGCTTAAGCCATTTTACATCATTTAAAATATTATTAACAAGATTTGATTTTGAAACATCTCGCATCTAAAGCGATAATCATACTAGTAGACCAAATGGCCAGTGATAACGAAGAAGAAGTGTTTAAAGTTGATTATTATCTGTTACTTCATTTTCTAAACATTAACATCACACGGTAACCATTAATTTAGCATTTGAAAATGTTATGTGCTATATATTATTATACAACCAGTGCATTATGTTATTCATTTTTCAGGAGGCGACTGATCTATATATTCACTTGTGGAAATTCTAACACCGCATAAAATTGTTTAAAATCTCTTGATATTTTTGATATTTTTAGTTCGATAAAGTGCACAGGACCCTTTTGTACTTTTGTAAAATTGTACAATACACTTATGTGGTTTTAAAAATGCACGATACTCCCTTGTAGTTTCTGAAACTAAGCACAATAGTCCCTTGTGGTTTTAAAAGTGCACGGTACTCCTTTTTGGTTTCTGAAACTAAGCACCCCCTCTGTCAAAAAATCCGTTTATTTTAACGAAAAATATGATGCATGCGAGTCTTAAATTATTAATTATTTAAACAAAAATACCCTTATATGATACATATTGTTTTCTTTAGGATTGAAAAAAATGGGTATTTTTGTTCAAACAATTAAAAATTTAAGCAAAAAAGCGTATTTGACGCACGTGCATCATATTTTCTGTTAAAATAAATGGATTTTTTTATGGATGGGGTTGTTGTACTTAGTTTCAGAAACTATAAGAAGGGTACCGTACACTTTTAAAACTATGTGAGGTATTGTGTAAGTTTATAAAAACACATAAAGATCCTGTACACTTCACTTTTTTTAGTTTGCAAAACTACTCAACTCTCATCAATTCTGTCACTAAACATAGTTAATCTCCACTTAATTTTTTATCGATAAAATATTCTTAATCTCTCCCAATTTTCAAATGTTATAGAAGCTAACAACAATGGGATTATCAATATGGCTTGTAATTTCCAATCAGAGTTTCTGAAGGTAAATGAAAGAAAGACAATTGTAAGCATTTTTTTTTTGGTCATAACAATTGTAAGCATCACATCACAATAAAAAGCAGAAGATTGAGAACAAATTCTGCGAATAAAATCAAGGCTCAGCGGGTACATCAAGATCACCATGATGCGTATATTTTCTTCAAAAGAGGATTTAGTTCCTCTACAATGGCGAATTTATTTTTGGGTAAGTGGGGTTGCAAGAAAACGTTAAAAAAATTCATGATTTTTTTTAAAGAATTAAATATCTATTAATTAGTCCCCAATGAGAAAAATACATATATATATATATATATATTAATATAGTTGAAAAATAATGTGTTTTAGTCACATTGAAAAAAAATTTAAATCCGCTCCTTCTACAATATATTATCTTTTATTATTTTCTTTAGCAGTAATCTTCATTGATGACACGTGTCGACAAATATAATCAATGTCCAACTTTTAGATACTTAAAAATATTTTTAGGAATTTAAAACTGAAACTAACCTACTTGGCGCATTTTTTAAAAAGCTTTTATGTAAAGCAAAAGTTAAAAAATAAGAAGTTCCAAATCAAATCTTTTTTTTTTTTGCTTTTTCAAAGCTATTGTTCTTTTTTTTCCCCCCTCAAAAATACATTTTCATATATTTTTTTGGTCATTTTCACAGCCCACAACACTATTCGAGTAACAAACCAAACATAATAGTGAACAGTTCTGACATAATAATGCTATATAATTAACAACTTTTATTCAATTAAACCAAAAAGACACTAAATTAATTCTTCTATACCATACTTGGTAACTATACTTGGAAAAGATTAAATAGCAATAAAATCTCAACACGTCAACAAAATCAAACCCAAACAAACAGCTAAATCAAAGTTATATTAAGACGACATCACTCAAAGGACTCATCGGATAGTATTAAGTTGAACCGGCATATCCAGTTACAGGATGGAAGTGCTGGATCTGATTCACCCTCCAAAAACCTCCCGGATATCCCAAAAAAGTCGCGGCGAAAGAAGTCATCAAAGGGATCAGATGGTTGTGGCTCATCAGGATCATCAAGGTTGAGAGGTACTAGTTCTAGTACACACAGTTCTACACACTCTGATCCTGGAACGGACATTGGATCCTCCCTAAGGTCACGTAACAACGAAATTTGTCAATTACCTTCGCGGATGAAACCTCTTGGCGGAGAGGAAGAGAAGGAAAGCAGTGGATTTTCTTGAGAAGGCTGTTCAATTCAAAGCTTTTTTTCTTTTTTTTCTTGTTAGCTAGAACTGGATTAGACAAAAGAAACAATTTCAACTATATTGGTAGATTCTTGGTTGAATCAATCATCTATTATGCCAGTTGCTGTAGAATTGCTATCCTTTACAAGTTTTAAGGCCATTGAATCCAAGAAATTGCAGCCTATGGCTTCCAATCCCCTCGGGGGCCGGGGGCCGGGGGTGGGGCATCATTTTCATCACGTGGTCAGTACTTAGCTCAACAGATTAAACGTTCAATGTATTGGAGTTGGTTAGATTACGGATATCCTGAGGCAAATGATTTGCAAAACGAAAGGAGTGAGAAAGACCAAAGAATTTGTTTAGAAGAAAGCTCCAATACTCACTTTAGTTGTCAGTCCAGTCTTGGGCTGTCATGTGGCCTCCAATTCGATTGATTGCTCATTTTCCCTTATTAGGTTGGTGTCCAATGTCATTGAATAATGTTTTTTTTCACAGAATTCTTCTAATCATATTGATGAGAATTAAACCTTTTCTTTTTTTTTCTTTTTCAGTTTTTTTCCTTGTGGGATTATTATTGTCGATTAAAAATGGGGTTGACACCTTTTAGCCTTTTTTGCTTTAATGGAAAAAAAATTTTAACGTCTAAAAGCGTTCAACTTTGCAAACCTAATTTCGACTTTGAGTAATATTTTGTGTCAGTCCTTTACCTCTTATCATTCTTTATATGGTCAGGATTGCTTTCATAATTTGCATGAATTAAAATATCCATGAAGGATCCATGCCAATGATCGATCGAGCCTTCATAGACGCAACTTTTTTGTAATTTGTATCCTCCTCCATTAAACCACAAAGATATTATCTATCTTTCTGTAGTTATCAAAGGTAACTTTGTGCACGAATTCAGAAAGAGTCAGACTCAAGGTCTATTGGACATAGAAAACAACCCTTGCCTAACAAATAATATATAATTAATATTTCTTCTTCAGACCGAGCATAAAAGGCAGCATTAGATATTTTTATTGGCTTAAGCACCTTGACTATATTATTTATGAAGGTTTCCTAACACCAACATACAAGGATGACATTGTCTGAATCTAATCTAACCTACCTAATTCTATACTACCAAGTTTTTTATTTGTTACAGTACTTAAAACTGTTACAAAAAAAAAAAAAAAAAAATATTACAAATGATTTTAACTGTTGCATATAGTCATTATATAAATTTTTTATTGCAACGACTTTTTGTAAATTATAAGCAATTGTTTAAAAGCCTGTTGTAATTAAATTATAATTTTAAAGTCATTGCAAAAGTAATGTAATAAGCAATTATTAATATTGAAATGGGATTAAAACAATTTAACCTTTTGCAATTAAATAAAACTATTGCAAAAAGTTTTAGTTTATTGCAATAAGACACCTATTGCAATAGTTTTTTCATTTTTTCAATCAGAGTGCTTCAAAAGAACTAAAATATTGTAGTGGTTTAAACTTAATGAAGTATATATATTACATTACTTGGCCAACGGTTAGCTAACTTTGGTACTTTCATTTGTTTTAAGAATACTCCGTCAAATAGAAACATAATTAATTCTCAAACCACTTTATAAGATCTTGAATCATTCCACTTGATAATGATCCCGTAAACTAATTTGGTGCATCCATGTATGACCAGGCTCTCGTATGTCGTTCATATAGTTTATATGGAGTTGGCAATGCATCTTGTTTCACAGGATCAACATGCAATGTGATAACAATTAGATTATTTAGATTATATTCATTTTGATTTGTTATATATTTTTAGATTAGATTTTATTTAATTT
Organism: Ehretia macrophylla; assembly: GCA_037974665.1. Taxonomy (NCBI): domain Eukaryota; kingdom Viridiplantae; phylum Streptophyta; class Magnoliopsida; order Boraginales; family Ehretiaceae; genus Ehretia; species Ehretia macrophylla. The sequence goes on along the minus strand of CM075782.1, from coordinate 46,934,024 downwards.
GTTATTCAAACTCATCTATATCCTGTAATCTAGGAAGCTTATCTTTATCTGTCATTCACTCTAGATTGCTTTAGAATATATACTATAAATATAAGAGATATGTAAACTTTACAATTTAATAAAAATTATTCCACTTTTCACAGTATCAGAGCATCACGACTAACGTCTGCTTCCACCACTACTTCTACCATTCCTAAGACCTCTTCTGCCTCTGCAATTTCTCTTTTTCAACTTCTATCACCCATCAACAAACATAGAGCAACCAAACAAAATCAAAAAAAAGAAAAAGCCATGGCAGATTCCTCCACTACATGTTCCTTTTCTATTCCCAATTACAACGTAAAACCTTTGTTACTATTACTCTTGGTCACTCTAATTACCGGACTTGGAACACTCAACTCACCACCTTTATTACTTTCAACAATCTGCTACTACATGTGGACGACTCATTTCCTAAAACCTATTCTACTTTCTATTGATTCTACCTCAACTTCATCCACCATTTCCACTACTACTCCAATCTTTCTTGTTGATTGACAATAAAACCTTCTTACACATGGTTCTTCATCTGAACTGGCAACACATGCCTACTTCATCTAAATTTCTTACCACACATATTAAGCACTCACATATCTAGCTTCCACTATTTCTTTCACAGCACCACACCAACCTTATATTCTTCAACTAGACAACTCTTATTTACATGGCAGCAACATCACTATTCCACTTTTGTGGCTTCCCCCAATGCATTTACTCTTTTGTCTTACAACACAAAAGCCCGTGTTATGGTGCTACTCGAACCACATGAGCTATTTAATTTGGAAGAACCAACTCACTACTTTTCTTGTCCAAGCTCACCGTCTTTGCTCCGGCTTCGCTTGTGGGGGCATGATAACGATTAGATTATTTAGATTAGATTCATTTTGATTTGTTATATATTTTTAGATTAGATTTTATTTAATTTGTTATTCAAATCCATCTATATCCTGTAATCTAAGAAGTTTATCTTTATCTGTCATTCACTCTAGATTGCTCTATAATATGTACTATAAATATAAGAGCTATATAAACTTTACAATTGAATAGAAATTATTCCACCTTTCACAACGCAATGAAAATATGCATCTCTTTTTAGCTTACTTGGTGGGTGCAGGGCTCAATTTTCATGAATATTGGGGTGGATATATATATATATATATATATATATATATATATATATATATATATATATTCATAACAATCATATGTACACATTTTTTTCGATATTGTTATGAAATAATTACTATAAAAACAATAATATAAGAAAGAGGTGAGAGAAACTAGAGAGTGAATACTATTAATTTCACTGTAAACTATGAATTACAATAACCTCTATTTATAGGAGAAATGAAGTTATTATGCAGTTAACTACTATTTGTACAGTACCACTATTTAAACAGTGCTCAGCGGTTACTGTTCATAAGTTGACTACTATTTGAACAATGTTTGGTGGCGACTGTTCATTAATATCCATCCAACATATAACACTCCCCGTTTGAAATTTAATGCTCAAGAATATGCCTCATTAAAATTTTATCAAGAAAATCCAATGGGATAAAAAATTAACTAAGGAAAAAAGTACAAAATTCTTTGTGTATGTCTTTTATACTACCTTATTATAAACCTTGTCAGGAAAACCCAATAGGACAAAACTTGTACGAAGGGAAAAAGAGTGCAGTGCATATGTCTCTCCCTTTTGTGGGCATATCAACAATGATCTCGGAGTCGCCGCATACCAATCTTCTATACTAACTTTTCGAATGTGGTAGTAGGCAATAATTTTGTGAACAAATCAGCAAGGTTCTCACTTGAACGAATTTGATGAACCTCGATTTCACCATTTTTTTTAAGCTCATGAGTAAAAAAAAACTTTGTGGAGATATGCTTAGTTCTTTCACCCTTAATATAACTTCTCTGTATTTGGGCAATGCATGCAGCATTATCTTCATATAAAATAGTGGGGCTACTTTTGCTTGTCGAAAGATTGCATTCTCCCTTAATGTGTTGGGTTAAAGATCTCAACCAAACACATTCTTGACTTGCCTCATGAAGTGTCAGTATCTCAGCGTGATTTGATGAAGTAGCAGCAATAGTTTGTTTTGTAGATCGCCAAGATATAGCAGTACCACCATATGTGAACAAATATCCAGTTTGAGATCGTCCTTTATGTGAATCAGACAAATATCCAACATTTGCCTATCCAATCAACTCTGGTTGCGGATGTCTTCTCCCCCTCATTGCGACCTCAGTCATGGCGATAAATCCTTCAAGCATCGCATTCCAAATTTTGAACCATATAATGTGAATATGGTTGTGTACTTTAGTGAACAAATCTGTGGATTTTCACTTGAGCATAATTGTTGAACATCAACAATACCATTTAATTCAGAAGAATATAGTACATTTTGTTGTCCACATAATCTTTGCATAATGTAGTTGGATTGTCTTTGTTGAAGAGTTACCAGATAATTCTCAAACATCTTGCATGATTAAACTCAACCATATACTTTCTTGTTATGACTGAAGACATACTCTGTTTGTGCATTTTCCTTTCAATGATCAAATAAACAACCAGTATTTGTATAACTAACTATCATTGATTTTGATCATTTTGAATAAAATATTCTCTATCCGATATTTTATAAAAATTGCAAGTATGTGCTTAAATCCATTCCAATATATGTATTGTACCTGGCTAACAAATAAACAAATAAAGGCACCATCTGCCCTTGTGATATTAGCAACATACTTTAGTGTACCTAATATAGTAAAATATTGTATATGGTATTTGTGAATCAATAATTCATTCATTATATTTCCAATGATGGAAATGATTCTTTTCAATATCAAGGAACCATTATATTTTCATACAAAAAATATCAGTTTCAGTATTTTGTATAAGATAGACATATATTTTTAATTGTAAATACCCGATATTCAGATCATGAAAATTCTTTATTTACATGATCGATAAATCTCATATCTTTTGAGATATATTGTTTGCTTATGTAAGCTCTTCAAGCTCCTTTATGATGTACATCAATAAACATCAATCCAACAAATATATATCAATATTTCACCACATTCTTTCAGAATGGTTTCATTGATACAAAGATTTTTGTAATCAAATACATTTCTTGAGATTTTTATTCATATGCTTCATACATATATTGTCTTTCCAGGACTTCAATATAAATATTATTATCACGTTAATATATGCTTCAAGCATATAGAGTTTTTTCAGGACTTCAATATCAATATCATTGTCACGTGAATATATGTTTTAAGTATATAGAGTATTTCCAAGACTTTAATATAAATATCATTATCACATAAATATATGCTTCAAGCATATAGAGTCATTCCAGGACTTCAATAATATTATCATGTGATTTATATATGTAAAATATTACTATACTCATAAGACGCATGTGAAGTCATTTTTTAAAAATGACCAGGCTAATATCAATGTAATTTTTTTAGAGAATATAGACCAATGTGTAATCACACAACGTACTAACTCATTCATTGTTTGCCTTCGAACAATTTTAAGGGAAAGCCAATTGTCATGATTAATTCTTTGTAATTTCATTGCATTTCTAATTTCAATTCTCATAGTGATGTGGGATTATATTATCTTCGTAATACAATACAATGTTCCCCCTTAATCCTATCATCATATTTCATGTGCATTTATTTTCTGTCTGGATTGCGTCTTCGTTATTATTTTTGGCCAATCATTCATTTGTCGACATGCATAAGTGGACTTCAATTCAAGATCCTCGATTTCTTTTATAAAATCAGTAGATACTGCATTTTTTCAAAATTTTGATCAATTTCTCTTTTCGGTTTCATTCTCTTTCAAGAGTAGTATAACTGAGTGAGTATTTTCAATACTTTCAATATCACATCATATTCAGATACCTGATACTCTCTTAGAGTAAAATTTCTTAGTTATATTTTTAACTTTTTGTCTTGACATCTTCATGATGTCAAACAATTCAAAAATGCCAACTTACATATTTTGCTCTTTTATCTTTGAAACTGATATATTTACCACGCTTCAAGCGTGTAGTAGACTATATTCATTTATGTGTTTCTCAATTGAAACATCAATTATATTAGGAGCATTTATAGCTGGTAGATATAACTGAGTCACTATCTTTGCATCTGACAATGTATTTCATAATCGATTTACAACTTTTTACAAATGAATAATTTGTTGAACTTTTCATTACATTAATTTATATGAGGATCAATATGATAATGCTTTTCATACATTTCTCATTTTTTTAGCTTTTGTTTTTCTTCCTTGATATTGAAAATATCATTTCATTATTTAGCAAAGCATACTATTGAAACATATTCCATCAAAGGTTCCATATATATAATATTTGACGAAATTTTAAATAATAAATTCTCAATTTTTTTATAGACCCATCTTTATATGCTTGTGGTGGAGCAGTTGAATCATATATTGCACAAAACATTCTTAGATGGTATTTGAATAATGTGGAGTATATAATTTAATTGGTTGGCTTTATTTGAATAAATATTGCAGCATATAATATAGCAGGTCCCCAAGTAGGACTAGCCAACTTAGTCCGCAATAATATTGATCTAGCAATTAACTGCAAGTATTGATAGAAAGATTATGCAAAACCATTTTGTGTATATGTGTGAATCACATAATGCTCAATATTAATCTCAATTGACATACAACAATCATCAAGTGATTGGGATGTAAAAACTCATGCATTATTAAGATGATTCTCTTGATTGTTTAATTCATAAATATTTTCCGTAATCGAATTATGTATATAAATACTTTTGCAAATGCCATATATCAGGTGGACAGCGACAAACACGTGACCATCGTATTGAGACATCTATTAATACCACAAAATATTAAAATGGTCCTCATGAAAAAATAATAGGTCCACATATATTCCCTTGAATCTTTTTCAAAATAAAAATATAGGATTTTCGATATCAATTTTAGTAGAGGTGACCTTTTGGATCAATTTTCATTGGGCACAAACAATACATAAAAATTCATTTAGGCTTTGTTTGTTTGCCGTAAAATATTTTTTCGGAAAATATTTTTCGGATTTTACGGTGTTTGGTAACACCGGAAAATTGGTCAACCGTAAAATATTTTACAGTAAAAAATTGCGGCTACTTTTTCTAAATTTTACAGTGTTTGGTAACACCGTAAAATTAGTCAACCGTAAAATATTTTCCGGTCAACAATTGCGGCTAGTACAAAATTTTATAAAATGTTTTACGGGACTTTGGGAGAAGAAAACATTTTACAGAATTCACGATACATCCAAACACCAAAAAATATTTTTCAGTAATTTATTTTTCGGAAAAATATTTTCCGCCAACAAGTTATTTTACGGCAAACAAACGAAGCTCTGTAAAATAAAAGGAAAATATTTTCCACAAAAAATATTTTACACAAGCAAGTTATTTTACAGCAAACAAATAGAGCCTAACAATAGACTCTTTTGATTCTTTAATGAGTACCTATTTGAATTTTCAATAATTCTTTTCATCATCACTACGCTTGGATAAGGTGATCATGCCAAATCATCAACTCTTTAGATCAAATATCTTATGGTTTATTAATGGGTGTTCATAGGAATTTTTCGATAATTTCTTTTGCATTATCATTACACTCATATAAGTTATCACTTAAGTATAAGAAAATACTTGGATCACTATATCTTTATTCAAGTACTCATATATTTGTATGATAAATCTCAGAAGATCAAGCAGTGATATAATAATAGCTCTTCTAGAGCATTCAATAAGACTGGTAGTAGCAGAATATGACATAAACAAATATGACATAAACAAATATGACAAGAAAAATGGTTAAACATAATATTAAGATATAGATCATCATCCAATATAGAATAATCAATATGATTCATCTTAATTCTTATAATTTATTTTCATTCATTGATATTTTAAAAAAATTAAACGAAATATATTGGCGTATCATATGTACTCATCAAATACCCTAATGAACCATATTTGTAGTAAATATTACTATTACTTTGAGATCTTATTTCTAGTGATTTCTCATTTCTAATACTTTTTCTCATTATTCTCCCCCGAGAATAAAGTTTATATGTCTCACCCAATAAATAAGAAATCATCAAATTCACAATTAACACTCTCTTGGAAATAAATAATGTATTCATTTGATAAGATATGTGCATCTAGTTATTTATTCTCCATATGAGAACATAAAATTTATATTCTTATGAATAATATCATCTGGAATCATAAATCACAAGTTATCCAAAATAACTCATCATTAAAGAAGTAATTTATTTTCCCTGATAACAAATAAGTTTGTTATTGAGAATATTGATAAAATACTCAAAATAAATATTATAAGAAGGTAAGTAAAGATAATCACACTTACCAGATCACGGGAATAATATCATAACCTTCAATAAATAATTATAAGATAGATATGATAAAATTTTAACCTCAAATAATGAGTGTGCTACAAACAAAAGAAAGATGTTCAATATTCAAACATCTAAAATACAATTATTATTAACAAAAGATTCAGATCTATGGAATAGATCCCTTCAACAACAATTAAAATTTCACATCTATATTCCAAATTTTATTTTATAGATAATGAGGATAAAAATAAGATATATAATAATTAACAATTCAATAAATATTATCCCAGTAATAAAATCATCCTTCATTGCTAATCTCTGAAGAAAAAAATTCGGTGTTGAAGGTGAAGGATGGGATGAGAGAAAGATGATAGAGAAGTGAAGAGTGCGACAAATGGAAGAAGAGAAAGAATAAAAAGGGTATTGGGTCAAACCCTAATTGTTTGGTCAAATTGCCTATTATTATTAAACAATACAGCCAAATTTAAAATTTTAATAAAATAATAAATACCATTTGTGCAAATTTTCCCGCAAATAAAACCAAAAGTAAAGTGCCAAGAGCAGCAATAATTTATTAAGAATAATTGTTTACCGAAAGTGGAGGACTTTCCAAAAGAGGCAGGAAAATTTCATCACGTAAAGTGTTGAGTTGTTTAAAAGCGAAAGAGACACTTTTCACAAATGTCAAATATGTCTGCTAGTTTGTTTTTCTTTCTTCAATTTTTTTGGAGATAACTACCTAAAATACATTAAGAAAAAAAAAAAGAAAAAAGAAAGAAAGAAAGAAAGAAAGAAAAGACAATGTGATGGATAATTAGTAAAGTACAAAAGAACTCATGCCATGCACCTAGTTTAGAATTCTAGGCCGCAAATAAGGCTAGTCTCATAAATTTAAAAAATAATTATTTAAATTTTAAATTTATTGACTCAAAATGATCAATTTATTACTTGAATTCATAATACTCACTTATAAATTACACATTTATTACATTTATTATGTTTCTGAACATTAACCTATATTAGGTGGGCATGATACCAATATAACTAAGGAAGAGGCTAAAAGACGTTCATAGGCTTCATTTTTTCAGTCTAATGCGTGGTCCCATGTCATGAAATGGGCTACGCACTTATAAACGTCTCAAACGTTCTGAAAAAGTTTCATATAGTCAATATTGCCACCAGACTGCATGCCAAACACTTATCCTGAGTTTTTATCATTTTCGTCAAAATTGAGTTTCTTTGAGACTTTCTGTCATGTAGGGTCAGTTTTACAGTACAAACTTCTTCAAAAAAATAAACTAAATTTGCATAGAAAGCTATCAATATCTATTGTTAACTTGTTTGAAACAATCACTAAAGCATCGGATGTCATTTTGTACATTGTTTATTGGGAGATTAACTATTGTGCGAACTGACTAGTTAATTTTAAATTACAAGTATCACTTATACATCACACAGTAATGGAGCAACTACTATACACTCGCTTCTCATCTTATTCAAAAAAAGATAAAAGGGATGAAATTATAAAATATCTCCTCGAATTATTATAATGTAAAACGTCTTTGCCTCCCCTAGTTAGAAGAAAAGAAAAAAGAACAATCAATCACACTTTGAACAAGAAAATCACTATATACCCCACGTAATCACCTACAGAAGCAACCATACAGAAGCAAGATGAAGGGAAGAGAGAGCCATCCATTGTTGACTAGTGTGAGAAGAGAAGGAAGCAGCTATAGCCATGGCTTCTCTTCATCACAGATGCAAGCATTGGCTTCAGTATGTGAGGCCCTCATACCTCCCTTACCAGTTGATGCTGTCAGCAATGGACACAGACATAACAAGGCTCTTCAGTCCTTCTATGAGTCCTCAGGCTCTCAGCATCCACTTCCTGATGAAGTATAGAATTTTTTACATCTCAATCTCTCTCTATTCTTTATAGCTAGTTTATACTATGTCATTTTCATGATTGGTGTGCTTTTCGTAAAGCGACCATTTCATTTGAAAGTTTGAACCATAAGATAGTATATGTTTTAATTAGTTGAATGTTTCTAACACACTTTTTACATGCAAGCAGTTTTTAAGCTTCGGATATGGTAAACCACTTGATAGTGGCCAGATTTCAACAACCCGTTAGTTAATATGGCTCTAACAGTGCCAAGCAAGAACGAATCCATAAATTTTTATTAATGGAGGCTGAAAACATACCAATTAATGCTCATATATGAATAATTTTTTTACTAAAATTAAATTGACTTTTCAACCTAAATATGTATTAAAAATATACATATTTTCAAAAACTATTTGAGGTGTGTAGCCTCCACTCGTGTAAGGATGGCTCTGCCCTTGGTGGCAAGACTTTTATACGCATGTGCAAGCGAGGTTTTTAAGATACATCTTTTGTTTGTCTAATAGGTTGCAGAGGTATTGGTGAAGAGGGCATTACCTGAAGCAGTATCTGTAGTAAGATTAGTGTTGAAGCTTCTGTCAACAAGAATGGGGACACTGCTGCTGTGTGGATACGTTTGTTTAAGCTGGAGATGGCCATTTGTTCGTAAGTTTTCTGAGTTATCATTGGAGAAGAGAGAAGGGTTGCTGAAGAGATGGTCAAGTGCAAGTTTCTTGATACCTCTCAGAATGGCTTTCTTGATGCTTAAGCTTTTCAGCTTCTATGTTTTTTTCTCTTGGGTACGTAATGTTTTAAGTTTGAGCGTTGTTAAATATTACTTTTTTTTATCACCTGTTTCTTTTTAGTTTGAGTGTTGTTAAATATTACTTTTTTTATCACTCGTTTCTTTTTAAGTGTTATCTTTTCAAGAGATATAGATTTAATCTCATTAAATATTAGGGTAAGTGTCATTTTGCTCACATGTTTAACGAAAAATTTGAAACTGTCCACGAAAATGTCTATGGATATTACTCGTTTTCTATCACTTTTTTTTTTTGTTACAATGGAGGCTAAAGTCGTAGTTCAAACTCAAAACTTGGTCGCTATCCCAACCATTTCCTCCAACTCTTGAGTATTATTAATTTCCCCTTCTTTTGACTTCTGGATGTGTTGCAGACTGATGAAAATTCAAACAATCCAGCATGGGAAGCAATTGGATACCAAACAGACACCAGAGAAGATTTAACCAAACCCCAGAAGGACAGACCACTTGAAAAGGGTGTAATAGAAACCACAAATCAAAATGATTCAGTTCTAAAGGAGTCCCTCATCCAAAAGGGCTTCCATGTCTCAGAAGATCCAAAAAACAATGCATATTCAGTCAAATGTGATGTTGTCATTGTTGGTTCTGGTTGTGGAGGAGGTGTTGCAGCAGGCATTCTCGCAAGCTCGGGTCTGAAAGTTCTTATCCTCGAGAAAGGCCACTATTTCGTGCCAGAAGACTATTCAGGCCTCGAGGCCCCTTCGATGAATGAGCTTTATGAATCAGGTGGAATATTGTCGACTCAAGATGGAAAAGTAATGATCCTGGCAGGATCAACAGTCGGGGGTGGTTCTGCTGTGAATTGGTCCGCTTCTATTAGAACTCCTGACTATGTTCTGAACGAATGGTTTGTGGAGCATAAGATTCCAATGTTTGGAAAATCTGAATATCAATCTGCTATGGACTCTGTCAGCAAGAGATTATGTCTGACAGATAAGGTTTCCGAGCAAAGCTTTCAGAATCAGATACTTATAAAAGGCTGCGAAAATCTTGGCTTGAAGGTTGAGCCTGTTTCGAGAAATTCATCAGAAAATCATTATTGTGGTACCTGTGGCTATGGCTGCAAAACAGGAGACAAGAAGGGGACTGCTTCCAATTGGCTTGTTGATGCTGTTGAAAATGGCGCTGTCATCATAACTGGTTGTAAAGCAGAGAAGTTGATTCTGGAGAGTGGAAATGGAGAAAAAACTAGAAAGAAATGCAGGGGAGTGATAGCAGTCCCTGAAAGTAAGAACATCAAGAAGAAGCTGCATATCGAGGCACGGGCAACAATTTCAGCTTGTGGCGCTCTCTCGACACCCCCTTTACTAATAACTAGTGGCCTGAAAAACAAGCACATCGGCAGGAATCTTCATCTCCACCCTGTATTGTTTGCCTGGGGATACTTTCCAGAAAGCATCTCAGAAATCAAAGGCAAATGCTATGAAGGAGGAATCATTACTTCAATCCATAAAGTGGAGTCTCAAGAAGCCATTATAGAAACAGCAGCAGTTGGACCTGGTTTATTCGCGAGTGTGATGCCATGGACATCTGGACACGATATGAAGGACAGGATGGCAAAATATGCAAGAACCGCGACTCTATTCGCGTTGATCAGAGATCAGGGTGCGGGGGAACTGAAAGAGGCAGGCCGTATAAAGTACTGTTTGAGTGAAACTGATAAGGAACATCTCAAACAAGGATTGAGACAAACTGTGAGAATCCTAATTGCAGCAGGAGCTGTTGAGGTTGGAACACATCGAAATGATGGACAGAAAATCAGGTGTAAAGGGATAACAGACGCAGACTTGGAGGAATTTCTCGACACGGTTACAGCAGCCGAAGGTCCAACAACAATGGGATCGGAGCACTGGACTATGTATTGTACTGCACATCAGATGAGTAGCTGCAGGATGGGTGCAACTGAAGAAGATGGTGCAGTTGATGAAAATGGAGAATGTTGGGAAGCAAAAGGCTTATATGTGTGTGATGGAAGTGTGTTGCCAACTGCCATTGGTGTCAATCCTATGATAACTATTCAATCAACTGCTTACTGCATTTCAAAGAGAATTGCAGAGTCTCTGAAGAAAGATAGCACTTGGAACTGATCACTACTCAGAAAATTTCAAGACAATAAAACCTTTGTGTTTGTAATTTCTGAGGGGATCACCTATTATAAAAATGTTATCACAAACCACAAAATGTTATCACAAGCGCAATGGTGTCAATTCTTCTTTGCGCAGTTCTTAGTTGTCCCACATCGCCAAGTTAGTGAAACATTAGGACAGATACGCACAGTATAAAAAGGCTAGACCAGTTACCATGCAATTTATACCTTTCTCGGCCTTTTGGTTAAGATCAAATGTAGTTTCTGATATGTAAGTTATTGATTTACACGATATTAAATTAATTTTTTTTAAGGGGAGAGTTTATCATGGTAGCTTGCTTTCGGGACTTTCGTGTGTTGCCTTGGTGTTGCACTATTGTTTTGGCCTGGTGCACCCCACCAAAAGTAGTTCAAAATTTATTGTTGTGTAGTCTTCTGTGCTGTTCGTTAGCAATCTATCCTAAGATAAACTGATTTACCCTTTTTGTTTGTCTTGAAACTTGCCAATGGTTTGTTTCGGGTTCGTTTACGGGTTTTAAAAATTTGATTTAGGTTTTCACGAATATACTGCATAGAGTCGAAATTAAAATAATCAGAGACACAAATTTGAGAAGATCGTTTCCTTAAATCACTAAAAATGCATACCAAACTGTCAGGTAAAAGACATCATGTGAAGGGTTAATTGCTCGGACACTATGGGAAAGGAAGACTCTCAGAAGTTCTTCGTCCCATATTTTGCATGGACATGCTCTTTTAAATTGACCGTGGAATTTACATACGATAGTTAAAATGGTGAAATAACGATCTATTGTAAACAAATGTTTCAAATTTGAAATCACGATATTTATCTCTATTGTACATAAACAAAAAATTTACAGGAATTTGATACCTACACAATTCGAGAATTGTTTTAGAGACGAAGTTGTATTTAAATGGAAACAAATTGGCAGAGCGAGAAAAATAGAACATATAATTTGCATTGTTGTTCCTATTAATATATTAGGAACAAAATTTGAAAAAGAATAAACTTGATGAATAGAAGCGATTTGATCAATTATAATTATAATTAATAACTGAGAGGTCACCAGTTCGAGTCCCCTTAGAGTCACTGAAAATTTATCGGGCCGTTAACTTCAGGGTCCGTGGGATTAATCGGACAAAATTCAGATACCCAAAAATTTCAAAAAAACAAAACAAAATTATAATTAATAGTACGAATTTAATTAGATGAATATTAACAAAAAAGAATATAAAAAAAAATATTAGATTGAAGCACAAATCTTTCGCTTTTTTAAAAGTAATGTATGTCACTCCAAAGAATATCTCATTTGGTAAAATAATCTCTCAAACGTGTCACGAGAGTCGCAATGCCAAATGAAGGAATTTAAGGGGAAATTTTCTTTGCACAAATTAGCATTTGGTATAGCTTGGATATCAAGATCCAAAAGTTAAACGAATAAGTCTACTTTATAATCGCTATAATTGTATGACGACCATAATTAAAACCTTCCAAGGGCGTACCTGGAGATCCCAGCATGAGAAAGGGAAAAAATAAGTAAGGGAAATGAGCCTAAGAAGGTCGGACGATCCATTAATTGGCGGCCGCCTTGACTGCCTTCTCGGCTGCATCATCCAGATCTTCAGCTGTAACAAGTGTCATACCGCTTTCCTTCAAGCAACCGAGGGGTTACTTTAATAAACTATCGCATTGCCATCTTTCTACATTTTCCTCAAATCATCAAGCAGCATTATCGTCAAACTTGAGCTTTGCATCAGCAGCTACCAACTGATTATCAGAGGTCTCCGCTAGGGGATTGATCTATCCAAAGAAGTGCTATTAGTATATATCAGAACAGCATAAAACTTGCCCTATGCAGCATTTTCCAAGATAAAAGGCTTGTCAAAAGAAAATCAGAAAGTTCTCTTACTTCCAATAATGTACAGTCACATTCACAGAAAAGTTTATATAACTTCTTCACTTGTTCAATTGAAGCATTTCTGTCAGCCACCTTGGAAGCCAAACCATCAACAACCTTGGCAGCATCCTCATCAGTTATTCCTTTGAAAACATCTATGGGTACCTGAGAAAGCATTAAAATTATAAGTTCTTATTAGTACAAAACAGAATGCAACCGTGGCGAGATTTTTATTGCATCATTAAATGCTATTATTCTAAAGCAACCTTTATAATCACGTCAGGGAATTTCTCCGCGAGGTCTTCAATACTGGTTCCACCCTTTCAACAGGCAATAATAAGCTGCAGAAAGCAATTAAATTATACATATTAGCCGTGAATTTCAACTTATAAAGTTACTAGCCATGTCTTGTAATAACTTCCACAATGTTACTGCAAAGGAATACAAAAAAAGGAAAAAGAAAAATGTAAGCAAGCACCCCCTCGTAAGCTGAAAAGTGGGCAAAGGGGGTCCCAATAGGCAAATAAGAATAGTCTCGTATGATAAAAACTTACAGGACCGGCAGTTTTACAATCAAGAATGATGGAAAAATACATCTCATTGACTAGTGACAGCTTTTCACACAAATAAACCTGCAATCAAATGCAAAACTAAGTCATGACTGTGAAGTAACTATACTTGTCAACCATCAAAATGAAAATTCTTTAAATGAAGAATATAGCACAGAATTCAAAAGATAAAGAAAAGAATTGATTTTTTGAGCTCACGTACCAATCTGCTAGCTATTGTTAACAAATATTGACAGATGGCCTCAGCCCATTTTAGGTAACTAAATGTGAATATAAATGGTTTCCATCATGTGAATTTGTTTCCTATCACCCAAGTACTGGTATTAAAGGGCAGATGTAGCATGGACGTTAGTGACTCTAACAGTGTCACATGCACCAGAATATAAATTGCCCATTTATCAATTTCTTGTCCAAAATAACTTTTCAATAAATCAGGGTAGCCAATATGCACAATTTAAGACTCGGCTTCAGGCAAGACATAAATCTACCTGTATTTGTTTATAAGGAAGAATGATGATTTACAATGTTTATGAACATTCACATGCAAATGTATCATAATCAATCTGAGCTGTATCCTACTTGAATTTCAATCTGATTGATTTTCGGTTTATCTACTAAAATTTCCACACATGTTTAACACTGAATAGATTTCCTTAAGAATTCATATAATTGCTAGCTAACCCATTATTTCCAGCAGTAAATCACCTTAATCATTTTCTTGTGATCAATTAAAAGATTATGCACTGTGGTTTTCAAACTTTAGATATTATAGAGTAAGCAAACAGCAGGGGAAGAAGGGCTTTGAGCCTCTAAGATTCCAGACCTCTAACATCCCCCACACCAAGTGTCAGAAACATGTATTATATATTGATTACAGTATATAGGTTAGAAACATCAAAAAGTACTTTAAGTATCTCAAAGTATCAGTTATAATGGTGAAGAAAAAAAATTCCAAGTTCATCAAATGAATAATTGCTGAATCAAGTTATTTTCACTTAACCACTTTTTCAATAATACAATATTGGGGCTTATATCCAGAAGGAGAATATAAAGCTTCTAAGTTGAGGAAGTTGACATTGCAAAACCACACACTTGTCAGCAAAAATCTCCTCTATTTTGAACATCCAAAACACAAATGGAAAAAATTGTTGGAAAACGAAGTTACTTTAACATCTAGTCTCAGACATAATGTTGATAACTTAAGCCCTTATTGTTAATTTCCATTAAAAGTGAGAGTTGCTCTCTATCAATCAATTTAAATCTGAAGATTATGAAGATTGCAAGCTTAAAATAGGTCATGAAAGTAAAAACCAAGTATCAAACCTTGCTGACAATTTTTCCCTGGGGGCCGGTTTGTTTTGTGACAAGTATCTGCCCAAGCATCTTTCCTGAAAGTAAAGGTTCAAACCATCAGAATGCAGAGCAACATGGAGACATAGACATGGCCCAGTAGAGACTGATTAAGACCATATGCAACATACTGTCAACTCAAAAGCAAGTCCCTCAAACATAGCAAGCACAAGGCACAAACAAATGGCATTCTGATAACTCCTAACCTCAATATACACTAACAAAGAATGTAGTGATAGCACATCAACTGGATCAAGGCATTCTTAAAGGAATTTAATCATGATCATGGACATGTGAATTTCACTTAAAACATTTAAACACATACCCACCCCACTATCCCAAATACATGTGAAAGAAAAGGATGATCAATCATGGAAGCCAGTCAATGGAGATTCTTCCTCACGATCTATGAGAAGTAGATGGCTATTCAAATCAACTCCTGAAGCTCCTATACGAATGTAAAAATGATTTGAACAAGTCCCTCATCAGTGACAAAAGAATCAAGATACAATAAACAATTTGAAGCATACAAGATAATCTGCAATACCAGCAATATTTTCAACCTTGTCAGCTTTAACAATATGAACACCACCTTGGAGGCCACTTTTGAATGTTCCCAAGCCCCGCCCACCAGCAAGGATTTGAGATTTGACCACAATCTGCACTCATAAAATCAGCATGACCCGTTTACGTTCCTTCGTTTTAGCTGGTTCACACATATAAGAACAATCACAATGCTAACAATTATTGATAAAACCAAAAAGAAATTAAGGTTCATTTCCATTTGAAACTTCATAGACAGCGTCTAAAAATACTATCACACAAAATTCTCTAGAAAGTTTTCTCGACATAAAAAAGACTATCATGTTTCCGAATTGAAACATATAACCAATATGCCCTCAATCCCCTCACAAATTACCTCATTTTCCCTTGGGAACACCTCCTGAATCGCCTTTTTCACTTCTTCCAAAGACGACACTGCAACACCTTTCGGAACACTGATTCCATATTTTCCCATCAACTCCGCACCCTAATAACATCATAAATTTCAAAAGAAGACTTTAAACCATCACGATAATCAAACACGGATGAAACAGTAAACAACTGCTACTACTCAGAGGATCTCACTTTACATATACAAAAATACCACCGTATAGTGTATACATTTCACATACACACACACACACATTCACAACTGTGTGTCTGTCTGTATGTGTGTATTCACTGAATGAATCATCTAAAAACAAAACAAAAACAAAAACAAAATTAAAAAGAAAAACAGAGCATGTCTTTTTCATGCTATACGCAATGCTCTCTAAGACAGAGCATGCTTTTTTTATGCTATATGCAATACTCTCTAAGACAGCAACATATAAATGTGTGTGTGTGTCTGCGTGCACGCATACACGGACATACTACATCTAAACACATTGCTATACCGCCTTCAATATGCATATATACATACATATACATATACATATATACATACATATACATATACATATATATATATATTAGTGTGCGTGTATTCACTGAAGTAATTATCTAACAAAGATAATATAATATACACGCGTATGTATATGTAAATGTGTGTGTGTCTGTAATCACTGAAGTAATCTTCCAAAAAACAAAATACTCGTATATATGTGTTAGTGTGTGTATTCACTGAAGTGATCATCTAAAAAGAAAACACATATATACAAACATATATGTGTGTGTGTGTGTTTTTATTTGCTAAACTAATCATCTAAAAACGAAACAATAGAATCAAAGCACTCAATTAGCAGCAATATGCATATACACACACACACACACACACATACATATATGCATATATAGAATGTAGTTAGACAAATACATTATAGGCATGATAGTAGAAGATAGAGAGCGGATTGATATTCGTGGATATTGAGACGGCGGAGCTGTTGCCACTGCCATTTTCCGGCGACGGAGATCGACCGACCGGCGAGCTTTCCGAGCACTCCTCTAACCATATTATTAATGTTCAGATCCTTATTTAAATATTTTAGAGAAAATCGAAGAAAATTAAAACCCTAGAAAAATGTAAAAGCTTTGAAGAGAACAAAAGCAATGCCGGAACTGCGAGATGGCCACGCCGGAACACAGGAGAGCTCAACCTAGTTTTATTTTTATTTTTTTTTATATTCCTATTTGTTAATTTATGGGTTTTCTTGTAATTTCCTTTAACCCCTGTATTTCAGCTTATTCTTACGATTGGCCCCAATTCTTTTGCTTTTTCTACTTTCTCTCCCAATAATTATTATTGGCATTTCTTTTTTTTTCCAAAGTGGGAAAAAGCAACCAATGCCTATGTATAATATATATATACATGAACAACCATTTGATCTCCATCAAAATTCGCTTTGAATCCCTTACAAACTAGTGAATGTAAACTTATTTCATTTTTTAGTAGGGTTCTTTTTTTTTTTTTTTTGGTTAATTTAGTAGGGTTCTGAATATGTCAAATTTGGAGCAAAATTATCATCGTTCAAATTTAAATTAATTAGGTGTAAAAGTATTTAAGTTTACATAATGCTTTAATTGGTTTTTAAGAAATCTAAATTAAGATTCTAGAATTCGACTCCAAATCAAGGGATTAGAGAAAGTTAGCTATTGCATTATTATAGTAAAACCCATCTAAAATCGTCTTTTATGCGTGCAATAGATATAAGAATATTAAATGATAGATAAGTTTATTTTTCATTTCAAGTAGATCTTTGATCCCATGTCCAAAATGAAGTCAATAGATTAATAAGTAATTTTCAAACTCTAAAATATTTTTTGCCTTTAAATAAGTTACTTTCAGGGCTTAACTGATTTCTAAATTTCACAAATAGAAGTAACATTAAATTACGTATAACCATTTCACAACATATAGACTTATTATCCAAAATAATTATTTGACGGTTTATTATAAATCTGAATAGGATGAGGTAAGCCATCAAGCAATATATAATTATTTATAATCATGCAAGTTAAAAGTTTTTTTTTTAATGTTACTTTTCATTTTAGGATGACATTCATTTAAAAAATAAGACAAAAATTTATGTTTGTTTATGTTAGGTGTTTTGACTATTTTAAAACTTTTGCATGCATCTTTCGTCATTGAAATCGTAATATATATTATCATCACCTTTAAACATGTTTCACAAAGATATTGCCCATCAAATCATTTACTCAATTGGCTATCCATTACAATAAGATTGAATATCACTCGCACATATATAAATTTTAGACTTTGTTTGACCTAACTGTTAAATCATAACTTTTGAGTTGTACAACTTTTAGTAGTAGAGATTTGATTAAAAAATGTGTTGTTAAACAAAAGTTATAAATTGTTCGTCCTATGTCTAATAATGTATATATTTGATAAAGAAAAAGAAAAATAGCTTCTGGCATAATATAAAAACAGTTTTACAAAAAAAAATTTGAAAAAATCTAATTTGACACTTCTTATTTTTTTAGTTTTTTTCACCTTCAATTTTTATTTAAAAGCAATTTCAAACATGAACAAACAAGTTAATTTTAATTTATAAACTTATAAAAAATATTTTTGAGTATCTAAAACTTAAATCAAAATAAAATCTTAGCCTATTGACAACCCACTTCACCCAATCTATATGATAGCTTGTAAGAATACCACGTTATGTGGTTCGCTTTGGTCAAATGGCGATATTGCTAGCTTTGAGATTCTTTTTCTTTCAATTGATCTCTACGTGCAGCTTGCCATGCTTCCCCTCATATGTCATCCAATTCCACTTCCACTAGCGCAAAACAAAGCGTGTACGCTCTCTCTTTCTTTAAAACGAGGAATTCACTCTAATCAAGATTATAAAAGATCTGTTCACAAGATTTGAATGTATTGATCGTGTAGTAATTTATTGTGGTTAAAAATTTTAAATTTAAACTTATACATTCATATCACAAATAGTATTTAAACATGAATTGGAGTATGTGTGAAAGTGCGCCAGTCGAACACAGGATTTATAATTTTAGAGTATAGCCTAGGATGAGTTCCTTATCATCAAAAAATAGAACACATAAAATCTACCTTAAGGCTACAAACTCCATGGTGCACTAATCTACCCAATAGATGCTTAGGGTGAATTTCTCATCATCAAAAAATAGATAACATAAGATCTACTTTATGGCCACAAACTCCGTGGTGTAGTGATGTGACACACCACATGTTTAGAATGAGTTTCCATCATCAAAAAATAAATCACATAAGATCCACTTTATGGCTACAAAAAAAACGTTGTGTAGTAATGCAATTCAACACATGTTTTGATTCAATAAAGGGTTAAACAATATTTATAATAAATAAATTCAAATGGAAAACTTTCGATTATAATGAATCGTTACCTGATTATTTTACCATTTCTTTGAAAGAAAGCGAGCACTTTTTCATTGGAGGACCTTTGGTGCTTTTACCACTATTTCTTATTTGGGTGACCGAAGAAACCTTCAATGCCCTATTAATGTTTTTACCATTTTTGGTGCCCTTTTAACCATCCTTACCTTTTATATGTTTTGCTTTTTCTACTAGAAAATAAATTATTTTCCTTTTCAATGAAAAATATTTTTTTCTATCTTCATCTAATGGTTGTGATTCTCTCTTTTTGTTGTGAGAAAGTGACTAAGAGAAAATTCACGACCTAATTTACCCTGCCAAACTTTGCTTAATATTCCAAAAAAGAGAGAATGTTTACCTTTATTTTCTCCTTTTTGTGTATTAGTGGAGCCATTTGACAATATATATATATATATTTTTTTTTTAATTTTATTTGAGGCATGCTTAAGCCATTTTACATCATTTAAAATATTATTAACAAGATTTGATTATGAAACATCTCGCATCTAAAGCGATAATCATACTAGTAGACCAAATGACCAATGGTAACGAAGAAGAAGTGTTTAAAGTTGATTATTATCTGTTACTTAATTTTCTAAACATTAACATCACACGGTAACCATTAATTTAGCATTTGAAAATGTTATGTGCTATATATTATTATACAACCAGTGCATTATGTTATTCATTTTTCAGGAGGCGACTGATCTATATATTCACTTGTGGAAATTCTAACACGGCATAAAATTGTTTAAAATCTCTTGATATTTTTGATATTTTTAGTTCGATAAAGTGCACAGGACCCTTTTGTACTTTTGTAAAGTTGTACAATACACTTATGTGGTTTTAAAAATGCACGATACTCTCTTGTAGTTTCTGAAACTAAACACAATAGTCCCTTGTGGTTTTAAAAGTGCACGATACTCCTTTTTGGTTTCTGAAACTAAGCACCCCCTCTGTCAAAAAATCCGTTTATTTTAACGAAAAATATGATGCATGCGAGTCTTAAATTATTAATTATTTAAATAAAAATACCCTTATATGATACATATTGTTTTCTTTAGGATTGAAAAAAATGGGTATTTTTGTTCAAACAATTAAAAATTTAAGCAAAAAAACGTATTTGACGCACGTGCATCATATTTTCTGTTAAAATAAATAGATTTTTTTATGGAGAGGGTTGTTGTACTTAGTTTCAGAAACTATAAGAAGGGTACCGTACACTTTTAAAACTATGTAAGGTATTGTGTAAGTTTATAAAAACACATAAAAGTCCTGTACACTTCACCTTTTTTAGTTTGCAAAACTACTCAACTCTCATCAATTCTGTCACTAAACATAGTTAATCTCCACTTAATTTTTTATCGATAAAATATTCTTAATCTCTCCCAATTTTCAAATGTTATAGAAGCTAACAACAATGGAATTATCAATATGGCTTGTAATTTCCGATCAGAGTTTCTGAAGGTAAATGAAAGAAAGACAATTGTAAGCATTTTTTTTTTGGTCATAACAATTGTAAGCATCACATCACAATAAAAAGCAGAAGATTGAGAACAAATTCTGCGAATAAAATCAAGGCTCAGCGGGTACATCAAGATCACCATGATGCGTATATTTTCTTCAAAAGAGGATTTAGTTCCTCTACAATGGCGAATTTATTTTTGGGTAAGTGGGGTTGCAAGAAAACGTTAAAAAAATTCATGATTTTTTTTAAAGAATTAAATATCTATTAATTAGTCCCCAATGAGAAAAATACATATATATATATATATATTAATATAGTTGAAAAATAATGTGTTTTAGTCACATTGAAAAAAAATTTAAATCCGCTCCTTCTACAATATATTATCTTTTATTATTTTCTTTAGCAGTAATCTTCATTGATGATACGTGTCGACAAATATAATCAATATCCAACTTTTAGATACTTAAAAATATTTTTAGGAATTTAAAACTGAAACTAACCTACTTGGCGCATTTTTTAAAAAGCTTTTATGTAAAGCAAAAGTTAAAAAAATAAGAAGTTCCAAATCAAATCTTTTTTTTTTTGCTTTTTCAAAGCTATTGTTCTTTTTTTTTCCCCCTCAAAAATACATTTTCATATATTTTTTTGGTCATTTTCACAGCCCACAACACTATTCGAGTAACAAACCAAACATAATAGTGAACAGTTCTGACATAATAATGCTATATAATTAACAACTTTTATTCAATTAAACCAAAAAGACACTAAATTAATTCTTCTATACCATACTTGGTAACTATACTTGGAAAACATTAAATAGCAATAAAATCTCAACACGTCAACAAAATCAAACCCAAACAAACAGCTAAATCAAAGTTATATTAAGACGACATCACTCAAAGGACTCATCGGATAGTATTAAGTTGAACCGGCATATCCAGTTACAGGATGGAAGTGCTGGATCTGATTCACCCTCCAAAAACCTCCCGGATATCCCAAAAAAGTCGCGGCGAAAGAAGTCATCAAAGGGATCAGATGGTTGTGGCTCATCAGGATCATCAAGGTTGAGAGGTACTAGTTCTAGTACACACAGTTCTACACACTCTGATCCTGGAACGGACATTGGATCCTCCCTAAGGTCACGTAACAACGAAATTTGTCAATTACCTTCGCGAATGAAACCTCTTGGCGGAGAGGAAGAGAAGGAAAGCAGTGGATTTTCTTGAGAAGGCTGTTCAATTCAAAGCTTTTTTCTTTTTTTTCTTGTTAGCTAGAACTGGATTAGACAAAAGAAACAATTTCAACTATATTGGTAGATTCTTGGTTGAATCAATCATCTATTATGCCAGTTGCTGTAGAATTGCTATCCTTTACAAGTTTTAAGGCCATTGAATCCAAGAAATTGCAGCCTATGGCTTCCAATCCCCTCGGGGGCCGGGGGCCGGGGGTGGGGCATCATTTTCATCACGTGGTCAGTACTTAGCTCAACAGATTAAACGTTCAATGTATTGGAGTTGGTTAGATTACGGATATCCTGAGGCAAATGATTTGCAAAACGAAAGGAGTGAGAAAGACCAAAGAATTTGTTTAGAAGAAAGCTCCAATACTCACTTTAGTTGTCAGTCCAGTCTTGGGCTGTCATGTGGCCTCCAATTCGATTGATTGCTCATTTTCCCTTATCAGGTTGGTGTCCAATGTCATTGAATAATGTTTTTTTTCACAGAATTCTTCTAATCATATTGATGAGAATTAAACCTTTTCTTTTTTTTCTTTTTCAGTTTTTTTCCTTGTGGGATTATTATTGTCGATTAAAAATGGGGTTGACACCTTTTAGCCTTTTTTGCTTTAATGGAAAAAAAATTTTAACGTCTAAAAGCGTTCAACTTTGCAAACCTAATTTCGACTTTGAGTAATATTTTGTGTCAGTCCTTTACCTCTTATCATTCTTTATATGGTCAGGATTGCTTTCATAATTTGCATGAATTAAAATATCCATGAAGGATCCATGCCAATGATCGATCGAGCCTTCATAGACGCAACTTTTTTGTAATTTGTATCCTCCTCCATTAAACCACAAAGATATTATCTATCTTTCTGTAGTTATCAAAGGTAACTTTGTGCACGAATTCAGAAAGAGTCAGACTCAAGGTCTATTGGACATAGAAAACAACCCTTGCCTAACAAATAATATATAATTAATATTTCTTCTTCAGACCGAGCATAAAAGGTAGCATTAGATATTTTTATTGGCTTAAGCACCTTGACTATATTATTTATGAAGGTTTCCTAACACCAACATACAAGGATGACATTGTCTGAATCTAACCTAACCTACCTAATTCTATACTACCAAGTTTTTTATTTGTTACAGTACTTAAAACTGTTAAAAAAAAAATAAAAAAATATTGCAAATGATTTTAACTGTTGCATATAGTCATTATATAAATTTTTTATTGCAACGACTTTTTGTAAATTATAAGCAATTGTTTAAAAGCCCGTTGTAATTAAATTATAATTTTAAAGTCATTGCAAAAGTAATGTAATAAGCAATTATTAATATTGAAATGGGATTAAAACAATTTAACCTTTTGCAATTAAATAAAACTATTGCAAAAAGTTTTAGTTTATTGCAATAAGACACCTATTGCAATAGTTTTTTCATTTTTTCAATCAGAGTGCTTCAAAAGAACTAAAATATTGTAGTGGTTTAAACTTAATGAAGTATATATATTACATTACTTGGCCAACGGTTAGCTAACTTTGGTACTTTCATTTGTTTTAAGAATACTCCGTCAAATAGAAACATAATTAATTCTCAAACCACTTTATAAGATCTTGAATCATTCCACTTGATAATGATCCCGTAAACTAATTTGGTGCATCCATGTATGACCAGGCTCTCGTATGTCGTTCATATAGTTTATATGGAGTTGGCAATGCATCTTGTTTCACAGGATCAACATGCAACGTGATAACAATTAGATTATTTAGATTATATTCATTTTGATTTGTTATATATTTTTAGATTAGATTTTATTTAATTTGTTATTCAAACTCATCTATATCCTGGAATCTAGGAAGCTTATCTTTATCTGTCATTCACTCTAGATTGCTTTAGAATATATACTATAAATATAAGAGATATGTAAACTTTACAATTTAATAAAAATTATTCCACTTTTCACAGTATCAGAGCATCACGACTAACGTCTGCTTCCACCACTACTTCTACCATTCCTAAGACCTCTTCTGCCTCTGCAATTTCTCTTTTTCAACTTCTATCACCCATCAACAAACATAGAGCAACCAAACAAAATCAAAAAAAAGAAAAAGCCATGGCAGATTCCTCCACTACATGTTCCTTTTCTATTCCCAATTACAACGTAAAACCTTTGTTACTATTACTCTTGGTCACTCTAATTACCGGACTTGGAACACTCAACTCACCACCTTTATTACTTTCAACAATCTGCTACTACATGTGGACGACTCATTTCCTAAAACCTATTCTACTTTCTATTGATTCTACCTCAACTTCATCCACCATTTCCACTACTACTCCAATCTTTCTTGTTGATTGACAATAAAACCTTCTTACACATGGTTCTTCATCTGAACTGGCAACACATGCCTACTTCATCTAAATTTCTTACCACACATATTAAGCACTCACATATCTAGCTTCCACTATTTCTTTCACAGCACCACACCAACCTTATATTCTTCAACTAGACAACTCTTATTTACATGGCAGCAACATCACTATTCCACTTTTGTGGCTTCCCCCAATGCATTTACTCTTTTGTCTTACAACACAAAAGCCCGTGTTATGGTGCTACTCGAACCACATGAGCTATTTAATTTGGAAGAACCAACTCACTACTTTTCTTGTCCAAGCTCACCGTCTTTGCTCCGGCTTCGCTTGTGGGGGCATGATAACGATTAGATTATTTAGATTAGATTCATTTTGATTTGTTATATATTTTTAGATTAGATTTTATTTAATTTGTTATTCAAATCCATCTATATCCTGTAATCTAAGAAGTTTATCTTTATCTGTCATTCACTCTAGATTGCTCTATAATATGTACTATAAATATAAGAGCTATATAAACTTTACAATTGAATAGAAATTATTCCACCTTTCACAACGCAATGAAAATATGCATCTCTTTTTAGCTTACTTGGTGGGTGCAGGGCTCAATTTTCATGAATATTGGGGTGGATATATATATATATATATATATATATATATATATATATATATTCATAACAATCATATGTACACATTTTTTTCGATATTGTTATGAAATAATTACTATAAAAACAATAATATAAGAAAGAGGTGAGAGAAACTAGAGAGTGAATACTATTAATTTCACTGTAAACTATGAATTACAATAACCTCTATTTATAGGAGAAATGAAGTTACTATGCAGTTAACTACTATTTGTACAGTACCACTATTTAAACAGTGCTCAGCGGCTACTGTTCATAAGTTGACTACTATTTGAACAATGTTTGGTGGCGACTGTTCATTAATATCCATCCAACATATAACACTCCCCGTTTGAAATTTAATGCTCAAGAATATGCCTCATTAAAATTTTATCAAGAAAATCCAATGGGATAAAAAATTAACTAAGGAAAAAAGTACAAAATTCTTTGTGTATGTCTTTTATACTACCTTATTATAAACCTTGTCAGGAAAACCCAATAGGACAAAACTTGTACGAAGGGAAAAAGAGTGCAGTGCATATGTCTCTCCCTTTTGTGGGCATATCAACAATGATCTCGGAGTCGTCGCATACCAATCTTCTATACTAACTTTTCGAATGTGGTAGTAGGCAATAATTTTGTGAACAAATCAGCAAGGTTCTCACTTGAACGAATTTGATGAACCTCGATTTCACCATTTTTTTTAAGCTCATGAGTAAAAAAAAACTTTGTGGAGATATGCTTAGTTCTTTCACCCTTAATATAACTTCTCTGTATTTGGGCAATGCATGCAGCATTATCTTCATATAAAATAGTGGGGCTACTTTTGCTTGTCGAAAGATTGCATTCTCCCTTAATGTGTTGGGTTAAAGATCTCAACCAAACACATTCTTGACTTGCCTCATGAAGTGTCAGTATCTCAGCGTGATTTGATGAAGTAGCAGCAATAGTTTGTTTTGTAGATCGCCAAGATATAGCAGTACCACCATATGTGAACAAATATCCAGTTTGAGATCGTCCTTTATGTGAATCAGACAAATATCCAACATTTGCATATCCAATCAACTCTGGTTGCGGATGTCTTCTCCCCCTCATTGCGACCTCAGTCATGGCGATAAATCCTTCAAGCATCGCATTCCAAATTTTGAACCATATAATGTGAATATGGTTGTGTACTTTAGTGAACAAATCTGTGGATTTTCACTTGAGCATAATTGTTGAACATCAACAATACCATTTAATTCAGAAGAATATAGTACATTTTGTTGTCCACATAATCTTTGCATAATGTAGTTGGATTGTCTTTGTTGAAGAGTTACCAGATGATTCTCAAACATCTTGCATGATTAAACTCAACCATATACTTTCTTGTTATGACTGAAGACATACTCTGTTTGTGCATTTTCCTTTCAATGATCAAATAAACAACCAGTATTTGTATAACTAACTATCATTGATTTTGATCATTTTGAATAAAATATTCTCTATCCGATATTTTATAAAAATTGCAAGTATGTGCTTAAATCCATTCCAATATATGTATTGTACCTGGCTAACAAATAAACAAATAAAGGCACCATCTGCCC
Source organism: Ehretia macrophylla (assembly GCA_037974665.1). NCBI lineage: Eukaryota > Viridiplantae > Streptophyta > Magnoliopsida > Boraginales > Ehretiaceae > Ehretia > Ehretia macrophylla. The sequence continues at coordinate 46,907,278 of CM075782.1, read as the reverse complement.
TTGTGATATTAGCAACATACTTTAGTGTACCTAATATAGTAAAATATTGTATATGGTATTTGTGAATCAATAATTCATTCATTATATTTTCAATGATGGAAATGATTCTTTTCAATATCAAGGAACTATTATATTTTCATACAAAAAATATCAGTTTCAGTATTTTGTATAAGATAGACATATATTTTTAATTGTAAATACCCGATATTCAGATCATGAAAATTCTTTATTTACATGATCGATAAATCTCATATCTTTTGAGATATATTGTTTGCTTATGTAAGCTCTTCAAGCTCCTTTATGATGTACATCAATAAACATCAATCCAACAAATATATATCAATATTTCACCACATTCTTTCAGAATGGTTTCATTGATACAAAGATTTTTGTAATCAAATACATTTCTTGAGATTTTTATTCATATGCTTCATACATATATTGTCTTTCCAGGACTTCAATATAAATATTATTATCACGTTAATATATGCTTCAAGCATATAGAGTTTTTTCAGGACTTCAATATCAATATCATTGTCACGTGAATATATGTTTTAAGTATATAGAGTATTTCCAAGACTTTAATATAAATATCATTATCACATAAATATATGCTTCAAGCATATAGAGTCATTCCAGGACTTCAATAATATTATCATGTGATTTATATATGTAAAATATTACTATACTCATAAGACGCATGTGAAGTCATTTTTTAAAAATGACCAGGCTAATATCAATGTAATTTTTTTAGAGAATATAGACCAATGTGTAATCACACAACGTACTAACTCATTCATTGTTTGCCTTCGAACAATTTTAAGGGAAAGCCAATTGTCATGATTAATTCTTTGTAATTTCATTGCATTTCTAATTTCAATTCTCATAGTGATGTGGGATTATATTATCTTCGTAATACAATACAATGTTCCCCCTTAATCCTATCATCATATTTCATGTGCATTTATTTTCTGTCTGGATTGCGTCTTCGTTATTATTTTTGGCCAATCATTCATTTGTCGACATGCATAAGTGGACTTCAATTCAAGATCCTCGATTTCTTTTATAAAATCAGTAGATACTGCATTTTTTCAAAATTTTGAACAATTTCTCTTTTCGGTTTCATTCTCGTTCAAGAGTAGTATAACTGAGTGAGTATTTTCAATACTTTCAATATCACATCATATTCAGATACCTGATACTCTCTTAGAGTAAAATTTCTTAGTTATATTTTTAACTTTTTGTCTTGACATCTTCATGATGTCAAACAATTCAAAAATGCCAACTTACATATTTTGCTCTTTTATCTTTGAAACTGATATATTTACCACGCTTCAAGCGTGTAGTAGACTATATTCATTTATGTGTTTCTCAATTGAAACATCAATTATATTAGGAGCATTTATAGCTGGTAGATATAACTGAGTCACTATCTTTGCATCTGACAATGTATTTCATAATCGATTTACAACTTTTTACAAATGAATAATTTGTTGAACTTTTCATTACATTAATTTATATGAGGATCAATATGATAATGCTTTTCATACATTTCTCATTTTTTTAGCTTTTGTTTTTCTTCCTTGATATTGAAAATATCATTTCATTATTTAGCAAAGCATACTATTGAAACATATTCCATCAAAGGTTCCATATATATAATATTTGACGAAATTTTAAATAATAAATTCTCAATTTTTTTATAGACCCATCTTTATATGCTTGTGGTGGAGCAGTTGAATCATATATTGCACAAAACATTCTTAGATGGTATTTGAATAATATGGAGTATATAATTTAATTGGTTGGCTTTATTTGAATAAATATTGCAGCATATAATATAGCAGGTCCCCAAGTAGGACTAGCCAACTTAGTCCGCAATAATATTGATCTAGCAATTAACTGCAAGTATTGATAGAAAGATTATGCAAAACCATTTTGTGTATATGTGTGAATCACATAATGCTCAATATTAATCTCAATTGACATACAACAATCATCAAGTGATTGGGATGTAAAAACTCATGCATTATTAAGATGATTCTCTTGATTGTTTAATTCATAAATATTTTCCGTAATCGAATTATGTATATAAATACTTTTGCAAATGCCATATATCAGGTGGACAGCGACAAACACGTGACCATCGTATTGAGACATCTATTAATACCACAAAATATTAAAATGGTCCTCATGAAAAAATAATAGGTCCACATATATTCCCTTGAATCTTTTTCAAAATAAAAATATAGGATTTTCGATATCAATTTTAGTAGAGGTGACCTTTTGGATCAATTTTCATTGGGCACAAACAATACATAAAAATTCATTTAGGCTTTGTTTGTTTGCCGTAAAATATTTTTTCGGAAAATATTTTTCGGATTTTACGGTGTTTGGTAACACCGGAAAATTGGTCAACCGTAAAATATTTTACAGTAAAAAATTGCGGCTACTTTTTCTAAATTTTACAGTGTTTGGTAACACCGTAAAATTAGTCAACCGTAAAATATTTTCCGGTCAACAATTGCGGTTAGTACAAAATTTTATAAAATGTTTTACGGGACTTTGGGAGAAGAAAACATTTTACAGAATTCACGATACATCCAAACACCAAAAAATATTTTTCAGTAATTTATTTTTCGGAAAAATATTTTCCGCCAACAAGTTATTTTACGGCAAACAAACGAAGCTCTGTAAAATAAAAGGAAAATATTTTCCACAAAAAATATTTTACACAAGCAAGTTATTTTACAGCAAACAAATAGAGCCTAACAATAGACTCTTTTGATTCTTTAATGAGTACCTATTTGAATTTTCAATAATTCTTTTCATCATCACTACGCTTGGATAAAGTGATCATGCCAAATCATCAACTCTTTGGATCAAATATCTTCTGGTTTATTAATGGGTGTTCATAGGAATTTTTCGATAATTTCTTTTGCATTATCATTACACTCATATAAGTTATCACTCAAGTATAAGAAAATACTTGGATCACTATATCTTTATTCAAGTACTCATATATTTGTATGATAAATCTCAGAAGATCAAGCAGTGATATAATAATAGCTCTTCTAGAGCATTCAATAAGACTGGTAGTAGCAGAATATGACATAAACAAATATGACATAAACAAATATGACAAGAAAAATGGTTAAACATAATATTAAGATATAGATCATCATCCAATATAGAATAATCAATATGATTCATCTTAATTCTTATAATTTATTTTCATTCATTGATATTTTAAAAAAATTAAACGAAATATATTGGCGTATCATATGTACTCATCAAATACCCTAATGGACCATATTTGTAGTAAATATTACTATTACTTTGAGATCTTATTTCTAGTGATTTCTCATTTTTAATACTTTTTCTCATTATTCTCCCCCGAGAATAAAGTTTATATGTCTCACCCAATAAATAAGAAATCATCAAATTCACAATTAACACTCTCTTGGAAATAAATAATGTATTCATTTGATAAGATATGTGCATCTAGTTATTTATTCTCCATATGAGAACATAAAATTTATATTCTTATGAATAATATCATCTGGAATCATAAATCACAAGTTATCCAAAATAACTCATCATTAAAGAAGTAATTTATTTTCCCTGATAACAAGTAAGTTTGTTATTGAGAATATTGATAAAATACTCAAAATAAATATTATAAGAAGGTAAGTAAAGATAATCACACTTACCAGATCACGGGAATAATATCATAACCTTCAATAAATAATTATAAGATAGATATGATAAAATTTTAACCTCAAATAATGAGTGTGCTACAAACAAAAGAAAGATGTTCAATATTCAAACATCTAAAATACAATTATTATTAACAAAAGATTCAGATCTATGGAATAGATCCCTTCAACAACAATTAAAATTTCACATCTATATTCCAAATTTTATTTTATAGATAATGAGGATAAAAATAAGATATATAATAATTAACAATTCAATAAATATTATCCCAGTAATAAAATCATCCTTCATTGCTAATCTCTGAAGAAAAAAATTCGGTGTTGAAGGTGAAGGATGGGATGAGAGAAAGATGATAGAGAAGTGAAGAGTGCGACAAATGGAAGAAGAGAAAGAATAAAAAGGGTATTGGGTCAAACCCTAATTGTTTGGTCAAATTGCCTATTATTATTAAACAATACAGCCAAATTTAAAATTTTAATAAAATAATAAATACCATTTGTGCAAATTTTCCCGCAAATAAAACCAAAAGTAAAGTGCCAAGAGCAGCAATAATTTATTAAGAATAATTGTTTACCGAAAGTGGAGGACTTTCCAAAAGAGGCAGGAAAATTTCATCACGTAAAGTGTTTAGTTGTTTAAAAGCGAAAGAGACACTTTCACAAAAGTCAAATATGTCTGCTAGTTTGTTTTTCTTTCTTCAATTTTTTTGGAGATAACTACCTAAAATACATTAAGAAAAAAAAAAGAAAAAAGAAAGAAAGAAAGAAAGAAAGAAAAGACAATGTGATGGATAATTAGTAAAGTACAAAAGAACTCATGCCATGCACCTAGTTTAGAATTCTAGGCCGCAAATAAGGCTAGTCTCATAAATTTAAAAAATAATTATTTAAATTTTAAATTTATTGACTCAAAATGATCAATTTATTACTTGAATTCATAATACTCACTTATAAATTACACATTTATTATATTTATTATGTTTCTGAACATTAACCTATATTAGGTGGGCAAGATACCAATATAACTAAGGAAGAGGCTAAAAGACGTTCATAGGCTTCATTTTTTCAGTCTAATGCGTGGTCCCATGTCATGAAATGGGCTACGCACTTATAAACGTCTCAAACGTTCTGAAAAAGTTTCATATAGTCAATATTGCCACCAGACTGCATGCCAAACACTTATCCTGAGTTTTTATCATTTTCGTCAAAATCGAGTTTCTTTGAGACTTTCTGTCATGTAGGGTCAGTTTTACAGTACAAACTTCTTCAAAAAAATAAACTAAATTTGCATAGAAAGCTATCAATATCTATTGTTAACTTGTTTGAAACAATCACTAAAGCATCGGATGTCATTTTGTACATTGTTTATTGGGAGATTAACTATTGTGCGAACTGACTAGTTAATTTTAAATTACAAGTATTACTTATACATCACACAGTAATGGAGCAACTACTATACACTCGCTTCTCATCTTATTCAAAAAAAGATAAAAGGGATGAAATTATAAAATATCTCCTCGAATTATTATAATGTAAAACGTCTTTGCCTCCCCTAGGTAGAAGAAAAGAAAAAAGAACAATCAATCACACTTTGAACAAGAAAATCAATATATACCCCACGTAATCACCTACAGAAGCAACCATACAAAAGCAAGATGAAGGGAAGAGAGAGCCATCCATTGTTGACTAGTGTGAGAAGAGAAGGAAGCAGCTATAGCCATGGCTTCTCTTCATCACAGATGCAAGCATTGGCTTCAGTATGTGAGGCCCTCATACCTCCCTTACCAGTTGATGCTGTCAGCAATGGACACAGACATAACAAGGCTCTTCAGTCCTTCTATGAGTCCTCAGGCTCTCAGCATCCACTTCCTGATGAAGTATAGAATTTTTTACATCTCAATCTCTCTCTATTCTTTATAGCTAGTTTATACTATGTCATTTTCATGATTGGTGTGCCTTTCGTAAAGCGACCATTTCATCTGAAAGTTTGAACCATAAGATAGTATATGTTTTAATTAGTTGAATGTTTCTAACACACTTTTTACATGCAAGCAGTTTTTAAGCTTCGGATATGGTAAACCACTTGATAGTGGCCAGATTTCAACAACCCTTTAGTTAATATGGCTCTAACAGTGCCAAGCAAGAACGAATCCATAAATTTTTATTAATGGAGGCTGAAAACATACCAATTAATGCTCATATATGAATAATTTTTTTACTAAAATTAAATTGACTTTTCAACCTAAATATGTATTAAAAATATACATATTTTCAAAAACTATTTGAGGTGTGTAGCCTCCACTCGTGTAAGGATGGCTCTGCCCTTGGTGGCAAGACTTTTATACGCATGTGCAAGCGAGGTTTTTAAGATACATCTTTTGTTTGTCTAATAGGTTGCAGAGGTATTGGTGAAGAGGGCATTACCTGAAGCAGTATCTGTAGTAAGATTAGTGTTGAAGCTTCTGTCAACAAGAATGGGGACACTGCTGCTGTGTGGATACGTTTGTTTAAGCTGGAGATGGCCATTTGTTCGTAAGTTTTCTGAGTTATCATTGGAGAAGAGAGAAGGGTTGCTGAAGAGATGGTCAAGTGCAAGTTTCTTGATACCTCTCAGAATGGCTTTCTTGATGCTTAAGCTTTTCAGCTTCTATGTTTTTTTCTCTTGGGTACGTAATGTTTTAAGTTTGAGCGTTGTTAAATATTACTTTTTTTTATCAACTGTTTCTTTTTAGTTTGAGTATTGTTAAATATTACTTTTTTTATCACTCGTTTCTTTTTAAGTGTTATCTTTTCAAGAGATATAGATTTAATCTCATTAAATATTAGGGTAAGTGTCATTTTGCTCACATGTTTAACGAAAAATTCGAAACTGTCCACGAAAATGTCTATGGATATTACTCGTTTTCTATCACTTTTTTTTTTTGTTACAATGGAGGCTAAAGTCGTAGTTCAAACTCAAAACTTGGTCGCTATCCCAACCATTTCCTCCAACTCTTGAGTATTATTAATTTCCCCTTCTTTTGACTTCTGGATGTGTTGCAGACTGATGAAAATTCAAACAATCCAGCATGGGAAGCAATTGGATACCAAACAGACACCAGAGAAGATTTAACCAAACCCCAGAAGGACAGACCACTTGAAAAGGGTGTAATAGAAACCACAAATCAAAATGATTCAGTTCTAAAGGAGTCCCTCATCCAAAAGGGCTTCCATGTCTCAGAAGATCCAAAAAACAATGCATATTCAGTCAAATGTGATGTTGTCATTGTTGGTTCTGGTTGTGGAGGAGGTGTTGCAGCAGGCATTCTCGCAAGCTCAGGTCTGAAAGTTCTTATCCTCGAGAAAGGCCACTATTTCGTGCCAGAAGACTATTCAGGCCTCGAGGCCCCTTCGATGAATGAGCTTTATGAATCAGGTGGAATATTGTCGACTCAAGATGGAAAAGTAATGATCCTGGCAGGATCAACAGTCGGGGGTGGTTCTGCTGTGAATTGGTCCGCTTCTATTAGAACTCCTGACTATGTTCTGAACGAATGGTCTGTAGAGCATAAGATTCCAATGTTTGGAAAATCTGAATATCAATCTGCTATGGACTCTGTCAGCAAGAGATTATGTCTGACAGATAAGGTTTCCGAGCAAAGCTTTCAGAATCAGATACTTATAAAAGGCTGCGAAAATCTTGGCTTGAAGGTTGAGCCTGTTTCGAGAAATTCATCAGAAAATCATTATTGTGGTACCTGTGGCTATGGCTGCAAAACAGGAGACAAGAAGGGGACTGCAAAATCATAACTTTTGAGTTGTACAACTTTTAGTAGTAGAGATTTGATTAAAAAATGTGTTGTTAAACAAAAGTTATAAATTGTTCGTCCTATGTCTAATAATGTTTATATTTGATAAAGAAAAAGAAAAACAGCTTCTGGCATAATATAAAAACAGTTTTACAAAAAAAAATTTGAAAAAATCTAATTTGACACTTCTTATTTTTTTAGTTTTTTTCACCTTCAATTTTCATTTAAAAGTACTTTCAAACATGAACAAACAAGTTAATTTTAATTTATAAACTTATAAAAAATATTTTTGAGTATCTAAAAACTAAACCAAAATAAAATCTAGCCTATTGACAACCCACTTCACCCCATCTATATGATAGCTTGTAAGAATACCACGTTATGTGGTTCACTTTGGTCAAATGCCGATATTGCTAGCTTTGAGATTCTTTTTCTTTCAATTGATCTCTACGTGCAACTTGCCATGCTTCCCCGCATATGTCATCCAATTCCACTTCCACTAGCGCAAAACAAAGCGTGTACGCTCTCTCTTTCTTTAAAACGAGGAATTTACTCTAATCAAGATTATATAAGTCTATCCACAAGATTTGAATGCATTGATCGTGTAATAATTTATTGTGGCTAAAAATTCTAAGTTCAAACCTATACTTTCACATCACAAATATTATTTAAACATGAACTGAAGTATGTGTGAAGGTGCGCCAGTCGAACACAGAGTTTATAACTTTAGAGTATAACCTAAGATGAGTTCCTTATCATCAAAAAATAGAATACATAAAATCCACCTTATGGCTACAAACTCCATGGTGCACTAATCTACCCAATACATGCTTAAGGTGAATTTCTCATCATCAAAAAATAGATAACATAAGATCTACTTTATGGCCACAAACTCCGTGGTGCAGTGATGTGACACACCACATGTTTAGGATGAGTTTCCATCATCAAAAAATAAATCATATTTGGTGCCCTTTTAACCATCCTTACCTTTTATATGTTTTGCTTTTTCTACTAGAAAATAAATTATTTACCTTTTCAATGAAAAAGATTTTTTTCTATCTTCATCTAATGGTTGTGATTCTCTCTTTTTGTTGTGAGAAAGTGACTAAGAGAAAATTCACGACCTAATTTACCCTGCCAAACTTTGCTTAATATTCCAAAAAAGAGAGAATGTTTACCTTTATTTTCTCCTTTTTGTGTATTAGTGGAGCCATTTGACAATATATATATATATATATTTTTTTTAATTTTATTTGAGGCATGCTTAAGCCATTTTACATCATTTAAAATATTATTAACAAAATTTGATTTTGAAATATCTCGCATCTAAAGCGATAATCATACTAGTAGACCAAATGGCCAGTGGTAACGAAGAAGAAGTGTTTAAAGTTGATTATTATCTGTTACTTCATTTTCTAAACATTAACATCACACGGTAACCATTAATTTAGCATTTGAAAATGTTATGTGCTATATATTATTATACAACCAGTGCATTATGTTATTCATTTTTCAGGAGGCGACTGATCTATATATTCACTTGTGGAAATTCTAACACTGCATAAAATTGTTTAAAATCTCTTGATATTTTTGATATTTTTAGTTCGATAAAGTGCACAGGACCCTTTTGTACTTTTGTAAAGTTGTACAATATACTTATGTGGTTTTAAAAATGCACGATACTCTCTTGTAGTTTCTGAAACTAAACACAATAGTCCCTTGTGGTTTTAAAAGTGCACGGTACGCCTTTTTGGTTTCTGAAACTAAGCACCCCCTCTGTCAAAAAATCCGTTTATTTTAACGAAAAATATGATGCATGCGAGTCTTAAATTATTAATTATTTAAACAAAAATACCCTTATATGATACATATTGTTTTCTTTAGGATTGAAAAAAATGAGTATTTTTGTTCAAACAATTAAACATTTAAGCAAAAAAACGTATTTGACGCACGTGCATCATATTTTCTGTTAAAATAAATAGATTTTTTTATGGAGAGGGTTGTTGTACTTAGTTTCAGAAACTATAAGAAGGGTACCGTACACTTTTAAAACTATGTGAGGTATTGTGTAAGTTTATAAAAACACATAAAAGTCCTGTACACTTCACCTTTTTTAGTTTGCAAAACTACTCAACTCTCATCAATTCTGTCACTAAACATAGTTAATCTTCACTTAATTTTTTATCGATAAAATATTCTTAATCTCTTCCAATTTTCAAATGTTATAGAAGCTAACAACAATGGGATTATCAATATGGCTTATAATTTCCAATCAGAGTTTCTGAAGGTAAATGAAAGAAAGACAATTGTAAGCATTTTTTTTTTGGTCATAACAATTGTAAGCATCACATCACAATAAAAAGCAGAAGATTGAGAACAAATTCTGCGAATAAAATCAAGGCTCAGCGGGTACATCAAGATCACCATGATGCGCATATTTTCTTCAAAAGGGGATTTAGTTCCTTTACAATGGCGAATTTATTTTTGGGTAAGTGGGGTTGCAAGAAAACGTTAAAAAAATTCATGATTTTTTTTAAAGAATTAAATATCTATTAATTAGTCCCCAATGAGAAATATATATATATATATATTAATATAGTTGAAAAATAATGTGTTTTAGTCCCATTGAAAAAAAAATTTAAATCCGCTCCTTCTACAATATATTATCTTTTATTATTTTCTTTAGCAGTAATCTTCATTGATGACAGGTGTCGACAAATATAATCAATGTCCAACTTTTAGATACTTAAAAATATTTTTAGGAATTTAAAACTGAAACTAACCTACTTGGCGCATTTTTTAAAAAGCTTTTATGTAAAGCAAAAGTTAAAAAATAAGAAGTTCCAAATCAATTTTTTTTTTTTTTTGCTTTTTCAAAGCTATTGTTCTTTTTTTTCCCCCTCAAAAATACATTTTCATATATTTTTTTGGTTATTTTCACAGCCCACAACACTATTCGAGTAACAAACCAAACATAATAGTGAACAGTTCTGACGTGAAAATACTAAATAATCAACAACTTTTATTCAATTAAGCCAAACAGACACTAAATTAATTCTTCTATACCATACTTGGTAACTATACTTGGAAAACATTAAATAGCAATAAAATCTCAACACGTCAACAAAATCAAACCCAAACAAACAGCTAAATCAAAGTTATATTCGTTGTGGCCTTTTGTAGACAAAGTTTTTCCTATGCAAGGACAAGAGAACCTTCCATATGTCTCCTCATTCTTGTTTGCTTTCCGGATTGTACTTCCCACTAAAGTAAAACAGAACATGCAAATCAACTATTCACCCATTCGATACTCATTGCCCCTAAGGCAGTGAGATTTAGATTGTAACTTATTTCTTTCTGTTTGTTGGAGCCCTTCATTTGTTGTCTTTTCTTTTTGGACATGGTTATTGTAAAAATGAAAATAATAGATTTACCCATTAAATTTGAAGTCGATACTCTATCCGCATCCATCTCTGTCTTTATTTTTTGAGGGTGTGTAGTTTTTAAAATCCATTAGAAAACCCAACGTTCATTACGTTGACTGTCGACTTTATAAGGCTACACGTTTTCTTTTCGATCGATGCAGCATAAATGGATGATGTCGTTAAATTCATATAGTTAGTACACTACTTAATGGAATAAAGATTTGTTTGGTTGATTTTTGATTTTTAGGCATCAGGATTTGGGAGGGTGCATAGTGGGACATCGCTAAATACATCCGAGCCAAAATGACAGTATGGGAAATGTATAAGATAGCTCGAACATTCTTTCTTTCATTTTTTTTCCTCTTTTTACAATGGAGGGGAAGCTATACTTTGAGTTTGGAACTTTTAATTACAACATAACAATATTCGATCATTTCACCCAACTGATGAAGACTAGCTCTAACATTCTTTGCACGTTCAAATCTTCCATCAACTATTATGTGGTGTTCTTTCATCGATTGTGTTTCTAAGGATTTCATTATTCTTATGAAGTAAAACTTGACAAGCCAAAGCTAAACTAGCTCGCATGATAAACAAGGAGATGCTAACATCATCTGTGGTACACAATGCAGGCCAATAATTCGTCTAGTCTTCATTTGTTCTCGTGGTCAATTTTCTAAAAAACAAGAATATAATACAAGAAAAAAAAAAGGGAATTTAACAAAAGAAACTGAATTAATTCTTCTTCCATGCATCAAATAGCATTGACTTCGACGACACTCATTCATGTCTCGAGACCACCTGTTTGCACCCTCCCCTCCACCTGATTCCGTGTAGATGATGTGTAAAAATGAACAATGTTTTATATCATCACTTTATTCTTCCATTTTATAATAAAAGTTTATGTATTAAATATCAAATTTCTCGTGTATAGTTATCTGCTACGAAGATGTGAGTCTCCGGCTGATCATGGAAGAAGTTACAAAATACAATAAAACCATTAACTGCCTTGTCCATACTAATCTTATATGTGCAACTTCAGCATTACAAACGTAGATTCAGAACAAAAAAATCAACATCAGTGCTGCAATTTTCAGAAGAATTGCATGCGTACAGTAGCACCAAATGTAAAGTCAAAAGTCTAGGACATGTATCACATGCAACTCTAGTGCATGGACGCGTCACTTTGACAGCATATACAGCCGGGGAAAAAACTTAAAAACGTCCGGACATGGACATGATATGAACATGGTTCTATACGTGTTTGAGATTCACGCTCCTCTAATAATATGAACATTTTAAAAATTAACCCATAACAAGAAGCATAGTATTTCCCGACTCATGGTTCACCATGCTGTGATATAACGCGATTCATATATCGCATAAAATAAGAATTCTTGTTACATGTAAAATAAAAAGTTTTACCATATTAAGAAAAGGTAAAACATCATCTCGGTGGCACAAATCACTAACTATAGCAAATGCAACACATTTAAGGTATGAGAAAAGAAGAAAGACTAGAATGTCATGTCTATTATTCAATTCACCTAACTCCATATTTCACAACATAAAAATTTCAAAAGAGAAGAAATTAAGGTGCAAAAGAGTTTTTTTTTTCTCTCTTTTTCTTACATTGATGGTCTCGAGAAACTCAATTTTGCACCAAAAAAAAAAGAGCAAATTTCTTGTACAAAGTAAAGGAATATCACCCAATGCTAATGTTACACGTGTGCAGCTGTTATCCAAGCTGTAAGAAACGCGCGAGTTGGGTTGGGTTGACAACGCCAGGTAAGTGGGCCCCATCTGTCTTGAGCAGATCCGCTACATCCATATACCTTTGATATTTCTGCACCCGGTCTTCTTCATCCTCTTTCGACCCTCTCGGCTCGGCTAATGTCCCTTTCCGTTTACTATTTTCGGATAACGCCGGCTTGAGCCGGCTTACAGCCTCAGCTTTAGTTGAGTCCCACGGCTGGCCAAGAAGGGTCCCTTTAGTTAAAAACTCGTGAGCTAAATAGCCAGCTAAGAGCTGGTTATTGGAAGCCGGCTTCTGTGACGGCTTATTCGGCGCGGGTGAAGCTGGTCTATGGTGAGGACTCGGCTTGGCTAATTCTTTCGTAGTTAACGGTAACGGTTTCAAAACGTTAACGTTAACGTTACCGTTAAAAGGATGACGTTCTCGTTCTCTTTCTCTTTCTTTACGCTTAACTGACGGTGACGGCAGATGTGTCAACGTCTCGCGACGTGAATGGTTCACGGTCGTGTGTGCACTCATGCTCGCTTTTTACATGCCACGTTGCACCCACTTGCATCAGACGTATAAATTTCCCAAATTGCCCTTGAAATGAAAGAAAAAGACGGGTAATCCCAAATATTGGGAAATTATTAAATAAATGGATAACAAGGAAAATTAATATAAAAAAATAAATAGTAATTAAAATAAATTTATGGGTACACAACAAAAATAATTAACAAAAAAACTTGGTTGAGCGAGGGAGAGAGAGAGAGAGTGAGAGAAGAGAGAGGAGAGAGAAAATTGAAGAATGGCATGTGGGGGATGAGAAGAGAAGTTTGGTGATATTTATAGGGGTGTGGAAAATTGTTTGCCCCTTAAGTTCTTAGAAATTACAAGGGGTAGGACAGGGAATGTATAAAAGAACAAGAGAGCTATTAGCTATCACAACCTCTTAAATTTGGTTTGTTTTTGTTGCTTTTTCTTTATCGGTTGTGGGAAAGACGAGTAATTATCGATTTCAAGAAAGGGGGTAAAAAGGTAAAAAGATTCGTGCTTAGCTATAACAGAAAAATCTTTATGGAATATGGACTTTTGCTCCGGTACAGTTTATAATGTTAAATTTTAAAATACATGATTCATCTAAAAGAGTTATAGTCCATATTAGATAAAACAAAGGATCTACTGAGACTGATTCCAAAAAATTTACTTTTCGAATTTATTTGATTCGAGATGTTAGTAAGTCTCATGTTTTGTCCCAAGTACTTTATTATTAAAAGTGTCAAAATTCTGAAACACATGACTTGTCTAAAAGAAGTATGGTTTAAGTTAAATTAACAACAAGGCTTATCAATATTAACCCCAGAAAAAATTCCTTTCTAAATTTATTTAAATTCAAAATGTAAGTGTTCCGCTCAAATATTTCGTTGCTAGACTAATCCCTTCAAGTTATATCTATGAATCTTTGAATAGGATCAATGGAACTTTTCCTTTGAAACTTAAAAGTAGGGTGTTAAAATTGTTAGAGACTGTCTATCTAAACTTCATTTTCGTTTCGTTTAATTAAATATATAATTGTAACGGTTGAATTAATATGTGATTAACCTTGAGAATAACTAAGGCTCTGTTTGGCCTAACTGTAAAATTTTAACTTTTGAGTTGTAGAGTTTTTGCAGTAGAGTTTTGGATAGAAGTGTTGTTAAACAAAAGTCGTTAACTGTTTAGTCTATATTGGATAATATTGAGTTTTTTAAAAATCTAAGGATAATATTGTATTTTAAAAAATATGAAGGAGTATATTTGAGAAAGAAAAAAAATAACTTCCCGCATTATATAAAAACAGTTTCGCAAAAGTTTATTTTGAAAAGCTCTAATTTGGAGCTTTTTGTTTTTCACCTTTTTTCAACTTCAGTTTTTACCTAAAAGCACTTTCAGAAATGAACCAAATATATAAAATTATCTTCTAAACTTCCAGAAAATACTTTTGAGTGTCAAAAAATTAAGTCAAATAGAATCTAATACTTGTTTGTTTTTGCATACTTGCATTACATTAATTCAATATCTTAATATCAAAAGAGGGCGGCGCAAGCAGCCTCCTCACCAAAAATACTCTCTAGCCCACCGTCCTTCTTCCTTCTTCTTTCTTCTACCATTTTCGCAACTCTCCTTTCTTACTCCATTAAATTTCTCCACTTTGATCTTCGTCTTCGTTGTATTATATTGTTCGTTGTTAGTTTGGTTTGCTACTTTGTGTTGATATGTGTTTTCAGTCCTCCTCTTTTGCTCGCTACCAAATGTGGTTTCTGGACTGTGTACATGGATCTTTTGCTTGTGACCTGGTGGCTATTGCAGATTCTCACATATTTGGGTCTCTTTCTGTTGTTGTACAGGGTTATGGTTTGCTAATAAGTGGTGTATGACCCAATTTTCTATTTTGTTTTTTTTTTTCTGGGTTATGGTGTGTTGGTTCATTTTCAGTATGCTTGGTTCAGATTTTGCCGCTTTTTTAATTTCGGATGTTTTTTGAGATTTCTCCAATTGTACTTGGAGTATTTCATTTGCTCGTCACAATATTCAATGTCTATTATCCTCGTTTGGCCACTCCTAGTTCCTGTTTTCACGGGTCACCCATGTGGCAGCTAGAATTGCATTAGCAATTCAAATAGGTTTATTTTCCCATATTGAGTTCTTTAATTTCTCTTGTAGTGTTTTTTTTGCTAATTTTGTATATAATCTCAGATGTTCCTCGGACATCTGGTGTCAACTGAACCTCTTGTACTCTTTTATTTGTTAATATATTTCTCTTCTGACAAAAAAAAAATCGGATGAAGCATGTTGTACCATTCAATTGCATCACGAATTCACAACTCGCCTAGCATAATATTTATGCAAATTTATTTTTACAGTTTCATTAAAATTTTACCACATATTAAGATTCAGTTAATCACGTTAAATTTACAAAATTAGTTATTCGAAACCTAGCCATTTTTTATTTTTTATTTTTTTGTATAATTTGAAGCATACGCGCAAATTAACATATTTAGCACTTTGCGCTATTACTCTAATACCATTTTATCATTTTCTTAAGATTTGTTTAAATGAATTTTGAAGAGAGCGTGACAGGGTACATCAACAAGGACCTGTGCTGATCAACAAATTCTGTGCAATAATAATGACATCGACATAAATTTTAATAGTTATCAGTAGATTTGTCTAGAATTGCAATTCTTTTAATTAGTGGTTAAAACTTTCTTATGTTGTTTCCTATTTCCAATTAGCCATATACATGCAAGTTACTCAATGAAGTGGTGCATTTAATGTATTACTACTTTTAAAATGCACTGACGATGAAATGTTAATATATAAATGATCATCTCATTTAAAATATTAAACTATTAAAAATATATTTATTATATTAATTATTATTTTTAACAAAAATAATGTTCGTTATAGGGTTTCGAAAAATTACAAGCAAAATTTAAAATAAAATAAAAAACAAGTAAAGAGAAAGACTAAAATGAGCTCCAAACCTAATTAAAATATGATCTTAATTATTTAGTCTTTCTTTCTTTTTTCTCTTGATCTCCAACCTGAAATGTGACATTAACTACTCACTTCTTTTTTTGTTTCTTTTTTCTTTTTTCTTCTGCTGTAATGAATAGGCAAGCATACAAGTTACTTATTTAATGAAACATAAAAGACCTTTTCTAGTTATTTATTTTTATTGACGAAGAACTCATGTTTGATAATACTACGTTCATTGAATCTACCCTAAAACTATAGATTTTATGGTGCAACAGTGTTCTCCAAGGCATACTCGAGATTCATTAATTTCGTAGCAATATTTGACCATGAAAAATGAAGTACTATAATTTTATTTACTTGGATTTTTTGGGGGGTCAAATATTTACTTGGAATTCATTTTGAGTTATTGACATCACTTAACAATATATACGGAAAGAAACTCTTTAATACCTATTGTTCCATTAGTTACTCATTCTGTTGACATTTTTTTTTTTTTTTCTCTTTTTGTTGGGTTTTAAGTTTTATACTTATCATCTTTTCATTCTATAGTAGTTTATGGCACATGCCAAATACAAGCATAGCACATGTCAATTAGACTATTCTATAAAGAATCGATTATTACTTGATGGTATGAATTTACGAAAGATCAAGAAAATATGAATTTGACCCTAAGGGGTTAAGCAGAGTGTTTGTATTACCTTATTATGGCTAAAAGTTTCAAATTTAAATTATATTTTTGTATTATAAATATCTATTAATTCTTAATTGACTTAGATTAAGTGTTGAGATATACCGCTGCATCACGAGATTTATAAATTTTTTGAGTGAATCTAATGTAGTCTAACCTAAAGTGAATTTTTTGTTATTCGAAAAGAATAAAAGAATACATTGAAAGGTCAAAAATTACAAAAGCTTAAGCATTGACCACGACAAGAAACCATGGAAGAATATTATAACAATTTTGAAACCTTCTGTATTTAACATATGGATATATTTAAATCACAAGGAGTAATGAGTGCATGTTAAGATGTGACGTCTATTTATTAGAGAATATAATTATTTTACATGAATAAATTAAAAATTTATGAATTATTTTACTTAATATTAAATGGTTTTAATATAAAATCAATATTTCTTATCATAATTTTCCCGAGATATCAATTTTCTATATTTTAAAATATTTTGACGCCGATGCATAAAATATACAAAAATATGCATTTGGTGTATAGTTTTTTCTCGTCATTTAATTTTTGGCTAGATATCGATTTTGTAGGATCCATTAATACTTTGAGTTGTTTCGGTAGCAAAATTGATTTACTGTAAGTTTAAGCATCTATTATGAAAAAAAGTCGTCACTAGCCCACAGACAAAATAGATTCGCTATAAAAGCCAAAATTATTTACTCAACATCGTCTTTATATAATTTTTTTTTTTTTTTTTGGTCCAATCTCTTATATGAATAAAAAAAAATTAATTTTGTTGTCCCATCCCACGTGTCAGAAACAAACATAGTCTTAGCAAGTTGTATAAAATTGCTAAACAGTCCCCACATAGAATTTTTATTTCACAAATGCCCCGGCACTAATATTACTATTACTAATTTATTTATTTATTTATTATATATTTTTTATTTATTACTTCAACTCAAGAACAACAAAATCAGCATCAAATTCAGAAGAGAAAAAACTGTTAAAACTGAAAAGAAATAAAAAAGGGAACGTTTTATTGAAGCTCTTTTAGATTCTTTTTAATTTTTAATTTTTAATTTAATTTTTTAACATGTGAAATGCTTATAATGCTCTGTGGCATTTAATTTTCAGCAAAGGTAAGATTTTTTGTCCATTAATTTTATTTTTGCTTTCAATTTTTCTTTTTTCCATTTTTATATCATTTGGTGTTAATTGAGCTTTGTTTTATTTACTGAATTTTATTAAAATTTTGGTTCAGCTTTTTGGAATATGATTTTAAGTTTTGGCCTGTGAATTTGATGATGAGGTGTGATAGTTTTTGAATTCTGAGTTAGGTTTTAAGTGAACTTTGAGGGTTTTTTTTTTTTTTTTTTTGGTCCAAAATGGACAGCTCGGTGCATGGACCTCATGGACACGTAAGTCAATGGAAGTCCCGGACCCATTTTGGGGCTATTGAATACACCTTACGTTTTTACAAGAAACTATTTTCACGAGTTTTGTAAAATTGGAGTTTTTAATACATGGGCTTGCAAGTTTTTGCCATCAATTATTTTTTTGTGCTTTTTATATTTGTTAATTGTAGATATTATTTCAGTGTTAAATAGTTTACTGTTTATTTTCAAATGTTTCACTAGTATTTAATTGGGTAAATTTTGCTTTTTGTTATCTTACTTTCTGAGATAAAAGTCTGTTTTTGTTATAGTAAAACAGAGGCAAGCTCTGTACTTTTTAGTCCATTAGCATATAATTTGGATTCGTTATTCGCTTATCGTTTAATAGAGAATTCTATTGAAGATATCAGATATGGTTGTTGTTGTAGTTGTTGTAGATTAATGGATTTATATGTGGTTTGTGGTGTTTTTGATTGTTGAAGAGGGTGAGAGTGGAGTGAAACAATACGAGGAATGAGGAATGAATCTAAAAGAGGAGAAAGGCTCGGGTTCGTGCTAAGTTGGGGAAGATATCTAATGGCCTTTGAGCTAAGGGGGCTTCAATCATTACTCTTTATCTCCGTCTTTGCCCAGGCTAACGGGGCTTTACTTATTCAGGGGGAGAGGGGAACCTCGAATCCTTCACTCTAATAATATCTCGGGGTTTGCAGCTCTGGAGATTAGTTTAGAGTGGGTGAAATGAACCATTCTTCTGAATCCCTTGAAACCAAGGATTATACAGAGAGTGTTGCGTTCATCTCAAGCTGGAGAATTTTTCCACAAGGCTGATTATGGCAACATTTGAAGAAGTTGAGCCGTCTCTGTATGAGAGTGGTTGTCTGAATTGCGAGGTTGGTTCTGGAGTTAGTTTTGTATAACTGATGGTTCTTTCCCTTTTCATATCTTTAACTTAGTTCATATTATGTTTATCACGTCTTAACAGGATTATACTCTATAATTAGATATCATTGTGGTCAAAATCAGAAAGAACTATCACAACAAAGGGAGATTTAACTAATTGGTGTTAACATCAACTATGATAGAATCATTTTCCAGGAGGCAAGAGCATTGTTAGGAAGATATCAATATCAAAAAGGAGACATAGAAGCTGCGGTTCACGTATTTGAAGAGATAGATATTGCTGCAGTAACTCCAAAGATGATGGTCACACTGGCTAGAAGCAGAGAACCACGTAAGAGATGTTCACTAAATCTTGCCACACCGCTTACGTCCATTCCTGCTGTAAGTTTGCTCCTTGAAGCAATCTTTCTGAAAGCGAGATTGTTGCAGGCTCTTGGGAGGAATAAAGGTAGCTTAACATGCTAATCATTAACTTGTTCTCTTCTGTTGTGCAAGCAAAGTTCTATGTTTTGTTGTCTCCTGTCTTGAAGCCTTTCTCTCTAATGGTTATCCTACATTACATGTGTGATTTTTTTTTAGGTTCGTGTATATATATAACCCTATTGTAATCTGGAAAAATTTTGATTGTTTACACTCCTGTAGATGAAATTAAGTTTAGTTTATTTTATGAAACTTTATTGGAGTGAAACAATCAATATCTAGATTTATAAATTTGGATATAGATGAATCTTTAATGACTCTCAGTATTACAAGTGTGTTTCTACGGCTTGAATAACTTTTATTTCACATATAGCCACTTGTGGAGCCCTTTCTGTTTAGTCGCATTTGGTCGTTTCTGGAGCCCTATCTGTTTCATGTGGCTCCGTTCTTTTGTGTGCGAATCCTGACTATGATATTAATCTTTAGTGATCGATCTGCTGATGCATGTCTCTGACAATTTTTGCAAAAGGCTTGTTTGAAATCCTTTGTGCCGACTGTAAGTTGCAGGAGACTACTAAAAACTGTAGCGAACAAAGTAATGGAATATAATTTGGATGATATATGCAGGCTTTGCTTCATGAAGCGAAGGGCTACTTTAAAGCGGCACTAAATGCTTTCTGCATGCTTTGGATGTTGATCCTGCTCATGCTCTCCGAGCCTGGTGGCCATGGCAGTAGTCCTTAAACAGATCGGTTGCTCATTCCTCTTTTCCGGTCTCCTGCAATTGTCAGAAGCTTTCGACAGAGGCAGAGGCAGCTCGACAGAACGAATGCTTCTTCTTGCCACACAATCTTTGCTTTGTGTACAAAGATGAAGGTTCTGCATCCACATTGGAAGCTGCTGAATGTTCTCAGGCTGCTGCATTCCTCGAAGAAACTGAACCAGTTGAGCACTTCAGATCACCAGCTATTAGTTCATTGATTGTCCCTAAATTATCTGTTGTAGTTTATTAGTAGCAATAAAATTTAAGAATTTTGGTTCTGCTTCTTGACCTTGCTGGAGTCTGAGGTGGTAAGATTTACCACTAGAGCCTTATGGTAGTGATGGTTGGTCCGAGGAATAAAGGGAGGTTTGGAAGGGATTGGTTAGGGTGGGATTCTTTAATCTTCTCCGTGTTCGATTTGAATGAACAAATTAAAGAAAGATATAGAAAGTATTGGCCTAATCATTCCTATTGGCCAATTTTTAATCACCAATTTGGAGCCACGTAAGAAATGATTCTAATATTTTGTCATACCTATTTGCCCATGCCCGTGTCATTTCTCTATAATTTATCTTCCTTTCCATTTCATTTCCTTATCTTTTCTTTCAGAGTGTCATCCGATATTTCAAAGATTTTCTCGTACCATCTACATCGAGTTACTGTTTATCGATCACATGAATACCAGCTAACTACGTTTGTATTTGTCTGTCCAAACTGTAATATTTCCCCTCTTCTTCTTCCTATTACAAAATCAAGAGAACTTTTGCGCTACTCGTTTTCCTTTCAAGGTGTCCTTTATGCTCATTTTTATTATAATTTTAACCCCCCCCCCCCCCCCCCCACCCCCTTCCTTTCCTCCATCATTTTATCATTGTCTCTATTATCTTTTCTCTCATGAATCTAAACGAACCCTTCTTAGAAGAATATGAGATCCAAGATTGAGCCCTATGGAATGATATTTTCGAAAATGTGGTTAAAAGTGTTTGGTTTGTTAAAAATATTATTGAAAATATTTTGTCAAGTTCTTAAGAATCTTATTTTATTATGTTTGGTTTACATTTAATATTCCTACGAATGTTGAGTAATTTTTCAATAATGTTCATAACTTAAAAAAACAAGAATATCAAACAAAGTGTACAAATAATGATACATTTTGCATACATTTACTAATATGCAAGTAAAAAAATATTTAACGTACTAATACAAAAAAAGTAAATTTATTTTTATAATTTATAAATTTATTTGACACTTCAAAATTAGAAACTTAAATTTATTATTTTTTTAAAAAATTAAAAATTATTTATTTTATTTTATTTTATTTTAAAATATTTATATTTATTTAATTTAAAGTTTTAAAATCTACAATTTAGCATTAAAAATAATTTTAAATATAAAACTCTAGTATAACATAAAAAATTGATAATTTTTATTTATTTCATTTTATTTTTTATTTTTATTGTTATTATTTTATTTATTCTAAATGTTTTTTTAATTTTATGTAGTGTTATTTTATTTTATTCTTTCTAATTTTATTTTTTTTTATTTTATTTTATTATTTTCTTATTTTTATTTTTATTATTTTATTTTTTCTAAATATTTTATTTTGTATAGTTTTATTTTATTTTATTTTATCTTATTTTATTTTATTTTCTTATTCTATTTTATCATTTACTTTTTTATTTTATTTTATTATAATTTATTTATTTTTTATTTTATTTATTTTTATCTTATTTTATTTTCTTTTCTTTTCTTATTTTTAATTTAATTTAATTATTTATTTTTTTATTTTTTACATTATTTTATTTTATCTTTTTCTTTATTTTAAAATTAAATTAAATTATTTATTTTTTTATTTTTACATTATTTTATCATACTTATTTTAATTTTGTATTTTCTAATATGGATATTTTGGTCTTTTATTTTCTCAAAGTTATTCTCATTACTTGGGAATGTAAGATTCTCGCCCCTCATTTAGGAATAGAAATTGGCCAAATTATGGAAATATTGTATTCCTAGAAATGTGATACTCAGGAATATTTTTTTATTCTGCAAACCAAACATGAGAATGTCATATTTTAAATTTCACATTTTCATGAATCTTGTAATATTCTGCAAACTAAACGTCCCTTAAGTGTTATTTTCTTTAGAGTTAAAAGACTATGCCTGAAATTAACCCTTAAGTTTTAAATCTAAATAAATAAAATGTTATCAATGCAACTTATTCTAGAACACTTATGGTATAGTACCGATCTAATTGAGGACTCAAAATTTTCTTATATCATTATAACATAATACGTACAGATTTAATAGTAATAATAGTTTCATATAAAATTTATATGTGTTAGGCTTTACAATTTCACTTGGAATAAGGCCCTTTGTATTAAATTAAAATAACACCGTGACCCACATATCCTACCCCTTGTATTAAATTAAAATAACACTTTGACCCCACATATCATATATATATATATATATATATATTTTGTCATTGAAGTTCTAATTTTTTTTTTTTTGTCAAAAAATAATATTATTAATTAAAAACATTACATACAAGAACTAACCAAACTTAAACTATATAAGAGTCCAAAATAAACACACTTATACTAACCAGAAAATATACAACCAATACAAACAATGCTAAGGACCTCACATATCCTATCTACGGCAACCTATTTTTGTTTTGGATAAATTTCACGTTTAGTCTCTGTAGTTTACATATTTTTTTAATGTGGTCCCTAATATTCTAAAAGATCCATAATAGTCCATAATATTTATAAAAGTGATTCAAAATGGTCCCTATTGTTCAATGTTAACTAATTTAGTCCTTATTATTTAAAAAAAAAAATCAATTTAGTCTCTATTATTTCCTAAAAAAAAAAAAAATTAGTCATTGTACATGACCTCTATTTGGGGAGTAAATTGACTAGTTTTGAACAATATTGACCATTTTGAATGACATATATAAATATTAGGAACTAATATGATTTTTTTGAAATATTAAGGACCAACTTGAAAAAATATGTAAACAATAAGGACTATATATATAATTTATCCTTTTGTTTTCATATTTCAGTACCACAATTTACTTCACTGCTATAATTGTTTCTTAGAAAAATTGCATAAACAGTCTCTAATGTTTTTTTTAAAATTTTAAATTCATTTTTATTGTTCAAAATTAGTCAATTTAGTCTCTATTATTTTTTTTAAAATTCAATTTAGTCCCTTATCATTCTCCAAAAATTTCAATTTAGCCAATTTAGTTAGGGACTAAATTGAAATATTTTGAGAAATAATAATAATTAAATTAATTAATTTTGAACAATATGAACGAATTTAAATTTTTTTAAATAATTTAAACTAAATTAATTAATTTTAAACAATAAAAATAAATTTAAAATTTTAAAAAAACAATAACAACTGCGCAAATGTCGCAGTGTTTCTCATATCATCATGCCGAGAGTCACGATCTTATGAGCATGACTGGCTATCAAATAATACCTTCAATTGATAACTTCCTTTTTCTTGGTGGCTCCTTTCCAGCTATTTTTTTTTGGTAAATGCTTCTTTCCAGCTATTGATAACACCTTTTTCACCTTTAGAGATATATATCGAGCATAAATTAAATTTGGTAATCACTTGATATAACCAATTGTGAGTGTTAGACATAGTCCCTTAACTTAAAGAAACAACCCTTGAAAGGGTCTAATGATAACGTTATAATGTTATTAAAAGAATTAATAGTGTTAAAATTATAATGCAGTTAATCAATATTCCGATAATAATGTGATAATATAGTTGATTGATGTCACATTCACTAGTTCATATCATTTTATCATAAATATAATATTATTTTATCACATTTAATCTTTTTTGTATGAGGAAAATCCACCACCAATCACTAGTTAGATTTGTAACTTTTTACGCCTCGTTTGACTAGGAATAATATCTCACTGTTGGATAATTCAATTGTTCCACATGAATAATTCAGGACTTTAAAGATCAATATATAAGATTTTGGACTTTTTCACTTAATACTAATTAATTTTAAGTGGCTGATACCATATTGTCTCTGGGGATAATAGTTCATCATCTTTTTGTTCATCAATCGAAAAGATGGGAAAAAGGAAAATATATAAACTTCCATCTGGATTGGTGGTTTGTGATTAAAAAAAGAGCTTGAATTTCTTGATTTTGAGATCCATGATTGATGATCTATTAAATGAAGATCAAAATGATTTTAGCATCAGAATGATATAAGTCTCAAATGACCAATATTTATTATGGATTTTTCCAAACCATCGAGAAGGTCTATAAAATAATAATGGATTTTCACGAAATTTAAATCTCACAATAACACAAAATGTCTAAAAAGTTATCATGTGTTTAAAATCAAGAATTTATAATCGATTACAATTAAATTATATCCATTTCGAGTCTCCCTTAATATAATGGTATCTTATGATAAGTTATTTGTCTTTATTTAGAAATTAAAAATTTTTGTGGCAATAACTAGATAAGAGGGAGGGAGGAAGGAAATCAGACATAGGGTATTGAATCTAAATTTTAAAGCTCCAATTGAGATTAACTTGGTGAAATTTTTTTTTTTTTTTTAAATTGTTTGTTATAATTAAGTCGAGAAAGTCATTGCTAATTTTTTTTTTCTACTTTTCGAAATCATAACCATTTGTCATTCCAATTACTTCATCTGGGCGAAGGGTTGAGGTTCTTGCAGGTATACAATTAATATTACATAATCTCTAATAAGCCTAAAGAAAAGTCAGAGAAGAAGAATGCACAGAGAGAAAGATCCTAAGAAATAATAAAAATGCAAGAATGGAATGCTAAGAGAAAAAAATGAGACACTAATACACACTACACCTCTATGAGGGGGATTGAAAGACTTGAAAAGATAAAAAGATAAGTTAGACTTCGATCACTTTGAAGATGAGTCACTTCACTCGGTATGCAATAAAAAAAAAATTGAGAACCAAAAAAAATCTAACATTTTTCTAGTTATTATTATTTTTTTCTTTTCAGAAACCTGGTCCCCCACCGGGCTACTTATACTACGGGTCA